>CM076574.1:340370195-341059250 GCA_034641835.2 Pinus albicaulis | reverse complement strand
ATGTATTGACTAGTCCAATGCTTTCCATTCCTATGGGAGGTGCTGATGTTGTACTAGGAGTACAATGGTTACAATATTTGGGGACGGTAGCTTTTAATTTTCAAGAACTTTTCTTGAAATTTTTTTTCGAAAGGAAAGGAAGTCGAATTACGAGGGTATTGAAGGGAAGCCGGGAAGGATAATAAGCTCTAATGTTATGACAAAGCTTCTAAAGAAAGAACAACGAGGCGTAATTGCACAATTATGCTCACTAGAAGTTCCGACATCAAAATCATCTATTTCTACAGATCTCCAACAAGTCTTGGACAATCATTCCAAGGTGTTTGAAACTCCCAAAGGACTCCCACCAATTCGTGATCATGATCATGTTATTCATTTAATTCCAGGAAGTGTTCCTCCAAACATCAGGGCTTATAGATATCTTTACTTCCAAAAGAGCGAAATTGAACGTATGATTGCAGAAATGTTAGAGGCAGGTATAATTCAACCTAGTCAAAGTTCTTTCTCTGCTCCTGTAGTATTGGTACACAAGAAGGATGGATCATGGCGAATGTGTCCGGATTATAGGGAGCTCAATAAGCTCACCATTAAAGATAAATTTCCCATTCTCGTGATTGATGAATTATTGGATGAATTACATGGAGCAATTTATTTTACCAAGTTGGATCTTCGTTCGGGATATCATCAAATTAGAATGAAGGCTGAAGATATTCCAAAAAATAAGCGTTTCGAAACTCATGAGGGTCATTATGAATTTTTTGGTCATGCCTTTTGGCCTTACCAATGCACCATCTACATTTCAAGGGTTGATGAATTCCATTTTCAAACCCTTCCTTAGAAAAATTTGTGCTAGTATTTTTTGATGATATACTAATCTACGAGCGGGTCTTGGAAGGATCATGTTGAACATGTTGACGAGGGTGCTCAAACTATTGCGGGAGAAACAATTATATGCAAAAAATATCCAAATGTTTCTTTGGAGTACAAGAGGTGGAATATACTGGGTCATATTATATCTCATGAGGGTGTTAAAGTAGACCCTAACAAAATTAAAGCCATTAAGGAATGGAAAGTCCCCATGACCATAAAGCGATTTGCGAGGATTTCTCGGGTTAACGGGGTATTATCGCAAGTTTGTTAAGAATTATGGGAGAATAGCAGACACCTCTAACAACATTATTGAAAGAAAGATGCATTTTCATGGACTCTGAAGCAACTAAGGCCTTTGAACATCTTAAAGAAGCAATGTGCCTAGCACCGGTCCTAGCTACGCCGGACTTCACAAAAACCTTTATTGTGGAATGTGATGCCTTAGGAAATGGAATTGGTCGCGGTTTTAATGCGGGGAAGGAAGACCCATTTGCTTTTGAAAGTCGTCCAATCAAAGGAAAGTATTTACGAAACCTATTTATGAGAAGGAAATGTTAGCAATATCGCATGCACTAAAGAAATGGCGAACTTACCTAATGGGAAGACACTTCAAGGTAAAAAGCTGATCATGATAGTCTTAAACACTTTTTGGAACAAAGACTATCTTCGGAAAGAGCGACAAAAAATGGGTCACAAAGATGTTGGGTTATGACTTTGAAATAATATACAAAAAGGGAAAGCTTAATGTTGTTGCGGATGCACTCTCAAGAAAGAATGAAGAGGTGGAAGCATTGCTTTGTGCCATTTCTATTATCCAATCAGATTGGATAACCGAAGCAAGAGATGAATGGAAGAAGGACAAATATGTATGGACACTCATTCAAAAGTTGCAGCAAGATCCTAGTACATATGATACATTTAGTTGGAAAAAATGATTCCTTATGGTACAAAGATCGCTTATATCTTTGTAAGGATTCCCAACTAAAACAAAATATTCTTACGGAATTGCACACTTCTCCTTTAGGAGGACACTCGGGATTTTTAAAAAACTTACCACGGGGGTGAAGAAAGAATTTTTTTTGGGATGGCCTTAAATCTGATATTCAAAAGTTTGTGGCGGAATGTTTGGTTTGCCGACAAAATAAAGTGGAGACAATTAAGACCCCAGGGACTTCTACAACCTTTATCCATTCCAAGTCAACGTTGGGAGGAGATTTCAATAGATTTTATCACGGGTTTACCTAAGTCCGAAGGAAAGAATGTCATCATGGTGGTAGTTGATAGACTTACCAAGTATGCACACTTTTGTGCATTATCTCATCCATTTAAAGCAAGTACGGTTGCTACTACATTTGTGGACGAAATTCAAAAAGCTACATGGAAGCTCAAGGGTTATTGTGAGCGATAGAGATCCCATTTTTACGGGAAATTTTTTGGACGGAGTTATTTTTTTTGCTTGGGTACTCAATTAGCTCATAGCTCATCTTATCATCCTCAATACGATGGTCAAAGCCGAGATAGTAAATAAATGTTTTGGAAGGATATCTTCGTTGTTTTGTATACGATAAACAAACACAATGGGTCAAGTGGTTACCTCTCGCTGAATGGTGGTATAACACTTCCTTCCATACTGCAGCAAAAATGACCCCATTTATGGAACTTTATGGATATCATCCACCATCGATCACATCATGTTTAAGGGAAAATTCGAAGGTTCAAGCAGTGGAAGATCACATCGAGCATCAGCAAGAAGTTCTCCAACTCTTAAAGGATAACTTGAATTTGGCACAAAATCGAATGAAACAACGAGCGAGATCAACATCGGAGCGAGAGAAATTTTTGATGTAGGAGATTGGGTATTTTTACGGCTACAACCATATAAACAAATGTCCCTCAAGCAAGCTAAGAAGGATAATAAATTATCGCCAAAATACTATGGTCCTTACAAGGTGTTGCAAAAGATTGGCACTATGGCATACAAATTGGAGCTTCCTGCTTCTTCGCGAGTACATCCGAGTTTTCCATGTTTCATGCTTAAAGAAGGTTATAGGTGAAAATCTTCCGAGTTCAAACAATATTTCCGAACTCGATGAGGAAGGAAAAAATGATATTGGAACTCGAAGCGGTCACGGAAACAAGAACTCGAAAATTACGGAATCGATCAATTTCGAGTATCTCATCAAGTGGAAGAACTTACCCACTGAAGATTCTACATGGGAGGATGAGAATTTTATACGAAGCACCCAAAGCTACTCAAGCGTTGAGGACAACGCTTTTTTTGAAGGAGAGGGGCATGTTAGGTCCCTATATTACTAGTATAGTACCTTATTGTTGTTAGTGTAACCCCTTTATTGTTATTATTGTACCCTTGTAACCCCCATTTTGTTATTATTGTGCTCTTAAATTATTATTGTCAGGTCGGCTAGGATTACATTGGTGGCCTACTAGGATTACATTATGGCCCCATGGACTCCTATATATAGAAAGGAGGTTTTGTAAATTGAATCATCCAAGAATTGTTCATTTATGTAATGTATTGGAGGTTGCCCCCTCGAAGTGGCTCATTTCTAAGGCGTTTATATCTCTTTTCTTCTATTTTTGGAGCTGGTTACACAAAAAAATTGCTAAAAATGGGCAGGTAAGGTCTGTTCTGAACACTGTGAGCTACTGAGATGGTCACAAAGCATATGAAATGATCATAAAGTGATGTGAGCAAAACAGGAAGTGATAGAGGGAAAGAAACAAAGGCTCAAAAACAAAAAATCTGGTAACTAAGGATTATTCCCCAGTGGAGTCGCCTATTCTTCTTAGGGGTAAAATGCACAGGTGGTAGCTGGAGTAAATCCCTCTTGGGCCTTCCTAGGACCCAAGGAAGACAGTCAGATTAGTTGTATTATTCACAAAGAAACTACATACTTGTTCATACTAATTATTAATTGATAAAGTGAGATATTGAAGGATTACCTCTTTGTAGACGGTAGATATGTTGGAGAGCGTTAGGCAGTGTGGTGGAAGTCCTCCTCACCGGCTCCAAGTCTAGATCTTGCAAACAAACAAAGAACACATGTGATCTTCACAGTTGTATCAGTACAAGAAACTAAAAAAGTTTATAATCAGCATTTAACTATGTAGATCTAAGACACTTATCATGTTTCATAGAAAAATAAGCAATATATGCATTGATAAAAAATCAAGTGGGAAAAATAGATACAATTATATTAATAAGAGAAGGAATATTACAACTGTTGGTTTGACCAAGCTTCCCTCAGTCTTCCGACTCCTCTCTCTCTCT
This sequence comes from Pinus albicaulis, assembly GCA_034641835.2. Taxonomy (NCBI): domain Eukaryota; kingdom Viridiplantae; phylum Streptophyta; class Pinopsida; order Pinales; family Pinaceae; genus Pinus; species Pinus albicaulis. The sequence goes on along the minus strand of CM076574.1, from coordinate 341,055,088 downwards.
CCTCAATCTGAGTGTAATGATACTTAGGTCAAGAGTTCTAAATGAACCTTTCCAATCATTAAGCTTCACACTCAACAAAAAAGTTACGCTCTACACATGATCAACCTTTCGACCTTTGACAATGAGCCCTAGCCTCCAATTTATAAGAATCTCGGAGGACTAATCTTGCCAATCTTCTCCATCAGTTTGAATATGGGAAAATCATGATGTTTCCTTGCTTTACCTTTATTTTTCCCTCTTTGGATGCTCAGTTGGGTTTATTAATGTCCAATCAGAGGCCTACACTGCAGGTTGCTACTTTTTGGACTGACTCCTTTGAGAAAAAGTAGAAAATGTTATTCAATTACTACGGTATTTGTCCCTTTTTCTTCATGAATCACAGGTAACGCTGCCCCTTAGGCCAACCATTGCGTTAACCTAGGCACTAACACTTCCTCTAAAAGGCTAGGATGCATTATAACTTGACTTGGTTGTCTCTAGGGTGTGTTACCTTGGAAAAATAGGTCTCTGTCTAGGTCATTTTATTCCTTCTATGTATCCTTATCCTATGAGCTGATGAGGAGGTCATTTGTCCTGTAACATTCCCCAAGGAACCATCAAAATCCATGGTCCAAAGACTACTTTCATCTTCCAAGTGTTGGAATTCTAATTTCTATTATGTCTCAAATTTTCGGGCCACTTCTTCATTTTGATCTGAACATTTATGTGCCTTATCTGATGACTTCTTTGAAGAACTTAGTAGATTTTCTTTTTCCTCATCTACTACTGCTCTTACACAATTGGAAATTTCTGGAATATCTTCTACTTCTACAAAATAAATGATTCTAGATCTATATGTACAAAATTAATTGGATGATTATTAGGCTTCTCTTTGTTGGTAATCATGTATTTCATCTTCATTTCCCAGTACAACTTTATCAATTGTCCAAAAACTAGTATGGTGGCATAAGATAAATCTAGTTGCAAAGTGCCTCTCAACTTCACTCCCAAGATCTCCACAGCAACATACCAAACCGTGGCGGTATATCAGCTACCACCACATCCATCAAGACATTCTTTGTTTTAATTTGGTCAAGGGAAACTACTAAATCCTTTATGAGACCAAGACAATGGACTCTACCCGAATCAAAGGAATACAAGTCATGGTATGGATGAGTGATATCTAGTCCCAATTTCTGCATAATGGCTTTCAACATCAAATTGTGGGAAGCTCTAGAGTTGAGCATGCATTGTGAAGAATATATTGGTGAATTCTCAGACTCAAATAGAATGGGGGAACTTCACTATCCTCTAACTGACCGTCTATTGTTGGACCAAACATAAGTTCAGGTTGGTCATCTTCGACATTTAGTATATCAAATAAAGGATCTACTTTTAACATTTTGGCTACATGAGACTTATACTGATGATTTTTGACAAGTTCAATTAAAGGGATAGACACTTTTAATTTGGAAATTTCAGTTTCTAAGATGAAAGAAATAAATTTTTCTACCTCTTTAATGATGATGTCTCTTTTGTCGACATGATCCTTTGGTGTAACTTCCTTCTTCTGACTATCCTTTTCTTTACCTGGTGTGCTTGTAAATGGTTTATTAACCTTACTATGATTTGCAGCTGCGGGTTATTTTCATTTATTCTGATTACCTTGAGGATTTTGCTTCGGTTGAGTATATTTTTGTTGGGATGTCCACTTCTGAATAGGATTGACTGGGACATATCTACTCCTCAATGAGTATTTCCTATGATGTGAGCTGAGTGCATTCAATTTGCCTCGTTGATAATCATTAGACTCAGCCTCCAACTCATGATCATTGGCTAATATATAATCTTCATCCTTGGGCACATATTTCTTCTCAATATGCTCTTCATTTTCTATCAAAAATATCGGTTGGCCATCAGCTATAAAAAAGTTATTTTCTTCAATAATTGGGTCTTCTTCTTCTTCCTCAACTCCTTGAGCATAATTTTAATGCAAGGGTGTCTGAATCTGATGTTGCTATGTTGGTTTCTCAGGAGCCTTTTGTTCTCTTTGTTTTATTCTAAATTGAGGCTGTTGTTGTTGTCCTCTAAAGTTAGGATTTCTAACTTGTGCTTTAGGTTGTCTTTATGTAATGGAAATATTGTCAACCATCCTTTCTATTGTTCTTATCAAAGTGCCCAGTTTTACCTCGGAGGATGAGGATGTTTCTTCTTTGATGGTTACTTTCCTCTCACCCTTCATCTTTGACTTCTTAATTGTCAAGTTTTCTTCCACACTCACTACATTATTCTGCATGTATTCTAATGTTGCAGGATTCCTCTCTCACAATTGATAGGCCGTGTCTGGATCAAAGGCATCCAAATAATTCAAGAGAGCCAAACATGGAAGAGGTTTCATCTCATTGGGAATGGAATTGTATACTCGGTTGAAATGGTTAGTGAAGTCTTGTACTGATTCATTCAGATTCCTTTTCAGATTATCATATTCAGAAAGAATATGCAAAGGGTTTTTCTTCACCTCCCATTGGGCTATGAAGGAATCTATCAGCTGATCTGGAGTGGCTATTGAATTTGCAGTCAAGGATCTAAACCAGGTTTTAACATCTCCAGAAAATATTTGAACTATGATTCTCATATTGGCATCGTTAGCATCTATTTCTTCCATGTCAATAAAGTCAGTGACTTTGAATATGTGTTGTTTTGTAGTGATTTTAGAACTCTCATAAAAAATAGGGAACCTCTGGCCATAACCTTGTGGTAAGGCATTGAGTTGACCTCGTAGGATGAGGGGTTCAAATCTAGCCATGATTCCTATTGAGTGAAGTACAAGAGTGACAATGGAAGGAGTTGAATAAATAGGTAATGAAATAGATAGTGCAGATGAGGTAGCAAAAATTGAATGGGATTATGTCAGAATGGGTAATGACTCTTGCTCATATTGGATTATGGATTTTCTGATTGGTATTGAAGTTGGTTTTATAAGCTTTCAAGCCTATAGAATTGACTCCAGAATTTTGTGTCAAAGTTTGATTCAGATTTAGTTTCTTTAAAAGGTAAATTCTCTTCGAGTTTCATGGAACTAAAATCTATCTCAGATAATTATTTTACTTCAGAAAGCCTTAATGGGTCAAAAACTATATCAGATAGTGAGGTTTTAGACTATGATAGAAATAAAGACAACTCAAATTTCAAATCAAAAGGTATGTCTTTGAGAGATAAAAATTTTGCAGGAAATGAAGAATATATTACCAATGGAATAGGATTTGACTGAATTTCTGTGTGTTGATATCTCTGCTTCCAAACAAGCCTCTCTGGATCTTCAACTAGATCAACTGGATGAGGATATAGATTTCATATGGTGTATCTCCTCGAAGCTAGAATATTCACTGTTCAACGACTTGTTTCTCTGCAACTTTCAGACTAGCCTCCAGAAAAATTAGACCTATCATCCCCATGCCAAGAATTCGATGAAATAATGGTAAAACCAGGGAAGATCTGTCACTTTCTTCCCCAGTATAGTCGCCAAGATGTTATCACTCCACCATATCTCCAAGGCTGAGGAAGAGACCAGCACAGGTAACCACAAACAGATCTTTTTCCAAAGATGACTGGATCAATGAGATTTTATGCTAGGTATAGTAGCACTATGGTTTGCTTTATTTATTTTGAGTGCTAGATGGTGAATAGGTCAGGGCAAAAAAGGATCAGAATTGCAGAGATATGATGGGGATAGGTAGAAAATCACTTTAACACATTAATGTGTCTTTATGGAATGGTTTATACTACTAGGGTTTCATAAAATAACATAGAAAACATGAATTCTTTTCAATTAGAAAAAAATGAACACGAAAATGTAATTATTCCTCCAAAACAGAGCATCAACTAATGAATTTTGTCTATCTAACTTAGGAATCAGTTACATTCAGAGATGGAATGAATATGTAAATCACAATACATTAAAATATTTTCAAACATAAGAGGAAACAATGTTAAAACACATTACCATAGGAATCCCACCAAAATAGTTGCAACTCAGTCTATTAGTTCCTACTAAAAGTTTTCTTACACTAGTGTTCAATGATAAATTACACAACATCCAACCCTTGCAATGACAAGGAAATGAAATATATAGACCAAAAACTACTTCTCCCACTCTCAGGGGTCGAATCCATGACTTGTGGAGTTGATCCCCAAAGTGCTTAACTCGAATCCTAATGACTAGGGAGGTCAACAAAATAATCCTTATCATTGATGAAATTGATTCACTTTGACCCAAAATTACATATTTACGTGATGTATCTACCTATAGTAATTATTAGTGACATAATTTAATTTAAATTTTACAATTACATCAGTAAATATCCTTGGAATCCATCAATCAACTGAGAAAACTTGAAAATTTTGAAGAAACCAGTCAACTGTAAAAAGTTCAGTGTGCTTGTAAAAAGCACAGTTGCCTTGTGAAAAGCACAATGTGGGCCTTCCAATACACTTTTGAGTGACTTCCTGAAGTCCACATTGTTCCCAATATGGCTCATTGGAAATCTCTTCAATTTTAGTTTTCAAAAATGTGCTCAAGATCTGAAAATGGTTGAGTGAAGCTCCTCAAAAATTCAATCTCCCAAGACTGGTCAAAAAGCGCAACATGAGGCTGAAAAGGGGGGAAGAAATGTGTTTTTTGAGAGGTTTTTGACCATTTCCACCTGTCAAAATATTGAGTTACAGTAGTCAAAATTTTATGTATACATCATTACCTATCCACAAAAAGCGCAAAGTGGTCCACGCTGTCGTTTTTGCAGGCTGACTGTGCAAAAAGACTATCAAATTTCAAAAACATGCCCAAAAACTTCAAAACTTTCCAAAAATTGTTCAAAACTCCTAGATGAAGTGTTGATGACGTGTCTCAAGAAACCAAGGAGGCATCAACAAGTAACTCAATTTTTCCCTTCTCCTTTTGAGTGATTAGGGTTTCCTTGAGTTTATCCTTCAATTGCTTGATTTTGATGTTGCAAATATTGTTTCTAGTGTTGTATCAATCAGTCATGTGTCTGAGAATATAATTATCTTTGTTGGCCTTATGAAGGAGTTTCTCAAGGTGGATGTTCACTCTATCAAGCCACACTTCTCTGTCATCATTGATTTCTTTTGCAATTCCTTCCTCAAAACTGAGTTGTTCTGCCTCATGTTTCTCCTGCACTAGTGCTCTCTTCAGACCTATTTTTTTTGTCTATTCTTGGTGGTTTGAACCTCATCATGATAAAACTCATTAGGTGCTATCACTTCTTTTCCTTTGGTGTCTTCCCTCTTTCCCTTCAACAACTCTAATTCCAAGAGTACTTGTTTGTCTTTCAGTTACTTGTTTTCTTGTTCGAGGAAGGAGATAACAAATTGTGCTCTGGCAAAATTTTCCTGCAGCTCTATGATTGTGCCATATTTCTCTTTGATGATCAAGTTTGAGGTCTCATGCTCATATTGGACATCCAATTCCACCAATTAAAACTCTCTTTCTTCCTCATGATGAAGGTATTCCACCTCTTGAACAATTTCCTCTTGTTGCTTTTGTTTTCCCTCTTTCTTTGATGAAAAAGGCAAGGCCCCTTCCACAATCTGTGGATATAAAACTCTGGTATGTTTTGACCTCTTTGACCTCTTTCTTCACCGTAGCCCTGCTAGATAACCTATTTTTCTTGTGAGGAACTGATGCTAGTGGTGGAATAGGTCTAGCAAGCTGACTTGGTGTTGCAGTGAAGACATTTGCCTCAATGGAAGTCTCCAATGCAATTTTCACCTGATTGAGGTGGTGAAGGACAATGATTTTAATCAATGAATGATGGAATATATGTTACGTAGATCTGTTTGTTGGGTTAGATAGATGCATACGTAGCTGTTATTTTTCTTTTATTTCAGCATTTTACTCTGTTCTCTGTAGGTTTATTTTTAGCTACGCAGCACACTTTTTTGCTCTCAACAACGGAAAGGGTTTAAAAATTAAAATTAACGCACACCACACACTGACCCTAAGTGAAGAAGCGCCTGGTTTACACCGCCTGGCAAAGACTCTAAAATCAATCATCACTGCACCTTATCTGCCCTTGACCTTCTTGATTCTGTCCCTTTCTGCCCTTGTCGGTTTCCTTCTTCCTATCATCATTGCGCCCCCAAGGCGCCTTTCCCGGAGACTTCTTGGCCTTCATCCTCAGTTCCCGGTTGATCGACCTGCTCCGCACCGTCGTCGTCGAGCCAGTCCACCTTCGAGTCCGCACTCCGACTCCTCTCCTGATTCCTCAGGTCCCCCTTTTCCTCCCGGTTCTCCCCCTTTTACCTTCACCATGTCTGGATCAGGGCCCACTGCTAGCGGCCCCAATACCGGCCCTCCTTCTAGCGGAACCGTCACAACCACTACTCTGGCCACCCCTGTGCTACCGTACATTGCAGGCCTCAGCCTCCCCGATTTCCATCAGTTGATTAACGACCCCATTCACCATAATACTACCTGGCCCACTATGCCTACCAAGTTACCCTCCGATATCCCTAAGTTCGAGGGCCTTAATGGCGAAGACCCAACCAATCACGTCCTGTCTTTCCACATGTGGTGTTCCTCCAACTCCATTACCGATGACTCCATCCGTCTTCGTTTGTTCCAACGCACGCTTACCGGCGAAGCTTCTAAATGGTATGTCGAACGGGCCACTTCCTCCCATACCACGTTCGAGACTCTTGCCCAAGCCTTCTTGTCGTACTTCCAGCTCCCTCTCCGATACGACACTGGTACGGAGCTCTTGACTTCATTTAAGCAATCCTCTTCCACACGCCTTTCGGCCCATGTTCAGGAATGGCGACGAAGACGGAGCTTATGTCGAGCCCCTCCCTTTGAAGATCGGGTTTACATGGACTGGTTCCTTCGCACCCTCCCGTCTCCCATCGGCAAAGATGTCGCCTCTCACTTTCCCCAATCTGAAGAAGCCGCCCTCCAAATAGCTTTAAAATATGACCTGATCTACGCTCAATCTGGTTATGTTTATACCGTTCTCCCTGACATCCCCAGGCCCGGTGGCGCTAACGCCCCGGGGGCATCTCATTCCGCCGACGGTATCGTTGGATCTCTTTCCCACCCCTCTGCTCACCCTCCTATGAGCCATGGCCTCCCTCAGGGAGGGGCCAGCACCTCTAGCACTCTGCCCCCTCCCGGCAACATGTATCCAGGATACGGCATGCCTCCTCCTTTTGCCCAACCTCCTGCTTACCTCAATGTTGCCCAACCCAACCCTTACTTTTATCCGCAGCCTGGTGCGCCAGCTCCTCCAGCATATGCGCTTCCGCCTCCCTTGCCTCCTCACCACCTGCAACAGCCCTTACAACCCCCTCCAGGGCAAGTATTTGCGCAGCGGGGTGCGTTTAATCCCCCTTCTTCTCAAAGAAGGCGGAGAGGGAGCAACCGAGAACTTGGTACGCCGATAGCAGTGGTCCCAATTCTGGTCGGACTGTAACACGCTTGACCTCGGGGGCATTCCGCCCAGGCCGGACAGGCCGCTTCGCACAAACAAGCCTTGTTCGTGTTGCGGTGTTTACGGTCACTACACTCCCGATTGCCCTCTCTTACCCCAGATGCGACAGATGTGGGAGTCTCAAGCCACATTGCGCGGACAACACGCCTCCCCTCACGCTCCTCCTAATGTGGCCACTACCCAGCCAGCTGTGTTCACTGATCCTTTCCCTCAACAGGGATTCGTGACTACCCAACCCCCCGACAGCCATGCAGCCACACCCTCGTCCATTTCTGGTTCCTCTGACTACCAGATCCTTATGATGCGCTCCGATCGAGTCCCTTCCGATTGACTTCACCTTCAAACTCGGTCTCGCCCGGTACCCAAACCCCGCTGCTCGGTACGCTCCCAGGAGCACTCCATCTTCGAGGTTCTACGAGCCTCTTTCGACGATGGCCCATACACATCCCTCAACCCAAAGTTGAGGTTCACCCAAAAAAGATTCAAAAGGGTCCCTTACGCCGAAATGCGCATACGTCGAGCCGCTCAATCGTACGGTATAGTAGATGATTTGGCACAATCCCCTGCTGCCATTTCCACACTGGAACTCCTCCAGTCGTGCCCTTCTCAAAAGAAGGCTCTACTATCTGCCGTGGGCGCTGTTGATCCTGCTGATGACCAAATGATTGTTTTCGGCGCCACTCAATCGGACCACCCTCCTCTTCCTCCTTCTGTTGCTTTCCAAATCCCAGTCAAAATCCGGAACGCCACTGTATCCCGGTGTATAATTGATGAGGGGGCGTCCACCTGTGTGATGTCCGCTTCGGTTTGGAAGCAACTCGGATCCCCCGAGTTGGCCCCTTCCACGATCACCCTTCGAGCGTGGGATGGTCATGCCTCCCAGCCTATTGGCCTGTTTCGTAACTGTCCCATCACCCTCGCCGGTAAGACTGTTTGCGTTGATGTTGAAGTCATTGACGCCCCTCTAGACTACAACATTCTATTGGGGCGAAGCTACACCTATGCCATGTCTGCTGTCCCATCCGCGGTCTTCCGCAAGATGTCTTTTCCACATAATGGAAAGATAGTCACCATTGACCAGCTATCGTATCATGAGCCGCCGTCTCCATCCGCCTCCGAGACGACCATCTCTTCTGTAGCCAACAAGCAAACCGTCGATTCTTTGACCGGTGTCTCCCCCGGCGTCTATAAAGATTCCACCCTGCTTGGTACTTTTCCTCACCTTCCTCCCCCTCCTGTTACTGACCCCAGCTTGTCGAATGTTTGCATGATGCAATCGTCTCAGGCTGCCCATAAACGGCCTGCCTCGGCTAGCCCGCACCCTCCTCCCCGCCCTCCACAACCCGCTCCTAGCCATCCATCTCAGCCAGCCGGACCTCCTCTTTCTGGCCCTCCCCCTACAGCTGGCACCCCCGAACCTCTTTATCCTCCAGGCTCGGTCCCCCCTAGCCTTAACCATCTTGGAGCCGTTCCTCCTGGTCATTACCCTGCTGGACAGATCCCCTTCTTGGCTCCCCCTCCCGGAGTATATTCCGTCCCCGTCATGGCCACCCTTTCTCTCTCTAACTTGACCTTGGGTATTCCGATTTGGTACCTTGACCCCCCAGCCGCCACCCCCCCTGGTCACCCCAAACCTTACATGGCTTTGACACCGGTTCAACCGGTCCCCCTCGCTTCCTCCATAGCCAACGTGCCCCCAGCACCTCCACAGGACCCTTCTCCTGCTGAGTCGGCTCCCGGAAAGAAAGGAAAAGCCCGTAGGGGGGCAACCAAAGACCAAACCACCACAACCACCTCGGCTCCTCCCCCACCCTCGAAGCCTTGTGCCTTATGTGATGTCATCGGTCATGCCACTCATGCTTGTCCCGAGTTACCCAGTATTCGCCCCATGGTAAAAGTCGCGTTCCCCGACACTACGGTCCCTGAAACTCCCACTCCTGCTTCGACCGTCTCCAAGAACCCCAAGACTCTCCGCAACAACAAGCCTTGTGCTTTGTGCGGTGTCCATGGCCACTACTCCCATCATTGTCCTCACCTGACGCATTACCGTGCCTCCCTTGAGGTGATCCGCGAGTATGAGGTTGAGCAAAATCAATCCGCCTCTCCCATTCTCGCGCAGTATGCTGCAGCCCAGCCTGAGGATTCCACCGATCCCATCCACATTCCCCCCCCTGATGTCCAGATGACGGAGTCTACGGTCACCATTCTTTACCTATCCTCCTCTGCACGACACTTGGAACCTAGCCCGTCTGCCGCCTCCCCCATTGTGTCCCTTGATACTCGAGATCACTCCACTGGTGTCTCTGTTGACCTTCGCAGCCCGATTCCTCGCCATGTTTCCGATAGCCCTCATACATCACCTTGTTTGAGTTTTGCTCATCCTACCCCTTCCCCCCGCCATTTCCGCTCGATGACTTCTGCCCCCTCACGCTGCCGTCCTTTCCTTTCATCCCCTCATGTATTGTCTTGTCACACCACCTTGCGCATCCCCCTGTCCACATCCTTTATCGGTTACGCCGATGGTGCAAGTCGCTACTCCAGGAACCTTGCCTCGGCAGGGTGGGCCATCTTCACCCCCTTGCATGACCTCGTTCTGTCTAACGGGGTATGCATTGGTTCTGCCACCAACAATCAGGCCGAATACGATGCGGTGCGTGGCCTACTAGCTGATGCTTTGTTGCATCGCATTCGCCATCTGCACGTTCGTTTGGATTCCTTGCTTCTTGTCATGCAACTAAATGGTGTTTATCGTGTGCGTAACCCTGTGCTGTTTAGACGCTATTTACGAGTAAAAGTCTTAATACGTGCGTTTGAAACCATAACTTTCAACCATGTACCCAGAGACCAGAATCACTACGTAGATAGCATTGCAAACCGTGTTCTATATTGGCATTTATCACACTCAATTCATACAAGACAATAACATTAAATCAACCATCAAAAGACGATGCATATCCATAATATGTGTCGCAAACCATATATTGATGATTCCATCTACTCTGATACACATGACATGCCCATAGCATGTTCCAAAACTGGGGGCACCATACGCCCCCCCATACATATACATACGGCATGCCCATAGCATGTTACAAACAAAAACTGGGGGCACCATATGCCCCTCCATACATTCTAGGGGGCACCACTTGCCCCTACATACATCAGAAGGGGCACCATATGCCCATAATCACTATCTGGAGGCTCCCGGGCCAATGGCTCTGCCCCTGCAGCATGTAGATCCCGCATAGTTTGACCGGCCATCGCCATGCGCCGCATGATACCTCGCCACTCCGAGGGGAGACCAACACATGGCTCTATGTATTGGTCGTCTAAATCCTGCCACCCGCGCTCTGATACTCCGGTCAACAGCTGCTCACATCTACGGCGGATGTCCTCCAGTAGGGCGGCTGCACCATCATTTTGCGCTGCTCTCGATCCACTCGGACCCGTAGCTCCAGACGCTGCCGGTCGTCCCATATATCCGGCGGGTTTTACCGGTGCTATATCTGCATACCAAAAGTCCCTGAATCAGTATCATTATTTACTATTCAAAAAACTTTAAACATGCCCATATAAGAATAGCAATTTGTCACTTACCATCGGGCCCCCAAACTCGACCAGCCGGAAGTGGCAAATCCGGATCCCCATAGTAGCTCATCCCACTATACGGGTAGTCATCTATGTACAACGGCATCTGATCCCAATGGGCAAAGAACTCCGGTCGAAATGTTCGCCCGACCGCCCCTCCTCCTCCTTTGCAGAGTAGTCGTCCCCAACGACGCATCCTGGGCTCTCTCGGGCCCCCATCTGGAAGATGCACACGAGGCCTCAAGGTCGGGATCTTCTCAAAGAAGAAGGCACACAACAAAGTCCCATATGAGCAATCATGATTCACCTGCCGCCTGCATAGCGAAAACTGTCACTTTAGCGACACCAACATCATTTGGGCCCACCCAAAGTAGGTCCCACTCAACACACTCTCCACTATCATCATCTGCCCACTGGTGATGTGATGGAACGCCTGGGTGCCCAAGATTCGCAGCACAGCTACGGCCACTGCACGGGTTTCTAGCCTCTCTAGATCCCCGATCGATATCCGAGTCCCCTTGACTTGGAAACCCGGTCGACAATGGCGTTCCACAAACTCCATGATATGCCGCCCCCGCGGCAACACTGGCTGCGTGTCTCCCACTATCCCCAATGGTGGGAGGCCGGTCAGGAAGTACACATCCTGGACCGTCAGTTCAATCCTGTGCCCCTGCACTACAAAGATCTCCTGATCTGGATCCCAGTAACTGATAATCCGGGCCAGTAATGGTTCCCCTGCTCTCATCGACGGGTTCTCCACAAACTTGAGAACCCCAAATCTGGCCAATACACGACGGACGCCCTGATCCGCCTGGATCTCTGCCCGAAGTGTTCCCAGATCCCTCTCTCTCCAGTTGACCCGTAACTCTGCCATACCTGCACAAACACATTCTCTTTGTCAGGGTACCGATCGGGCAAACCATAACCACACACAAAAACCCAACTCCCAACCATCAAACAGCACCAAGCCCCCCTCCCCCGCCAGGTCGCAGCTTTCTGCCCATTTCTGGACCAGGTCGCACTTTCTGCCCCCAAACCTGCGTCCTGGGTCGCACTTTTTGCCCCAAAAGGTGCGACCCGGCCGTAGAGAGGAGGGAGGGGCTGTTTCTGGGGTGTTGGGCCCTAAACTGCAAATCTAATCCATCAAAATGCAAGAGTTAGGTTAGGCCTCTTACCTCCACCTGACAGATCTCGAATCCAACGGTCGGTTTGTCCGCTACGTTCGCCGCAAGATTTAGGGCCTTCTCTCCTCTCCACATTCACCACAGCAACAATAGCAAATGAATGATTTTGGAGGGAAAAGCGCCTCATTAAAAGAGAACCCCTGTTTCTTCTTTCGACTGCTGCGACCACACCGTAGCCCCGTTCGACGAACCGTCAGCACCGCTGGATAGATCTCACCGAGCTCTCAAATGGGTTTTACTTAGTTTTTTGTGATTTGATACTTCACCCGGACACATTTTTTCCACGAAGGGTCACTTCACCACTCCTTAAAATCGAATTTCCTCACTTACGACACTTGTACTTGGGGCACCATATCGCCCCCTTACTTGTCCATGTTCGTGTTGATTTTCGTCATGAGTACCCACCTTGTACTCATGCTTCTATGACCCCCCATTGGGGCCTTTATTGTGTGGCAGCACTATCTAGTCGCCCTTGCTCAGAGCATCCGAGTTGAGTCATCATTGCATTCATGGAGTCTATCCTGCATCCTTTTACACCCTACTATAGCCCTCCATTCTTTTTGCTTGGTTCCTCTCTTGTGTCGCATCTCATGACCTTCAGCCCCACTGTCCCCTGTCCCCTTCGCTATTGTGTCAGTCGCTGCCATGTCATTCATGCCCTTTATGCTCTAACAAGGGAAGTTGTCCATTCGCCACTCCATCCTTCCCATTTCCACCATCATCATTAGTGTCAGTCTGTCCGTCGCTCTATTGCTCTTCTCTCGTGCCTTAGTTGAGGTTCTCTCATTGCCTCAACTACGGCGGACCTCCTTCTGTCGACCTCAGCATATTTATTCCAGAAGCACGGTCTAGAGGGCGGTGTACCTTGGTTCCAGCTTCCACTTTTGTTCGGTGCCTCGGATCAGGCAGGGGGATTTCTCACTTCCCTTTGACTTGGTTGCTTCTCCAGCTCCTTTCAGCATGATCGAGATTCGTATACTGGACAGTCCAGTGACCCAGCAGCAGCTCTTGATGATTCCCGGGCGTGTGTGAGATGTTTCAGCCCTCATGAGGGGGTGGCCCTGCAGGTAGCCCCCCACATGCCCGGATGACCTCTTCATTGCAGCCTTTGATGCCGCTCCAGATTTTGATGATGTTGGCCTTAGCCACTTGCAACACCTCTATGATTTGCATGTATCAGTCAGATTTTGTGAGCCCTTCCCCATTTACAGGGGGCATTTGGGTTGTATTTATCTCATGTACTCAGATGATATTGTACTAGTCCTGGCTGTTATCCCAGGCACAGCATGTATATGAGACTCTTCATTGTATTTTTATCTGGCTCTTGATTATGCCAGCTGTACTCTATGGTTCGGTCCCTTGTTCACTGGACACACTATTCTTTTGTACTTTGTCACGGCGGGCATAGGTATGCCTCCCCCGCCGCCTTCGGCACAGGTACCCTCTCATAACAGAGACTTGTTGCACCTGCGAGTCTCGTCTCCTCAGGGTCTAGTCCTTCAGCACACTATCTACCTCATATTTCTCTCTCTGACATACCCTTTTGTTGTCTAGTGATTGTTTTCTTACAACGTACTTCGGTCATACGATTTTCTCCTGACACTCGCACGCTGGGGGGCAATCTGTTACACCATTTTTTGGTCATCTAACTCTTCATCATTAGATGGACCCAAGTACACCATGTAAGACCCGTTTTACCCCAAGTAAAACTGCTTTCACTATGTTAATTAGGAAACCCCAAAAGGAATAATTAATTAAACCATAATTTAATTATTATTCCCAGTCATGTTTAACCCAAAAACAAAGAAATTAATGAGATAAACCCATAGTTATCTTCTTATTTTCTAGGAATAATTATTTAAATAATATTCCTTGTTAAAGATGACCAAATCAACCACCATTAATCAAATAAATCATTATTTATTTGATTATATCCCAACCACTTCCTTAAAAAGATAAATAAATCATTTATTTATTTATTCTTCACTAATCAAGGGATTTTGACCCAAGTCAAAGTCCCTTTTCCTCCAACAAATAATAATAAAATATTCCATAGAGGTGGATCTAGATTTGGTTAACATTATTTTAATCATGCACCAAGATCTAGAATGACCCAATATTTTGTTATAAATAGGAGGGTTTTCCCCATCATTCTTCACCTTTTGTTGCATGCTAGATCACTCTGGATCTATACACTCGGTCTCATTTTCTGCCATTGTTGCTCCCATTGAGCTCTACCTTCTACATTGGGTTTTCTACATCTACAAGAGAGAGAAAGCTTAGATCTGAAGTGTTGAGGACTACAAAGAACCCATCCCATTGAGGAGATTTGGATACACCTTCTTGTTTTACTATTCATTTGAAGGTCATACTCTCTACTTTTAACTATGTAGGCCATCTTTTCAATACTCCTATACAAGTAGTAGGGAAGGTTGAGAAATTTCGCCCTAGTAAAGTGCATGAGAAACCCAATATGATAATTGTATAACTTGGAGAATATACCCTCACAACTGAAGCATTTCATGATGATTTTCATCATGGGGGAAAATGTGTTGAACAACTTACCAAAAGGAAATATATTTTTGATGTTATCTTTGTAATGTGCCTTAAGGTAAGGTTCATACAGCTGGGCATCCAAATCTTTAGTTTTGAACCATTTTTCACCCACATTGGGTATCATTGTTGCTGCTGCAATGATGTCAGTGGAAATGGTGAAAGCCACCCCTACTATAGTCACTTGGTCTTTCTTGAGATTTCTGATGAAAATCCTAGTAAAAGTAGGATGGCTTTCCACTCTTTTTACCATTTCAAAAAACTCAAATCAACCTACATGATGGAAACATTTGACAGCTAAGGGTGATGCCATTAATTCCCTAGTGTCTGATGGATCTAATATTAGAATTCTCCCTCATTTATTATATGTTTTCTTCTCTTATTATGTGGTATTTATTTCCTCCTCAATGATTTTTCTCTCCTCCTCCATGATGTTTCTCTCCTCCTCCATTATGCTCAGATTTGTCTTGAAAACCCTAGGGAAGAAGGGGAAGGGAAAGGGAGTAGGATTGTAGGGTTAGGGGTTTGGGATGAGTGAGGGAAAATTTGGGGAAGTGTGTAAGGGGGTTAGGAAGTTTAGGGAAGTGATTGGGGGTTGAAATGTTTACGGGAAGTAGGGTAGGAAATTAAAATACGTACAGGGAGGTATCTAGCTACCTAGGAAAGCACAGCTAAGGGGTAGGGTTTTAGGAAATAGAGCTCAGGAATAGGAAATGAGGGGATGTAAGAGTAGCAGGGAGTGATTTAGGGTGTAGGGAAGGTAAATGGGTCCAAGAGAAATCAATTTAACTTCACAAATATGAAAACTAGGGTTTCATTGCTTAAAACATGACATAGAGGGAAATGAGGCTTGGCACCAAAAAATTATGATCACATGCTCAAAGGAGGGGCTATGGAGGTGAAAATTACTTGTGAATAGATGTAGAAACCCTGATTTGCAACTAAGAACCCTTGGAGAGAAGCTTTGGAGTTGTGGCTCCCTTCTGCAAAAAGCACAGTGAATAGAGGAAAAGCATAGTGAAGCCCTATGAAAAGCGCAACGTCCCTCCTCCAAAAAATGGAGTGCCTTTGGAAAAAGCGCAACAAATGACCCAGAACTCGGTTTTTGCAAGAAAAATCAATTTTTTTCTCTGGTAATTCGGAGAGTTCGATGCATGAGGATGAAAATGAATGACTTTTTCGTCTCTGGGGTCTTTTATACTTGAAAAAAATTCATTAAACAAACTGGGATCCAAATTTCCTTTCTTTAAATTAACTTTGCATTGCTTCTTTATCTTTAATTTCTGAATTTGATATTTGAACTTCAACTTTTGATGGCTTAAGAACACTAATTGACTTTTTGGAACTTTTCTCTTTTGCTGATGGAACTTTGAGTGTGCAACTACTTGGAACTCTGAGAAAATTTTACAAATTAGGAACATAAAATTACATTTTGCTCTGAAATCAAATTTACAAATCCAACTTACTGATGAAATTTATTTATTGGCACTCCTTCGCTTGCTGGACTTTATGGATGAAATGGTGATTTGATGACCTTGGAAACCCTAAGACCTAATGGAGACTTTGATTGAATGAAACCATAATGAAAATGACTGAAATGATGATGATAGCTCATGACTAATGGTACACTCATAAAAGTAGTGAAATGAGCCAACAAGTTATAAAATTTTGAAAGGAGTGAGATCAGACCTAAATCTGCATCTAGTGACCAAATTTTTGCATGATGGCCTAATGGAATGAAAAAAAACTTCAAAATGGGACTCTAACCTGATATGAAAAGATTTTATTTGATTATTGGTGGATGGATGAAAAAACTGACACTAACATGATGGACGGTGGATGATATCCATAAAGTGCCATAAATGGGGTCATTTTTGTTGTAGTATGGAAGGATGTGTTATACCTCCATTCAGCCAAAGGTAACCGCTTGACCCATTGTGCCTATTTATCATACACAAATCAATGAAGATATCCTTTGAAACATTTTTTCACTATCTCAGTTCTCCCATCACATTTAGGATGATAAGATAAGCTATGAGCTAATTAAGTACCCAAACAAGAAAATAATTCCGTCCAAAAATTTCCAGCGAAAATGGAATCTATGTTGCTTACAATAATCTTTGGGTTTCCATCTAGCTTTTGAATTGTTTCCATAAATGCAGTAGAAATTGAATTGGCTTTAAATGGATGAGATAAAGCAAAAAAGTGTGCATACTTTGTAATTCTATCGATTATCACCATGATGACACTCTTTCCTTCGTATTTGGGTAAACCTGTGATAAAATACATTGAAACCTCCTCCCAACGTTGAATTCGAATGGATAAGGTTTGTAACAAACCCGGGGTCTTAATTTTCTCAAATTTATTTTGTTGGAAAACCAAACATTATGCCACAAACTTTTGAATATCATATTTAAGGCCATACCATAAAAATTCCTTTTTAACCCTATGATAAGTTTTTAAAATTCCCGAGTGCCCTCCTAAGGGAGAGGTGTGCGATTCCATAAGAATATTTTGTTTTAGTTGAGAATTATTACAAAGGTATAAGCAACCTTTGTACTGTAATGAATCATATTTTCAGTTAAATGTATCAGATGTACTAGGATCTTGCTACAAATTTTGAATCATTTCCCACACTTCGTCATTATTACATCCATCCTTTGCTTTGGTTATCCAATCTGGTTGGATAATAGAAATGGCACAAAGAAATGCTTCCACATCCTCATCCTTTCTTGAGAGTGCATTTGCAACAACATTTTTCTTCCCTTTTTTGTAGATGATTTCAAAGTCATAACCCAGCATCTTTGTGACCCATTTTTTCTTCTCTTCTGAAGATAATATTTTTTCTAAGAATTATGTAAGACTATCATGATATGCTTTTACCTTGAAGTGTCTTCCCATTAGGTACAGTTGTCATTGCTTAAGTGCATGTAGTATTTACAACATTTCCTTCTCATAAATATGTTTGTGTAAATTCATTCCTTTGATTGGACAACTTTCAAAATCAATGGGCATTCCTTCTTGCAATAAAAAAACACCAATTCCATTTCTTGAGGCATCACATTACACAATAAAGGTTATTGTGAAGTCTAGCATAGCTAAGACCAATTCTTGGCACATTTCCTCTTTAAGATGTTCAAAGGCATTGGTTGCTTCTCGAGTCCAAAAAATGCATCTATCTTCAGTAATGGTGTTATAGGTACTTCTATTCTCCCATAATTCTTAACAAACTTGCAATAATACCCTGTCAACCCGAGAATTTCTCGCATATTCTTTACGGTTGTGGGGATTTTCCATTCCCTAATGGCTTTAATTTTTTTAGGGTCTACCTTAACACCCTCATGAGATACAATATGACCCAAATATTCCACCTCCTATACTCCAGAGAAACATTTGGAGGCTTTTTCATATAATTATTTTTCCTCCAATAGTTTGAGCACCCTGTCAACATGTTGAACATGATCCTTCCAAGACTTGTTGTAGATTAGTATATCCTCAAAAAATACTAACACAAATTTTCTAAGGAAGGGTTTGAAAATGGAATTAATTAAACCTTGAAATGTAGAAGGTGCATTGGTAAGGCCAAAAGGCATGACCAAAAATTCATAATGACCCTCATGAGTTCTAAATACCAATTTTAGAATGTCTTCAGTATTCATTCTTATTTGATGATATCTTGAACAAAGATCCAACTTGGTGAAGTAAATTACTCCATGTAATTCATCCAATAATTCTCCATTGATAGGAATAGGAAATTTGTCTTTAATAGAGAGCTTTTTGAGCTCCCTATAATCCAGACACATGTGCCATGATCCATCCTTCCTGTGAACCAATACTACTGGAAAGTAGAAAGAACTGTCAAAATTCACTCTTTTGGGAATAGGGATATTTGTAAGGTTTGATGTTTGGAGGAACACTTCCTGAAATAAAATAAATAGCAAGATCATGATCACGAATCGGTGGGAGGCCTTTTTGAGTATCAAATAGCTTGGAATGGTTATTCAAGACTTTTTGGAGATCTAGAGAAATATATGATTTCGATGCTTGAACCTCTAGTGAGAATAATTGTGAAATTACTCCCCACTATTCATTCTTTAGAATATTTTTCATACCATTAGATTTGATTATATTTCCTGGTTTCATTGCAATACCCCTTAATTCAACTTCCTTTCCTACCCAAAAAAATTTCAAGAAAATTTCTTGAAAATTAAAAACTATTGTACCTAAAGATTGTAGCCATTGGACTTCTAGTACAACATCAACACCACCCATTGGAATGGAAATCATTGGACTATTAAATACATATTCTCCCATGTATAACTTGATATTATGGAAATTTCTAGAGCAATTTATATTTCCTCCATTTGCAACCATCACTTGACACTCTTGTGCTGGATATAGGAAGCAATTCAATTACTTGGCTTTCTTACAATGAATAAGATTATGGGTACTACCCGAATCAATGAACATTATAACCTTTTTCTTCTTGATATGTCCTTCTATATTGAGAGTTTGAGGAGTGGTAATTCCTTCCAATGCATTACAAGATATGGTCGGATTCATTTCTTATTTCTCTAGGGTTGGTTCCTAGTGTATATCCTCTTATTTTGACATTTATTGTTCCTTTTCTTCCTCCTCTTCACAATATATGTAAAATAATTTCTTCTCAGCACACTTATGACCTTTAGTGTATTTTCTATCACAAATGTAACAAAGCCCTTTATTCTTTTTTCCTCCAATTTTTGTGGTGTCAACCTTGTAGGTTGTGGAAGGCTAGAAGTAGCAACACTTCCATCTTTATAGTTGTAAGTGGTAGAATTCCTTGTTACCATAATTTTTCTTTCAACTCTTCTTGCCACCCGGAATGCCTTCTCCAATGAATCAGGTTCCCCAAGTAAAACCTCATGTTGGATGCTATCCTTTAAGGTTCCTATTAAGACATCAATCCTAGGCTCCTCTGGAATATCATTCACCCTAATATTCAATTTTCGGAAGTCCTCAATGTGCTTCGCCATTGAACCCTTTTGTTTGAGACTTATCAATTGGCTAAATAAGGTGTTTCTATTTGTACCCTCGTAATGTGTTATCATTTCCTCTGTAAAAATTGACCAAGTGACAATTTTTTTACGAGAACAAATCCATCGATACCATACAAACTGACTGGGTTCTAAATATAAAGTTACAATGCGTACCTTTTGTGTGTGTTGTAGATTATAGAGATCAAAATATTGCTCCATATTTAGTATCCATGTTACCAAAACCTTTGCATCAAAATTCCTCATATAAATATTTGGAATATGGTGGTTCTTAAACCCAACATTGGAGTCTCTAAAATCACAATTCATATTTCGTTTTTCCTCATGATTTTCATGGATTACCTTGTCACCATTGGGAAGCATTTATTGCAACAAATTTGTCAAACCTTCCTTCAAACCTTCTATGTATGATTTCAAACCGTCCATATTATCTTCTATGACATCCTTCAATACTTCAATTTTTTCTTTTAAGCCATCCATGTCCCATTTATTTCATCTTTGGTTTCGCTTCATGAGAGTGAAATTTGTTTCACTTGGTCTTGTAATTTTGATATATCATGCTGCAATACTTCCTCTTCATGTGTCATAGTAGAGTTTTCTGAGGGCTTAATGGGTGTGGAATTTTTTTTTTGGGGACAAATTTTAGAACCTATTACTAATATCTATGCTTCAATATTCTCTTGGAATCACTTCAAGCTGATTTTTCAAACAAAATTTATGCAATTTTAAAAACATACACACCTTTTTCTTTCTTTTAGGAGCTAAATATTGAAACGGTTTTACATATTTCATTTCAGATCTCCAAGGTTTGAAGTTCGGTCCCATTGTATCCACTTGAGTCTTATTTCTAATGCCACAAGTGATACCAAATTTTAATTCCTCAAGTTAAAGTTATTTCAAATCTCCCACGATGCCCTAATTATGGACTAATTAAGTAGATCGAACTTGTAATGGATTCCATGTGTCATTGTTTAAACATTCAGCTATGAAATTGATACAACAAACACTACATTCCATGCCGTTTTGGCCACTTTTTACAAAATTAAAATTCGATGTCTGAAACGAAAGTTATGAAGATTTTCCCTCAGTCACCTGTTTGAGATGAAATTCTCAAGCCTGCAAAAACCCTAACTTACTCAAATCATATCTCTGAAAATATAGTGAACCAAGATCTTAAATTCGTACACGAGGTTCATCGGTATTTTGAATCCATGTAGTTTCACTTTCAACTTCCGAATATCCGTATAAATAAATTTATAGTTAAAATTTCAGGATGACTTGTTTGAAGAAGTGAAACCCTAGAATCCAAAGCTCTGATACCAAATGTTATGCAACTAGCTCACAAAATAGAAGAAAATTGACGCAACAAAGCTGCGTCTTTTACTTCTTCTGATGTCAAGGCCCTAATGACGTCGGATTTTCCCATCACTTTAAATATTAATCTCAGTTTGAATATATAAACCCTTATTAATTTAAAAATAAGCACAGATTAGTCTTGGGTCCCACTTTAAATCTTTTTTATCCCAGTACTTTCCATCTTTAATAATGGTTTCATTAATTTCTGTTGGATGATGGATCTTCCACCATCGATTTTATTTTATCAATGATCCAATGGTATTCGCATTTCATTTCTCCAGCAAATAGCACACCCGATCACACACGATAATAGTGGTTTTTATGGTTGACGTGTCAACCTCCAAACTGTATCGCATTACTTTGATATTTACCTCTTGCTAATCAAAAGCAATGCGATATTCATTGGTGGTTTTCTGAAACCACTCCAAATCATATTGTATTGTATTGATGCATGAAAAATTTCCCGACTTGATCTGAAGTCGTTTAGCACGATATTTCATTTACTCAGAGAATGTCAACTCAGACTCAAATGAAAGTAATGTTAAGTAATAAAAATACAAATTGCTAGAGTCTATAGATCTGATCATAAAACTCTCAATACTGATTAAAGCCAAATAATGCATAAAACCACGTATAAATCGAACCAGGCTTAAGACACATATAATTAAATTTAGAGTGAAATTCAACACCAGAAGAATTTATACATCACAGTTCAATCTATTATTCTCAAAACAAAAATTACAGAGTTTTATCCCTTCGTGGCTTGATCCATCAATTGTTCCAGCTCCTAGTCCTTTCTTTCACACTTCTATACTCTCTAACCTCTAGCTCTCTCAAATTATTCAAAAAGGTCACAATTTATACAAATATGGATTCATGAACCAATTTAGTTCAGATCCAGAAATCTCTCACCTTCTCCTAAAGTATCTCTTCAGTTCCACTCTTTTTTCAACAAAATTATAAATCAAACTTTTAAATCCCTCAAATCCTCATTCCTCCTAGGATTACTCAACCGTCTCTAAGATCTCTTCATTCATGAAATATTCTCCACAATATTAATTTACAATTTATAATTTCCTCAAACTCAACTAAACTTAGGAAAACAAATAAAATAATTAAGGGAACCCACTCCCTTTAGTAAATGTGGAATAATACTCATGGGTCTTATAAGTTTTGACGAATGCTTCTGCATCAGACTCCCTGATTTGAAAGTTTTCATGACCTCCTGGTCATGTGTTTCTTCTGCTAAATCATCTAGAATCCCAAAATTTACTTTGTAACTTGTCATCTCTTTCACCATGTTGCTGCTCCATTTCTTCTGCCACTATTGCTTTAGTCCTTCCAGGTTTCCAAATCTTATGTTGTTGCTATCCTCTTTCTTTGCTGTTGCAAATTTCTTTTTTTAATTTCTCTTTTTTGTTGGTTCTCTTCTTGACTGACTTCTTCATCCACAATTTCTCAATTTGCTCTTTACACTTTTCTCTCAGTTGAACTCCATTGACAACTGATTGTTGTCTATTCTCTTTTGCCATAGAAATTATGAAATTTATGTCCAATTCTATTTCTCCTCTTTCATTCGCAACCTGTTGGTTGCACTTTATAGTTTCCCCTTCATTGCTATGAAAGTCAATATTTTCCTCTATATCATCAGGTTCACTTAATAACTTTTCTAGCAAATTAAATCTTCCCTCATCTTTAATAAGCATGTCATTTACATATGGCTTTTATTTTTTATATAAACCAAAATTTTCATCACAATTGTCAAATTTAAAATTACCATGCTTTTATTTCTCCACAGATAATTCTACCATCCAATATTTTTGTTGATTCTCTGCAAAATTCATAAAACTGTCAACAAATTTCATTTCAACACTTTCCTCTACATTACACAGTGTTCCTTATTTTGACACAAGGCTATCATTAAACAATTACATAGCTAGAATTTCCTGGAACATATCATTATGACATATCCTTTCATCTTCTATACTGATACCATTGCAACAAAATGACGTTGTTTCATCTTCATATATAAAAAAAGAAGAAGAAGAAGAAGAAGAAGAAGTAATAATAATAATAATAATAATAATAATTAATTTTGTTTTTCTAGAGCTTCTTCATGGTTTACAGACTCATAAAAATAATCAATTTTAAAATCACAGAATTCCTGAATTTCTGTATTTTTCAACATCATCATACATTCCTTCACATTTTCCATAATACTTCTATCTTGATTTTCTACTGAAGATGATTCATTCTAGTTATCATCACAAACTCTCATTTGCTTATCTTCAGCGTCTTTAATTATAACAATTTTTGTGTCAATGCCATTATTCTCAAAATTATTAAATACATGCTCAAAATACTTTTCTATTCCAACCATTTCTTCCAGTAATCTCACTTCTTCATCAACATGCATAAGCACATTGTCCAATTTATATCCATTACTTGTCAAACCTGAAAACATACACAACCCATCAGTTTTAAAAATACAAGGTTGTTCATTTGAAGCCTCAGTGATCAGAACTTTATGCTTCTTTGAACTATTCTGATAGTTCACTAATTTATTGAGAAATTCTTCCTCAACATATATGATTTTTTTTTCATCAAAGAATACTTCTTGGACTGCAACTTGTTGACTATGCTTGGCAACTTTATCATAGGTTTGTAGAAAACCTTCCTATTCTACACAATTCTCTCCATAACTCAGTTTATCCAAGTAATACAATGATGTATTTCTCTCTTCAATGACAAGATTTTGATCCTTCAAAATCTTCCTTGACTTAAATTCTTGAGCTGAGTTCTTTGTGTCAGCTTCTTTTCTCCCCACTTCACAAATATGCCATGCATTTATTTCCTTTTCTCTGTCCACTTTCCATTGGTTTCGTATCCAAGTTAAAATTCCTTCAAACATGATCCAATAAGTTTTTAATAAGAGAAGACACAACCATTCACTCATACCTTTTATTTTTCTCCACCAATTAAATTCTTGAACTTCTTTATGAATCTCCTTTTGTGTTTTTCTTGCTTCTGCCTCTTTCACTTTTTCATGCTCAGGCTCAATTCCATTAAGTTTCATACCTGCAAATGTACATTCACATAAATAATTAATCCCAAAAATATGAGACACTCTTGTCTGTGTAGATGCTACCAGCACCTTTCTTTCATGCTGATCTGTATAGATAATCTCTTCATCATTATCATCATTGTCTCTTTCCCCAAGGTTAGGTCCTTTCTCTAGTTTAAAAATGGATTCTCTTCTTTCGTTCTCAACTGTTTAGAATATTAATTTCTTAGCAAATAATTCCCTGACATACCACTTAACTCTTTTCCCCACATAAAATCCTTATTTCCATTCCTCTTTGATTATTTTCTGTACCAACTTCGTCAAATGACTGAGTTCTATCTTCATCTCAGCCACCTCTTTTTCAATTTCTTCTTTACTCATTATTTTGAGTCCAACTTATTTGACACTTTTCCCTTTCAATCTGTGACTTTTATTTGTACCCCTGTTATGATTAACAATAGTCAAATTCATTTCTTCCTTTGGTGAAATTTCCTTGTTCACTGGCAAGCTACAACTAACCCTTCTTTCTTTTGTAACAAGTATTTTACTTGTCAACCATACCAAATCATCCTTTTGGTATCTTTTCCTTTCCACCTGTATGAGCTTTTCACCCATTATGAGTTGTACTAAGCCTCTACAACAACAATTCCTTCCTGCTGCCACTTACCTCACCAATCCCCTCTCTGGACTTGGTCTTTTGGCAAGCACTGGTTCTATATTCTCTGGAACCTCTTGAGCACTCCTCTCTGCTCCTTCTAGGCTTCAACTCCTCTACACATTTTAAGAACACAACTTTCCTTTTTATCCAAACCCTGTTGGAATTATTCAAGGTTCCCACATTCTTCTTTCACTTAGAAATTTCTTACCAGCTTCCTCGACCTCTTTTTGCTGAGATACTTCCTCCCTGTCTGCATATTGATATTTGCAAACATAATCTTCAAACCATAATAAAACTTACCAACTCACCTTCAAGATCTCTATGTGATATTTTTTCACCATTCATTTGCACTGTATCTCTATATGTTGCAATCTATCAGATTCAAAATCTGATCTTCTCTCTCATATCACCATTTTACCTGTATAATATTACCTCAAGATTCATCAAAGGTTTTCTTCAAACCTTCCAAATTTCTTCAAATATGTCTTAAAGCTAATTCCCATTCCATCAATTAAATCTTTTCCAAATGATTCATGTGTCCACTATTTCATTCTTCATTCAAAAGACTGCATATAGTCAGCAACTATTTATAATCTTACTCTTCATAATGAACACTTTATCTTTTAATATCAATTAAGATTCAATATGATATTTCAATACTATTTACAAAATTCATAATAGGCACTAAAAATTTCTTCTGGAAATGTTTTTGTAAGCAAATCTTGTCTTGCTTCTGCAAATTTCAAATTTCAATTCTTGTAGTGGCTCTTCTTTCAGATCTACTGCATCCAGTTTTCAGTCTAACTGTTCCTTCAACCATTAATATCATTGTCTTCACAATACTTAAGCAATCCTCAATCATTCTTCAATTTTTACAAAATTATTTAAATCATGTAAATGTCTTCAGTGCCATAGCAAACCACTCTTCTATTTGACTTTAAATTCAAAACCTTTTTTACTTAAAATTACCTTTTGAATCAAACCAATCATTCAATCAATCTTACATTTAAACATTACTAACCACTGAGTTCAAATATAGAAATTTCAATTGTCTGTAAGGAAAATATCTTCCCCTCTAAAATTTCATTCCCTTACTGTTCTCTAAACATTCAAATCAAAATAAATTTTATTACCTGACCTGCAACACCTTGTAGTAATTCACAGAATTCAACAGTATTTTCATATTCTGGTTGTGAACTGTATGCATTGCTCAATAAGGCACGACCACTGCCAACTAAATCCTGAAGCATATGGACTTAATTGATCGCCTTTGACAAATCCTTCATAATACTAGCCTCTGATCCACGAAGCTTCTAGAAAAATTCCAATGATTCCAGCATTGATGCTAAGCCAACATCTGATCCTTCCAATCCGACATAATACTGTAATGCTACAGAAATGAGGCAAATGGATGGAATTTCTGAAGGATCCCTTGCACCAACTCTTGCAATCAACATTAATTCTACATTCTTCTCTACTTTCATTCTGATCATTCCAAAAACTTCTTCCTTTCAAAAAAATACTCCTCTTTGTCAAATGCAATTTATATACATGCTGCAATAAAACTCAATTTATAAACTAAATTCCACAGAATATTAAACTCTGCTCTAATACCACAAATGACACAACAAAGCTGCATCTTTTACTTCTTCTGATGTCAGGGCTTTAATGATGTCGGATTTTCCCATAATTGTAAATCTTAATCTCAGTTTCAATATATAAACCCTTATTAATTTAAAAATAAGCACGGATTAGTCTTGGGTCCCACTTTAAATCTTTTTTATCCTAGTACTTTCTGTCTTTAATAACAGTTTCCTTAATTTCTATTGGATGATGGATCTTCTGCAATTGATTTTATTTTATCAATGATCCAACAGTATTCGCATTTCATTTCTCCAGCAAATAGCACACCCGATCACGTGTGATAATAGTGTTTTTGATGGTTAACGTGTCAACCTCCAAACTGTATCGCATTACTTTGATATTTACATCTTGCTGATCAAAAGTGGTGCGATATTCATTGGTGGTTTTCTGAAACCACTCCAAATCACATTGTATTGTATTGCTGCATGAAAAATTGCCCGACTCGATCCAGAGTCGTTTAGCACGATATTTTGTTTACTCAGAGAATGTCAACTCAAAATCAGAAGAAAGTAATGTTAAGTAATAAAAATTCAAATCGCTGGAGACTATAGATCTGATCACAAAACTCTCAATACTGATTAAAACCAAATAGTGCATAAAACCAAAAATAACTCAAACCAGGCTTAAGACATAGATAAGTAAATTTAGAATGAAATTCAAGACCAGAAGAATTTATACATCACACTTCAATATATTATTCTTGAAATAGAAATTACAAAGTTTTAGTCCTTCATGGCTTGATCCATCAATTGTTCCAGATCCCGGTCCTTTCTTTCACACTCCTATACTCTCTAACCTCTAGCTCTCTCCAATTATTCAAAAAGGTCACAATTTATACAAATACGGATTCATGAGCCAATTTATTTCAAATCCAGAAATCTCTCACCTTCTCCTAAAGTACCTCTTTAGTTCCACTCTTTTTTCAACAAAATCCTAAATTAAAATTTTAAATCCCTCAAATCCTCACTCCTCCTAGGATTACTCAACTATCTCTAAGATCTCTTCATTCACGACATATTCTCCACAATATTAATTTAGAATTTAGAATTTCCTCAAACTCAAATAAACTTAGGAAAATAAATAAAATGATTAAGGGAACCCACTCCCTTTAGTAAATGTGGAATAAGACTGATGGGTCTTATGCATTTTGACAAATGCTCCTGGATCAAAAATATATATCAATAACTTAAAAAATATCCTCTTCGAGGGGGAAACCTCCTTTACATTACATAAATGAACAATTATTGGATGATTCAAATGAAAAAACCTCATTTCTATATATAGGAGTCTAAGGGGTCACAATATAAGCAGAGCCAACATAACAATAATAATGTAAGGGAACAAAAATAACAATAGTGGGCTTCTAAGGGGAACAATAATAAAAATATGGGGACTGCATGGGCACAACAATAAAAATAAGGGGGATATACTAACAATAACAATAAGGGGATACACTAGTATTATAAGGACCTAACAATGTTTGTCCAATCAGGGCTTCCGCGACTGCTAACTCAACCCACCAAGGGCTTCTAGAGTGTTTGTCCAACCAAGGTTTCCAGGACTAGTAACTCAACCCAAACTGTTACAAGGCTTAAAGAGAATTTTTCCAACCAAGGCTTCTAGGAGCTAATAACTCAATCCACAGCGAAAGGCACATGCTAACCAACCGGAAAAAAATAAAACAATGAAATGAACCCACAACACCATGGATATTCAGGAAATGACTAGGCCAGACAAATCCAATGTCAATCTAGGAAATCCTCCATGCCAATGGCATGTCATGACCAAGAAACCACATGCATATGCCAAGCATGCCAAAACTAGTGAGGAAAACATATATGCAACTTTGTACCTGCAAACAAAATCTATTGTAGCTTTTGATCCCAATTTCCTCTTATGCTTTCTAGCTCTTCATTTTCCTTCTTGATCCAAATCTCCAAGTATGCCACACTATCCAAGAGTGCTCCAAAAAAAATATAATTATCCAAGAGTATGAAAGAGAGAGAGAGAGAATAATGAGAGCACCAAAACTACACTGGCAAAAAGCCATGAACTGATCCTCATAAGCCTTTTTATTAATGAGGCCTCTATTTTCTTAAGTTTCCATTATTTTACTTCATTTTCCTCCTCACATGCAATGTGTAACCTTTCACCTCCATTTTCTCCTATTTTCCATTATTTTCATAAATAAATTCCAATAATTCCACTTTTCCTTTCCAAAGCCTTAGCCATTACCTTTGCCAATTTCCATAGCCATAAAAAACCATATGAACACCCACACTCGGATGTTTTTTCCAACATTCATATTGGAATACGTGTCCCATGACCATGGTTATTATTTTTCCTTTATTAAATTTAATTACATGGAATTTCCACCTGGGTTGTTAAAAATGAAATTTCAATATAGATAATGACATATGAGTATGACGAAAAGAATAATCATAGTAACCATTCAAACATAAATTGATTTTCTTCCTAGGGGACCCCACCTTCTTATTTTATTTATCAATTTTATACATCGAATGATGGTTATTTCTAGTGATTTTCAAATTGTAAGAATCACATGGGTGTAACTATCAACATCACATATCCTATCAATTGTCATGTTAGGTGCCAAGTGTCAATTTATCTACTCATACATTGGCTTTGTCAACACCCAAATAACCTTCCTTTCACATTTCCCAATCATTTCATGTCCCATTGTCCTTTCTAGCATATTTCCTTCTAACATCATATGTTTGTCAACAAAGTGGTCTTCGAGGGGGGTTTCCCCCTATTCTTTTCAAATTATTGTCAGGGAGGGGACCCAATGTGTTCTTGACATGTAAGGACTATGGTATTCCACTTGGTTTCCATTTCACCCCACCCCACCCTCCCCTTGTTAACCTATGATTATTTTGGGGTGGGGTGGCGTGGCGTGGAGTACTACCTACCATAGATATGGTGTCTACTCCATAGGATATGTTCTTAACATGTAAGGACTATGGTATTCCACTTGGTTTCCATTTCACCTCACCCCACCCCACCCCACCCCACCCTCCCCTTGTTAACCTATGATTATTTTGGGGTGGGGTGGCGTGGAGTACTACCCACCATAGATATGGTGTCTACTCCATAGGATATGTGTGTCGCTTACCCAAACATTATTTAATGATTATATGTAATGATACAGATTTTGAATCAATTTTTGTATTTTTTTTATTTATCAAGGAAATTAATAAGTAAACCCTTCATTTTCAAAGTTTTATAAACTTTATTAACCACACAAAATATTAAAAATTCCATTTCTACAAAAATAATAGATCCATTTATGTCAATCCATCACATTCAATTATACATGGTCTGACAAATAATTACTCATTAGTCCAAGATTTATCCATTTTAATTTCAATTGATATTTTTCCAAATGGAATGTTTGAAAGGGTCGAAGTACAAGAGTATCTTGACAAGGAGAAATACTTGCCTAGAATAAAATTATGTAAAATGCATATTTAGTGGGATGCATGAGGTTTACATTGAGTTCTAATCAATTCTACTACATTCAATTCGGAATCGTATTTAATCAAGAATACAAAAGCAATTAGAAAATATCTTACATGTTATTCAAAATTAGAGCATCAATCAGAATTTTGACCGTTGTCAAATGTCGCAATGTCATGGACGCATAGATTCTTTTCCGAGCATATGAAGTCCATGCCAAATAGAGGCATGGTTTATATTCTATTTAACTTTAGAACATTTGAAATCTATCACTTATACAAAGAATATGCTTAATCTATTCAACGACAAGATAATTTCATAACATACATTGCAGATTTTACAAGGATGTCGAAAAATAAATTCAACAATGGTTATATTCCTATAAGGACAAGGAGTGCAGTTTGTGATACGATTGACTCTCACAAGGTAAGAAAAGATAGATAGAGGATATAGAAAGAGGTATGTCTCTACTGTAATTGATTAATTATGAATTATGGAAACTAATCATTAATTATCTTATTTTATTTACATATTTCATTATTAAAGAACTTTAAGAATGGTGGAATCAACACTCATATGAACAACATGAGTTGTACAAATATCAGGGGAAGTATTATAATGCTCCAAATAAATATGTAGGATTGATAATTGATTTAAAAAATATAAAGAGTAATGTTATAATGCTCCAAATTATAGGATTGATAATTGATGGCATGGATCATAAAATTATTATTTCTACATAAGAAGTTAAAAGGAGAAACTTTTTTTCAATTTCACTTGGTTATATTTTTTTCAATGGTCAAATATCTCCACAGGCTTACTAATTTACAATTCCAAATATTCATAATGATTCAAATTTAACCATCATTGTAATTCATCACTTATTTACTCATCACTTTTGACATCTTCAACAAATATTTTCTTTACAATTGGATAACTGTACTCATCAAAACTAAAACTAGGTTTTTGGTATCATGGCATCTTTATTAAATTCATATTTTTTAAAATCTAAACATGTTTATTAAATAGGATTTTTTTTAGTAAAATAAAAGAAAGTTAATTTCATTTTTGTTGAAGACACAATCCTTCAACATTTTGTGTAATTTTAAGGAATTTGAAGTGTTAGAAATGCTTATGGAAGATGAAGTATGTTATCACTTAGTAAATTTCTCTAGGTCGATGAGAGAAATTACAGAGGTAACCACAAACCTCTTTTAGGCTAAGGCTCAACCCCTCTAGCCTTAGAGAGGGCTCTCTCGCTAGGTTCTTCTATCAATAAATTGAATGACTAATAGGATCTAGGATTTAGGTTGGCAATAAGGATAAAAAAGGCGAATTTATGCCGTTGTTTGAAGGTAAGTGGAAGAAAATAGATCTACCTTATATCAGACCACTATTTTAGATCCAAATGAAAAAGGGATGTGATGGAGTTTAAGCAGGGTCAAGATAGGCATATTTATTGGTAACAAATCAAATTTTGTCGTAGTAAATGAGTGAGTGCAACATGAGAAAAGATGACAAATAGAGAATCAAAACACTAATGAGTTCATATAGCCATATAGAAGAAAAGTAACACATGTGAACAACTGAGTAAAATCAGAGCACTAGATGAATTCTGAAATATCTCCTTTCAAACTGAGAATGAAGAATTTTTAGACCATGAAAATATATATTAAAGATAGATCAGAAGGTAACATATAAACCAGATCATAAGGAAAAGAAAATACCAATAAATGTTGACACAAGAATCCCTTTCAAAGCTGCATTTGCCTTCTTCTATTCACTTGGGGAAAAGATACACAATTTATGAAAAATGTAATATAGCCTCTTACACTACCAACCAAAACCATTTTACATGTCTTTACATCCTTATATGCAATCAGGAATTCGGATAACCACTCTAGGTGATCGAATTCGCTTCATAAAAGTTGAATAGTCTAGATGCAATACATATTTACAAAAAAAAAAAATAGAAAGTTGTCTCAACTTTAGAAACATCAAGCAAGTTAGAAATTATCAACACTTGACTTGAAAAATTAAAAATATGTGAAATTAAACTTATCTACACTTATCAAATAACAAAAACTGCTTCTAGAAACTCCAAATTTTGAATTTTTAAAAATAAATTTAGTTCATATATTTGTGCAGATGTTGCGCAACAGAGGGAAAAAATGGATTGATAAGTTTGCGTAGTAGTTGTGCGACAGAGGGAATAAGTCTTCAAAATTGGCATGATTGCAGATTATTCTGGACAAAACTGAGAATGTAGACGTTCCTGAGATGATGATGTGTGAGTGTATAACCCACCGAATGCTTCCTTCCATGCTTGCAAGCCTTCCAAAATTACCGTTTTTTGTTTATGTCCTTGAGATGATGATGTGTGAGCGTAGAACCCAATGAATGCTTTCTTCCATGCTTGCAGGCCTTCCGAAATGATTGTTTCCATTTGTGCAACAGAAGTTGAATTTTGAACTAATACTGAATTTTCATGGTCCAAAATGATTATGAGTGGCCAACCAACCATCTACATTCACCTTGCATTACCCAACATACTTCAAACCTTCCAAAACATTGAAGTTACAAATAGAATTTTAAAATTTTCAGAATTTTTTTAGTAAGAAATTGTGGAAAATGGGTCTCCAAGTGACACCTGTAGTTCCCAAACCATGACATCTGTACACAAAATGAGAGAGATTTTTTTTTGTCCCATGCTCAACACAAGCCACTTTTATTTTTGAAAAATTCACTTCCATATTTTATAAAAGTGTGCCACCACTTTTATTTTTGAAGAAATCACTTCCATCTTTTATAAAAGTGTGCCACAAAACAATGGTTGAAACAAGAGGAAAATATAGAATTTTATTTTTTGAAAATTTAGCCTCCAATAGCATTGCATATATCCAAAATCATAACACGTGTGTGGAAAATGAGAGAGGTTTTTTTTTTTGTTTTTCCTATTCTTGGAAAAAACCTCTTTCATTTTTTTGAAATTGTTTTATGTTTGGTCAAAAATCTATTTTGAAAATTTTACCAAAAACACTCAGTTTCGTAGAAAATGTGATTTATGCAGTCCCCTCTTTCATTTGAGCTTCAAAAACCTCAATTCAATTGTATTAAACCTTCTTTGAAACCTCATAATAGTTCAGATCTTGAATTTCACTTTGGATGAAGGAGAAATGAGGGATGACTTGAATATTTTTTGAATTTTATGCCACCACAATATATCTCATGTTATGATGATGAAATTTGAAATCATGGAGGTATGAGAAGATCAAACCACTAACTAACCCATTACATGACCCCTTAGAATCTAATAGTGAACCCTCATGGACTATTAAAACTTTACAAATTAGAATTAGGGATAAAAGAATCCTTTATGACATGAAAATTTACAATTACCTTAACTCATATGCCTCTCTTTTCATACAAACCTTTAGACTATGACATATGTTGACTCATAGGCTAAAATCAATAAACGAACCCCCAAGATGAATAGTAATAGGCAAACACACTTTGATTCCTAGATTATAGGACCCTAATAAAGACAAAGAATCATCTTTCTATGATTCAAACAGAATCAATCCCATGGCATCGAGGTTATTTTTAATTCTATTATTATACCCTCTTCAATTCTACCTCTCTGTTCCCTATAAGAATTGTTGCTCCTGCCACAAGCATACCGCAAGATTTACCCTATCATTCTCATTCTTGCTCCTCTCATGAACCTCATCAATTATTTTTTTATGTATTTCTTTCATCTATCAGCATAGTCCATCTTCCTTTTTATTGGAATCACAATGTAATCCTATGAAACCCTAATCTTTGGCATTCGTTCCTAATCTCTGTATGAAACCCTAATCTCTGCCATTCATGCCTTGTGTACTAGAAAGAAGCTAAAATATAGAGTTGAGACGTGAAGATCATGGTTTACTTCCACACAGATCACAAGAATGTGTGAGAGTATGGTGAAATTTGTGGTTTCCTTAATGTTATCTTGTGATGTATTGAGATTATCATAATGACCATATAGAGGATTAATTGTTGCAAGCACATAGGATGGAGAGTTGAGGACAATCATAATTCCTAAATATACATTTGCAATATATATTGCTCATTTCTCCTTTTCCTCGTGAATAACAACTCTATAATATCTTCAACCCTCATCTTCTCAAACTCATAAATACAAACAACCCCTCCATTTTCCAAAACCATTACCCCTCCCTTGAGATAAAACTCACGAGTGTTTTTATAATGAATCATTAAAGATGTTACAATAGCATTACTTTTCTTTTCACCCTTACTTCATTGGATGGACTAGTTTTAGAAGCCGATGAATAACCTCGCCCCATATAATCACAACATCACCATTTGGAAGAAGGGGAAGGATATCATTTTGGAGGAAAAAAGACATTTATTTAGACATAAATGAGTAAAAGATACTATTTTCCAAAAGTGGAAACAACGATCGAGGTTGTCTTCTCAATAAATTCAAGGAACTATGATATCATGGTGGATGGATCATGCCCTCCATTTAGTGAAAGATCCTAATGGATCATGTAATAAAAATCTCCATGTTCTCTTTTGCTATCATTATCAACATATTTTTTTCTTCAGCAAGTTCTTAATTCATTAAGCTTTCTAATATGCACAAACAGTCTTTCTTGATATATTGCAAGACTCTCTCACGCCTCTCATAAAATATATATTCGTTGTACTCAAGCCTATTATATTCAAGGGTACATAAGAGGTGTTGTCAAAGTTTTGCAATATTTCCCACTTAGAGCTATGTTGGAAAATGCATTACCTCATCTCTGTTGTTGGCATGTTGACCAACAAAGAAACTACCCAAATGGGTCAAAAAGATTAAAAACAATAATTTTTAATGATTTATGGGATGACATCTATGAAGGAGAAGTTGCAGAAGAAGCTAAGGGAAAATCGCAGTGGAAGCCTAGTGGGCGTACCAAGCCTACATCAGCTAAGGAGCTTGCCACTTTTTAATATTCCTAATTAGATTTTGTCTAGTTAGAATATTAATTTTTTGTTTTTGTCAATAAGATAGATGAATAAGAGGGTAGAGGGGCCCATAAATACCTTTAGTAGGAATAAAACCACTTCTAATGTGAATGTGGATAAGTTCATCTTGTTGAATAAAGCACTCCTTGATGTGAATGGGGGTCAATGCATGTGGATGGGGTAACAATTGACGAAATCAATAGCGCAGTCATGGAGATAGTGGAGGACAACGCAGTAATAATGGGAGGAAGTCTACATGAGAGTAGCATCATTATTGAGTGGGGCCAAGGGGGAGGAGGCTCACAAAGCATACAAGGAAGGGGATGGTAGCCATAGAGGGAATTTTGAATATTTTTTATGTATGGTCTTTATGACTTTCTGCACGCTTTAGTTGTTTAGCGGAGTCTGTTGTGCTGTTTAGCACAAGGGTGTTTCCAGGCAGAAATACCACCCTCATCCTCGAGGGACTTTGAATTCCCACTCAGGAGAGGTTCCTTTGAGATACATTTCATCATTCGGCATCAGCCCAATATTCAACCACCTTTAGCAGTGTAGTCTCCTTCAGGAATTGCACAATCCAGGAGGTTAGTTTCAGTGGAGTGTTGATAACCCAAGTTTTTGAGCTTTTTTTTCTAGTGAGGGGATCATTCCTTCATCTAGAAAGTCAGTGGGGAGGAGTATCAACTATTTTCTCATCAACTCAGCCACCTCACAGTAGTTACCCAGCTGTAGAGCATAATTCAGCCCTAGGGCACATTTTTCATATTGGGTATTTCCGGAAACCCTTTCTGGGTTATCTTGGAATTGTGTTAGAAAGCCTCGATCTCTGATCCTAGATTTCTTATCACTCTATCATCAGATCTACGCATTCCTAGTTTCCAGCAGTAGTTATTTATAGCAATATTGCACAGTCAGGGCCTCCAAACAATTTATGTAGTAGCAGTTTCTCATGTCTTGATGTATAGGGTCATTTCAGGCTTGTTTTTCCTAGCTTGAGTGTCTTTTCCTCAAGATCTTGTACTTCATTTTCTGCTATCATATATAATAAAATGGCTCAATGATCTCCTCATGTTTTTTTTATATACTGCATTTTCTAGTTTTATGTTCAATATTCCTATTTTCCCTATTTTTGAATATTACAGTGGTGTCAGAGCATAATCTTGGCTCGACCTGTGGGGCACTACATCTATAACATCTGGAGAAATGGATGAAAAATACTTTCCAAAACTTCTTCTCCAAACTATGCAAGATATTTCCAAAGAAATGAAGGAGATGAGGGTGGAAAGACAGAAGGAAACCCTAAGAGGTTTTCAACATGGAGAAAGTCCCGACACCTCACATCATTGGTGTGAGAAATGGGCATTACAACAAGTTTCACAATGCTCCACCATTCCTACATTACTAGCAGTGGGAAATGGGGCGGGAGGACCCCAATATGAGGAGACTCTTGATGATTACTTCTTGGAATATGAATATCAATCTCAAAGGTTGAAATATCATCTGAACTTCCAAGATTTATATCGAATCAAGGATAATAGAAGACCCCGTTGTTGATCATATCAGCCCCCCATTAAAATGTTATAAAATTAAATATTATGGAGCAATGCAACACATAAAATATGCGGAAAATACAAGCACACAAAACACATAAAACCAGAGAGACAAAGATATACATGGTTCACCCAGTTTGGGCTACGTCCACCCCAAACAGCCAGTCCTTCCTTTCTATTATCCAGCAAAAATGAAGAGACAAAACCTACAACAGATCCGTTGTAATATCTTCTGTTCTCTCTTACAGTCTCCCTCTCTGTTTCTCGCTTCGAGAATACACACATAATACACAGCCGCAATACAATACCCTCATATATACAAGGGGGTTGCCTTCTAGGGCAAAAAACCCTAATCTAAACATAACTTCTACCATCAGATCATTTGCCTAATGAACGACCCAGATTGACTAGAAATTACTATACTTTTACAAGGCAATTTTACATCTGTTTTTAGCTTCAGGGGCGCTGCCCCCGCCGGAGGAGACTCCGCTGCCGCCCCCCCTGGACCCCCCACGGCAGCGATTAATTACGGGCAGCGTTGCCGCCCCTTTGAAGTTATAGGGGTCCAATGCTGTGATACAAAGTAAACAAGATAATCAGGCTCCACACCCAACATAAAACATTTTGACAAGAAATCCTACTTAAATCCTTTAAATCCCCTTTCTTTGGTCTTAAGAATTCTTTTTGCTACCTATCGTTACCACACTCCCCCCCAAAGTACATTTTAAAAGGCCATAAACCCGCATTTGAAAATATATATAAGGCCTAGCCCTTTCGGTCCTAGCCCCCCTCTATCTTACCATCCACATGACCTGGGTGTTAGACCGAGTGCTAGCCCAGAGAGAGCTTATGGTAGGCGGATATCAGGTGCAATATTATCCGTCGATATGTACAGATCGGACGATCTGCACAGAACAACGCCCCACCTGTGGCCCACTCCGTTCACCGCTCCGATCGCCTGTCCAACGTCCGATCATCCTGCAAAATCAACGGTCCGCAGCTTATCCGCCCATGTGGTCCCCGCGCCCAAAAACACTGCCCGAAACCCGGTGGTATCTATTGCACCACCTTTCAATGGTGGGCGATATTTTTTATTTCAGAGCGATTCCATACATCGCGTGACACGTGGCTCTGTCACTATTCCAAAACCGCTACCTTATCGCGCGTTATCGTTCGACTGAGGATACGGAGCGATATGCATTATATTTGTCTGATCTGGGGGTCTCCATCCAACGGTCATCGCACTATGGAGATGCACGGGTGTTAATCCAAGTGTACAGTGCCCCTGGCCCACTACCCATCGCCTCTGATGCATTCACAGTCGTCGATCTCCTCCTGAGATCAGACGGTCAAGATTTGATCGCCCCCGCCCTGACTCGGTCTTCCTCCATGTCACCCATTCCACGTGTGTGTCACATGTTTCCTCCTCCCATTATATATTCCAGTCATAAGTCAAATTTTCATTATTTTACGTTAAAAACCTCCGCCCAGTCCATCCACCATTGTTCCACTGCATTTTTCATCACCACCCCACATACTTCCGCCATTTCATCATGTCGTGTTGCTACACAGTCATCCCCACTGCATCGTCATCCCTATGCATTTGTTTTCTTGACAAGTTTGCAGGTTTTGCAGGTTTACAACGGCGGAAAACTATCATGATTCACAATCTCTATTACTGTGATAGAGAGCACGTCAAAGGACTATTTTTCAGAGCTGAATTATGAAGAAAGGCATGGGAAGCTGTTGTGATATGACTTCCATTAAAAGAAAAAATTTAAACCTCCCAGGGACATTCAAGGCGCCGATTTCGCAGATGAAGATATTAATGGAGCAGCAGAGAAATATCAGTGAATGATCAAGGAATTCAACGTTCAGTATTGAAGATTTTCAACCGTAATTCAGGGTTTAGAAGGCAGAGGGTACCATTCTCAGAAAACAATACCCTCAAGGTTTCTTCTCAACAGAATTTTCTCTCCAGGAAAGGACAGAATGTTCATTTGATTTTACTTCCTTGCCGTGTTCCTGAAGAATTTTTTACCCAGCGCATTTATTTCTGTAAGCGGGTAGCAGGGTACAAACAGCATCACAAAGTCATCAAGAAGTATGGGCATGCACGTCTCTGCCATTTTGTTTTAATGAGACAATTAAATGTTCATCACCTACTCCCTTTTTCGAGCTTTCTTGTTCTCCTATAAAGCTCCCAAAGAACAGATGATTCAGGATTCCAGATTTTATCAGAAAATTATGCAGTGAAAGGCTTTTTGTATACATTTTTTAGAACTCTTGTATGAAGGCTCAGAGCCCATAGGGTTTCAGGGAGGAGGAGTTCCATCTGTTAAAGAGGATTCTGGTCTTTGGTATTTCACAGTCTATAACTTTCTCTTATGTGTTCTTTAAATAGATCATTTCATTTCATCCATCTTTCCTGTATCATGTTTTGGAATGCGAGTGGCTCACTGATTTTTGGTATGGATTTATCCTAGTTGATACCCATACTCGGATTAGTCAAGCGCTTTAAATATGGCTCATGCATGATATTTTGTTCCACTATTCATCTAAACCGTATTTCTGCTATATTAGTTTCTTTAGGACGGTGTTTTTAAAACGCTATTGTTATGTATGGATTCTTAGATTGGTAAGCCCATGCATGGTGGTATTGTGTATCTGGATATCAACTCAATGATAACTAATATCTTCTCAGTATTTCATTCACTACATACACCTTCTGATAACTTATTTATGTGAGGTATTTCTGAATCGGCCTTCTTTACAGTAAGTTGTCTCTGAATTTTCGGTCGCTTTTATATTGGATTTTTGCATGTTGCCTTTGCAGTATTCCTTTCTATATGTCAGTTTCTGAAGGTCTTGGTCCCATTCATATTAACATTCCTTGTTTTATAAGAGATAGCATGAGAGCTTGTTATTGATAACTTCCTCTGATATACCATATGCCCCTTGCTATATAAGATGTCCTAGGAACTGGTCTATCACAACTCTAGGTTGTCTCTAGGAGTGACAACATCTTTTTGGCGCCGTTGTCGGGGAACGAAGTTGAGAAAATTTTAAATCCCTGGGCCTCGACAATACCTGATGCACTCTTCAAGTAGGTGAGTATGGAGAGTTGAGAGTTGTAGATCCCTCACCTTAGCGACTCCACATTTATTATTAGATAAATTAATTTGTAGTCCTAGCTCCTCGTAAGCCACACCTGAGGTCAGATACGTCTCAGCCAAAGAAACCTTCAGTGTCTGACCCTGAAAAGTCATACATAGAAGAAATTGGAGGGAAAGAAAATCAGTCCACTCTGAAATCCCTGAAGTGTCTATAGAAGACTTTCCATCCTCTTCTTCTCAAGAAGCTCAAGTGCCAGATCCCGACTCCACTGTGGGAGATACTGATTATTACTATTCAGATAGTCCACCCCGAGGAGGTGTCAGAAATAAAGATAGTTTTCACCCTACTCCTGAGGTTGAAGAGGTGAAAGAAGTCACTAAAGTATCTGTTGTTAATAGACCATTATTCCCCTCAACACCTCAGCTTGCTGTTCATTACATTCCTATTGTTATTCATACTCCATTTCCACCTCCTCCTCCTCCTCTTACTCATCAAACTATTGCACTACCTCCACCCCCTCCAATGGCAAATGTTCCAGGTTTCTTGCTAAATAAATATGCCCCTCTAGCATTACCCCAAGTGTTGAATGATTTGCCACAGGATTATTTGAATATTTTACCCCGATTTAATGGGGAAAATGAGATTGATGCTCAAAAACATCTTGAGGTCTTTTGTGCTTTTGCAGAGAATTTTAATGTGGAACATTTAGATGTGGTCTTAAGGTTTTTTTTCCAATCTCTAGATGGTGAAGCTCGAAAATGGTTTAAAACATTGGCAGGTCATTCTATTACCACTTGGGAAATAATGGAAGATACTTTTCTCAGAAAATGGGGAGAGAATAAATACCACGAGCATTGTCTTAATGAGTTCAATACACTCAAGAAAAGACATAATGAAGGGGTATTAGAATTTATCAAAAGATTTAATAAATTGTATTTGAGTCTTCCCGCTGATATGAAACCACATCAAACTGCTGCTAGAGTTGTTTTTGTAGCAGCCTTTGATTCAGAATTTGGTTTCTCTCTCAGAGAAAGAAAACCCGCTACTCTGGATGATGCTCAGTCAGATGCACTAGAGTTGGAAGCAAACTTTGCCTCCACTGGCAAATCAAAGGGAATATCTAAACAAGATACCAGAAGAAGGGGCAAAGAGGAGGTATCTACCTCCTACCAAGACAGAGACTCAGCCAATGACAGAATTGAAGAAATGAGCAGAATGATCAAGAACCTTTCTAGTAAACTGGTCAAGCTCGAATTGGAGACCAAGAATTCAGCCCCCAAGAATTTCCACAATGCTCAAAATAGAGGTTATAATCCTCAGTACAGGAAACCACCCCTGCAAATATTTCCAAGGGAAACAAAAGAACAACAAGATCAAGTACCACACCCATTGTACTTGGAAGGTCTAGTAGATGATTCTACTGAAGACACTGCCTATGGACTGGAGGATGCAAATCTTGCTTTTTAAAATAGTGATGGAGAAGAATTCCCTTTGCAGGGAAATGAAGGAGCTGAGTTCCCATTGCAAGAAGAAGAAAAGACCAGAGACGCAAAAAATGCATAAATTGATCATTATTGTAAACAATTTGCTGATTTTATGCAATCACAGTTCAATAGAAGATATGGTCTCAGATATTCTAGGAAGAGGACTCGTACTCAAGATCAAGAAGAAGAGCCTCCCCAGAAGGAAGCACCTGCTCAGAAGGAATCAACAGTGCAGAAAGTCACAAAAAAAGGTAAGGGCCCTTTAAACAAACCTTTGCAGTCTGATGATCAAATTCCCTCTTCTTCAAAAGTAGCCATTCCCCCTAATACCAAGTTCGTGTCAAAAGAAGTCAAACCCTCAGCTGAAAATAAAGAGTCAAAAGAGGTTTTAATATAAAAATCTTCCCCTGTTTTCAGTCTGCAAAAGGAACTTGAAAAATTCAAAATACCAGTTCCCTTGACTGAACTATTAAAGAAACCTGCATATCAATCCCAAGTCACCTCTTTTATGATCCATTCAGAAGCTGTACTCACTCCACATAGTCTCAACCTTCAAGAAGAAATACCCATGGTTGTCTTTGGTCCACATGTTGAGGAATTAGATGCTTCTACTCCTCCCTTCTATGTGTCTCTAGTGATTCATGACCTGCTATTACATAATTGTATGCTAGATTCTGGAGCTTCCCATAATCTACTACCTTTGTCAGTCATGGAACAACTAGGATTACAAATCACCAGTCCATACAAAGACCTCTATTCATTTGATTCCAAAAGAGTTAAATGGCTAGGGATGATCAAGGATTTGGTGGTCAATTTGGCCCAAATCCCAGCAAAAAGTGTGGTAATGGACATCGTGGTGACTGACATCCCAGCTCGCTTTGGCATGTTACTGTCAAGATCCTGGGGAACAAAAATTGGTGGGTCAATTAAGTTGGATTTAACATATGCTACTATCCCAGTTTTTGGTGGCCAAGACAGGAGATTGTACAGGGAGACTAGATTTGTCAAGATGGTGACTAAGGCTAAAAACTCTGTAAATTCACCAGTCTACAGTAAAGAAGCAGATTTCTCATGCTTGATGCTGGAATAAGATCAAGATTATGCTCATGAACCATCCTTCTACCAGATCAAGACTGAGCAGCCCTCAGAGAGCCATGAAACAGGAATTTGGACACTTCATTTTGATGGAGCAAATTCAAAAGAAGGTAATGGAGCTGGAATATTATTGATTTCTCCTACAGGGAAATGGGTCCCATTATCCTTCAAGCTAGAATATGAAGCTACTAATAATGTGGCTGAATATGAAGCACTTCTGTTAGGATTTCAGACAGC
This sequence comes from Pinus albicaulis, assembly GCA_034641835.2. Classification (NCBI taxonomy): domain Eukaryota; kingdom Viridiplantae; phylum Streptophyta; class Pinopsida; order Pinales; family Pinaceae; genus Pinus; species Pinus albicaulis. The sequence goes on along the minus strand of CM076574.1, from coordinate 341,012,542 downwards.
CAGGAGCATGAACATACAAAGTTTAAAAGTTCCGGGAGATTCAGAACTGGTGGTAAAACAAGTCAGGAATCAGTGTCAGACCAAACACCCTCGGCTGAGGGCTTACAGGAATGAAGTTTGGGACATGGTGGAAAATTTCTTCTTGGCATTCAATATCCAGTACATGCCCCGAGAACAAAATAGGATGGATGATTCCCTTTTTGTGGCTGCTAGTACATTTCGACCACCGCAGAACCCTCTTTTAAGATATGAAGTTGAGGTGCGTTATCGGTCGTCAATCCAAGATAACATCAAACACTGGCAGGTATTTGAAGATGAAGAACAGATGAAGAGATTCCTGGAAATAGTAGGGGAATTATCCAATATGGAGATTGATGTTGAAGAAGAGGTTGAGTCTGAAGATACTTCAGAAAGAAATTGGGAGAAGAAAGTGGCAGGTAATAAAGTGTTGCAGTTAAAGGGAAACATTATACCTAGAGGGCTGGTGCCTCTAGAAAGATTATTTGAGAAGAATGATATCCCACTACAGCCAGGCAAAGTGGTAGAAGAAAATCAGGTAGAAGACCTGAATCTTGGTACTGAGGCTGACCCCAAAATTGTAAAACTATCCAGGAAGATCCCCGGAGAATATAAAAAGCTATATCAGAAATTATTTCAGTCTTACAGAGATGTGTTTGCATAGTCCTATCAGGACTTGAAAAATTTTGATATCAGTATAATGCAACACAAAATTCCACTGAAGGGAGATGCAAAGCCTCATAAGCAGAAGCTCAGACAAATAAATCCCTTGCTGCTTCCCTCTATTGAGAAGGAAATCAAGAAGTTGTTAAAGGCCAAAAAAATTGTGCCATTAAGGTACTCTGAATGGATGGCAAACCTAGTCCCTGTCCGGAAGAAGAATGGGGAAATAAGGCTGTGTGTGGATTTCATAAATTTAAACAGAGCATCCTTAAAGGATAAATATCCACTGCCTAAGATGGATCACATCCTGCAGAAGGTGGTTGGAGCTTCTAGGATGTCAATGATGGATGGATTCTCTGGTTATAACCAGGTGGCTGTACTTCCATAAGATCAAAAGAAGACTGCTTTCACCACACCATGGGGTACATTTATGTATGCCAGGATGCATTTTGGATTGATTAATGTAGGGGCCACTTTTCAGAGGGCCATGGACATTGCTTTTGTTGGGGAGCAAGATAAATTTTTGGTAGTCTACCTTGATGATATCACTGTGTTCTCAAAGAATGATACTAAGCACATTGAGCATCTGCGTAGAACCTTTGAGAAATTCAGAAGGTATGGTCTCTCTCTAAACCCTCAAAAGTATTTATTTGCTTTAGAAGAGGGTAAACTTTTGGGACACATTGTGACTAAATATGGGGTGAAGATAGATCCTAAAAGGGTAGGAGTTATAAATGGTATTGCTTTTCCCATAAATAAGAAAGAGGTACAGGTATTCCTAGGGTGCATCAATTTACTGAGAAGGTTTATTCCTAACTATGCTGAAATAGTTAGACATATAACAGACATGATGAAGAAATATAATGAAGCTAAATGGTCCCAGGAATCACGAGAGGCCTTTATCAAGATAAAAAATTCTTTTGCAGAATCCCCTGTGCTAGTTGGGCTAGATTACGCTAAACCTTTCATGATCTTTTCTTTTGCATCACCTCATACAATAGCAGGAGTCTTATTGCAGAATAATGAGGAAGGGTACGAGCAGCCCATAGCTTTCTTCATTCAGGTGCTCCGTGATGCGGAATTAGAGTACAACATATTAGAAAAGCAAGCATACGCCCTAGTGAAGTCCCTCAAAGCATTCCACATGTATATCTTACAGTCCCATATCACTGCTTTTGTGCCTACAGCTGTTGTAAAAGATATTCTTATTCAGGGGGATAGTGAAGGAAAAAGGGGGAAGTGGATTGCCAAGATACAGGAGTATGAATTAGACATCTGCCCTACAAAGCTGATCAAAGGACAGGGGCTTGCCAAAATACTATCTGAGTCAAACTATCAAGCTTTGGGTATAAACCTGTCCATTATAGCAGGTGAGGAATCTGAAGAGAAAGAAGAGAGACAAGGAATTGGGGTAGCCACTCTGGGAACACATATAAAGTACCTCACTAGTCAGTGGTACAAAGAGATAATAGAATATCTCCTCACACTCAGTTTTCCTCCAAGCTGTGATAAAGCTAAATACAAAACGCTAAGATTGAAATCACAGAAGTACATATTCGCTAATGGCCGGCTATACTGGCATGATCCCTCAGGCATCCTACTCCTATGTCTCATAGAGGATGAGGCAGAGAGTATCATATCTCAATTTCATGAAGGAATCTGTGGGGGTCACTACAGTTGGAGGGCCACTGCTCACAAAATCCTGAAGGCTGGTTTCTATTGGCCCAAGCTTTTTGGAGATGTTTTTTCCCAGGTTAGAGCATGTGAGAAATGTCAGAAATTTGCTGAAAGGCAGAAGTTGACACCTCTGCCCATGACTCCCGTGCATGTGGATGAACCATTTCGACAATGGGGAATCGATTTTATAGGTGAAGTACATCCTCCATCGAGTGGTCAGCATAAGTGGATTTTAACTGCCACTGATTATTTCGCAAAATGGGTGGAAGCCATACCTGCGAGGAACGCCACAGATACTGTGATAATAAAGTTCATGGAAGAAAACATCATATCCAAGTTTGGCTATCCTGCCAGAATAGTGACTGATAACGCACAGGCTTTCAAGTCTGCAAAGTTTGTGATTTTCTACCAGCAATATAACATCACACTAAGCTGCTCTACAGCCTACTATCCACAAGGAAATGGCTTAGCAGAATCTTCCAATAAAACCCTGGTAAGGGCACTGAAGAAGGCTATAAATGAAAATCAGAAAAATTGGAATTCCCAGTTGAAATTTTCTCTGTGGGCCAATAGAATTACCAGCAAGAGAGAAAATGGGAAATCCCCATATGAATTAGTATATGGGAAGGCAGCATTATTCCCTATACAGTTAGCCCTACCAGTAGCCCGATTCATGCAGGAAAGTCAAGAAGAGCCTGATGATATGACCAAGCGAATAAACTAGCTGGTGGAATTGGAAGAAACACGCAATCAAGTAAATCAAAGGCTGACGGAATATAAGGAGAAGATGAAATACCTTTTTGATCAGCATGCTAAAGACAGGAATCTGCAGATTGGTGATTTAGTGCTCAGGTGGGATATCCGAAGGGCTGAAAAAGGAAAACATGGTAAATTCGATCCGCTTTGGTTCAGCCCTTTCAAGATTGTGGAGTAGGGAGGTAACAATACTTTCAAGTTGGAAAATTTACAGGGTGACTTGCTTGATGTCCCTGTAAATGGTCAGTTTCTCAAACCCTACTTCCAGTTCTAATTCAGGCAGAGATAGCCTGATGTATTATACTGTATATTAGTTTGTTTTCACTCTTGTTTGAAATAAATTTATGGGTGTCGTGATGAATTATGGAAAGGAAAGGTAGAAGTGCTGAAGAGTAGAGTCTGCATAAAATATGATCAGGTGGTCTGTGAAGTTCTCGACACTTCCAGGGATGAACGTGCCGTCCCCAGGTGGAGCCAATGTTGATCATATCAGCCCCCCATTAAAAAATTTTGACAAGAAATCCTGCTTAAATCCTTTAAATCCCCTTTCTTTGGTCTTAAGAATTATTTTTGCTGCCTATCGTTACCACACTCCCCCCAAAGTATGTTTTAAAAGGCCATAAACCTGCATTTGAAAATATATATAAGGCCTGGCCCTTTCGGTCCTAGCCCCCCTCTATCTTACCATCCACATGACCTGGGCGCCAGACCGAGCGCTAGCCCAGAGAGCGCTTATCGCAGGCAGATATCGGGTGCAATATTATCCATCGATCTGTACAGATCAGACGATCTGTATAGAACAGCGCCCCGCCCGTGGCCCACTCCGTTCATCACTCCGATCGCCTGTCCACCGTCCAATCATCCTGCAAAATCAACGGTCTGTAGCTTATCTGCCCTTGTGGTCCCCGCGCCCAAAAACACTACCCGAAACCCGATAGTATCTATCGCACTGCCTTTCGACGGTGGGCGGTATTTTTGATTTCAGAGCGATTCCATACATCGCGCGACACGTGGCTCCGTCACTATTCCAAAACCACTACCTCATCGCGCGTTATCGTTCGATTGAGGATACAAAGCGATATGCATTATATCCGTCCGATCTGGGGGTCTCCATCCAACGGTCATCGCACTATGGAGATGCACGGGTGTTAATCCAAGTGTACAGTGCCCCCGGCCCACTACCCATCGCCTCCGATGCATTCACAGTCGTCGATCTCCTCCTAAGATCGGACGGTCTAGATTTGATCGCCCCTGCCTTGACTCGGTCTTCCTCCACGTCACCCGTTCCACGTGTGTGTCACATGTTTCCTCCTCCCGTTATATATTCCAATCATAAGTCAAATTTTCATTGTTTTACGTTAAAAACCTCCGCCCAGTCCATCCACCATTGTTCCACTGCATTTTTCATCGCCACCCCGCATACTTCTTCCATTTCATCATGCCGCATTGCTACACAGTCATCCCCACTACATTGTCGTCCCTATGCATTTGTTTTCTTGACGAGTTTGCGGGTTTTGCAGGTTTACAGCGGCGGAAAACTATCATGATTCACAGTCTCTATTACTATGATAGAGAGCACGTCAAAGGACTATTTTTCAGAGCTGAATTATGAAGAAAGGCCTGGGAAGCTGTTGTGATATGACTTCCATTAAAATAACAGATTTAAACCTCCCAGGGACATTCAAGGCGCCGATTTCGCAGATGAAGATATTAATGGAGCAGCAGAGAAATATCAGTGAATGATCGAGGAATTAAACATTCAACATTGAATATTTTCAGCCGTAATTCAGGGTTTAGAAGGTAGAGGGTACCATTCTCAGAAAACAATACCCTCAAGGTTTCTTCTCAGCAGAATTTTCTCTCCAGGAAAGGACGGAATGTTCATTTGATTTTACTTCCTTGCCGTGTTCCTGAAGAATTTTTTACCCAACACATTTATTTCTGTAAGCGGGTAGCGGGGTACAAACAACATCACAAAGTCATCAAGAAGTATGGGCGTGCACGTCTCCGCCATTTTGTTTTAATGAGACAATTAAATGTTCATCACCTACTCCCTTTTTCGAGCTTTCTTGTTCTCCTATAAAGCTCCCAAAGAATAGATGATTCAGGGTTCCAGATTTTATCAAAAAATTATGCAGTTAAAGGCTTTTTGTATACATTTTGTAGAACTCTTGTATAAAGGCTCAGAGCCCATAGGGTTTCAATGAGGAGGAGTTCCATCTGTTAAAGAGGATTCTGGTCTTTGGTATTTCACAGTCTGTAACTTTCTCTTATGTGTTCTTTAAATAGATCATTTCATTTCATCCATCTTTCCTGTATCATGTTTTGGAATGCGAGTGGTTCACTGATTTTTGGTATGGATTTATCCTAGTTGATACCCATACTCGAATTACTCAAGCACTTTAAATATGGCTCATGCATGATATTTTGTTCCAATATTCATCTAAACCATATTTCTGCTATATTAGTTTCTTTGGGAGGGTGTTTTTAAAATGCTATTGTTATGTATGGATTCTTAGATCGGTAAGCCCATGCATGGTGGTATTGTGTATCTGGATATCAACTCAATGATAACTAATATCTTCTTAGTATTTCATTCACTACATACACCTTCTAATAACTTATTTCTGTGAGGTATTTCTGAATCGGCCCTCTTTACAGTAAGTTGTCTTTGAATTGTCGGTTGCTTTTATATTGGATTTTTGCATGTTGCCTTTGCAGTATTCCTTTCTATGTGTCAGTTTCTGAAGGTCTTGGTCCCAATTAGATTAACATTCCTTGTTTTACAAGAGATAGCATGAGAGATTGTTATTGATAACTTCCTCTGTTATACCATATGCTCCTTGCTATATAAGATGTCCTAGGCACTGGTCTATCACAACTCTAGGCTGTCTCTAGGAGCGACAACACCCGTAATAACAATAGAGGTGGAGGGTACATGAAGAAAAATGATCTGCAATGTACTATGGGTAGATTCTTTCTGCTTGCTTTTGATGGGTCACCCAAGTGCACAGCCAAGGCTTGGGTAGAGAAATTAGACATATGTTTCTAGCTGAACCAAGTTTCAAATATTCAAGCCATTAAGATAGCAACGCTGCACCTTGAAGGTGAAGCACATGAATGGTGGTTTCATGGTCTATCTACATTAGGGCATGTAGGTGTGACTGCATATGCAGAATTCACCTGAATGTTGGTAGAAATATTTGACCGAAGAGATCTAGAAGCACACTTTGTTGAGATAGCTAAGCTCAAGTAGTCAGGAGATCTGAATACTTATATCTCTGAATTTCTGAAACTTTCAGTCATGGTTCTAGATCTATCTACAGCTACAAGAGTATATATGTTTATTGTTGGGCTAGTAGAGCCTTTGCATGGGTTGGTAAAATCCACTAGACCAACTACACTCCAGGATGTTATTAAGAGGGCTAGAGACTTACAAAATTCTTTTCCAAGGGCAAGAGATCCATTCCAGAAAAATCTCTCCTTTCAGTTAAAGGGGAGAGGTATGAAGGTTCCTCCCTCAAAGGAGAACCAAGACAAAGGACCTCTTAGTGATGATGTTCAAATAGATCTGAGGAGGAGAAAGCTTTGCTTCACTTGACAAGAACCATGGCCACCGGGGCCTCGGTGTTCTACAGGAAAGACACACTATATTGAAGTATTATCTGATAGTGAAGAGGAGGAAAAAGAGGATTCATAAGGATACACTAGTGTTGTGGCACCAAGAGAGGATCCACCACCACCCGGGAGTGGAAATGAAGCATTTTCTCCAATTGGATGGGCCCTTGCATATTTGTGGGGAGTACCCAAGTATTTGACCTCGAGAATCCGAGGAAGAGTCTAGGGACAGTGGGTGTCAGTATTGATATATAGTGGGGAAACCCACAATTTTATTGATGCCCAGCTAGTGTAGAAGAGAGCCATACCCATGTATGATTTTGAAGGATTCTTAGTTTTGGTTCCAAGAGCTAGAACCATGTGGTGTGTGAAGTATGTTCTGACATGGTGGTGTGTGAAGTATGTTCCGACATTGACTGTAACTTTGGGGACAAACACATTGACTGATCACTTTTGTGTGGTTGATATTCCTGACACCAATGTGATATTGGGTGTATAGTGATTTATCACACTGGGGAAGGTCACCACGGATTGGGCAACTTTGTAGATGGAATGGACAGATAATAAGAGTGGTAAGCACCAAATGATCAGGGGCATGCACACCTATCCATCTCATGAGGTCTCCGCAAATAATATGTAGGATGATTTGCGCAAAGGATGAAAAGAAAAATCAGTCTACTCAGATATGGATTCTACTATAGACCATTATTCTACAGTATTTGGAGGCATTCCACCAGGGAGGCCACCAGACCAGAATTTCGTTAAAGGGTTCTCACAAATAGCAGCACCATTTACAGATCTAGCCAAGAGGGGAGAATTTGATGGGGAAAACACTACGCATAGGACCTTTAATGGGCTCAATGAGGTGATGAGCATTTTCCCGGTATCAGTATTGTTAAATTTCACCCAACCCTTTATGCTGGAATGTGATGCTTCATGGGAGGGTATTGGCACAACCTTGAGGCAGGAAGGCCATCCCATAACCTTTGAGCATCATAATATGTTTCCTCAGGAGGAGGTGTACTCTACATATTGGAAGGATTTGTTGGCCATCATGCAGGAATTGGCCCAATTCAGGAAGTATTGGGTAGGAAACATTTACCATGTGAATATGGACCACCAAAATCTTTGGTATTTTATTGAGCAGAAGCAGCTACAAGGGAGGCAACAAAAATGGGTTAGCAGATTCTCGACATATGACTCTGACATTGAATATGTCAAAGAGGAAGGAAATGTGGGATTGTATGCGTTATCACCAAGACCAACAACGATGTCATTGTTGAGTGTGGACTCAGATTGGGAATCCCAGCTGTTGGTGGAGTATTCCAAGGATTGCCTCACATGTGAAATACTATATGGGTAGGTAACCGATGAGAGGTATAGAGTGATGAATGAGGTCATCTACTACCTAGACTGGATCTTCTTAACTAGAGATTCTAAGCTCAAGGAGAAAATTCTGCATGTAGCACATGATTCACCCCTCTTAGACCACCAAGGTTTCATAAAGACATATCAGGCCATCAGGGAGATATTTTCATGGGAGGGACTCAAGGAGGATGTGCTCCAGCATATCAGGGAGTGCGTAGTTTTCCAAGAGAATGATGAAGAAGGAAACCATCCTACAGGGTTGTTACAGTCACTTCCCTTTCCGGGAGGGAAATGGGAGAGCACTTCTATAGACTTCATTACTATTTTGTCAACAGTACATGGTAAGGATTGTATCTTTATGGTCATTGGTAAACTCATAAAGTGTTCACATTTATTTTCCATCTCTCCATAATACACTGCTTCACGGGAGGCCAATATTTCCCTTAGATCTCACGGTCTTCCTGAAACCATAGTCAGTGGAAGAGATCGCTGCTCCATGGGTGGCTTTTTGCAAGAGTTGTTCCATTTGGGGTGTACCAAGTTGACACTAAGTATCAGTTATTACCCCCAGACAGATGGGAAGATAGAGGTAGTAAACAAGTGGTTGGGAAGATACTTCCCAAACTATGTTCCGGGGTAGCAAGGAGCAGGGCTGCGCTGGCTCCACTTTGGGGAATATTGTTAAAATTTGACATTTCATATGTCGATCAGTATGTCTCCATTTTTGGTTCTATATGGTGATGATTCTTTATCATTTTCTTTTATGATGGTTGGAGCAAGCAAGGCTCATAGAGCCAAATATTGGATCCAAGAGAGTCAAGATATATTCCGTACTCTTAAGGACCACATTGCTACAACCCAAAACCAGGGGAATTTTTATGCAGATCATGGCCGGATGAAAGGACGATTTAAGGAGAATGGGTTGGTCTATCTCCATCTTCAACCTTGCAGACAATTTACACTAGTGGAGAAGGGGACTGAGGATCTTTTCTATGAGCCATAGAGGGTGATCCGTCATATTGGGGAAGTAGCATATGAGTTGGAGCTCCCCATTGTGAGTAAGATCCCCTACATTTATCAGTTTCATGCCTCAAAGAGACCATTGGACAACATGTAGTTGCCACTATGGATCTCCCACATTTTTATGATGAGGACCATTTGGTTTTACAACCAAAATCCATCTTGGACACTTGGGAGGGGCAGCTAAGGAACAAGGTGATTAGAGAATATATTATTCAATGGATAAATATACTGGACGAGGACGCTACATGGGGAGGAGAGAATATTTTGCAACATCCATACTTACAGTTTCTTGAGTACAAGAAACATTTGGGAGGGGAGGACTGTAATACTCCTAATTAGCTTTATACTAGTTAGAATATTAAATTTTGTTTTTTTCAATAGTATAGATGAATAAGAGGGTAGAGGGACCCATAAATCTCTTTAGTAGGAATAAAAACACTTCTAATGTGAATGTGGATCAGTTCATATAGTTGAATAAATCACTCCTTGGTGTGAATGGGGGTCAATGCCTGTGGATGGGGTCAAGGTTGACCAAGTCAACAATGAAGTCATGGAGATAGTGGAGGACAACACAGTAATAATGGGAGGAAGTATCCATGAGAGTAAAATCATTATTAAGTGGGGCTAAGGGGGAGGAGGCTCACAAATAATATAAGGAAGGGGATGGAAGCCATAGAGGGCATTCCAAATATTATTTATGTATGGTCTTTTATGACTTTCTGCACACTTCAACTTTTTAGCAGAGTCTATTGTGTTGTTTAGCACAAGGGTATTTCCGGGCAGAAATCCCACCCTCATCCTCGGGGAACTTTGAGTGCCCACTCAAGAGAGGTTCCTTTGAGCTACGTTCATCATTCGGCAGTGGGTCAATCTTCAGCCTCCTTTAGCAGTGCAGTCTCCTTCAGGAATTGCACAATCGAGGAGGGTAGTTTCAGTGGAGGGTTGATAACCCAAGTGTTTTAGCTTGGTTTCTAGTGAGGGGAGAAACCCTTCATCCGAAAAGTTAGTGGGGAGGAGTATCAGCCATTTTATCATCAGATCAGCCACCTCCCAACAGTTACCTAGATGTAGATCGTAATTTATCCCTAGGGCTGCATTTTTCATGTTGGATCTTTCTGGAAACCCTTTCTGGGTTATCTTGGAATTGTGCTAGAAATACTAGATCTCTGATCCCAACATTTTGTGAGTAATATATCAGTAGATCTACGCATTCCTAGTTTCTAGAAGTAGTTATTTCCAGCAGGATTTGGTAGTCATGGCCTCCCAGCAGTTTATGTAGCAACAGTTTCTCATGTCTTGATGTATAGGGTCATTTCAGGCTTGTTTTTCTTAGCTTGAGTGTCTTTTCCTCAAGATCTTGTACTTCATTTTCTGCTATCATATATAATAAAATGGCTCAATGATCTGCTTATGTTTTTGATGTATTGATGTTTACTGCATTTTCCAGTTTTATGTTCAATATTCCTATTTTTCCTATTTTGGAATATTACACGCTTGGAAAAACAAAGACAAGAAAGTATATGCCCTCATTATATATCAGCTAAGGAGCTTTCCACTTGGAAGAACAAAGACAAGAAAGTATATGCCCTAATTTTTGCTATATTAAATGAAGAGTTAGCACATCATATTGCTCACATTAATTTTTTGTATGGAGTCATAAAAAGATGAAGGATTTGTATAAATCTCATTCAAAATTGGAACTAATAGTGAAGCTCTTCGTCTTAGAGTTGAAGGATGACGATCCCATGAATTTAGCCTATAAAATGAAAGTCATAATGCGAGACATAGATGCCACTACAATGAATATATACCTTATATTCATAGCCTTCCTCAAATCCCTCTAACCTACATATTTCAACTACTTTTAGTTCCTACAAGCTAGTGACCAATTTAAGTCTATCACATTTGGCTCTTTGGTGGAAAAAGTTTAATAACATGAAAAACAAAGTTGTCAAATTAATCAAAATATTACCTCAAAATGAGAACTCGAACCCTAAAAATATATATTTTTGCATTAATAAAATGAAAAAGCACCCTGAAATGAAAAAGTGGTGATGCAACATCACCCCTTTTTTAATGGTAAAATTTACACATTTTTCAACTATGGCATTAAAGACCAAATATCATCGGGGTATAAATTTTATGGGCACTCCGACCCATCAAGTAAAATTTGTATGATGATTTTCCTTTAAATTTTCCCTTCGCGGGACATCTAATTTTTATTTTTACCCATCATTTAAATATCATGTATTATGTGTTTTGTTAATTTTTTGTTGTGAATATAAAATCATTTTATGTCAATATAATTTTTTCGTTTTGTGTTAGTAAATTTTTTAATTCTAACTTGATCATAAAATAAGATTTAACAAAGTAATAGCATAGGCATACATGTTTCATATAGTTTTAAAAGGATTAAACATATTCAACCATGTTGATTCCTAATGCCAAACTAGCCAATGATTTGATGCAATTAGGTATAGTCAATATTTATATAATTTTAAAGATTTTACAAATTATGAGAAATCATTCTTGAAAATTTTTCAAGTAGCTTTGTCAAACCCATTAACTATATTGTATTTTGGAGAGAAACAATTGATCTTAGCTCTCAATTTGATGAGTTGGACACTTTTAGGACCTTATAAATAATAAAATGAGTTTGAAGCCACTTTCAAATTAGAATTTGGGAGGATTCTAAAATTCCAAGCATTACTAATATGCATGCATGGATTTTGAAAAACTTCATAATATTCTGACAATGAAGAAGAATAGAAATTTCGAGTAGACAAGATTATAGCTAAAAGGAACAAACCCTATTGTGTTTAAATTCAAGTGTGAATCTATTGAAAGCATCATAGCCTTGGTAACCACAAATTTGAGATTTCCATATCCAACCCAAAATATATATTTTTTCTAATCAAACTAACAAGTAGACCCATTTTATAAAATTGAGATTTGTCATGGGTATGCCAACACTAAAAGAACTATAATAAAATCTCAAAATAAAATGAAAAACAACTATTTCACATACATAAACAAGAAAATTCAGCTAGTGTTTTATATAGAATAAGAATGGCCCATGTGTGTGGACATGTCGTGTGAGACTCAACCTTTATGTTTCATACATGGTGCAACTGAAGACAAAGACTAGTTTTTTCTAATAAGTTCAAAGATCCACTATGAATGACTCTATGCTTATCTTGAAGTTTCATCTTAAAGTCTTAGTATTGTGCATGTTGCATAGTGTGATACTTATTTTGGAGTCTCAACCCATAGAATCACTAACTTATTTTTTTTCTATAATTTTATTTAAATCTCTCTCTCTCTCTCTCTCTCTATATATATATATATATATATATATAGAGAGAGAGAGAGAGAGAGAGATTTATATATATGTGGGTAAATTGTTAAGTCATCCATTAAATTGAGCTTTGAAAAATTAGATTACCATCATGAGTGACGTACACATTTTAAAATGGTTGGTATTTAGGAGTTAAATAAGGAAAATATATATATATATATATATATATATATATATATATATATATATATATATATATATATATATATATATATATATAGGTAAATTGTTAAGTCACCCATTAAATTGAGCTTTGAAAAATTAGGTTACCATCATGAGTGACGTACACATTTTAAAATGGTTGGTATTTAGGAGTTAAATAAGGAAAATATAAGTAAATACCTATAAAATTTAACCCCTGAATATCATAATTACAAAATACATGAAAAAACACCCCTAAATGTAAAAGTGGTGAAGCAACATCACCCCTATTTTTTACCGGGAAAATTCAAACATTTTTCAACCATAATATTAATATCAAATATCATGACTATGAAAAAAGCTACAAATTAGCACCTAAATTAAAAATCCGTTCTACAAAAGAAATTAATTTTCTTTAAGATTAAAATTATATCTCATTGAAATATTAGAGAAGACAACTTAATCCATTTTCAATGGCATGTTAAAATTGCAACGCTTTCTTAACTATGATTTATAAAATCATCATTGTTGTAAACAAAATCATTAAAAACACTCCCAGATCTTGGTTTCCACATGAAATTTGAGGCTTGTCAAAGGTCTCATGAGAAGTAAACGGTAAGACTTAACTCCCGAGACCAGGTGGATTCCATGAAATGTGGGTCTCATTCAATTTTTATCAGCAAAGGACGCATGGTGGCATCCTGAACCACCACTCCAAATATCGAATGATATCTTCGTCATTTCCCTCACCTTGCGGCAACTCATACATTCTCTCCAATATTCTTCTCTATAAGAATATAGCTCAGGTGGGAGTGGAAAACCTAAAGGATTTAGATCAAATAAGCTTTGACATTTAAGGAATGAAAGTATGTTCTGAGAATGTGGTCGAGTTAGGCAAGGTGGCAGAAGCCGAGGGTGCCAACCTCTCCCTCCCTGGCATGGCCAAGAGGAAGAGTAGTTTGATCAATACATTCCACCACACATTCGTCGACTGGTAGTTGTCATGGAGGTGGAAGAATGCATATGCAATGACAATGGACATTTGGAATTTAGAAATATTATAACCCACCAGCTCTGGAATGAGGAAGAGACTTGGGAAGGTGTTGAATGAAAAATTGCATAGGTCAACACCAACCTAAACGACACTCGCATTGCTCTGAGAAATCTCCCTCGGTTAATGGGGCTTCCATTTCCTCCCCTCCTGTCAACTCCAACATCCACCAAATCTTCAGAAAACTTTGAAGTTGTGGATTCCTCTCTCCAGGATACCAACATTCCCAACCCTAGTCCGCCATCGACTTAGGAAAATAAATTGGGGCCTGTGAACAATGATGACTCCCCAATTCGTAAAATTAAAAAGCCCAAAGATGTCAGCTAGACCTTCATTACTCATACCTCCAAAGGTGAAACCTCTCAGCATGAGGCAAGCGCCTACCGAGCAATGATTAAATGGGAGTTCCCTCCTTGAATACCTGAATGATGTGACGACCCATTCGAATTTCTAGATCTAAAATACCAAGCAAGGAAGGACAAGGAAAAGTGTGACAAACTTCAAAAGGACCACACTCCAAGCAATCAATCCCAACATGATCAACTCAAAGTTCAAGCTCACCAAGCCTCTTAACTTATTCAAAGAAAGGATCACTATGCTTTTGCCTTCTTCTAGTTTTCACAACTATATTAGTTATCTCAGTCATCATAGTGTCTACAATTTCTATTTTGTCTTAGTTCTAAAATGTTTTAAACTGACATGTGAACTCTTTGAGGGGTTATTTGGTTTCCTCTCAAGGGTAAATGGCCTCACTTAATTTTACTACAGATTAGGAGAATTATTTTATAGGCATTTCCTCCTTTGAACACAAACTTTACCAATTCATCCCTGCTTATATTTTATGGAAAACAATTTTGGTGATATAAATATCTTAGCTTGCTTACAAAAATAAAAAAATAAAAAAAAATAATAATAAACAAAAAATAAAAAATCATTAAAAACGCCATTTGGGAAAAGAAAAAATAACATAACAAAAAAGGTTTAATTTTAATTAAAAAGATGAAATTTTTATTTTTTTAGGAAAAAATCAAATTAATTTTTTTTTTAAAACACTTGTCGGCGCTCATGATCAAAGTAATGTGAGTCCCCCCAATTGTGGCATGGTCTATGAAGAGGAGGACAGGTTGTAGGCCCATAGAAGTTTATTAGCAGCCACATGTCAGGTGGGCTATTGGGTTCCTTTGGGATAAAAAAAAATTAGAACACATTCATTTTTCTATTAAAAAAAAAAAAAAAAAAACCAAAAATTTAAAATAATTTAGAAATTTAAAAATAAAAATAATTTTGATTTAAAAATAAATAAAAATAAAAATAAAAAAAGGTGTTTTCTAACCATTATTCATTTTTATTCGTTTTGGAGTTTCTAGCTTGGCCAAAAAAAATTGGTCAAATCTTGATATTTGTTGTTTGAAATGGGTTTTCCACTACATATATGATTTCAGCACCTGAAAAATTTGTGGGGCACTCGGATTGTAGAGAATTCTTAACTCAAACTTGTGATTCCAACAAATCTCTGCTAGATTTTGGGTACACCATACCAAAAAACATTTCTAAATATCTTTAAAAACAAAATCCTCTCTCTCTCTCTCTCTCTCTCTCTCTCTCTCTCTCTCTCTCTATATATATATATATATATATATATATATATATTTCAAAATAATAATTAAAAAAAAAATCTCAAAATGGAGACTTCTGTGATTCATGATTTAAGAAAAAAAAAATTATGGATAAATCACATCAATGTTTTAGGGTCGCCACCTTTCCAACCCCTTATGTGGCTAATCATCAGGACAAAGATGGATAGAGAGATCAACAAATCACATAATTATAGTAGAGATGGAACAGTAAAATCCTAACATTCATGAAAATAAATAATATAATAATAAAATGGAACATTACCGTAAACTTAAAAAATTATTAAAATAAATAAGAAAAATAAATATCATTAGTATAGAAAAAAAAAATTACTATAGTAAAATAATAAATAAATTAATTAATTATTTAGAAACTGCCTAAAGTAACCCTAAAGAGATAAAGAAATTAAAAATATATATATATATGAAATGAAATTATAATTATTATTATATATATAATAAATTATAAAAATTATTATTTTAATAAATAATATTGTATATAAAAAAAGAAAGTTAAGGATGAATAGAATAAATTATAAATAAATACCTAATAGAAATAGAAAGAAAAAATAAAAACTTATAATTAGAAAGTTAAAGGATGAAGTTATTATTATTATTACTTAAATACATAAAGTTAGAAAAAAAAGGTTTCATAGAAAACATGCAAAGATAACTAAATTAATCAATTCTAATAATAATAATAGTAGTAGTATAGTAATAGTAATAGTAAATAAATAAATGAATAAATATTTTACAAGAATAAAGGAATAAAACAACAACTGAAAATAAAAATAAAAAACATAAAATTATACTTTAGAATGATATCAAATTACAAAAAATGAAGATGAAAAAAGGGAATCAAAAGGAATACAAAGGACTCGATATTAGTAAAAACCAAAGGAATCTAAATAAAGACACAAACAGGACAAGAGAAAAGGAAAAGCCACGATATGGAGAAAAACAAAAAGGAAGAGGCCTAAGAATGAAGGGATGAGATCCACGCCCGCAAAGGCATGGTCTAGTGGCCAGCGGACGCACTGTTAAGGTGTTCGTGTTGTTAAGCAGGTCACGAGTTTAAGTCTCGCATTATTCGGGTACCGCTCTTGCAGGCTGGGCGGTTCCCTGAGAGGTTATAGTGATAGCCAGGGAGTTGGACCCCGCGTTGTGTGTGTGAAATCTGCCTGATGTTGCCGATTCCTTTGACTTACAAAAAAAAAAAAAAGGAAGAGATCCACGAACTTTTGATCTTCCATCCATCATCCCTATTTAGCATATTATATCATTTTTGGATTTTGGTGGATTCCTCAATTTAATTACAGTGACAATTCTAGCAAGGACCTGGGAATCCTCTAAATAGATGTGGGGATTTTTCTTTTCAGCATGTTCAACTAAAGAAAAGGAGCGTGTCCTATAATGTATCAAAGGATTAGCAAAGGAGTGAGTCCTATAATGTATCAGAGGATTCAAGGGCATGCAACTGATCTAAGCCTCTGAAATGAAAAAGGGGTGATGTTGCATCACTAGTTTTCAAATCCAACATTAAAATGAACATTGAATGTGATCTCTAGTGAAAAAAAAGAAGAACTTTGTGAAGTTCTCATTAATCTAGTTACTTTGTTCAAAAAACCTTCAAAAAAGAAAAATAAAACAACTCATCCCACTAGAAAGACTGTGTGCATTGCTAGAAATGGAAAGAATTAATCACATTATTCTTCTAGAGGAAATGGAAGTAACAAAGGGCATTGAAGAAAGAATTCCAAAGGAAAGGGGCAAACAAAATCAAGGTGAGCAACTTAGCATTCATTCTATTCATTATGGAAAAATAAAACATTTAAGCAAAAAAATTCTGGATAAATCACATAGATGTTTTAGTGTTGACGCGTTTCAAACCCCTACTGTGGTTCATCATCAGGACAAAGATGGATAGTTAAATTCGCAAATCACATAATTATAGTAGTGATGCAATAGTAAAATCCTAACATTCATGAAAATAAATAATATAATTATAAAATGGAACATTACCTTAAACTTAACAAATTATTAAAATAAACAAGAAAAAAAAATATCATTAAAAAAAAGTTAAGGAATGCCTAAATATGTTATTATAGTAAAATAATTAATTAATTAGAAACTCCCTTAAGTAACAAAAATAAAGAAATTAACAAAAATAACATTGAAGAGTATATATATATATATATATATATATATATATATATATTCTTATTTTAATAAATATTATTATATATAAAAATAAATTATAAAAAATAAAATAATAATAAATAATATGGTATATAAAAAAGAAAATTAAAGGATAAATAGAATAAATTATAAATAAATACATAATAGAAAAAAAACTATAAAAACATAAATTATAGTTAGAAAGTTAAAGGATGAAGTTATTTTCATTACATGAATACATAAAGGTAGAAAACATGCAAATATAATTAAATTAAATTAATTTGAAAATAAATAATAATAATAATATTAATATTAATAGCAGATAAATGAATAAATATTTTATAAGAATAAAGGAATAAAATAATTACTGAAAATAAAAAACACAAAATTACAGATTAGAATGATATCAAATTACAAAAAAAAATATGTAAGAAGGGAATCAAAAGGAATATAAAGGACTTAATATTAGTAAAAAAAAAAGGAATTTGAAGAAAGACAAAAACAGGAAAAGAGAAAAAGAAAAACCACGAGCAGGAGAAACACAAAAAGGAAGATGCCTAGAGATGACAACCACGAACTGTTGATCTTCCATCCATCATCCCTATTCAGTATATTATATCTTTTCTTGGTTTTGATGGCTTCCCTCAATTTACGGTGATGGAAATGATCAATCCTAGCAAGGACTTGGGAATCCTATAAACAAATGTGGTGTTTTCTTCTTTTCAGCATGTTCAGCTAAAGCAAAGTAGTGAGTTCTATAATGTAGCATAGGATTCAAGAGCATGCAACTGACCTAAGACTCTAAATTGAAAAAGGGGTGATGTTGCATCAATAGTTTTCAAATCCAACATTAAAATGAACATTGAATGTGACCTCTAGTGAAAAAAGAACTTTGTGAAGTTCTCATTAAGCTAGTAACTTTGTTCAAAAATCCTTCAAAAAAGAAAGAGAAAACAACCCATCCCACTAGAAAGATTGTGTGGATTTCTCACTCGAAAGGGGAATAATTAATCACATTATTCTTCTAGAGGAAATGGAAGTAATGGAGGGCATGGAAGAAATAATTCCAAAGGCACAAAATCAAGGTGAGAAATCTAACATTCTTTCTATTCATTATGGCAAAAGCAAACATGATGCAATAACGTACGAAATGTCCCAAGAGAAGATCAAAGACAAATCGGATAAAAAAGAAGACAAAGGTAAAACACAAAATCCAATGAAAAGTAAATCACTCGAGTCTACTCATTACCTTGTGTCCCATTACAATATTATAGTAGTTGAAGATTTATTTCACACTTCATTTGCTTCTCAGAGAGATGCTTGGTTTCTTGACACAAATGATGTTGAGAAATGTAATTAGCATTGGTATTCATAATTGTATGTGTGTCATGATGTAATTTATTTTTCAAAAGAAAATAAAAAGAAAAAAATATTTGTAAAAGTAAAATTATTTATTAGCATGGGTTTCATGCTTATTTATTTTGTTTCTAGGTCAAAGCCTCTGTTGAAGCCTTATAGGGTTTATGTCATGAGTCATCGTCCTTTTCAGTATGTAAAAGATCTTTCTTGGGCTTTGTGTGTCAAGAAAGAAATTTATTTTGA
Organism: Pinus albicaulis; assembly: GCA_034641835.2. Classification (NCBI taxonomy): domain Eukaryota; kingdom Viridiplantae; phylum Streptophyta; class Pinopsida; order Pinales; family Pinaceae; genus Pinus; species Pinus albicaulis. The sequence goes on along the minus strand of CM076574.1, from coordinate 340,993,455 downwards.
TGTAAATGGGCCATATAAACCCTCCTCCACAAATTCAACTTTCCCTTCTTCAAGTTGGCCTAAAAAAGGAGCTTCGAGCCACTATAAATAGGCAGCTACTCAACCTCATTTTCTCATCCAATCCAAGGAAATTCGATCTGCAGCTGCAAGAGGAGATAAGAATGTGAAATACCAAGAAGAAGATGAAAATAATGCTAGTGAAGAAGGAGGAACCCAAGCGAAGAATTCAAAGACCATTTTAATTTTATTTTGACCCACACATGTGAGATTATGAAGTTGCAGAAAGGGCGAAGTTGCAAGTGATGCAGGAGGGCCAGAAATGTAATGCAAGAGGGCCAAAATTTGATCTTAATGCAGTATTGATGCAGTTTTAATTGAGTTGACTTTTGGAGTTTGGCTAATCATCTTGGAAGGCTGACTTGGTTGATTGGATGAGGTCTTTATCTTGTTAAAAGGTCTTGTTTGTCTCATTTTATTTGGTTCTAGAAGAAGATAAGATATTTTCGGGTTTTCCCCTCAAGGAGGATTTTTTCCCTAGCTAAGAGCCCATATCTTGTGTCCTCGATATTCATGTTTATGGTTTTGATAGTTTCTTGATGATAAGAAGATAACATAATACATTAAAGAATGTAATAATAAATTCAAAGAAATCACAAGTAATTATCAAGTTAATGAAATCTTTTTGCCTTTATGATTTTCCAACAAATGAAACATTACACATGACCTTAAAGTAAGACTTATTTTAAGATTTAAATGAAAATCTAGATGTCATGTGTATTTTTCAAATAAATCAAGTCCCAAACCTTTGGGAATTGGCACCATTAGGCTTAAATTGTCTAGATTCCTAGATTTTATTTTGTATAATGTGCTCTATCTCTTGAAGTTTTGAAGGAACTTGTTATCACTTGTGCACATTCAATAGCAATACCACTCAATTCATATATTTGATGGGAAATTTGAGATAAGGAATGCTTGTGACAACATGGTTTTCATGACTAGAGTAGAAGATGAAAGAATACTACAGTTGAAAGGAAAATTTGTTCATACGCAAAATTTTGCATGCCTCTCTCATCACAATGAAGGTACATTGTTATCCAGTCTTCTATGACATGCTAGATTTGGACATATTATTCTGGAAATCCTCATTTATTTAAAATTAACTATGTTTCTCATTTGCCTATTATTCTAGTAAATTGAAGTGATGTAATGTTTGTATCTTTTTAATAGATAGCAAATAATCCGTCCATGATTCCACCTATAGCTAATTTAGAAAACTTCAATTGATGCATTCTAATTTGTAGTATTTCCTTATTCCTTTGATGAGGCATCTCAGGTTCTTTAATTCCACCTACTATGCCTTGATTCGTAAGGAGTGAAGAAACAAGCTTGATGCAAGGAGTCAAAAGTGAATCTCCTTGGGGTACTCAAATACCACCAAGGAACATCGCCTTTACGATGAGGTAAACAAGAATTCTAGTATTTATATAGATATATTTTTTCTTATATCTTCCAAGAATAACAAAACTATTGGGTGACAACTTGAACCTCTAAATATATTCATTAATGTAAGGAAATATCATGAATTTAATGTTAAAAAGCCAAATCATAAATTTTGGATCCCTCTTTTGAATCAATCTATTGAAATTCATTTTGAAGTACCATCTCCCCGTCATGAAGTTTCAACCACTTCATCAAAGAAGGAAGATCCATTGGATAATGTGATTCAAAGGAATGAAAATTTGAACATTAATCAAAATGAAACATCATATAAATCAATGGAGAAAGCTATACCATCTTAGAAAGATCCACTGGAGTGGATCATCAAAACACTTGAAAGTGTTCATATTGATTAGGTGGAAAAGACAAGAACCAAAGGCTCCACCAGACAAGATGGAGGTGATGTAAATAATTATAATTCAAGTGAGATAAACAGATGGTTCATATGATTGTGAATTGAATTTATCTACTAACTTTGAACCGATTTCCTTTTGAAGAATTTTCTTCCGATGATGAGTGGAAAGAAGTACTGCAAAAGGAGTATGACATTGTCACCAAGAATGGGACATCGAAGTTGGTGGACCCTCCATTCAGAGCTAAACCATTTGGCTACAAGTTGGTCTACAAGAAAAAGTACAAATTAAATGGCTCACTTCATAAGCAAAAAAAAACGCTGATGGGAAAATGATTTGCACAAAATGAAGGCATTTATTATGAAAATATTTTTCCCTGCAACAAAATGGGCCACCATCCATACTCTATTTTTGTAGCAGCGCAAAATGAAAATTTTATCAAATGGATGTGAATATTTCTTTATTGAATGGATATTTGAAAGAAAATTTCTTCATGTATCAACCATAAGGTTTTGTTGTGAATGACCAAGAACAAGAAAAAACATCTAAACTCTTCAAATCCTTATATGGATTGAAACAAGCACCATGAGCATGGTATGAAAATTTAACTAAGTTTCTTTTGAAATTGGATTTCAAGAACTTTAATCTTGATGATGTAACTTTATTTGTTAAGAAAGTTGGAAAAAATGTTGTATATATTGTAGTGTATGTATATGATTTGTTGATGTGAGGGAATGATGAAATCTATATTACATCCATAAAGAAAGATTTGACATATTTCAAGCGTATTCACTACCACTTGGGCTATGTTGAAGTGCCCCAACACAATGTATGTATTCATATCAAAAAATAAGAACATTGGAGAATTGTTGAGCATGTTTAGCATGGATGAGTGTCTCCCTCTTTCTATACCAATGGAACAAAATTTGAAGCTCGCATCAAAAGAAGGGAATGAATTTAAGGATGTAACTAAGTAAAGACAAATGGTGGAGATTTTTATGTTCCTTACCACATCCAAATCAAATATTTTTTTTGTTAGGATTCTTCCCAAATTGATGCAAAAACCTTGTGAAGGACATTGGTCTACTGCAAAAAACAATTTTGAAATCTTTGAAGGGAACTCAATACTTTGGACTTAAATATTTCTAGGTGGATGAATTCCACTTGATTGGATATTTTGATTTGAGGTAAATAAAATAGAGTGGATACATCAAGTTATCTCATGATATTGGATCAATAATTTTTTCTTGGAGGTTGCGAAAATAATTAGTTCTACCATATTCCACAACACAGGAAAAATATGTTCTACCATATTCCACAACAGAGGAAAAATATGTTGTAGTTGCAGAAGTGATAAAGGATATCATGTGGCTCATAAAAATACCTGAATATTTACGGGAGAAACAAGTGAATTCTACTCTTGTTTTGGTTTTCAATAATTATGCAATCAAGTTGGTAAACAATCCATATTCCATGATCAAACCAAGCACGCCAACAAAAAGTACCATCTCATTCAATATCATGTAGAGGCTAAGACAACACATTTAAATCATTGTTCCACAAATGATAAAATTGTTGATATCTTCACCAAAGCACTTGGAAAAGAAACATTTGAAAGTTCATAATGATGCACAGAGTCACGAGCACCACTTTATTTTTAGGGCCAGGAGGGATGTTGGACACATAATCCTTGAAGATTTTGTGTAACTATAAATACTATGTAAATAATTAAGAATTTGAAGCGTTAGAAACACCATATGGAGATGAAGATAGAGAGTCATTTTGCTATGAATTAAAGAATGGTTCACTCTAATTGAGAAAAAATCCCATGGAATTAATGGTAGGTATGACATTTTATTCTTGATTTCACCCATGACCATATTAATCAATTTTTTTCATTTCTTTCTTATTGGTCACTATTGTTGTTGGGGCCCTTGTTTTGACAGCAAAATGAAGTTGCGCAGCAGGAACAGGGCACAGGGTCAGGCGGAGCTATGGAGGTGGAGATAGTGATTTTCGATTGACTCGGGACGAGTCAAGAAACTGTGGTTAGGGCCTGTTGGGGTCCTTGTTTTGAATTTTTAATAAGGAACAGATTTTGGGTTGTGGATCGACATGTGGTAGGCACAACAACGGTAGGTAGCGGAGCTGCCGAGGTTGCGGAGGAGCAGGAGATAGCTGACGAGGCTGACGCAGATAAGTGTAGACGAAGAGAAGATACGGCAGTGAACAAACAGTGGAACTCATGGGAAATAGAAAGAAGTCGAAAGCAGTTGAAGAAGAACACAAGAGAAACTAGCAGTTGCACTGGTGGGTGAATAAATAGGCCGTCACCCAGCAGAAAAGGAAGTCATGCACAAATGCAGAGGGATCGAAGAGGTTAGAGAAAACACCGCAGAAGAGCTCTATCCTGAGCGCGACATCCTTGTATCTCCTAGGTTTCTATTGATCTATCATGACTGTATTATCTCTCTCTCTGTCCTGTGGGACGTCTATAATAGAAATGGAAAGCTCTTCTTGTCAGGCGATGTAACTGTGGATCCAGCTGAAGGTTATTAATATAATTGAAGGTTGTTGTCTTATTGTATGAGTTACATGTATGCATGATGTCTGTGGTACTTAAAATTTTATTTTCTTAGTATCTGCATAATGTTCTGAGAAGATCTTCTATGTATGATGTCATGTATGCCAATGATTCTATGTTAGCTTTGAGTTGCGAATCCATCTGCCAATACCAATCTGTTCCCCTTATGCATGTGGTCGCGACACGCCTTGGGTGAAACTCTCTTCTCTTCGGAGTAGGGTGAAAATGCCAGTGTGGTTCTAGACTATAGCGGACTCCTTTGTTGGCCCCAATCCCCGAACTTGGGTCTTGCCTGCGAGACCTGTTTCCTCGCCAAAAAATGGTTCCGTTGCCGGGACCCTAAACTTCATTAGGGGAACTAGATCATGGTATCAAGGATCTTCGAAGGAGAAATATGGAGATGGTGGGATAACCACCTGGACCAGTTTATAGCTCAGCAAGCGGAGCTAATGAATCAAAAATATAAGGTGCTCAAGGATCTAGTCCTTTTCTCGAATTCCGCCAGCGATACCTACGAGATCCTCTGGGGAAAATTCCCTAGCGACCTCTATAATTGGTTGCTGAGGTTGCAGACCAATGTGACTAAGGAAAAATCATGGAATATCAACCGCAAGTGGGTGCACGGAGATCTGGTGGCCCTGCATCGGCTGGATACTGAGTTGACCCGCGCTGTAGATTTCTGGGTGGAGTATACCTTGGACGGGTATATTGTGGAGTTTGCAGTAGAGTGCTACCAGTCCTGCTCCAGAGCCGAGGCTATTTCCGATCTGGACTAAGAGGGAAACTACTTAAGGAAATTTCGTTGTGGATTAAGGCCCTGATGGTGGACGAAGGGCTGATGGACTTCCAAAAATCGGGCATGGAAGCGTAAAAATCTAGTGTTGGGGGAAGGGCCTGAGGGACAAATGCTACGTGAAACGTGAAGTGGGGGAGTGGGGGAATGGATGATGAGACCACAAGGAGGTTGAGGGAGCGACGTGCACATCGGAGGGCACAGATTGCCGACAGGTGGCGAGAAAGGGTGATGCGGGAGTTGAAATGGCAAGGGAGTAGTCGGAAGGATAAAGAGGAGACGCCTCAGAGGATAGTGGATATGGAAGGCCAGGTGGGTCCCCAGGATATGGGAGGGACCATTGTGGGAGTGCAGAAGGTGCATGGGAGCCTAGCTAGGCGGAAGAGGAGATGATGTCTGATGAAGGAGATGCAGATGTGCGACCCGAAGAAGGTTCCGATGGCGAGTGGTACGTCACGATGCAGTGGCTATTCCAAGAAAGGATGACATTCATATCTCCAGGTATTCCTACTTCCCAAAGTTTGAATGGCAAGGATCCCTACCTTCCCCTGGTACTCTATAAACCTTTAAGTGATATTTTTGTTAAGTTGAAAGAGTTGAGTCGATTGCATAGTAGTCCATTGTCAGCAGCAATGCATGCTAATAGCAGCATTCCTGGTAGTATAGCAATTACTAGTGGTATAATTACGCAACCAGGACCCGGAGGGTTCATTCTAGTCACACCTCCGCAAGTGAATATGGTGGGGTCATTCACCCGGTACCCAGAATTTTCTGGGTGAGGTAACGACAATGTGGAACAACACTGGTACCTCTGCAAAGCCATATGGAGGGCTCGACAGACACCAGATGCAGGAAAGCTAATAGAATTCCAAACCACACTAAGAGAAAGGGCATTGCAATGGGTCATAAAGTGGTCAGAGGCCCACCCGAATCCAGCGATTGCAGACGTCAAGCGAGATTTTGTCCGAGAATTTAAGCTACCCCAAACAGACCAGCAAGGTCTGTCCGAACTATGGGAGATTAAGAAAAGAGAAGGAGATACTGTGTGGGAGCTTATGCGCAGGTTCAAAGATGTGATCAGGAAACTCAGCTACCCGATCAACCCAAATCATCATAGGGACTGGTTCATCAAGGCCCTGCTTCCCTTGACACGAACCCCCCTCACTCAGTAAAAGATCGACAACTTGCAGGATGCTTTGGAACAGGCTATGAAGATAGAGGCGATGGCAGGCTACCCTAAAGAATATAGGGGAGGGCCAGCCCCACAAGACCCATCCCTACTGGGACTGCAACATCAGATTTCCAAACTGACCGAAAAAATTAAGGAGATGCAGCCTATAAGACTAGTCAGGCCCAATGTCTGGTGCACACACTGCCTGGTGGAAGGACATGTGGCGACTGAGTGTCCTCAGTTGCAAAGCTTAGGATTGGGGTCCTCAGTAGTGGTAGTACAGGGGACTCCACCTATCGGGGGAGTCACATAGATAAACTCGCAAGGGGTCTATCCGCCGCAACAGCTATATACCGAGTTCCCAAATCAACCAACCCAAGCTGCAACGGAGTATTGGGAAATTTGCTAAACGGTGGGCCATCAACCTCGGACGTGTCTGATTTTGCAGAAGTACTCCAATGTTCCGAACAACGTGTATTGTGAGTTCTATGCTTCAATGACTCACAACACCGAACATTACAGAGCTCTAGATGCACTGGCAGACCGATTGGACTGGCCCTCCTACAGGGTGAATGAGCTCCTAGAGGCAGAGGAGGCGGTATGCGCGGGGGGCGCATAGGGGGATGAGGTTCGCTGAAATGCTACAACTGTGATCAGGAGGGTCATGTGGCCCGTGAATGCCCCTTACCCAGAAGACCGTGGTGTTCCCAGTGCCATGTGAACACCCACGCAACAGAGGACTGCCCTGAACTTATCAAGAAGTGGGAGGAACGAGCAAGGCAGAGGGGCACGAATCTAGTAAATGCAGAACCTCGAGGGATAGCGACTCCGACCATGCAGAACGTAGCCATAGTGGTGCGAGGAGGAAAGAAAATGGGAGAGGACGCTCGTGAAAAGGAGCCGATACGGGTGATCAGGCCTGCATCCCCGAAACAACTAATTAGGTCGGAAACGCAAAAGAAATATTTCCAGGAGGCAGTAGAAACTTTTGCCCAGCTGGGGGGAGACAAAGGTACTGAGGTACCTGTGGAGAACGATACCGGAGAACAGAGCGCTATGGGGGCTCTGATTGAAGAATGGCTCCACCTGTTCCTCAAAATTGTTGACAATGCTTCTATGCAGGAACAAGTCAAGCATACCCTGGAGGACGTATTGCAGGGGAACATAGGAATGAGGGAATCCTCGGACACGGCACCCCAGTATGTGTAGCAAGTCAAGCGGAACAAAAGAAGAACGGGAAAAGACTTCCAGTTAAACACGCAGGTTGTGGGATTTCAGATCAGAGACACCATGCTCGACTTGGGATCTGACGTCAATATCCTACCTCGGAAGACTTGGGAAGCTCTAGGGAGGCCACAGCTGACTTATTCACCAATCCAGCTCAGGATGGCAAACCAGTACTGCATTGTGTCGATCAGCTGACTCGAAGATGTTGAAGTCGACATCGTAGGGGTGAAGACTTACACGGATTTTGAGGTAATAGATATTATGGGAGACAAAGATCCGTATCCTGCATTGCTAGGAATCGACTGGGCTTTTGAAAACTATGTTATCATTGATCTCAAGAAGGAGCTGATGATTTTTGAAGACGGGGAATTTCGAGTCACTCAGCCGCTCGACCCGTATCAAGGACCACAATATACTGAAACAGTGGATAACAGGGAGGATGCGTAGATATTGGATAACCTCTATCAGATGACAGCAGGGAAGAGGGAGGATTATATCAACCCAACGACGACCAGCTCCGTCAGCTGGCACAATGTCCAGAGCTCAGAGCTGGGATCCGAACTAGCTTGGGAGGACTGGCAGCAAGGAAGATACGAGACTAGTACGAGGAGATGTGCCAATATTTCCAAAGTCCATTGGATTGGAGCTGAGATAAGGAAGTACCCCACCTTGTCCAACATGCAAGCCGTAAATACCTTCATTACAAAGGTAGAATAAAAGGTACCAGAGGAAAACTGGATACCACTCTTGGATGTAGCACTACAGTCCACATCATCCAGGTGGTGGAAAAATCACTGCAACTCCCTGTCGCGGTGGAGTTGTGTGGCGAAGGCTTTGAGGGCGTGGTTCAAGGAAGACGAAGGACCTCGAAGCAAGCCAAGGTACCAAGGAAATTCTGATCCGAGAGACCACCTGGAAGCCTGTCAGGAGCAATGGCGAAGTGTAGGGTACCCGGACGAGCTATGGGTACATCGGTTTTTCCACTCCTTGGATACCATCCCACATGCTTGGTACCTAGAAGAAGAGAGGAAGAGAGGGACCAGTTCTTGGCAGGAGGTTGTGAATAAATTTGTTCAGTGCTTTTCATTTGAGGGGAAGACAGAGCTCCTGTCCCAAGCATTACAGGCCATAAAAGGGATACTATTTTTCCCTGATCCGGGCACAGACAGGAGGCCATTAGTACTGAATCCTGATGGCAGACGTAAGTTGGCTTGCCAATGGATTGATAGCGAGCTAGACGATGAAAGTTTGGAGGACCTCAGAAACCTATACTTTGAAGAGACAGAAGGAGAGAGAAACATCAAAGAAGAGCCTACCACCGAAGGAGTCCATCTACTTCCACTGAAGACAAAAAAACTAAACATGGGCACGGAGGAAAAACCCAATCTGGCTACAGTTGGGGACTATTGGGACGAGGAGACGAAAAATGAAATTTTTAGTCTCCTCTAGGAATACAAAGACCTATTCCCTTCATCAGTTGTGTATTTAAAAGGCATCAAAGAGGACCTCGGAGAAATGAGAATTGTGCTGAAACTGGACGCCAGGCTAGTGAAGCATCGACCTTACCGGCTGAACCCACGGATCAAGGAGAAAGTCAAGCTAGAGATCGACAAAATGCTGAAGGCAGGTCTAATCTTCCCTGTGGAAGAAGCAGAGTGGGTGAGTCCCATCGTCATTCAAAATAAGAAGGACAAGTTAGAAATTTGCGTCTGTGTGGATTACCGGAGTTTGAACAATGCTTGCATCCATGGCCCATTTCCTACCCCATTCAGTGACGAAGTGTTGTACAACTTTGCGGGAAATGAGGCCTACTCCTTCACTGATGGGTTCTCAGGATACCATCAGGTGCACATCGCGGAAGAGGACAAGACGAAAATGACATTCACCACCGAGTGGGGGTCTTTTTCATATCACATGATTCTGTTCGGGTTGAAGAATGCCCTGCTGTGTTTTCCAGGATTGTCGTAGCTGCTTTCCAGGAATACATTCATAAGTTCCTGGAAGTATACATGGACGATTGGACCGTCTACAGTTTGCTGAAAGGGGAGGGGCGCGTCCAGCATGTCATCCCCGTAGGATAAGCAAACGTGTCAAGTGTTAGTCCCCATCATTTCATTTAGTACTTATGTCAGTCCGTAGGATCGCCAAGATTTGCAACATAAATTTCCATAATTAGAAGTAACCTTGCAGTAATCATTTTTCCATAATTAGAAGTAACCTCAGCCGTCGCGTCCACCCAATTCCCCATACCACCGTCAGCAGATGTTAGAACACACCTCAGCAGGCGACTGATCACACGATTATTGCCATGGAGGATGCCAGCAAGAATTAATTCATTATGGGGTCTCATCAACCTCACTCGTGCCGGTTAATTACATAGCCAGCATGAAGAAAAGCGCGAGAATTCCGGAGAGATCCGAGTTAGAGTTAGAAATTTCTGAAGATGAAAAGGAAATTGGAGTAGAACCAGAGTAGCAGAGGTGTCCCAAAGCAAAGAGCCAAGAGAAGGAGCCGAGAACTATTCTGAAGGTGTATCAACGTCGTGCAAAGATGACAAGAGCCAATCCAGCAGTAGTAGAACAGGAGCTCAATAGTCGGATTCCTAAAATGGAGTCCCTCGTCGGGAAGTATGACAGTGTTGCCCTCATCAATGTAGACCTCACGGACTCTTTCAAGTTCCCAGCGCTTAAACACCAAGTGTACATGGAGAGCTATACCACAGAAGAAAAGCGAGCAGCAACAAGGATTTTGCCTGAGTTTCGAGGCATCCAGCAGTCCTCCATACTGAATTTGAGGAACCTACCAGTATTCGGGACGACGGGAGCAACCATGCAATATACCAAGTTCTTGCTCAGTCGAATTCAAAACGGTTCCTTGTGGTTAGGCAAAGAAATTCCAATCCATGTCGAGGACATTCACTGGCTCACAGAGCTCTCACAGGAAGGTCGGGACGTTTCCTCCACATGCCAGACCATCTCCAAAAGAGTAAAGAATTTGGGGGACATGGCTTATTATGCAAAATATGGCACCCGGCGAGGAGGAAAGGGAGCGAGAATGGAACTCATCAACAAGCTCGAAGTCAGGTTCGCGTGTTACCTCATTTCCAGTAAGACAATGAGGCATTACACCAAGGGGGAATGTACCTTGGGCACCATTTCCATCGCGGAGCACTGCGTCCAGGGGACCAAGCTAAACTAGTGCTCCTTCCTGCTGAAGGAGTTGTTCAACGCATGTGAGGATAACTACAAGAGGGCAACGGGCTTCATCTATGGATACCTGATAGTCGCGCTGGCCATGTGGAAGTGGCATGCCCCCCTCGTCAGGCTGCCGGCATAAATAGTGGAGGGTCAGCCTCTGGCAATGAAGTTCGTCCCATGGAAGGTGTCGGGAGATCCCAGCACCAAAGAGGTCAATGCAGAGGCCTCCCGAAGTTGGTATGGTTTAATGACTGATGTGGTGACAAGCCAGCAGAGGATTCCCAGAAATCTGTTGGACGGATACAACGAGCAAGTCTAGTTCGGGGTCAGCCACAAGCACACGTTCCTCCGACCTACTTGCGTGTCGGAAGAGACATTTTAGATGAGGCCGCTGAAATTCCAACTCGATGATGCAGCCTTCCACAACGAAGTTTGTTCGTGGCCGGGTGTAGCGACGGAAGCCCGAAGCGGGGTATACACACAAAATTTCGACAAGATGCTACCACAACAACTGCCTGGCGAATCAGCAGCGGAGGCGGCAAAAAGGGTCTCCAACTTGCAGCTCTTCCCACTCATTTTCCAACTAAATACACAAGTACGAAGCTTCAACGAAGTGGTCCAAGTAATCTCAAGCAGTGCCACTCCTTTCCCTGTTTTTTCTGAATTTCAGATTTCTCAGTCCACCCCGCTTCTCCGCACGACATCCATCACCTCCCCCATTCCAAATGTTTTGTTTACTTCACCAAGTTCAATGACCACACCGCTGGGGGAAAAGAGTAAGTCCGCAAACCCCCTAGTGGCTCCCAAGGCTAAGAGGGCCAAAACCATAGAGTCAAGTTCGGTGGTTGACCTCACTGAGGAGGATCCACCCCGGCAATTGAGCACAGGGGTACCCATCCAAGAAGAACCACTCATCGAGACATGGGAAATAGGCAGGATTCCACCTCAACCTCCCATTGACCCCTCCAACTTCATAAACATCCGTATTTCACCACCCCGCACCGACCCACTCCCACCTACCACTTCATCCGCACCATCCAACTCATCTGCCACCATATCCGATCCAGTAATCTGAGACCTAATCAATGGGGACCACGGGACCGAGGCCGACTCAAGTACAACAGTGATACCACCAATCAACCCCATTGGGGACCCCCAAACAACTTTTTCTGATTTAATCACACAGATGGCACAAATAGTTGCAGATATGGCTGGGACACAGCCTGAGTCTACTCCACTCCAACAGACCGTCCAAGCAGATAAGAGGGAGCAGCCGTACTGGAATATGGCAGACTCTGCACCCCATCCAACTCCGCCGCCATCCCCTCAAGGAAAATCCACCAGATCAGTTGCTAGTGGGCAACCACTACAGGAGCGGTGGCCGGATCAAGGTACTTCAGGGGCTGAAAGCATGGAGACGTGGGGCACGGCTCAGCTATACCACTTCATCCAGAGGGCAGCCTAGCAGGAAGAAAGGCTCCAATTTGAGCTGCAACAGAGGTGTGAGCAACAACAGCAACAGATAATCGCGCTCACTGAACAGCACGAGCAGCTCACAACGGCACACGGGCAGCTCCAAAACCAGATGAATGAGGTGGCCAGGGTTTTCGAGGGATTATGGCCTGCAGTAACGGCTCACTACAATCAGATGCCCGCAGATGTGCAAGAAACGGATGTATTACAGCGAGCAATCCACCTCAAGGTGGCGTACACCAACCTCCACTAGGAAAATGCAGAGCTCACGACAGCATTAGCAGCACGGCCAGCACTGCCTAACCCAGTGGCAGTCTACACAGCACAGATTTCAGTGAAACAGGGCCAGGTAACCAAGATGCAGGAAGCTCTCAGTACTGCAGCTCGAGATGCCTATGACCTCCTGAAAGGTCTACAGGAATGCTCAACGGCCCTTACCGTGAAGACTCAGCCCATTTCAGCTCAGCTACAACAACTCTCCAAAGAAATACAGGATGCCACAGACCCCTCGCAGCTGGACCAGCTGTATGCCCAGGCGGATGCTCTGGAGGTTCAGATCCAGCAGACAGAGGCCAGTTCGGCAATGGCCAAGCAGGCAATTCGAGAGCTTCGCCAGCCCCTACAGATCAGCGCCCAGACAATGCAGCAGTTAGCCGCCGAGGCCGGAACCCAAATCAGCACGGTATTCGGCGTTGTACCAGCGAACGTTGGGGATGAAGCTGTCACCAAGATCACGACGGAGACGGATGCATTATTACAGGGGTGGCGGCAGGCTGTGGTAACCTTCAACGAGCTTAAGGCTTCAACGTTGAGAAAGGTCCCGGAGTTGGGGCCCTTGTTTGGACAACAAAATGAAGGTGCGCAACAGGAACAGGGCACAGGGTCAGGCAGAGCTATGGAGGTGGAGACAGTTATTTGCAATTGACTCGGGACGAGTCAAGAAACTGTGGTCGGGGCCTGTTGGGGCCCTTGTTTTGAATTTTTAATAAGGAACAGATTTTGGGTTGCGGATCGACATGTGGCAGGCGCAACAACGGTAGGTAGCGAAGCTGCCGAGGTTGCGAAGGAGCAGGAGATAGCTGACGAGGCTGATGCAGATAAGTGCAGAAGAAGAGAAGATACGGTAGAGAACAGACAGCGAAACTCATGGGCTACAGAAAGAAGCCGAAAGCAGCTGAAGAAGAACACAAGAGAAACAAGCAGTGGCACTGGCGAGTGAATAAATAGGCCGTCACCCAGCAAAAAAGGAAGTCATGCACAGATGCAGAGGGATCGAAGAGGTTAGAGCAGACGCCGCAGAAGAGCTCTGTCCTGAGCGCGACATCCTTGTATCTCCTAAGTTTCTATTGATCTATCATGACTGTATTATCTCTCTCTCTGTCCTGTGGGACGTCTGTAATAGAAATGGAAAGCTCTTCCTGTCGGGCGATGTAACTGTGGATCCAGCTGAAGGTTATTAATATACTTGAAGGTTTTTGTCTTATTGTATGAGTTACATGTATGCATGATGTCTGTGGTACCTTAAAATTTTATTTGCTTAGTATCTGCATAATGTTCTGAGAAGATCTTCTATGTATGATGTCATGTATGCCAATAATTCTATGTTAGCTTCGAGTTGCGAATCCATCCGCCAATACCAATCTGTTCCCCTTCTGCATGTGGTCGTGACACGCCTCAGGTGAGACTCTCTGCTCTTCGGAGTAGGGTGAAAATGCCGGCGTGGTTTTAAACTACAACAGACTCCTTTGTTGGCCCCAATCCCCGAACCTGAGTCTTGCCTGCGAAACCTGTTTCCTCGCCAACAATTGCCATATTAATTAATTTTTTAGTCATTTTGTAGTAACATTAAACAAGAATGCCAAAAAAGTTTGTTTTTTTTTTTTTTCGTCACACCCATGGCCATATTAATCAAATTTTTAGTTATTGTATAATAACATTAAATAAGAATACCATTGAGAGCTTGAAACCATTGATTAATATTATTAAAAAAGTATACTCTCCAAATTCTATTTCATGATTTCAATTAACATGTAGAGATTTATTTATGGAAAAAATGGGGAAAAAATACATAACATTTGAATGGAATACATAGAACATTTGAATGAAATTAGCTTCTAGTATTAAATTTGTATTAAAAATATAATTGGAAAGAAACCTGTATTAAAAATGTAATTGGAAAGAAACCTATATGGTGTAAGAAGTACTCAACCAATCTAGAATGGGGACTCTCATTGGGTTTGGTTTGTTTGAAATTTATTTGAATTTTAAAATGTGCGAGGAAATTTATTATTTGAAATAATTCAACCAATGAATTATTTCAAGTTCAAGGACTGCCAGTAGGCCTAGAAATAGCGAGGAAAATATCTCTGCAATGCTTTCTCCAAAACCGAATAGCGTCTTCTCTTTGCACCAAGATGAAACCTGTGAAATTATTTGCTAAAGTAGCGAAGGAATCAGAGGACCAGATCACGCATGAGAGTGACCATTTTGCATGGCCCCTTCTTTTTCAGCTCTATGTTCAGCCCTGGCAGCGTTTGTGTTCATCCATGGCAGCCTTTTGTCTCATCTTACTGGATGGAGTGTTTTTCCTCTTGGCGATTGCTTGTCTTCGCTACAATGAAACGACCATCTAGTCTGCCAATAGGAACAGGCCAGTGTCAAGAAATGACAAAAAATTGGTGTTGAATGATGCAGAAAGAGATGGTTTCTTCATTTGGTCTGCAAACGTATCTCTTGATATAAAATGGAAATCTGGTAGAGTTTTGATCATCCCACTGATACACTACATGTGAGAGCTGGTACCTTTATGGTGTCTATCCTTTCTGCTTCTAATACTTCGGAAAGCAACCATGTACATGGTCGGGGTGTTCCTTTTTCGCCATGCCGCCATATTTTTTCGTCTACGATATTCTGGAGTTCAACACACTAAGGAAATCCGCCCAAGAATTGTCTATCATCTTTTACAGCCCCAGGTGTAATCGCACCATTATCGCCCTCTCTGACGATGGAATATTTCTCGAGTACCGGCAATATGGAAGTATAACACAGGAATGCATAAGAGAAATGAGAGGTAATTCGTATGGTTTCACTCTTAGACTTTCTCATGGTTCCAGCGAAGGATTTCGATATATCATAATGGAGTACGAAGGTAACCTAAAACCTAAAGTTGTATTTTCAAATTCTGATTGAAAGTTTAGCGACATTTCTTTGTCGATTTATTTAATGATATAATATGTTGGCTTCCCAACTACTGCCCCCCCCCCTACGGTATCTGTCCAAATGCTGGAGCGCGGTGCACATATGGAGATAAATGAAACGCGAAAGTGGTGATGATCATGGCCATGACTATTTTGGTTTCCATGATGGAAAAGGTCTGTCCTACGCACTTGCGAGGGCCCACTGAAAATGGTATGAACGATAGGATTGTTCTGGCAAGTCTTTGTAGTTTTTTTTAAAGAAAATCACTCTATATTGAGTTTCTCTTGAGAGATTTGATCTTTTCGGAGTTAATCTAGATTTAAGCTGGTTTCAGTGGTGTGGGTCTAAGGAAAATCTATTAATAATATGAAGAACATATGATTAATTTTATCAATAATATGTAAATACATCTTATATTAATATAACCATTTTAAAGATGCTAAATATGTTCTAGATTTATCGAGTCATTTTAATTTTAAATTTTATTAGTTATCTTAGTTGGTTGAAATGATAAATATTGTAAAATAACTTTAATAATGAAAAATGATGAAATAAAACTTTTGAATACAATTGATCCATGGTATTTTGGGCCATAGATTTTTTATTGGTTTATGGATTAAATATAAAAAAATGTTTTATTTATTTACCATACCTTTAATTTATTTATATTTTTATTTATTTACCATACCTAGAAAACAAGTATAAAAAGAGGTTTTATATATTTACTATATCTATATCTCTAGTTTATTTTTATCTTTATTTATTTGTCTTTTGAGTGTTAGTAAACCTATTCATATTTTAAATTTATATTGTTTAAATTTGTTTTAAATTATAAATTGTTTATTTATATGGTTATGTAAGTTATTGTTTAAGCCTACATGATTTAGATTTTACTCGTTTAAATTTTCTTTATTTTTGTTTGTTTGTTTTGACTTCCGACATACTTACACATTGGGATCATACTAGACTATAGAATGCGTCTCTCGACGTAATGAATATAAATGACCAATGTGAGAATCCATATCCATACGAATGGTCCCTTGGATATAAAGAGATCACCCAGTTACACATCCTTGAATGCTTCCTTGGCAAATAAGTTTGTTGATGTATACAGTCGCAAGGATTCCTTCAATATCGTTCCCATCTGCATTAAAAAGATTCATTGACTCAGGTTAGCATCGAAACTATTAAAAATATTAATGCGTTCAAAGTTTATGTTTCTCTCTAAATGTAAATGTACACTTTATAGCATATTAATGTTTTACAATTTTTACAAACTGGAAGTGTAACTTGGAGGTATAAAATTCCGGCCCGTACTAAGTAGATTATATATTTTATTGATAAAATAAAATCCTTTAAAATTAAAATTTCATCACACTAATAATAAAAATATATTATAATATTTTAGCTTCTATGTTCTCTCGTTGCACTAGGTCGACTACAAGTGTGGAGATGACTGAAAGGGAGGAAGGGGATTAAGTTATAATGGAACGATCGATGTTGGCTATGTGGGATGGATTCTCGATGTTTTTGAAGCCCACTTCAGATCGTGTCGATGTAGGTATATGAGTCCTTAGGATTTCCTGAATGAGCTACTATGAGTGGTTAGGTGTGCCATTAGCTACTGTGTGATTAGGGTGTGTGGAACGGGTGATTGTTGTATATCTTTGGGGATTGGGACACACAGGTGGATGGCGAGTCCGAGTCGTATTTCGACAGGAAATACTACCTTTTTATGCCCAGTAAAGACATTTTCATGGACTTGTAGCTAACCCAATGCTTGAAAATTTGTTTGAGAAGGTCATTTTTTTTACCAACGCTCTTATATTTGTTACTAGACTCTTCCTCATTAATTTGGGCCAATTTATGTTTCCCCTAGACCCACTTGGGAAACAAACATTATTCATTCGACTAAACCAGATTGGGAAGAGTGGGCTTTTTCATTTCAATGAAGACTATGGCCAATTAGGACTAAGTAGCTATCCTTAATTATCAATTTTAATTAATTATTTCATCGTTAATTAATTTTATTACTTTTTAATTTATATTCATACTTTTTCATTATAATTTCCATCCCACTTTTAAGAGAAAACTTTCGGAAGATTAATTATATGACAAAGGGTGGCATTCATGATATTGTTTTATCTACAAGTATGGAATTGTAGAAGTTATCGTTATAAGAAACAATGACTCCGTATATCTGCTAATATGAAAGAGAATAGAGATTATTTTTCCAAAGTAGAAAAAATCCACTTAAAAGTGTTAACAATGAATGAAAACCTTGCCAAAGCAATTCAAATTTCCTTTTTACATATAATACCATACCTAGGTAATAAAGGAGCATTTGTTGTTAAGTGGGTCCTTCTTGTCGACAAAATGGTCACAACAAATTACCACTGCTCGTGTGCATTAATATCTTGATACTGTAGTTATTAGGAATTTTTTGTTATATATCATTTTGTTTATAAAATAAACGATGACTCAACTAATTGATTGGATTGGGTTGTTCACATTAAATGTCACATAATTTTAATGCCCTGTTTTCAGATTCTTCATATACCTTAATCATATTTTTTTATAGAAGGGAGCAACTTAATTCATCTTAAGGTTTGGAAGAATCAAAGAATATAATTTTATGATATTAAGACTATACATCACAAATTCAATTTTGTTGAGGAGATAGTGGTCTACATAACCATATTTTCCAAGATCAACAACATTGTATTTTGTAAGACAAACAAGAAGAAATTTTTTTTTGAGAGAACAAAAATTCTATAAATTAATGTAAAGACCAAAAGTTACGTGAGTTATTTAAAAAAAACGATGTAATTATGATTCAAGGTTTAAAAAGCAAAGACTAAATATATTGTTGAATAACATTCGTCTAAGTGAATAGATAATCCATAATTCTATATATATTTTTTACAAAATAAAATCACATATTCTCCTTTTTTAAAATAATCAATAATTAAATAGTATTAAAATAGATATAATTTAATTAAATTACAATTTTGAAAAAAATAATATTTACAAATAAAATTTTATGTAAATTGTAAAATTGAAATAATAATAATAATTATAAAGAATGTATTATATTGAATTTTCGGTTCGTTTATTCCTTCGGTGTACCTTTGCCCCTTTAGGGGCAATTGCTAGTTATAGTCCTCTTTGAGGGAAAAACCTCCTTCTACAATGAATACATTGTACAAGACAATATTTGATGATCCGGAGACTAGGTCCCCTTAGTGTATATATATGAGACAAAGGGTACAGTTCTAAAATGGACCATGATGGGTTTTATCCTACATAACAATATAAAAATAGAAATATAATCACTTAATATCTAGGGCCTAATAAGGTGTTTTTGGGTTAACATGGGGCTTATATAGAGATTAACATGCCCCTCCCCTTCAAAGAAGTGTTTTCCTCAACACTTGACTATCGATGGGCAGCTTTTGCATGAACAATTCATCTTCCCATGTCGCTTCTTCCACTTAGTCCTTGCCTCTGAAATTATTTATGGCTCTAAAATTATTTTCCCTTCTTTATTAATTTCTAGTAGAATACTTTCAACTGGGACCTTGTCACCAATTACCTTATTTAAGTAAGAAACATGGAATGTTGGATGTACAAGTGAATATGGAGGAAAATCCAATTTGTAAGTCATACTTACAGTGCTCTGCAACATCTTATAGGGGCCATACTATCTCAGTGCTATTTTTTCTCCTTCTTTTGATGGTTGAGGGATATTTTTTTATATGGTTGTAGTCTCATAAATAATCAATCCCTCACTTCAAATTCCCTTTCATTGTGACCATGATCTACTTGTTGTTTCATTCTATTTTGTGCCATAACCAAGTTGTTCTTCAATAGTTTGAGAACTTATTATTGGAATTGTATGTTTTCCTCTATTGCTTGAGCCTTTATAGTCCCTTTCAAGGATGGTGTGATGGATATTGGACAATGACATAAAGTTCCATAAATCGTGACATTTTTGATGAGGTATGGAAGGATTTTTTATACCACCATTCTTCCAAGGGAAACCATTTAAGCCATTGTGTTTTTTTATCATATGCATAGCAATATAGATATCATTCTAAACATTTATTCAAAATCTCAATTATTCCAATCAAATTCAGGATGGTAAGATATCAAATTGTGAACCAATTGAATACCCAAAAAAAGAAAACAATTTAGTCCAAAATTTTCCAATAAAAATTGGATCTTTGTCACTTACAATAATCTTTGGTATTCCACATAGCTTTTAGATTGTTTCCTTGAATGCTTATACCACAATATTTTCTTTAAAAGGGCGAGAAAGAGAGAAAAAAAATGGCATTATTTGCATTCAATATACCACTACCATAATGACACTCTTTCCCTCAAATTGGGTAAACTTGTAATAAAATCCAATGAAACTTCTTCCCATGTTGCTTGGTATGGATAATGGCTAAAATATCCTTGAGGTTTTGATAGTCTTTCCCTTATTTTGTTGGCATACCACACATTCCTCCACAAAATTTCACATATCTACTTTAATACCTTCCCCAAAAAATATTTCTTGATCCTACAGTTTGTCTTCCACAACCTTGGATGTCCTCTTATAGGAAAATGTGCGATTCCCAATGTTTCAAAATTCTAACTCGAGAATAAATCGACAAGGGTCCAAAATTTGAAAAAATCGTAAAAGTTGAGAGAAAATTAAAAAATTTGGCAAAACTTAGCAAAAATTAAAAACAATGAAAAATCAAAATATTCATTTTCTTTTTAATTTTTATAAAGTAACTACATAATCAAATAAATGCATTACCACATAGATATGAAAATAAATAGAATATATAATATGTATAAGAATTCTAGTGCTACATCACATATCAAAAGTGAATCAAGTCTTGAATCTTGAGTCTTGACAACATCTCAAGAGTCAAAATATCAACAAAAAAATATAACAAATGTATATCGTTATCATCAGTCATATACATGTCATAACCTAGTGAGTGATTGAGTTCCTCTTCCCATTTTTATAGGAATAGGGAATGGATTTTCCTCTAGAGGAAGAAGTCCTTGCCCCTAGGGCTATAAATAAAATCTGATGTCCTCTAGAAGAAAAAATAGGAGATCGCATGTATCCTCTATTGTGACATCAATGTAGCTAATCTCTCTTGTAAATACTATTATGAATTATAATTCATGTAAATAATGTGTGAATGTAAACACATTGACTAGATGAGGAAATGGAATCAGATTTAGAGGCCTGAGGGGAGGAGTTGCTTGTAAACCCAAGCCTTACATCTATTTCATCACCTAAATCCTTGTGGTTTTAATGACATTGTCTTGTTCTCATTGAATGGAGAATATGGGCCTCCTGAGTGGAGGACATGTCTGTAGGCTTTCCCTCATAGATCGTGTTAACAGGATCTATATAAAATAGGAGTCGGGGAAGAAAGGTCCTAAAAAGGAGTCTTGATGCAGATAGTTAGACTAAGGAAAGGGTGAGAATGGAGTACGAGAACGCATGGAAGTTGTCTTGGTTCTTCCTAGAAGATTTTATTTCCATTTAATTTGTGCTTCGTGTTTGTCGGATGAATACCTATGTGGTTGATAAGGCCTTATTTTTACATGTGTGATGTTTACTGAGGCTTATGTGTGCATGTGTTTTGTTTACTATAAAGCATTTGGTGGAGTTGTGATACCCAGGTGTTTGTTGGGCTAATAAACTCACGAGGGCTTGCTCTCTAATAAACCACCTAAGAAGTGGCTTTCCTTGGGGCTGATAAACCACTGGGAACTTGTTGGGTTGACAAAATATTTTTTAGACTGAGACACTCAAGTACTTATAGGGACTTATAAACCATGGAGTGTAGCCTTGGGGCTAAGAACACTGGTCCTAATAGCCACTCATAATCTATACAGATGGGTGTGCTCTTTATTTCTATAGTAGCTATTCCAATATATAATCCTTACATTGTGCATATATAATACTTCTCCAGGAACCAAACTGAGACTCTTTGTGCCCTTAACAAACCCTTTCGATGTGTTTTTTACTGATTTTAAAGTCCCTGTGGTGTTATAGCTAGAGGTTGCTGAAAAATCACCTGAGAAATGGACTCTTCCTCTTATCATTGGTTGACTGGTTGAGAACTCCTGAGCAATTTACCTCCTCAAACTATGTATCTGACTTAGGGGTAGTCAACTACAAGAAATATTGCAGTGAAATTGGCCTACGGTTGGGGTGAAATTTGAAGTCCCTCCTTCATTTTTTAGCCAGTAAAAAGATAATAAGATAAGTATTTACTTATGTACTTATTGCTCTTAAATATTGAATGTCATTGTTGTATAGCATTTGGATGTGTATCAACATTGTTATTAAGGAATGTGTATCTGTGTATGTGTTTGCAATGTCATGTATTGCAGGATTGTTCTTAAGCATATGAGGGACCAGAAGTTCCCTGTGTATACTAACATTGACTTGCATGGTTATTTGCATGAATTTCATTGACTGATGAGAATTTAAGCTTAACTGTTATGGTGTTTAAAATTCCATCATTAAATAAGCTATATTTCTATAGGATCTTTATGCTCGAGTAGTACTGAGGTTTGCAGTTTAAGGATTATATGTCGATACTTGTTATTTAACTAATTAATGTCTCTTGGTTTTGGAGAAATTTTTGGAAACAATCATTTAGGTATGGATATGCCAAGGTATGAGGAAATTATTTATGACATGTGTGGAAAGTTCTGATGTTGTTGTAGTTTCATATATAGAGCATTGTAGTTGTGGGTTTGGATTGAACATAATACATAGGTAGAAGGCATATTTATGTTGTCATGAATATTTTTTATCATGATTAGTTCTTTCATTATCATCATATTGATGAATGGATGTGAATTCACTCATGATTGAGTAAGTTTGGAAAGCTCAAGCTTTGGCTGAGTACCTGGTTGTCCCTAAAATTACATAGGAAAACTCATAAGGAATTTCTAGTTGGATAAGGAAGAAAGGCCTGTAATTTTAGGTCAGAATTGGCTTAATTATATGCCATATCAAGAGCTTGGGTAGTGAGAGTGAGTGGATAGTTTTGGATTGCAATGAATCCAGAACATTGATTAGTCTGGAGTTTTGGGAAATTGGAATAAATGGCTAGGAATCTATCATGATTTGGGCCAGTCCCTAATGGGTCGGACTTGAGAAGAGTATCCTAGACCACCATGTCGGCCAAGTCGGATGTGTACATATCAAAGCACTGGTATGGGGGACCACAATTAAGACCTTGGTTGAGAGAGTAAATTTTTACAAAGGCCATATTTCCTTAAGCTGATCAATACAATGAGAATCACCACATTGTAGGTTGTGGGTCGAGCATGTGGGCCCACGTGGATTTGGCCATGTGATAGGTCTTGTTGACGTGGGTGGTTTTAAATTGGTAAAATTTAAATGGCCATATATTTTGATACAGGTGTCATGTTTTAATAAATTTTATATCGTTGGAAATCTCACAATGCATTGAATGCGATGGTGATATCCAATTTTAATTCTGCTAACTTTGGGAAGGAAGAAATTTTGTAGCCCCATTTGAATAATGAGGCCATGGAGGTAGGGTTAGAGCTAAGTAACACTTCCCATTCTTATTAGAGGGATATAGGGGAGGAGGGTTAGTTACAGAGTGGCATCAGAACAAAAGGTTCAACACTGGACCTCTTGAGGCAAAATTGGGGTCTCTAATGTACTATGGTAGTGTGTTATAATATTTCATATAGTAATTATAAGAGTGTGGATCAACATTGGGTTGGATGAGGCCGAGAAATATGGTTATGGAGATTTGTTATAGAGTGTAAAATATGCATTGATCAGTGTTGTGTTTTGTTAGTAGCATGATATTGTGAGTTGCATGTGGTATATGATTATTATTTTTATAACTATTGAGATGACTTGAGGTGTGATGTTTCATATGGATATACACCAATATTCTTACTCCAATTTAATTATGGTGATGGTAAATATGATTTTTTATATTGTTTTTGGATAACAATGGTATGTGTGTCATAGCACATAAGGAGAAACCAAGGAACAAGGGATGAGCAACAGAATGGTGTAGTGTAGAACTGAGAGATCTCAACATGGACATGAAGAGGGGTTGGCGAGGAAAATAATAGTGGAAGGCTCCCCTGACTAGATGGAGACTCTTAGAATTCTAAGAGATGAATTGAGAAGCTACAAGGCTAACAATGAGAATATGGTTAGATCCCAGGAAAGGAAGGAAAAAATGAATGTAGTCATACTACAAAGTCCGTCAGACTTGTAGAGACAAAATAAAGATGAACTAGGAGCTAGCTATAAGTTTAATCAGATTTCATATGGACTTAGAAGATAGTGGTTGAAGACTAGAAATGAAAAAGGCAACAGATCCAAGGAGAGACACAGACAAGGAAGTGAAGACTTAGTAAGGGTTGGAACTCCTCTGAGTACCCAAGAAAGGAGGACAAAATGTCCCAAACATCCACCTAGTGCTAAAACAAAAATGAATTATCAGCAAAGAAGAAAGGGAAAGGATATCATGCTAGAAGAATTCAAGAAGGAGAATCCTCCAACATGTGATGGAGAAATGAATAAGGCCAAGGAAGCAGAGGCATGGTTTCTTGAAATGAAAAAAATCCAAGGTCCATAGTTACTTTGAAAATATGAAGGAAAGAGTAGCCACTTCACCAAAGGGGAAAGGATAATATCTAGCATGAAGACCTGAATAATTTCAAGAACATTTTCTAAGAAGAGTTTTCCTGGAGAAGATTTGAAATATACTTTTGGGAGAAGTCTCTATCTAAAAGGTAATATGATAACAAGGGCAAGTAATTCTATGAACTCAAGATGGGACAACTACCAACTGAAGCATATACAACCAGATTCTTCGAGCTACTAAGTTATGTTCCCTACTTCAAGGATGAGAAACCAAAGATTGAAAGGTATCTCAATGGGTTTCCATAATCATTCATGGAAAAAATAGTGTTTGATGAGCCACAAACTCTATAGGATGCTATAAAGAAACTAAGTGCTTCTACAAGAAATCCTAGCACAAATTTGAATACAAGGTTCAATGGAAAACAAAGGAAAAGCCTAGTTTTAAGAGAAAGGGACAGAAAATTGCAGAACATTGGCATGGTGGAAGTGAAAGGCACATCACTACAGCTAGTCATGAACAACCCTTTATACCTGCTAAAGAATAAGTGGATAAATTTGGGAGAAAACCCATAGAGTGTTGGAATTGTGGGAAGGCCACTTAAGAAGGGTTTTCCCTCAACTCCAAAAGATACCCCCATGATTATATAATGTGCGAGAATCCAAAATATTCATTGATGTAGCTTGAAGTGTTCCATGCATATATGTAACATTGGAAAACAAGCGAGTTGATCACCAAGCCTTGGTGATTGAAATGGAAGGTATGATCAATGACCAATTTGTAAAAATTATAATTGACCCTAGATAAAATTTTAGTTATGTTAGTCCTAACATAGGAGAGAAGTGTTCACTCTAGAAGGAAGCACATAAGGAATCATGGTTATTCCAAATGGCCACAGGTATAAAGAGACAAGTTAAGAACATAGTGAAATAATTCCTAGTCATGTTGAGTGGCATGCCCACCACTGTGGATTTAAATTTATTTCCTTTGGGTACATATGACATTCTCATTGGGATGGATTGGTTATAAAAGAACAAGACTAAGGTCGAATACTAAAAAAAGTCGATCAAATGATTCAATGACACCATGGAAATGATAATGTTGCAAGAGAAACTAAATCAACATCAGTCAGATTGGTAACCTTGTTGCAACTAAAATTATGTAGCCAAAAAGGGTGTGGATTTTTTTATATCCAAATAACCAATGAGTATGAAGGTAAAAACAACGTTTTGAAGGATCACTTGATTCTAAAAAAAATTGAAGACTTATCCCTTAAGGATATTCAAGGATTAGCACCACATAGGGAGGTTGATTTATCCATAGAATTGTTACCTGGAACAACATTGGAATTTAACAAACACTACCAGATGAGCACGCTAGAGTTGAAAGAGCTAAAGCTATAGCTAAAAGAGATGTCAAACAAGGGTCACATTAGGAAAAGTGTATATCCTTGGGGAGTACCAATGTTATTTGTAAGAAAGGTAGATTGCACACTAAGACCGTGCATAGACTACAACTAGGTTAATAAAGCCACAATTAAGAATAGATGTCCATTGTTGCGGATTGATGATTTGTTTGATCAACTGCATGAAGTAATATTATTTTCAAAAATTTATTTGAACCATCAGGTATGCATCGAGGACAAATATATCCACAAAGAAACATTTAGATATAGGTATGGGCACTCTCAGTCTGTTGTTGTGCCCTTTGGGCTTACTAATTCTCCTTTTACCTTCATTTGTTTGATGAATAATGTGTTGAGTCCATATTTATACAAATATGTATTAGTGATTTTTGATGATATATTGGTCTGTTAAAAAACCAAAGAAGAGAATGAGGAGCATCTGAGAGTAGTGCTACAACTACTAAGAGAGAATAATCTCTATGAAAATCTTATAAAGTGTGAATTATTTTAGTCCCAGATTCAATACTTGGGATAGATAGTCTCAAAGGAGAGAGTAGAAACTGACCCAAAAAAGGTTAAGGAAATCATGGAATGGCCAACTCCCCAAAATGTATCTAAATTTGGATAATCTATGGGGTTGGTATGTTACTATATGAGGTTCATTAGGAAATTCTCTAATATTTATTATCCAATAACCACATTGTAATGAAAAGGGATTAAATTTCACTGGACACCGTAATGTCAAGCCAATTTTGAGAAATTGAAATATCTTCTCACACATTCACCAACGTTGAGGATAGCAGACCCAGATAAATACTTCATGGCGTGCATGGACACTTGCAAGGAAGGGCTAGGTGGGGTATTTATGTAATAGGTACAATTAGATTGCTACAAGTCTAGGAAGTTGAATGGGCATGAATAGAATGATGTCTCTCATGATCTGGAGTTAGCAGCAATAATCCACTCATTCAAGAAGTGGAGAAACTATATCCTTGTAATAATTTGTATTAACGACATATCATGGAGGGATACATGTTTTATCAACCTAATTTGAATGCAAGCTAGGCAAGATGGTTGGCCTTGATTAGTGAGTTTAGTTTTGAGATCAAATAAATCAAGGGAAAGGAAATCAAGGTAGTCGATGAAATTAGCAAAAGGATACAAGCATATCATGTAGCAGTCGTGAGTTCATGTGAATTTAATATTCAAGAAAATATTAAATAGGTCAAGCAGCAAGATAAGTGGTACCAACAAGTAAAAGAATGCTTGTAGCAAGAAATTGGAGGGGCATTGAGAAAGAAATCTTTCATAGAGGATGGCCAGCAGAAATTCAAGGGAATTTGGTATACACCTTGTATGGGTGAATTGAAGAAGCTCATTTTAGATGATTTCGATAGAATACCATATTATGATCATCATGGTTATCACAAAATGGTAACATACATAAGAAAATCATATTATTGGCGAGAAATGAAGAAGGATTTGGCTTAGTATATTGAAAAATGCTTAGAATGTCAGTGGGTAAAGTTAGAATACAGACATCTAGAAAGGTTGCAACAACCAATGCACATTCCAAAGTGGAAGTGGGGATTTATTTCAATGGAATTCATCGCTTGGCTACCGAGGAAAGCTAGGTAGTGTGATTCCATAATGGTTTTGGTGGATAGTTTGAGCAAGGTAGCTCACTTTATAGTTTTTAAATCCGCTAATAAGCAAAGTGACATTGTCCATACTTTTACAAAGAAAATAGTGAAATTGTACGGTGCACCCAAGAAAATTATCTCAGATAGGGATGTTAAGTTGACATCCAAGTTTTGGAAGGAGTTTTTTGCTATCCCGAGGACATCATTGGATTTTAGTACAGCATACCATCCTAAAACAGATGGGTTGACTGAAAGAGTAAACAAAATGTCGGAATAAATTCTTAGGATGTATGTCATGCACCAACCATAGAAGTGGGAAGATTTTCTTCTACTGGTGTAATTTTTTTACAACAATGGGTACCAAGAGTCACTATATATGAGTCCATTTGAGACTTCTTTTGGTAGGAAGTGAAATACTCCTAACAGTTGGAGTAATCTAGTGAATATGGTCCATATTGAGCTTGATATGCTAAAATAGATGGGATAGGATATGCCAACTATCAGGAAGAATTTAAAGACAACTTAAGATAGTAATAAGAGCTATGCAAACCAACATGGAGCACACAAAGAATTCAAAGTGGGGGATCATGTGTACCTATGAATTAGACCAAAGAAAATATCATTGGGAATTGTGTCTTGTGCCAGGTTGGTCGCACCGTATTGTGGGCCATTTCAAATTATCGAAAGAGAGGGGTCAATGGCCTATAGATTAGCATTGACACCTACAATGAAGGCACATGATGTATTCCATATTTATTTTCTAAAGAAGTATGTACATGATGTTAATCATGTTGTTGATTGGTCTGTAATACAAGTGGAATCTGGTGGAGAATTCCAACCATAGACACTGTGCATTCTGCATCAAAGGAAGATCACGCTTCAAAATAGACATTAGATAAATTTTGAGGTATAAAATGGGCATCCTAAGGAATATTATAAAATAATAGTGGAAATAATAAAATAAGATTAGATTACATCGTCAAATTTTAGAGGGAAAAAAAAAAAACTATTTTTTCAACTCATATTTTCAACTTATTCCCTATGGTTTTAATCAAATTTCGAGTGGGAGCATTCGTTGGATGTGGAATTTCATTCCTCATCCGAAGAGTACCCATGTTGAATACTTTCTATGGACCCTGCTACATGAAAAATGAGAGATACATGAAAAAACATGATTCAAGAGGTCTTAACCTTTTGATCAGTCCAACCATATAACATCATAGTGTATCTAGTGTGTTCGTATGATGTCATAAACTCCTCCAATCTAGAAATGAAATTTTTATTTTTATTTTGAATAATAGAGCCTCTCAACTCCTAATAGGAAGGGGATTTACACCCCGAACAACAATAGAAATAACATAAAACATAGCTTGGTAAAATGGATTGTTCTTTTCAATGTTGAAAGGAACGTCAATCCATAGAAGACATTTACCCATCGGCTTGTCAGATTATTTATTTTCCTTTATTTTCAGTGTCTGTTAGATCCTAGGTTATGAACTATGTGTGGTTCTAGGAACAAAAAAAGATGATATAGCTAAGGGGTTGGGAAATGTGGATGTGAAAGGTGATGCTAAAGAAGAACTCTCACTTCCCCAAACTCCTCCCCCTACAATTTGGCTCCTCATTGCTAACGTAGTTTTCTTTGGCATCATCTTTATCATACAACAATTTTTTGGCCTTCTAAATGATTTCTGGAATTGTATCTAGGCAAAGTTCTATATTTTCCCCTGAAATTCTCCCCAGATAGAATTTTAATCGATTTATGCCACCTAACATATGCTTTCTACTTGAAGTCAAATATTGTCTATTTACCCCCCCCGGGTACGTCAGGTTCACCATATTCCCAAAAAGGTTCCAATTGCCTCGACATTTTGTTTGGACTTGAATTTGAACCTAGGGCATAAAAAAATTTGAAAATAAAAATAAAAATTACACATCACATGAGATATATATTAAAATATTTAAAAAAATCAAAGTGTGAATTTAAATGCATTTTCTCACTCCTATAAGGTTGGAATTTTTGATGGGGGAAGACATGAAACATATGTAAATTTTTTTAATCAAAACAAGGTATATTCTTTCCATATCCCATCATGAATTACAAAAGGAAGTTACATGTTTGGAAGTTTGGAGGTTTTCTATTTATATGAATAAAATGCCCCCCCACTCAGAAATTGACTTAGAAAAATTATCAAGTGGCCAAGTTTCCAATGGAAAGTGGAACTGTGGAACAAAACTATGGATACAAAATTTTAAATTCTTGTAGGGTGTTTCATGTGAATAAATCACAAATCTAAGTGACAATTAGTGGGGAATAAAAATCATGATGCAAATCTAAGGATCAATGAGACAATAAAAATTAACAATAAAGGGTTTACTTCCCTATGCATGAATCAGGGAAAAAATCATAACATAACTTCAAATCAAGGATCATTGGAGTGCAGTTGTTGAGCAGTGGAAAAAATTTGAACTCCATGCCATAAAACCATCAATCTCCTCCTTTCTTCACAAGGCCAAATCGTTGAGATCTAAGTGTGAAATGAGGGATAAAATAAGACTTTTTCCGAGTATAGATGTCCCGCAGAAACCCTCACAATTTTTTCGATCGACTCATGGTAAAAATTTTATTTTTTCAATTTTATTGGGATTTTGAATATTTTGAAAATTTTGAAAAAAAATCGACAAGCCGAAAAAACTGCAAATTTCAAATTTTATTGAGTTTTTATAGTGATATTGGTAACATTGGAGATTCAAAAGGGACCTTATGTTTGATTTGATAATTTATGCATATGTATAAGAGATATTGATATTGTTATCCTTGATACAAACTAGGTTTGTCTAGGTTGGTCTTAGGTAAGTTAGGTTAGGTCATTAGGGTGAAATAAGGTCACGAAGTTCATTATTTTTAAAAAAATGTACATATGTGGGGGTCTTAAAGGTCATAATTAAGGTGATAGGTGTCAATGTAAAATAAAAATCCCAAAAATATCTCATGCACAAGTGAAATTGGCCATTTCATGTAAATTTGGCACTTCTACACAAGTTCGTAGTGAAATCAATGTAAAATAGTCAGAATTCGCTACGAACTTGCCTTAAATGCTCTGTTTTTGCAGCAAGGGGAAATTTTGGTGTTTTTGTAGCATTTAGTGTTTTTTGGGAGCATATGAGTCATCAGGAGATGTTGAATTGTATCAGTAGAGACACCTGTTGGTCATAACACTCAGTAAGGAGGGTGATTAGGCTGCTAGCTCATTATTTTTGCCACATCATCAAACATAACAGTACATCCTAAAATTTCGAGAAGAAAAGCCTAGATTATAGTATGGTTGTTCATCACTGGGTCATGGTCATTTCCACCTCACACAAATTTTTTTATTTCAATGGAGATGGTGTAGACCGAGCTAAAGAAAAAAGACTTGAAAATGATAGTGGTGGATGAACTTGCTAAGGGTGAAACCGTTATTTCTTGAGGAGGGTAAGATATTTTTTAAACCAATTTTGCCTTATGATGCTTTGTCTCATCATTTCACAAAGCTATGGATAGTTTTTGGAGGTGAGAATTGAAAATTTTGAAAATCTGGATTATATCAGGCAAGTTCATAGCATACTCTAGGCTTAAAGCTAAGTTTTTGCTACAAATTCGTTGAAGATTACTTTATGTTATAATTTCCAAAATTTGTAATAAGAGGGGTGGGTAAAGACATGTATTTAAGTATTTTTTCCTAATGAAAACCCTCCAATGATTAGAAAATTCAGAAAGGGTGTACAAGGAGGTGAAATGAAAACACTACGAAAACTACGCTACGAATTCTCGTGAATTTTCCTATACATGATTGTTTTAGCAGTCAAATTCAACTTCCATTTCTGAACAAATACAAAATTATTTTGGAAATATAAAGGATTTTTTTCTTTATAACAAGCCCCTCTACAAAAACCTCTCTCAGTTTTTGGAAAGCCCTCAATTTTTGGAAATTATGCACTCATTGTTGAGGCCTATTTTTCAGAATTTAAACTAACCAGATTTGTGTAAAAATTGTAAAATATGAATTGAAAGAGGTCCACCTCAGCATCCATGTGGCATAATGACACATCATTAGTCCAGTACACTCAGAAAATTAGTTGGTTGCATTTGATAAGGGTCATTAAAGGGATTTGTTTAACTATTTAATGAAAGAAGAGTCCTTTTTGTATTCAAACTTTGCCAAGCAGAAAATATCCCTAGGAAGTCTCCAAGTGATGTAATACTATTTGAAATAGGTCTTTGAGGTAGGAATTCGAAGATATCAAGGTGGAAAAACATTTGTATGAGTCCTCACTCTATAAATGAGAGAGTTTTAGAGTTAGAGAAGGTTTTATTAATGTTATGCTACAAGCTACTTTTGTAATATTTTTCAGTCAGTAATATACAGTTGCAAAAAGCTTCTCTCAAATCTAATATTCATCATGTGATCTCATATATGTTTGTATTATATATGTATTTTATGTTTATTCTATTTTTTTATGTGTAATCACTTGGAATTCATGGTTAAACATGCTCCATTTTCTTGTATGCATATGGTTTATTGTTCAAGTTATGTTTTGATGACAGTGCATAGATGCCTCAGCTTCCATGTTAGATGTTTCTCATGTAATTGAGTTCCCTCTGACTCCATGCCCAATGGTAGCTACTAATTCACATCCTTAACTTGCATAAAAAACATTCAAAACACACTCAGAGTTATCCATCTTTGTTCCAAGAATTGTCTATTGAATATCATACAATTTCCTGAGAGAGCCCTCTCAGGTTGGAAAGGCTAAGCTCCAACCAAAAGTGGTTTGAAACAGTTACTCTGAATTGACTGTTGAGCAACCCATCAACTTAGATTTGGTGGTAAAATTTTTGTGCATCTGCCGAGAGTCTGAAGATACATTTTCCCAAAATTTTATGCTCAAGCATAAATACTCAACTCTTGAATTTAGCAGGAGCATAGAAAAATTTCTAAGGCTGTACTTCTACCTTGGCGACTCCATTCTTAAAGAATTCAGAAATTCAAAGCTTCATGGTGACTCCACTGTTTGAAGTTTTGATGCAAGAGCATCAAGCCCAATTTTTCATTATTTAATTATGTAATAAGGGGGGTGAGCCGTTTTAATTATTTCATTAATTAAATTGTTTATTTTAATAAATTAAGAGAAAAGGTGAGGATTTTGTATATATTCTTTTGATAAAAAGGATATGAGGGAAAATAGAATTAGGTAGCAAATTTAGGGAGTAGGAATTCTATGTATGGGACTTTGTTGAGTCCACGCCTAAAATGAATTTAAATTAGATTTAGTTGAGGATTGGGTGGAGAAATTTGTGGGTTGAAATAAATACATTATTTATGTATAAATAGGAGTGTTTTTGTGAGAAAAAACAAGAGCTGAGTACGTGAGGAGTACAGGAAGAGTGAGGAGTGGTTTGAAGGGCCAAGAGCCAAGAGGCCGCCCAATGTAATATTTGGCCGTAGAATTTTGATATGGTTATCTGTAGTTGATTTGCGTGGCTCTTTTTGCCTTCATGTGAATTTAAAATGAATGTTTTTATGGTTTTATTTTATAGAATAATTGAGCATTTTCATATTTGATTGAGGCAGTGAGTTTTTATATGCCAGGATCTGCTTTCTAGCAGAACCCTGGCATCATTTGGTATCAGAGCCAGAGAAGATTTCAATTTGAATATGCTAATATATATGTATGGAATATATATGAATATGTTGACACAGGTGATAATATTTGCAGGAGAAATGGCGAATTATAAAGTCTGCGTTGATAGTGTAATAGGAATTGGGCAACCTATTTAAAATCGAACTGTGTATTAGCAAATCGAAGAAGGTCCGGCGTTGAAAGAAGCATTAGAATGGAAATTGTTGAGTTCTAGTATATAGGAAAGTCCTCACAATTCATAGATGTTACATCATAGTTTTTTGTATTTAATATTGAAGGAGGTACTCTGCACGGTGAATCACTGCTCCCAGGGATCTGATTGTGCAAGTGTGCACGTTCCTCCATGGATTTGTGTGAAAAAGACAAGTTTATTGACACCATACTCAAATCGATGAATAGATCCTCCATCAACAAAGAAATCCAAACAAGAATGGATTGAATTCCATTTATGTGACTACCATATTCGTGTTACGTCCTCCGGTGTGTTGAAGCATTCCAATGGTTCAGAAGCAAAGATGACTGATGCATTTAATCTTCTGATGGAGAACTGCCAGAAATGTGATGTGTGGATCATTGTGTGAAAAGGTGAGATTATACCAATGAAAAATATATTGATGGACATAAGTATTAAACCCAGTTTGAGACGTGTGTCGAACTAGAATATTGAAGACTTTGTCGAGATTTCTCTCAAAACCTTGTAACGATTGCATATTACAATAGCGTGAGCTCCCAACAGAGGCGAGATAGATCTTGAACACAGTTCCTATCATACATATCCGCAGAGTGAAATTAAATTGATTGCGTGAACGTTGAAATGAAACTAGAATTATATCGACTGGTATGTTTGCTTGATTTATCGTCGATTGTAAACCTGGTGGGCAACGCATACAGAGCCACGGTTGGGAAACCCAACAGGGAGTTGTGAATCCATAAGAAGAGGCTAGTTAAAATATTTATGTGGGGTGGATTGTAGCTAGCTGCTCCAACCAATGCAGGTCTGATTCCAGAGGAGACGTGAATAAAATCGAAATGGTTTGGAGGCATAAACGAAATCTAAAATGGTTTGAAGATAGAACCAGTGATTTGAGCGAGGAGCTCCTTGTGGTGAGTTATGAATAGCTATTCTTTATTCCTTTTAACAAATGGTTGTAGTGATTGCATAATTTTGTGTGAAATTGAGTTGTGAGGGAGGTATAAGGTTGAAGAATGAAATCATTGTTGATATTAGTGCAACAATTGAGAACGCCTTTGGCCTAGAATGATATAAATTTTCTCTCTGACTCAGCAACCTCATCAAGTGAAGCGTCTTTCATTTCAATTACTTAGGTGAAATAGACTTAGAAAAACTAGCTTAATTTAAGCATTCCATACAATGTAATTTTCAGTCCATTCCTGCAAAAAAATCCAAGAATCGGAGACTAGTATTGTTTCTTGAACAAGTGCCATCGTTTAAACAACGTGAAAGCCTCTGTTGTGTTGAACATTGACTTATTGGTTGAATTTTCATGTGAGGACCCGTTGCGTAGCCTGGACATATACTTCACCTATATTTCTCGGAGCGAAAAACATGTGTGGTGCTAATATCCCATTCATATCTTCCAAACCTCCTATATTTTTCATTTCAATAGAATAATATTGCAAAGTGAGAGGAAGAAACTTGTGGTTTCTGTATAATATTTTCTGCATGCATGTGAAGCCGGTTACGATGGAAAATCTCAGCGTCAATACCATGGGACAAAATTGTGATGTATTTTCCATCTGTGAAGGTGTTGGTGCATTTTAGTGGTTCTATAAGCAGTTAATGTGTTGTTGCGTTTCTGTTTGGTGACAACTAGACAAAGGGATTACCATATAAATAGACTACAGTGGTGCTAATTATGTTGAAAAAAATTTGAGTCTGAAATATGATAGCACACAGAGACAAAGTGCAGACAAGAGATGGAACAATATCACACAAAGATCTTGAAGGTGAGAAGATATGTTTTGTTTAACCTTGATTTGAAAATGTTATTTGAAGACTACTGTTGCAGATGCTGAGGTAAAATTGAATGGAAAAATGAATGAAAACGTGCTAATACTGGAGGACATAAGAGAAATATGCATGCTTATTTTGAGGAGGTTTATTATGCATAGTATGATGATTTATTATGCCTAATGTTGATTCTTCAGAGTTTTGGCTAAGTTATTTTGGACAAGCATGTAATGGAAAAAGAAGAATTCTTTTGATTGGTGATTGGAAATTGCTTGATGTTGTAAACCTTCGTTTTACCATCACGTGACGACATTTAAGGGGGGGATATTCAGGACGAAACATTGTATGAGTGTACATCATTCATTGAATAAGTTGCTTGTTCTCTATACACAGGTAAAGAGATGTGAATTGATGTTGCATGGTGTATATAAGTGCAGGGAAATATTTGCATTGAGATGAAAAACTTGTGAGCATGCAAGTATTGAAAGTGATGAAGATGGCACAAAGGAATGGAAACCAGAGGGTTGAGTTTGCAGAAAGAAAGGTTTATTAATAACCTTAACATGAGCATGAGGTATGATACTTCAGGAAGGTATTTTTGAACATTGAAGATTGAATGGTTTATTTATTTTCACCTTAGAATAAATCTTGGAAAACCTGAATTGCAATTCGACTAAGACTTCAATATCATGTGAAGTGATGAGGAAAAACTGATGATTTTCATGAAATATGAAAGAAAGTGAAGATTGTATAACTTGAAACATCCATTGTCATAATTTTTGGGTCGAGTCTTGAAGTGAAAACAGGTGTTAGAGTCAAATGAAATTTTGGATAGTTTTGAGTTGAGATTGAGTATTTTCATCCAAGATGAAAAATTGGTGTAATTCCAAATTCGAAGAGTCGTAAACTAAGTCAAGAGTTTGAATTTAATTGGGTGCATGATCAGCGGAGCCCGACACCTAAATAATTGGTCATCATATCACATGTGTTGCTTGTAGAAATTTGCTGAATAATGAAGATTTATCCACCGAGATTATCCTGATCACATATCAATTCGAATTCATATGCAACACATAATCTCTTCTACTCAGATCATCACACATGTGGAAATAAAACAAGCGGTATGCGATCAAAAGATCATCAAAACATCACACACATTACACAGTATGTATGGGGAAAGCTTATAGCTGAAAACCCCTCAGCTATTGTGTATATTATAATGGAGAGAACATGTAACAATACATAGCACAATACTCCTCACAAGTACTCAGTACTATCTCATAAAGTTACACACAAACTAGCTTGGTTTTGAACAAGTCACGGGTTCAAAACTCATCCACTAATTGCCTGCATCTATTGCACAATCAAGGCTGGTCTAATGAGAGATCCAAGGTTCAAATCTCCTTGGCTTGACAGCGCAATCATCATGGGAAATTCCTCCAAGTGTGGTGCAAATCTCATGCACAACTGATGTCACAAATGATAGCTATCTCAACCCTTTCATCTACCTCTTTCACTGGTCTCCACTGAACTGTCCATGCACTGTAGTGAACTGATGTGTTCTTGAGTTGAATAATGAGTTAATAATTAGTGAATTAAATAATATTTAATTCACTCCACTCATTACTAGTTGATTAGCTAGTTAAACTAATCTCAACTAGTTCAACTAAGCTAAACCGAACACAACTCCACCAATTGTCCCATCAACTCCACCAAACTTTTGCCACTGAAGTCCTAACTGAAGTCAACCATGCATGAGCTCACCAAACCCCTAGGAATAGTGTAATTCCTCTGTCAGATGCATGAGCCATTTCTGTAGCTCGAACTGAAGTGCTCCAAGAGAGTAAACTGAAGTTTAGAGTCCAAATATTATTAAGGGTAAATAATATTTGACTTTTCTATTTTTAGCTAGGCAGTCTAAAAATAGACTTCAACCTAAATGTCTAAAAATAGAGGTCCATCTATTTTTACCAAAATGACCAATACTCCAAGAATATCACACTGCAACTCCCAGACCATGCTCCATATGTCTAAAAATAGACATAGTCTAAAAATAGACTTTGCGCCAAAAATAGCCTGCGGGCCCACTTAGTGAAGACGACTTCATTTCACTAAGCTCCATCATCTTGTTGCATTTTCAAAACTCCCTCTCAGCAAGATATGGATTATCTGCAACCCCTATCCTACCTCTGTGGAATTCGAACTTGCTCCTGGTGAGCGCCTTCGTCAAGATGTCAGCATCCTGATCCTCCGTGGGAACATATGAAAGCATCATGATTCTCCACTGAACACAATCTCTGATATGATGGTACCTGATGTCGATGTGTTTGGATCTATCATGAAATACTGGATTAGCCGAGAGTTTAATGCAACTCTGGTTATCACAGTAAATCACGGTAGGCTCCAAATGCAACCCGAACAATCCAACGAGGATCTTCCTCATCCAAATAGCCTCGCATGCAGCCAAGCTAGCTGCCATGTACTCGGCCTCTGCTGAACTGAGTGCCACGGATCTTTGCTTCCTGCTGTACCAGGAAACTGTTGTCGACCCAATGCTGAAAACTCCTCCAGATGTGCTCTTTCGGTCCGTTGGGCTCCCTGCCCAATCTGCATCAGTGAAGCCGGAAAGCTTCGCTCCATCCTCCTGTCTGTACCATAGACCATATCCCGATGTGCCACTAAGATAACACAATACATGCTTGCCTGCCTTCCAGAAGAGCTTGGTAGGCTTAACCATAGCTTGCGAAAGCTGGTTAACAACATAGCATATATCGGGTCGTGTATTGACCGGATACATAAGCGACCCCACCAACTGTCGATAGACAGTGGCATCCACTACCTCCGCTGAAGTAGCATCCTCCTTCCTCCAACCACCAGGAAGAGGAGTGTCAACAAGCTTGCAGCCTTGCATGTTGAACCTCTCCAGAATCTCTCGGGCATACTTGCCCTGAGAAACAAACAGTCCTCCGCTGCGCTGCCAAATCTCCAATCCCGGGAAATAATGAAGGATGCCCAAGTCCTTCATCTCAAACTCTCGTGCAAGATCCTCCTTGCATGAAAGTATCAACTGCTCATCGCCAGTCAAAATCAGATCATCTACATATAGTACAATGATCAACAGCTTCCCCTCCACCACAATCTGGTACAGGTTTGGATCCGCCTCACTCTTGGAGAATCCAAGCCCGGTGAAGTAGCTGTCTATCCGAGTGTACCAAGCACGAGGTGCTTGCTTCAGCCCATACATTGCTCTCTTGAGTCGGCACACATGCGACTCACTGCTGAAGATCTCAAAACCTTCAGGCTGCTCTATGTACACCTCTTCCTCAATAACTCCATTGAGGAACGTAGTCTTCACATCCATCTGATGAATGTGCCACCCCATCTGCGCTGAGAGAGCAAGGATCGTTCGTATGGAAGAGTACCTTGCGACAGGTGCAAAATTCTCCTCATAGTCAATCCCCTCGATCTGTGAGAAGCCACGGGCGACAAATCTCGCCTTGTACTTCTCCACACTCCCGTCAGCCGCCTGCTTCACCTTGTAGATCCATCGCGAACCTACAACTGATTTCCCAACCGGTCTTGGGACAATCTCCCATGCCCTGTTCCTGATGATCGAATCATATTCTTCGATCATGGCATCAACCCATGCGGGTTCCTCCACAGCTTCCTCAAAAGAGGATGGCTCCGTCACAACACATTGACTCACAAGAGCCATGTATCCAGTGTACCGATCCGGTGGCTGTCTCTGTCTGCGCTGTGCTGTAGGTGGTCCTACAACCTTCTCTGCATCCCGAGCCAGTCGCTCAGCTTCTGTAGTGCGCATGCGCCCTCTGATGGTTGGCGCTGCCTGGGTGGTTTCTTCCACCTCCTGAACCTCCTCTTGTGGCTGATCCACATCCGGAAGCTCCTCCTTAGGAATTAACAGCTCCTCATCTGCATGCAAGTGTAGCTCCCTCTCAAGCGAACACTGCATGGCTTTCTCCTCCTGAAATTTTATATCCCGTCGCACAACAGTCTTGCGACTGTCTGACAAATACACCCGGTAGTTGTGAGGTGTATCAGTGTACCCCACAAATATTCCAACCTCAGCAGTTGGATCCAGCTTCCTTCTCGCATCCTTAGTCACATGCATGTAGACAGGAGAACCAAAAATCCGCAAATGGGAAATATCAGGCCTCTTGCCAGAATAAGCCTCCTCCGGTGTACTCATGCCAAGAACCTTGTGAGGACAACGGTTCTGCACATACACTGCTGTATTGCATGCCTCAGCCCACAAGTGAAGGGGTAGGCCCTGATCATGCAACATCGCCGTGCAGCACCCACGATCGTTCTGTTCTTCCGCTCAGCCACCCCGTTCTGCTGTGGGTTATGGGGTGCGATGAGCTCTCTCCGAATCCCTTCTGCGCTGAAAAAGTCTTTGAATT
This sequence comes from Pinus albicaulis, assembly GCA_034641835.2. NCBI lineage: Eukaryota > Viridiplantae > Streptophyta > Pinopsida > Pinales > Pinaceae > Pinus > Pinus albicaulis. Next base: position 340,954,161 of record CM076574.1, on the reverse strand, counting down.
CAGCCGAGATGAATTCACCACCATTGTCGCTCCTAAGAGCCTTCACATGCTTCCCCGATTCCTTCTCTACCAGTGCCTTGAATTCACAGAACTTAGAAAATGTCTCGCTCTTCTTCTGCATGAAGAAGATCCAGCACTTCCGAGAGAAATCATCAGCAAAGATCACATAGTACTTGTGCTTTGCTGTCGAAGCTACAGAGAAAGGACCACACACGTCTGTGTGAACTCTCTCAAGGATCGTCGTGGTGCGACTATCCTTCTCGTGAAAGGTGGCTTTCACATACTTCCCCAAGGTACACCCCTTGCACTGATCTGACTGCGCAAGAGTGCCCTTAGGAAGCCCAATAGAAATCTGCTGCAGTATCTTCAAAGCTCCGTGGTGAAGGTGGCCCAATCTCCTGTGCCACAGTTCGCCCTCATCATCCCGGCTCACCACTTCTCCCGCCTTGCATGCCATTGCTGCGCAGCCATCTACTTGCAACTGATAAAGGTTCTTGACTCGAACCCCTATCTTCCAGGTCTCTCCAGTTGTCTTACTGCGCAGGAAAGCTTTTCCTTCGCTGAAGACCACATCATACCCCTTGTCTTCCAACATCGCCACAGAGATCAGGTTCTTCATCAATCTTGGAACATGCAAAACTTCCTTCAATATGAAAGGTTTACCAGACTCCCTCTCAAAGGAAATGGTACCGATACCAGTCGCACTGTATCTACCATCATCGCCCATCTCGATGTGCACTCCAAGATCTTTTTCCTCCAGATATGAAAACAGATCTCGATCTCCGGTCATGTGAAATGACGCACCACTGTCCAAGAACCAAACTGATCCCGCCACACTTGAAACCAAGCATGCGATCAGTGAAAAATCCAGTTCGAATTGAGAAGCCAATGCCTCTCCCGCTGCAGATCCAGCAGCCTTCTTATTTTTCTTCTTCTGTGGACAATTTGTGGCATAGTGTCCGTGCTGGTGACAGTGAAAACACTTCACCTTGGACATGTCTTGCTTCTTACCTTTCGCACCAGACTGAGAAGCCTTCTTGCTCTTCTCCTTCTTTGCTTTGGCAGCCAAAGCGCAATTTTCTTCATCAGATACCTTAGATGAAGATCCGTCCCTAGTAGTCCTCCTTATCTCCTCTTGCATGAGATCCGCCCAAAGTCGCTCCCATCCCGGAAAATTCTCCCGACCATTGACACTATCTTGATATGCATGCCAACTTTTTGAAAGACCAAGGAGAGTCGGGTCTACCATATCCTCTTCTTCGACAGTCACCCCCACACTTCCCAGCTCATCTCTGCATTGAGTGAACTTCGTGAGGTATTTGGCGATACTGTCGCCTTTCTCCATCTTAATGTTTCTGAGCTTATCCTTGAGCGCCAGCTTCCTTTGGTCGCTCTTACTCTAGAATAGATCTGTCAACACTTTCCACATCAAATATGGAGAAGCTTTTCCATGCAGGCTGGATACAATGTGATCCTTTACGCCCTCCAACAGAATCCTTCGACATTTCGCCATCTTCTTTTGCCAAGCTTCGACTTCAGCATGATCAGTGGGCTTTTGGACATCCGTATCTACGAACTCCTTCAGTCCATTATCTTCTAATACTACCTCCATGCGATCTTTCCATGCAACATAATTCGAACTGCCTTCAAGAGCATATTCGATTCGTAAACCGTTGAAAGACATTTTCAACTCCGGCACCAAGAAAACAAACTGCTGCAAAATTCGAATTCCAAGCTCAAAACTCCACCGCTCTTGATCTGTGAGAACAAATTATTTCTAGCACAGAGATCGACTGCAGGGGAATTTACTGGATGTATCACCTTTCAAAGGAAAGGATGGATCCAGAGGCTACCTGGCCCACATGCAGAGTCTGTCTACCGAAATAAGTTTTTAAACACTGTGATGATCAATCTCTGCTCCGATAGCTCCGATACCATGTAGAAATTTGCTGAATAATGAAGATTTATCCACCGAGATTATCCTGATCACATATCAATTTGAATTCATATGCAACACATAATCTCTTCTACTCAGATCATCACACATGCGGAAATAAAACAAGCGGTATGCGATCAAAAGATCATCAAAACATCACACACATTACACAGTATGTATGGGGAAATCTTATAGCTGAAAACCCCTCAACTATTGTGTATATTATAATGGAGAGAACATGTAACAGTACATAGTACAATACTCCTCACAAGTACTCGGTACTATCTCATAAAGTTACACACAAACTAGCTTGGTTTTGAACAAGTCACAGGTTCAAAACTCATCCACTAATTGCCTGCCTCTATTGCGCAATCAAGGCTGGTCTAATGAGAGATCCAAGGTTTGAATCTCCTTGGCTTGACAGTGCAATCCTCATGGGAAATTTCCTCCAAGTGTGGTGCAAATCTCATGCACAACTAATGTCACAACTGATAGCTATCTCAACCCTTTCATCTACCTCTTTCACTGGTCTCCACTGAACTGTCCATGCACTGTAGTGAACTGATGTGTTATTGAGTTGAATAATGAGTTAATAATTAGTGAATTAAATAATATTTAATTCACTCCACTCATTACTAGTTGATTAGCTAGTTAAACTAATCTCAACTAGTTCAACTAAGCTAAACCGAACACAACTCCACCAACTGTCCCATCAACTCCACCAAACTTCTGCCACTGAAGTCAACCATGCATGAGCTCACCAAAACCCTAGGAATAGCGTAATTCCTCTGTCAGATGCATGAGCCACTTCTGTAGCTCGAACTGAAGTGCTCCAAGAGAGTAAATTGAAGTTTAGAGTCCAAATATTATTAAGGGTAAATAATATTTGACTTTTCTATTTTTAGGATAGGCAGTCTAAAAATAGACTTTGACCTAAATGTCTAAAAATAGAGGTCCATCTATTTTTACCAACATGACCAATACTCCAAGAATAGCATACTGCAACTCCCAGACCATGCTCCATATGTCTAAAAATAGACATAGTCTAAAAATAGACATTGTGCCAAAAATAGCCTACGGGCCCACTTAGTGAAGGCGACTTCATTTCACTAAGCTCCATCATCTTGCTGCATTTTCAACATTGCTAAAGTGTTTTTTGCAGAAAAGTGAAGCAAGAGGGTTACTAGAGACTGGTTCCAAGACAGAGAACCAAGAGAAGCCAAGCACAGGAGGAGAACTTGCATTTTGATAATGGAAAGTGTGAAGGATTGTGGGAAGTGGATTAAATGAAGTCCACACGTGAACAAATGCAGTTCACAAATAAGTGGAAGAGGACTATTGATAGTCATTTCTGAAGATCCGATGAAGAGTACAAGCAGGAGAAGGCTGAGATAACAATTCACCTTGAATTGTTAATGGAGTTGTTGCAGGAAAATGTGAAAAACCAGACACATGGTTGGACCATGAGAAAGAAGGTGAAGTGTCAGAAGCTACACGCAAAGAGGGAAAATGAGGTAAACATACAATTGATGGAGGAGTTGAGGAAGCTCGAGTAGATGTTGAGTTGTGAAGAACTCAGAGAGGTTGAGTTAAAAATGGATGTTTCCATTTGTGGAACATGGTGAAATTATGGGTGAAGAGATCAGTGAGGAAGATCTCATGAACTATTGGGATAGTTCAAAAGCATCTGAAGATTTTTTTCCGAGAGAAACATATGAGACCATAAAGCCTTACATTTTTTCTCATATTTTATGTATTTTTGCAGGATGTGCGAAAGATGGTGAGCAGTCTGATAGAAATGTCACAAAGGAGAATGAAACTCTTGAGGTAAAGTCTGGTAGAGAATTCCTTTCAGAGAAGGAAAATGTTGATTGGTTACAACAGGAAGAAATCATAAATGACTTCTTATTTGGGGTAATACAGCAAGTCAAAGCTGTTATGGAATTAGAACAAATTGGAAATTCCGAAGAAAAATTCCAAGGAGGTAAACAAATGTATTTGTTTAATGGGATTGCTGATAAAAGTTTAAAATGTAATGATGCTATAACCAGGACAATTCAGGAAGATTTCCAAAGGAAAAGTGGAAGTAGTGATGGGACCGAAGAAAAATCTACAGAAAAAATGAATCAAATGAAGGATTCAGAGCAGCAAAGAGAGATGTCGACTGAAGCATCCAGTGAGACCACGAGGTCTTATGTTTTTAAGAATAATTATTTGTGTGTGATGGCAGGTACATCACAGGGTGTTGAAAAAACTTTGAAGTTTGTTAAAGAAGAAGACTTGAATCTAAAATCTGTTCAGAATGATGCTGAGATAGAAAAATCTCATAAATAAATGAAGACAGAGGGGTCTCATGGAAATATTCAGTAGAATATTGAAGCAGAGGAAGAAGGACCATCTGATGATTGCTCAATAGCAAATGAAGGTATGGAAAGTTGTTTAAAATTTCCAAGTTCTACTCCAGTTGAGATCGTTAATTTATGCAGAAAGTTAGATCTTCAGAGAAGAGATTTGGAAAATCAGAGGATCTATTTTCAGGGAGAGTTTCTGAAAGACACAGAACAGGGAATTTTTTTTCAAACAGATGACGTGGAGGAGGGACTAGCTGATAGTCTCATGGAGGATTTAAATCATCATACTGATGTGCTGATGGAAGAGGAAATTTCAGAGCAATATACTGAAATGTTTCCAGCAGAGGAAGAGGCACTGAAGCCTTATGTTTTTTATTTTAATAATTGTTTTGTGAGTACAGGTTTTATTGCAGATGTTGGAGGAAATCTATTAGACAGAGAAATTGAACTGATGAGGTGGATTATGATGAAAGTATCTCGGAAGAAGCCAGCATCGGTAAAACAAAGAAGAAGTAGCAAGAGAAAGACAACAGAAGATTGTGAAAGCATAGCCAGTGGGGTGATGCAGCATAAAGTGTGGAGACCTGGAGAAGAACAATAGACAGAAGCAGCGACAAATGGAAAGTTGCAGCACAAGATATGGGATCTAGGCAGACAAATATCCGAACACATGATCAGGCGATCATGATTAATTTCAAGCTTGGGAGTCTGATGCAGGAGCATCAAGCCCAATTTTTCATTATTTAATTATGTAATAAGGGGGGTGAGACAATTTAATTATTTCATTAATTAAATTGTTTATTTTAATAAATTAAGAGAAAATGTGAGGATTTTGTATATATTCTTTTGATAAAAAGGATATGAGGGAAAATAGAATTAGGTAGCAAATTAGTGAGTAGGAATTCTATGTACGAGACTTTGCTGAGTCCACACCTAAAATGAATTTAAATTAGATTTAGTTGAGGATTGGGTGGAGAAATTTATGGGGTGAAATAAATACATTATTTATGTATAAATAGGAGTGTTTTTATGAGGAAAAACAAGAGCTAAGTACATGAGGAGTACAGGAAGAGTGAGGAGTGGTTTGAAGGGCCAAGAGCCAAGAGGCTGCCCAATGTAATATTTAGCCAAAGAATTTTGATATGGTTATCTGTAGTTGATTTGCATGGCTCTTTTCACCTTCATGTGAATTTAAACTGAATGTTTTTATGGTTTTATTTTATAGAATAATTGAGCATTTTCATATTTGATTGAAGCATTGAGTTTCTTATATGCCAAGATCTTCTTTCTAGCAGAACCCCAACATCAAGATTAGTAGCTTGATGAAGTTCCAAGACGAGTTCTACTACAAGAATAAATCCCAGGTATGCTCCTATGGATCAGTCTCACATCCATAGTTTTCCAAATCGTATGCCTCGTGTTGATTGGTCAACCTATCTTCCCATTTTCAAAGATGAAAAGAAAGATGATGTTGTTCTACATTTGGTTAAATTCCACATACACATATGTATAGTGAGGGTTGAGTTTCCTGAATATTGTCTCATGAATATTTTTATGGTTACCCTAGAAGACAAAGCTAGAGTATGGTATGAAGGGTTGAAATTAGGAAGCTTGTGTTCTCTTAAATATTTCCATAGAATATTTTTTGAACATTATGGGAAGTCTCATCCTTTATCATCACTTTTTCAAGACTGTTGCAATCTTTGGAAAGGTTTCATTCAATATATTAAAAGCATTCATGATGATGTAGAATGGATGGATGATGAGGAAATATTAGAGGCACTTTATGAATTTTCTTCACAAGCTAGATGTTATGATGATCAAGAAATTTTCCAACAATCAGATGTTTCTTCTTCGCTTGAAGATAAAATAGATCAACAATTTTACAGCGAAGTTATATCCCATGAAATTTGTGAAAATTTTCAGCATATTTCCCAATATTTAGATGATAAATAGGAACATAAATATGGTTAGTTACAAGGCTCTTCACTTTGTTCATTTTCTAAACCTTTGAATGTTGAGGAACATGAAAATGGGCAGGAGAAAGGAAAAGCTTATGTGAAACATGTTTCTTTTCATCATGAGGAGGAGGTTGATTCCTTGAGTATGCTTGAAGGTTGTCATGAAGAAGCACCAATATACAATAATAACAAACATTTTGATCTACAATTTTTGTCCCAGAATGTCTTGTTAAAGATTTAAATTTTAAAAAATATATGTTTGTGCATAATGCTATGATTTCTCCTATTGAAGATATTCAGGAACATTAAAAGTCCTACCCTGAAAATGATCATTAGAGAACTTTTGAGGTATAAAACGGGCCTCCTAATAAAAATGTACAACAAAAATATAATTTACAAGAACCAATAGGATTCAATATGATGATGTCAACCATGGGGGATCATTCACCATTTTTGGGGTAAAAAAGTAAAAAAGATTAAAAAATAATAAAATAATAAAACTACTATTTCAACTTGTATTTTCAACTTAACTCCTTAAGGTTTTACTCAAATTTCTAGTGAGAGTACTCATTGAATGAAAATTTTAATTCCTCATCCAAGGAGTACCCATGTTGCATACTTTTGATGGACCCTGCTACACGAAAAATGAGAAATACACGAAAATACGCAAGAAATCACATTTTTCATGTATTTATCATTTTTCATGTAGTATATTCCATATAAATTATTCCACATGGGTACTCATTGGATGAGGAATAAAATTATGCATCCAACAAGTGTTCATGCTCGAAATTTGAGTAAAGCCATAGGGAGATAAGTTGAAAATATGAGTTGAAAAAGTAATTTTTTCTCTTTCCCCTCTAAAATTTGATGATGTAATCTAATTTTATTTTATTATTTCCACTATTATTTTATAATTCCTTAGGAGGCCTATTTTAGACCTCAAAACTCCCCTAATGGTTAAAAATCAAGGTATTAAACAGGGACATATTGCAGTTGTAAATGAAGAAGATGTGTCTTTCTCTATTAGTCTTCAAAATGAGCTTATATTTCATGATTTTGAAAATCTTATGGCTAGTCATTTACAACCATCAAGAAAATTTCTTTTCACAACAGTTTTGGATCATGGGGTTTTTTTTAAATGGAAGTTTGAGTTGCCATCTTTTAGGTTTATCTTTATTTTGGAAGAAAGTATGAGAAAAATTTCGTTGAATAGCCATACAATTGATTGGTTATATTGGCATTTTCATGTTGTTTGAATCCAACATTGATTTACATCTGTTGGAGTAGGTTTCCGTGTAAAAAAATAAGCTCATAGGAATGAGCAAGTATGGTTTTTATTTCTTAGTATCATTATCAGTTTGTACAAATTTAGTTTTCATCTTGGATTCCAGTTTGGTTTGGTTGCAAATAGTTCAAATTTACAGATGATCTCTTCAACAATTTTGAGCCCAAGGTGAAGGCCATAAATACTTGGAAAGGATATCACCAAAGTTATAATTTTTAGTTTTCAATAAGGCGCTGGAGCTACTGGTTCTTTGCTACCCCACAGGGGGGACATCATCCCCATTAGAGAAACTATTATCCTTGATAGCAACAAGGTTTGTCTAGGTTGGTCTTAGGTAAGTTAGGTTAGGTCATTAGGGTGAAACAAGGTCATGAAGCTCATTAATTTTCAAAAAAAGTACATATGTGGGGGTCTAAAAAGGTCACCATTAAGGTGATAGGTGTCAATGTCAAATAAAAATCCCAAAAATATCTCACGCATAAGTGAAATTGGTCATTTCATGTAAATTTGGCACTTCTACACAAGTTCATAGCGAAATCAGTGTAAAACAATCGGAATTCGCTGCGAACTTGCCTTAAATGCTCTTTTTTAGTAGCAAGGAGAAATTTTGGTGTTTTTATAGCATTTAGTGTTTTTGGAGAGCACATGAGTCATCAGAAGATGCTGAAGTGTATTAGTAGAGACACATGTTGGTCAGAACACTCAGCAATGAGGGTGATTAGGCTGCTAGCTCATTATTTTTGCCACATCATCAAACATAATAGTACATTCTAAAATTCCGAGAAGAAAAGCCTAGATTCCATTATGAAATTTCATCATTGGGTCATGGTCATTTCCACCTCAGACAAATTTTTTTGGTTCAATGGAGATTGTGCAGACAGAGCTAAATAAAAAAGGCTTGAAAATGATACTGGTGGATGAACTTGCTGAGTGTGAAACTACTGCTTCTTGAGGAGGGTAAGATATGTTTTAAACCGATTTTTCCTTATGATGATTCATCTCATCATTTCACATAGATATGGACAATTTTTGGAGGTGAGAATTGAAAATTTCAAAATCTAGAATCTATCAGGCAAGTTCGTAGCATACTCCACGCTTAAAGCCGAGTTTTAGCTACAAACTTGTTGAAGATTACTTTATGTTATAATTGCCAAAAATTGTCATAAGAGGAGTGGGTAAAGGAATTTATTTAATTATTTTGGCCTAATGAAGACCCTCCAATGATTAAAAAATTTTGAAACGGTGCAGAATGTGGTGAAATGAAAACGCTATGAAAGCTACGCTACAAACTCCCCTGAATTTTCATGTACATGACTGTTTTAGCAGTCAAATTAAATTAAATTTATGACCAAATAAAAAAACATTTTGGAAATATGAAGGAGGTTTTTCTTCAACACAAGCCCCTCTACAAAAACCTCTCTCAGTATTTTCAAAGCCATCAGTATTTTGAAATTATTAACTCATCTTTGAGGCCTATTTTTCAGAATTTTCAGTAACAAGATTTGTGTAAAAATTGTAAAATTCGACTTGGAAGAGGCCCAACTCATCATCCGCATGGAATCATGACACCATAAATCCAATACACTTATAAAATTAGTTGGTTGCATTTGATAAGGGTTATTAAAGGGATTTTTTGAACCATTTAATGAAAGAAGAGTCATTTTTGTATTCAAAATCTGCCAAGCTAAAAATATCCCTAGGAAGTCTCAAAGTGATCTATTCCTATTTTGAATAGGTCTATAAGGTAGGAATTTGAAGCTAGAAATGTGGTAAACCATTTTTATGCGCCATCACTCTATAAATGAGAGAGGTTTAGAGTTAGAGAAGGGTTTATTGATTTTATGCTACAAACTACTTTTGTAATATTTTTCAGTCGGTAATATACATTTGCAGAAAGCTTCTCTCAGACCTGAGATTCATCATGTGCTCTCATATATGTTTGTATTATCTATCTATTTTATGTTTATTCAGTTTGATTTATGTATACTCACTCATAATTAATGGTTAAACATGCTCCATTTTCTTGTATGCATATGGTTTAGTATTCAAGTTATGTTTTGATGAGAGTGCACACATGCCTCAGCTTCCATGTTAGATGTTCTTCATGTAATTGGGTTCCCTATGACTCCATGCCCAATGGTAGTGATTAATTCACATCCTTCACCTGCATAAAAAAAATTCAAAACACACTCAGAGTTATCCATCTTTGTTCCAAGCATTTTCTATTGAATATCATACAATTCCTTAAGAGAGCCCTCTCAGGTTGGAAAGGCTAAGTTCCAACCAAAAGTGGTTTGAAATAGTTGCTCTGAATTAACTGTTGAGAAGCCCATCAATTCATTTTGGTGATAAAAGATACCATAAAAAATCATTTAATAATTTTTCCTACTGCATCTTCATATCTTCTCATCTTATTGCCATTCTATCCTTGCTTCTTCTACCCATTCAAATTTTGGAATGGGAATAGTGCATAATAAACCCTTGTGTTGGGAAAAATACTGAGAGGGGGGGTGAATCAGTATTTAGGGCTGAATTTTTTTTCTTTTCTTTCTCTTAAAACCATATGTTACAATACTGCATCCAACATGTATGTCCAGATATCTTATTATGTCTTTACTTAGAGCATTGCATCAGATAAGCATTAAGCATGCACAGAAATAACAGAACAAACCATCAAACATAAACAACACATATGAACACCAGGATTTAAGGTGGAAACCCAATTCGGGAGAAAACCATCGCTGCTGTAATCTCAATCTTCAATATTTATTATAGAGAAAACTTCTTACAATATATGCTGGTGTAGACTTATACCAGCATGCAGGCACCCACCTGCAGAAGGCTACAAACTTCTCTCATTTACCAGCCTCTCCTGGAAGGGAGCTACTACCCCTTTCTCTCGTTTACCAGCCTCTCCTGGAAGGGAGCTACTACCCCCTGCTCTCGTTTACCAGCTACCACTGGAAGGGAGCTACAACCCCCTCACTGAAGGCTTCGACCCTCAGCACCACTGCGAACCACGTTTCATCAATTTTTATACTGGATCCACCAGTTTCCACATGACATACCTTGTAGGCCACGAAATTTATTCATTCAGTACACTCACACCAGTTCTTCATGATTTCCTCCGTCGTTCAAACCAGAGATTCATCATCGTTAGATCATTCTATCCATGGGTGCATCGTAGTTTCAGATTTATCAGTTAAGAACAGAGCTCGCCCATACAGATATTCCTTGGAGAAATTTTTCGTTCACAACCCTTACAATGCACCACACGTTCTCTATTTTTCTTCTCCTTATATAGTTTTTCCTTTATTAAAACCATGAGTCAAAACCAAGAACCGCTAATGGTATTCCTCTGTTAGTATTTCTTTAGTTTATCTTACGGAGTTTTTGATCTCTTTTTAATTTTATTTATCAATTTTAAAGAAATTGACAAATAAATATATTTACAACTTTTTCAAATTCCCAAGTCTTATGTCTAAAGTTTAACCCTTTGGACTTTCCAAATTAATCTTACGATAAACCTTTGACCCCGGGCCCACATACATGGTCAACAGCCAATCCAATATGCCCATCGCACCATAGTAAACTTCACGCAAGTGCAGCGTCCGATCACCGTTAGATTAGGTTTCGCATCAACGACGATATTCATATCACTTAATTCTCCGGATGTCAACGTTAACGTACATGCTCCCATCGATTTCCACTGTGTATCTTCAACAAACACAATTGTCCAGACCTCTTCAGATCAATTCATGCTCAACGATGATTACCGCGCCTGGTCGACCATAGACGCTTTGGCGCATGACAGAATGTGGTTTTGTAAAATTGCATTCGGACACGTGTCGTCCCGGCCATAATCGCCACACATCTTGAATACCGCTTTGCTTTCATGGAAAGCAAGAAGTGAGAGAACCATAAACTTACCTTCATTGTTCCTCCTTCAGGGTCCGCCTTTTGCTCAAGGTTCCGCTCACATTCCCAAAGGGTTAGTCCGGTCATGGCGCTACATAACTCGTCTATCTTTGGCAGGATTTTCAATGAACAAATGTAGTTCTCTTCCGACGGGATTTCCTTACAAACATTAACTCGTGACAATTCAATGTCATTCTTCAATTATGTTATGATATATATAACATATCAACCTTCCATTTCAGAGTTTTTCATGTCACAGTTCTGCTTCTACCTGTACATTCAAAAACATCATATCTCTGCCACCATTAAGTTCTTTAATAAATACATTGAATGCCTCGAGAGCCCCTCATATATTCAACCAAGTATTTCCATGACTGCAAATATCAAACTAAGCCATTTCTTCATCTCCTTTGCAAACTGTATTAAACCCCTCATTCAACTCTACTGCTCTATTTCTAATTCCTCTGTTTCATCTGCTGCCTTATGGATAGTTTAAGTGCTGCTCCTGTCTTTGCCATTTCCTTTGCCATCAATGACAACATTTCCAACAATCTACCCCTTTGGCATTGATGGAAATACTCTTCCTCTGATGTCCTTATAAAAGCCCTTTTGTTGCTTTTCCTCCCCCTTTGACATCAATGGAAAAGAGTGTGATCAAGATCCTTTGAACCGACAATGCCATGCTCCCCCGGAGATCATGCTGCATCTTCAAACATAATATGACCAACGATTCATCCTTTTCATATGACCAATGCTTCCCTTGAGACTGTGCATTCAGAGATGCCTAACAGCACCTCACAACCAATTTAATCTTCTTTATTTAAGTAGACCTGATCCTCTACATGGCAGAGACTACTCCCAGTTTTTGTCCGAGATATTCGAACGCTTCCCTGGGTAGAGGTTTGGTAAATATATCAACAACTTTTTCTTTGGAGGAAACATACTCCAATTTCACCTTTTGTTCAAGCACTTGTTCACATAAGAAGTGATATTTTATGGGAATGTGCTTGGTCTTGGAATGCATAATAGGGTTCTTTGAGATACTGATAGCACTTGTATTATCACACATAATGGAGATAGGAGGTGAACATTTGATTTGAAAGTCTTGTAGGGTTTGCATCATCCAGAGAAGTTGAGTGCAACATGATGCTGCAGCCACATATTCTGCTTCTGCTATAGATAAGGCAATAGAGCTTTTCTTCTCGCTAAACCACGATACTAACCGGGGCCCCATATAGAATGCACCACCAATAGTGCTTTTCCTATCATCAACACTTCCAGCCCAATCTGCATCAGTGTATGCATGAAGAGTAAGATCAACATTCTTTGGATACCATAGTCCAAAGTCTTGAGTTCCTTGTAGATATTTGAATATTATTTTCACAGCTTGAAGATGAGAATCCTTTGGATTAGCTTGGAATCTTCCAACAATCCCAACAACATGCATGATGTCTGGTCTTGTCCCAGTGAGATAAAGTAGACTTCCTATCATAGATCTGTATTCTGGTTGATTCACCATGGGGGAATCATCATTAGAACTGAGATTACATCTGGTTATCATAGGTGTACTTACAGGTTTGCAATATTCCATGCCATACTTCTTTAATATTTGCTTGAGGTATTTTGCTTGTGATAAGAATACGCCATCTGTTGCTTGTTGCACTTGCTAGCCAAGAAAAAATGTTAGTTCCCAAAGTAAAGACATTTCAAATTCTTGCTGCATATTAGAAGCAAATTTATGACTCATAGACTCTTCATTACTTCCAAAAATGATATCATCAACATATACAACCACAATCAATAGTTTGTCATTTTCAGTTTTTGTGTATAAGTTGCTATTAGCAGACCCTTTTGAAAATCCTTGTTGATGAAGATATTTATCAAGACGATAGTACCATGCCCTTGGAGCTTGTTTGAGACCATATAGAGCCTTTTTAAGTCTACAAACAAGTTTTTCATCATTTCCCAAAATGAATCCTTCTGGTTGTTCGATGTAAACTTCTTCTTCTAGATCACCATTGAGAAAAGCAGATTTAACATCCATTTGATAAAATTTGATTTGTTGGAAGCTTGAAAAAGAAAGAAACATTCTTATGGCTTCAAGTCTGGCTACAGAAGCAAAGGTTTCTTCAAAGTCTATACCTTCTTGTTGAGCATACCCCTTGCAGACAAGTCTAGCTTTATTTCTTATCACATCCCCATTCTCATTTAACTTGTTTTTGAATATCCATTTAGTTCCAATGACATTTTTTGTCTTAAGGTCTTGGTACTAATTCCCAAGTGTGATTCTTTTCAATTTGATCAAGCTCTTCATTCATGGCTTGAATCCAACATTCATCTTTGCTATCTTGACTAACACTGTGAGGTTCAATAGTGGATAGAAATGCCAGATTGCTAGAAGATCCCACCAAAGTCCTTCTTGTTTGTACACCTGATCCCTTTTCTCCCAAAATTTGAGATTCTGGATGATTCTTTTGAACATATCTGGATGGAGCCTTTTCAGACAAATCAACTTCGGGTTCTTCACTGGGTTCACTGTTTGTATCATTACTATTTGACGTAGAAGGATATGTGTCATCATCATCTTCATCTGTTGTTTGCTTTTCTTCTTTTGGAGTTGCAGGAGACTCATCAATAACAACATCAATGCATTCAACTATCTTCTGAAGTCTTTTATTGTAACATTTATATGCCCTACTCCTAGAGGAGTAACCAAGAAATATTCCTTCATCTGCTCTGGGTTCAAACTTGCCAAGTTTTTCATCATTATTCTTGATAAATCATTTGCTTCCAAAAATTCTAAAATGCTTTATAGTGGGAGGATTACCATACCATAGTTCATATGGAGTTTTATCACTATTTACACGAACATGTGCCTTGTTGAGAATGTTTACTGCTGTATGAGATGATTCTCCCCAAAATGTGTCAGGTGTTCTGGAATCATCAAGCATAGCTCTAGCCATTTGTTGAACTGTTCTGTTCATTCTTTCTGCAACACCATTTTGTTGTGGAGTGCCAACTACAGAAAACTGTCTTTTTATGCCATGTTGTTCACAAAATTAAAAGAATTCATTGGATGTATATTCTCCTCCTCGATCAGATCTAAGACACTTTATTTTTAGATCTAATCCATTCTCAACTAGTGCTTTGAAGATCTGAAATTTCTCAAATGCTTCATCTTTGTGTTTAAGCAGCCCAATCGAACACATTCTAGAGAAATCATCAATGAATAAGATATAATATTCTTCACCACGTGGTGAATTTTTCCTCATAGGTCCACATATGTCAGTATGAATGAGTTCAAGAGGCTTACTTTATGATCCTTCCTTGGCATTAAATTGAACTCTGGCTTGCTTACCGAATTGGCAAGATTTGCATATGATATTTTCAGGTAGAGTAATAATGGGAAGATCACGAAAAGCTTTAAGTATGCTTGATTTCTTGATTTGAGAGAAGCTCAGATGCCCCAACCTTCTATGCCATAGCCAATTTTCTGAAGATTTACTCAAATAACATTGTTCTTTGCAATTCTTTAAACATACAGGTTTCTTGGAGTTCTTTTTCCTTTTATAATTGTTTTACCTGTATCAAGATCACGTACCACACATTCTTTTGAACTAAAGACAACTTCAGTTCCTTTATCACACATTTGACTTACACTTAACAAGTTATGCTTTAATCCATCCACATACATGACTTCATTAGCTTTCACCTTTTCTTTTAGAAAAACAGACCCTTTTCCCTTAATGACCGCAAGAGTATCATTTCCAAATGTAACATTCTTTTCCTTTTCTAGAGCACTATATGCAAGAAGTTTGTTTTTGTCACTTGTCATGTGTCTTGAGCATCCACTATCAATGTACCATTGATTTTCTTCACCTCCTGCAAATAACGCTATGCCACAATTTTCAACCTATAATTCCTTCTTTTTCCATACTTTGGAGCTTGAAGGAACATGTTCTTTTGGCTAAACTTTGCTCCTGCATTCAGATTCTTCATGGCCAAAGTTATTGCAATAAGCACATTCAACTTCATTTTGAAGAGGAGAAAAGTTGTTATAAGTATTCTTCTTTGTTTCAATATAAATCCTTTTCTTTCTTGCTTCTCTTGTCATGATGGTTTTATATGCAAC
Organism: Pinus albicaulis; assembly: GCA_034641835.2. Classification (NCBI taxonomy): domain Eukaryota; kingdom Viridiplantae; phylum Streptophyta; class Pinopsida; order Pinales; family Pinaceae; genus Pinus; species Pinus albicaulis. Next base: position 340,938,575 of record CM076574.1, on the reverse strand, counting down.
ACATTGAACAACTTTATGACCAAAATTGTGACATGAGAAACATTGTCCATTGAAGAAGAAATTTATGCGATCATAAAATCTTCTACATGAATTTACCTGTTGATTGGTGTTTCTTTGAAAGAAATTCCTGTTAGTGTTCTTTGAATTGAGATGATCATGCTTTACCTATCAAGATTCTTTATTCCCTTGTTGAGTGGCAGCATGTTGTAAACCAGCTGTAACTGCTTTTAGATAATTTGGTGCTGAAGCATGAGAAGATTCTCCGATATATCCAAGACCTGTCTTTATAAGAGGAGAACGTTGTACCTTGATAATCTCATCTAAGGTTTCAAATCCTTTAGCAAATCTAAGATTCAGAGTCTTTAATTTCTCAAGTTCTTTTCTTAGACTTACTACTTCACATTCTAATTTCTCATTGTGTTTCTCTTTTTCTTCAAGCTGATTTTTCAGAGTTTCCATGGTTATTTTACTCTCTTCTAAGCAGATTTTGAGTTTATTGTTTTCATCAAGAAAATCACTGTCTTCTAGAGCATCCACAAAAGTATCCTTTTCTTCTCTAGATTATTTTTCAAATGCCATGAGAATTCTAAGATCTTGTTCACATTCTTCCTCACTATCAGATAACCCATCACTGTCTTCATGAGTATAGTAACTCTTTCTAGTGCTAAAACGATTCTTATTCCTTTTTGCTACTTCCTTCCCTTTTTTATATGTTTCCTTATAAGGACACTTAGCAGCATAATGACCAACTCTTCCACAATCAAAACATTTTAAAGGAAGCTTACCTCTGAACCGTCCTATGCCAAGTTGAAGTTTCTTTACAAAGTTTATCTCATCTTCTTCTGAGATATATCCTGATCCTTCTATTTTTTGTACTTCCTTCCCTTTTGTAGAAATTCTAAAGACTGCTTCTTTGACTTCAGATGGTCCTCCTCTTCTCATTTCATATGTAGTTAGTATGCCATGAAGTTGCACCACAGTAAGATTTTGAAGATCCTGCTTTTCTTCAAGAGCAGAGACTTTTGACTCAAATTTTGTCGTTAGTGATCTTAGGACTTTCTCAACCAAAGTAGATTCGGTTATTGTTTCTCCCAGATTTCTCATACAATTTAAAATATCATCAAGACATAAAAATAAATTGGCAATGCTCTCCTCATTATCCATTTTTAGATTCTCATATTGAATTCTGAGAGTTTGGAGTTTAGCACTTTTTACCTTTGCATCACCTTCATAACTTAGAATAATTTTGTCCCATATTGTCTTTGTTATATTCAGCTGCGTGAATTTGACAAATTCTGATTCAGTTAGACTTCCCAATAGAGCATTGACCATCTTTGCATTTGTTTCATAATTCTTTCTTTCCGTCGGATTTGTTGGTACTGTAGCTAGATATTGATATCCTCCTTCAACAATTTCTCATACCTCTGTTCCCAGAGACTGAAGATAGGATCTCATCCTTTTTTTCCAGAAGATTAAATTGTTTCCGTTAAAGAGTGGAGGCCTGATAGATGTTGTTCCATCTTGATTTCTCATCTTTCTTGATCTTCCTTCTAGCGGCTAAGATTTTTCAGAAGGACCTGCTCTGATACCAATTGTTGGGAAAAATACTGAGAGGGGGGGTGAATCAGTATTTAGGGCTGAACAATTTTTATTTTCTTTCTCTTAAAACCATATGTTACAATACTGCATCCAACATGTATGTCCAGATATCTTATTATGTTTTTACTTAGAGCATTGCATCAGATAAGCATTAAGCATGAACAAAAATAATAGAACAAACCATCAAACATAAACAACACATATGAACACCAGGATTTAAGGTGGAAACCCAATTCGAGAGAAAACCACCGCTGCTTTAATCTCAATCTTCAATATTTATTATAGAGAAAACTTCTTACAATATATGCTGGTGCATAATTATACCAGCACACAGGCACCCACCTGCAGAAGGCTACAACCTTCTCTCATTTACCAGCCTCTCCTGGAAGGGAGCTACTACCCCCTTCTCTCATTTACCAGCCTCTCCTAGAAGGGAGCTACTACCCCCTGCTCTCGTTTACCAGCCTCTCCTGGAAGGGAGCTACTACCCCCTGCTCTCGTTTACCAGCCTCTCCTGGAAGGGAGCTACTACCCCCTGCTCTCGTTTACTAGCTACCACTAGAAGGGAGCTACAACCCCCTCACTGAAGGCTTTGACCCTCAGCACCACTGCGAACCATGTTTCATCAATTTTTATACTGGATCCACCAGTTTCCACATGACATACCTTGCAGGCCACCAGATTTATTCATTTATTACACTCACACCAGTTCTTCATGATTTCCTCCATCGTTCAAAACCAGAGATTCATCATATTCAGATCATTCTATCCATGGGTGCATCGTAGTTTCATATTTATCAGTTAAGAACAGAGCTCGCCCATACAGATATTCCTTGGAGAAATTTTTCGTTCACAACCATTACAATGCACCACACGTTCTCTATTTTTCTTCTCCTTATATAGTTTTGCCTTTATTAAAACCATGAGTCAAAACCACAAACCACTAATTGTATTCCTCTGTCAGTATTCCTTTTAGTTTATCCCATGAGGCTTTTGATCTCTTTTTAATTTATTTATCAATTTTAAAGAAATTGACAAATAAATATATTTACAACTTTTGAATTCCCAAGCCTTATATCTAAAGTTTAACCCTTCGGACTTTATAGAAATATCCAACGCTTCCAAGTAAATTAATATTACGATAAAACTTTGACCCCGGGCCCACATATATAGTCAATAGCCAATCCAATACGTGCACGGTACCATAAGTAAATTTCGCGCAAGTCCAACGTCTGTTCACCATTAGATTAGCAAGCTTCCAGATCAATGATGTATATTCATATTGCTTGACCTCCGATGCCGAACGTTAATGTGCGATGGCCCGCCGTACCTGTGTTAATCTTCGCGCATCTTCAAAAATGACAACCGTACGATGACCCCTTCCCAGATCAACGGTGCTCAACGATATCGCTGGGCATCCTGGGTTGAACTATAACGCGCGATGGCGCATAGAAAAAGTGGTTTTGTAAAATTGTACAGGGACGCGTGTCGTCCGGTATATGGAAGCGCTCCCCACCTCTTGAATACCGCTTGCCTGTTGAAAGCGGTGTGATGAAAACCATAAACCGCCTTCACTGTTCCTCCTTCGTGGTTCTGCCCTTTGCTCAAGGTTCCGTTCATGATTCCAAAGGGTTAGTATGGGTTTGCGCTATAACTCTGGTCTATCTTTGGTAGGATTTTCAATGAACAAATGTAGTTCTCTTCCGACGGGATTTCCTTACAAACATTAACTCGTGACAATTCAATGTCATTCTTCAATTCTGTTATGATATATATAACATATCAACCTTCCATTTCGGAGTTTGTCATGTCACAGTTCCGCTTCTACCTGTACATTCAAAAACATCATATCTCTGCCACCATTAATTTCTTTAATAGATACACTGAATGCCTCGAGAGCCCCTCATATATTCAACCAAGTAGTTCCACGACTGCAAATATCAAACTAAGCCAGTTCTTCATATCCTTTGCAAACTGTATTAAACCCCTCATTCAACTCTACTGCTCTGTTTCTAATTCCTCTATTTCATCTGCTGCCTTATGGATAGTTTAAGTGTTGCTCCTGTCTTTGCCAATTCCTTTGCCATCAATGACAACATTTCCAACACCTTGTGTCTTCCTCTTTACTTGAGTGTGCATATGCCACAATATTTTTTTCCCTTTTTGTAGATAATTTCAAATTCATAATTCAATATCTTTGTGATATATATTTTTTCTTTTCTAAAGAAATTCTTTGATATAGGAAGTACTTTAGACTATAATTATCTGCATTCGCTTTGAAGTGGCTTCTTATTAGGTATGGATGTCATTCCCTAATTGCATGTCATATAGCCAACATTTATTTTTTATATATGGGTTGGAGTAAATTATTTCCTTTAATTTTTCTACTTTCACAGGCAAGGGGCCTTCTTGCATCAAAACTACACCAATGCCATGACCTAAGGAATTACACTCCACAAAGAAGAATTTTGTGTAATCAAGTGTCACCAAGATGGGAGTTGTACACATAGCCTCTTCAAGTACCTCAAAAACTTTGGTTTTTTTTTTTTAGTTCAATAAAACTCTTCCTTATTCAATAGTTTTGTTAGAGGTGTTGTTATTTGACCATAATTCTTAAAAAACTTGTGGTAATATTTGAGTTTCTTTAAGGTATTTGGGATTGGACATTCCCTCGTAGCTTTGATTTTGTTAGGATTCACCTTTACATTGTCATGTGATACAACATGACCCAAATTTACACTTCTTGAGCCCCAATTTCACACTTATAAGGCTTTGCGTATAATTTTTTCTCTTCCAATAGTGTGAAGACCATGCCAACATGTTTTACATGTTCTTCCCATTTTTTTTTGTAGATTAGTAAGCCATCAAAAAATACTAACACAATTTTTATAAGGAAGAGTTTGAAAATATAATTCACCAGGATTTTAAATGTTGAAGTTGCATTTCTAAGTCAAATTGGTATAACCAAAAACTCATAATGAATTTCATGTCTTCTAAAGGGGGAATGTCTTATTGCCTCATTATGCTTTGATGATATCAAAAATGAAGATACAACTTAGGAAAGAAAATTTCTCCATGTAATTCATCAATGACAGGAATAAGAAAATTATATTTGGTTGTCATTTTTTTTATTTGTCTGTAATATGGACACATATGCCATGAACCATTGTTTCTTATAACCATCACCATTGGTGAAGATAAATCACTTTAGCTAGGTTGAATGAAGCCTGCCTCTAACATTTTTTGAACCATATTCTCAATCTCACTCTTTTTTGAATGTGGATACATGTAAGGCCTAATGTTAGGTGGTACACTTCCAGGTTGCAAATAAAAATAATGCCCAGGAGCTATGGCAGGTGGAAGGCCCTGAGGAATTTCTACAACTACCTTGGAAATAGAGTTGATAACTTTTTGGAGATGCACTGGAGTAGAGAATAAAGATGCTTAGACATCTAATGAACACAATTGTGTACCTACACCTTAGTTTCCCTTTTATATAAATTTCATTATGTTATCATAGCTTATAACTTAATTGGGCTTCCCTTGGGTACCAAGCTCAATTCAATTTCCTTCTAAGAAAAATATTATGAAAATATCTTGAAAATTAAGGGACATTATTCCCAATGATTAAAACCATTGGACCCCTAATACAATATCAACACCACCCCTTTGGATTGAAATCATGGGAATAACCAATAAATATTGTGACATATTCAACTTAATATTATGGAAATTCCATAAACAAATTATGGTATCTCCATCTGAAATCATCACTTGAATTCGAATGTTGGATATACAAAGCAATTAAGAAAATTTCCAATTTGTAATTGATGAAGTTATGGGTATTACTTGAATCAATCAATATTGTTACCTTTTTATTTTTAATATATCCTTATATATTGAGTGTTTGTGGCATACTAATTCCAACCAATGCATGACAATATATTGTTGTAGTCTCTTCTAGCTCTAGATCTTGTGAAGTTTCCACTTCTTGGTCTTCGTCATCTTGACAATTTGTGTTAAAATTAATCCAAGAGAAATCAAATTTACTAAGAGAAACATTACACAAGCAACAAAAAAAAAACATAAACATAATATGCACACACTATTTACCCTAGGGGAAACCCCAAATTTGAGGGAAAACCCAGCTAATGAAATTCGATTAGATTTATTATCCAAAACTCAGCCAAGCTAGCCAAGTGATCCTTCATCGCTCACACCCTCCTAACCCATTACAATATATTATTCACCTAAGCTTATAAAGGCTTCATTACATGGATTACATGGGAACAAAGCCATGGGTATACAAAACTATGTCCCCAAACCACCATTTTTTGACTCAGTCAACTTTCAGTCATTCCCCGAGTCAAGTTTATCAAAAAATTCCCCCTTAAACCTTATCTTAGGGTTCCCTTGACAAAATCTGGCCAAACCATCCAATTGAGTTAGCACCACTGACTCTAGCCCTTACCACCATCAAATTTTATAGTGAAGGTATCCTCATGCCCACCGCTACCACCAATGTCTAACACCAGACTTTACCAACAATTTTATAGCGGTATGCATGCCTTACTAGGTCTTACAGTAGTATATTTACATGCAATTTAAAAAATTGAATCCATTATAACAATATTTTTGTTTTTTATGTTTCTCCAGCATTTATGCTACCATCCTCTCACCTACACACACTAAAAATATAAACTTGTTGATCTTACTCATGCCACAAACAATCCTAAACACCAATGCTCTAGGTAGTTTCGATCCACTAGATTCATTCAAGACATTAAAAATCTTAATTATTAAATGTCACAGACTCACATGGCTAAGAACAGCCTAAAATTCCATCACCCTATTCATCATTCTAGGTGTTATCATTTTTTGTGTAGATCCCTACAAGTATAATTTGCGCTCCCACCTTTAGTTCATTCAATAAACCGTAGTAGTGACATGCTTCCACCTTGAGAGAATTCTAATTTAGTAATGTCTTTGAAAATTTTAGTCATTTTCACCATTAGGGAATTCTACTTCCTCTACACCTCTGACAATTCTAGCCATTATTGCATTTTGGAGGCTCGAGAAACTCCATCATCCCTTCCTTTTCCTTTTTCTCCATCAAGTTATCAATATTTATCTTCATGCTAGGAATAACAGGCATGGTGAAATATGCCACGAACTTGGGACAATTTTCGACCTCAATGAAAACATACACAAATTTCCAGTGATGGAGAGGCAAGAATGATAGCCAAAGTGAGGGATATAAAACATGTAGCTCATAGACATGGAGCACCATTATTTCCTTTAGAATATTAACTGCATGGCCATCCATAGTTGCTTCAAAAGCCTCCTCTAGCTTGGGGATCTCTACCCTTGCTCCTACCACCTATGCTCTTTTCTCTGCTCTTGCCTTTATTTTTCCTCTCCAGAGACAAAGATATTTCCCACATCCACACACCACCATTGGACCCCATTTCCTCACATTTCAGATATTACATAGGAATAATCACCCTACTAGGGATTTCTATCTCCTCACCACTTTAAAAATAAGCATTCAAATCCCCATTTTGGCCCTTTCTTCTTTGGTGGAACGTGGGGCTCCCCAACGTGCAACAACACCGACAAATAGCAAGGGATATTGTCTATTAATATATCTCATTTTTCATCTTTCACATCGCCTGCCATCATGGTCTATTTGGTATATGAAACACTTGCTTCCCACATTAAATTCCCCCCTATCCCATAATGACTTCATCCCAAATTATGTTCAACCTCCTCCAGTTCCTAACTTTCTCCTTAATTGACCTTCAATCCTCTAGATTATAACCACGAAACCCATTTTGCATGGGAATCATGCCAAAAACATGATATTTTCAAAGCTCCAACCTCTGTTTTCCCTTCTTGGTTACATATTGGCATCACTGCTGTAGATCCTCCTTCACACTCCTAATATTTTCAAAGGTCATTCTCTTTTGAATTTTTGTTCTTTATAATTCCTTGCTAGGTCAAATTTTCTCCATATTTTCGTCTTAATGATGAACCATATTAGTTGGGTCAAAATGCGTCGACAACCACTTCATTCATGTAATGGATCCTAAAGGAAATTTTCTAAATAATTCTACTCATATAAGCCTACATTCAGATTTTCCATCAAACTATATTTGTCATACTCATGTGCTTCTCACACTTACCGAGCCAAATAAACCCTTGGAGATAAAGGAATCCCCTCTGAAACCAACACATGGATCTAATATATGCACCTTTGGATCTAATACCAATTGTTAAAGTTAACCAGAGAAAAATAAAATTTATTGAGAGAAACAATACACCAACATAAAAAAAAAGACATAAACACAATATGCACATAGTGTTTACCCTGGGAAAACCCAACTAAAGGAATTTTTGGGTGTGGAGCCTGATTATCTTGTTTATTTTGTATCACAACATTGGACCCCTGTACCTTAATGGGGCGGAAACGCTGCCCATAATTAAATTCTACCTGGGGGGTCCAAGGGGAGCTGGCTGCGACTTTATGGAGCCCCCCTCCCCCCCCCCCCCAACCCTTGGCAGGGGGTTTCAGGGGCAGCGCCCCTGAAGCTAAAAAAAAATGTAAAATTGCCTTGTAAAAGTATAGTAATATATAGTCAATCTGGGTCGTTCATTAGGCGGATGATCTAACGGTAGAAGTTATGTTTAGTTTAGGGTTTTTTTCCCTAGAAGGAAACCCCTCGCTTGTATGAGGGCATTGTATTGCGGCTGTGTATTGCATGTGCATTCACAGAGTGAGAAACAAATAGGGAGACTGTGAGAAAGAACAAAGGATATTACAACGGAACTGTTGTAGGTTGTGTGTTGGAAATATGATGCAGAGTGTTGTCCTTGATGGAAACCTACTTGATAAAGTTGATGGCAACCTACTTGATAAAGTTGTCCTTGATGGAAACTGACTTGATGAGTTTATTAATGATGTAAATCTGATGTATCTACAGAGCAGTTCAGATGTAATGGAGAAACAAATTCCTGTAAGGGCCAGAGAAATGATGAAAATGGTATGTCACAAAGAATACATGGGTTTGTAAGGGCTAAGTAGCGTATGTACGCAGAAATGTATGTGACAAGTCGCGTATGCCCTTTTGCGCTCCAAAATTAGAATACCAAGGGGCATTACCATGGCTTTGGCACATAGTATTGAGCGCTGGATTATCTATTTGATCTCGTCTAGGAATACCATCGGAGGTTGAGTGGTTTTGACTCATGGTATTGATAAGGCTAAAACTATATAAGGAGAAGAGAATAATAGTGCAAGGTGTGCATATGTCTGGGTTTTAATGAATACTTCACTCTGAAGTATATTTGCATGGTTGAACTCTGTTCTTAATTGATAGATCTGAATCTATGACGCACCTATGGATATGATGAAGGTTCAAGATCTCTATAGATAGAAATGATGAATCTCTGAGATGATCTAAAAAGAAATCCTGAAGACCTGGCACAAGTCTGATGAAGAAATTGAAGAAATATGGGTAAGTTTATAGATCTGGACTGTTCTGCAAAGTTTATCTTTTATAGATCTATACGCTAGTTTGTCTTGGTAAAAGCGTGTATATATGCGGGTCCGATTAAAAAAAAGCGCGTATGGAAGTCAGGGTTTCTGAAGAATAAAATACATTTGAGTATACACAGGTTTGTCTCTGTGAAAGCGCGTACATATGCAGGCTCAGTGAAGTAAAAGCGCGTATGGAATCTAGGGTTTTGCTGAAATGTGTGGAATGAAATGTCTGATCTGTTATGCTGTTTTACTGCTGTCTGTCAAGGAGGTATTCACACAGATCTGGGTTGTTTGAATGTTGATTGTGCTGCTAATTATGATTAAAGATAAAGTTGTTGGTTGATGATTCAATGAAGGAAGAATGACTGTCTAAACAGTTCTGTATGGTGGATAGATTGTCTGAACAGAAATCTGATTTCAGATTTGAATCTGAGTTTGATCACATTCTGAAAAATCAGTGTTCTCAGAAGTATACGCAGGTTAATACGAAGATAAGCATGTATACACGCGTCTTCAGTAAATAGAAGTAGCGTATGCATTCCATGTTAAGCACAGAGGCATACGCAGGTTGGTAAGAAGGGAAGCACGTATACACACGGTTTCAGTAAAGAGAAGTAGCGTATGATATTTGATTCAATGAATGTTCAGGGTTGAGTTTACATCTGCATATCTATTCCGAAGTCTAGGTTATTTCTGATATCTTGGTTACAGTGGTCTCATTGTTTTGTTTGAAGTATTGGGCAAAGTATGTTTGTTGATGTTAAGTGATGGGTAGTGTTGAAGCTGTTTGATCCAGTATGAAAATTGATGAAACGTGGTCTGCAGTAGTGCTAAGGGTCGAAGCCTTCAGTGAGGGGGTAGTAGCTCCCTTCCAGTGGTAGCTGGTAAACGAGAGCAGGGGGTAGTAGCTCCCTTCCAGGAGAGGCTAGTAAACGAGAGCAGGGGGTTGTAGCTCCCTTCCAGGAGAGGCTGGTAAACGAGAGAAGGTTGTAGCCTTCTACAGGTGGGTGCCTGCGTGTTGGTATGATTTTGCGCCAGTACAATGTTGTAAGAAATTTTCTTTATAATAAAAATTGAAGACTGAGACGACGACAGCGGTGGTTTTCTCCCGAATTGGGTTTCCACCTTAAATCTTGGTGTTCATGTGTGATGCTTGTGTGTGATGATTTATTCTGTTCTTTACTACTTACTAAACATCTAATGAATGAATGATGCAATGATCTAAGTAAAGAATTATCTGCATAATGAGATCTCTGGTAATACGCAAGTTTTGTTAAGGATATCCGCGTATATACACGAGTTAGGTTCAGTAAAGTAGCGTATGGGCTTTTGAGAAAGAAAAACTAAAAATTTATTAGTTAGATCTAAATACTGATTCACCCCCCCCCCCTCTCAGTATTTTTCCGAACAATTGGTATCAGAGCAGGTCCTTCTGAAAAGGCTTAGCCGCTAGAAGGAAGATCAAGCAAGATGAGGAATCAAGATGGAACAGCATCTGTCAGGCCTCCGCTCTTTAATGGAAACAATTTAATATTCTGGAAAACAAGGATGAGATCCTATCTTCAGTCTCTGGGAGCAGATGTATGGGCCACTGTTGAAAGAGGATATCAATATCCAGCCACAGTACCAACAGATACGATGGAAAAGAAGAATTATGAAACAAATGCAAAGGCGGTCAATGCTCTAACGGGAAGTCTAACTGAATCAGAATTTTTCAAAGTCATGCAGCTGAATATAGCAAAGGAAATATGGGACAAAATCATTCTAAGTTATGAAGGTGATGCAAAGGTAAAAAGTGCAAAACTCCAAACTCTCAGAATTGAATATGAAAATTTAAAGATGCATAGTGATGAGAGTATTGCCAGTTTCTTTTTACGTCTGGATGATGTTGTAAATCGTATGAGAAATCTAGGAGAAACAATAACTGAATCTACTTTGGTTGAGAAAATTTTAAGATCACTAACGGAAAAATTTGAGTCAAAAGTTTCTTCTCTTGAAGAAAAACAGGGTCTTCAAAATCTTACTATGGTGCAACTTCATGGCATACTAACTGCATATGAAATGATAAGAGGAGGACCATCTGAAGTCAAAGAAGCCATCTTTAGAGCTTCTACAAAAGGGAAAGAAATACAAGAAGCAGAAGTATCAGGATATATCTCAGAAGAAGATGAGGTAAATTTTGTAAAAAAACTTCAACTTGGCACAGGACGATTCAGAGGTAAGCTTCCTTTCAAATGTTTTGATTGTGGAAGAGTTGGTCATTATGCTGCTAAGTGTCCTCATAAAGAAACACCTGCAAAAGGGAAGGAAGTAGCAAGAAGAAATAAGAACCGATCTAGCACTAGAAAAAGTTACTATACTCATGAAGACAGTGATGGGTTATCTGATAGTGAGGAAGAATGTGAACAAGATCTTAGACTTCTCATGGCATTTGAAAACGATTCTAGAGAAGAAAAAGATACTTTTATGGATGCTCTAGAGGAAAATGATTTTCTTGATGAAAACAATCAACTCAAAATATGCTTAGAAGAAAGAAAAATAATCATAGAGACTCTGAAAAATCAGATTGAAGAAGAGAAGAAACACAATGAGAAATTAGAGTGTGAAGTGGTAAGTCTAAGAAAAGAACTTGAGAAAGTAAAGACTCTGAATCTTAGATTTGCTAAAGGATCTGAAACCTTAGATGAGATTATCAAGGTACAACGTTCTCCTCTTATAAAGATAGGTCTTGGATATATCGGAGAATCTTCTCAGGCTTCAACTCCAAATTATCTAAAAGCAGCTACTGCTGGTTTACAACATTCTGCCACTCAGCAAGGGAATAAAGAATCTTTACAGATAAAGCATGATCATCTCAATTCAAAGAACACTAACAAGAATATCTTTCAAAGAAACACCAATCAACACGTAAATTCAAGTAGAAGATTTCATGATCGCAGAAATTTCTTCTTCAATGGACAATGTTTCTCATGTCACAATTTTGGTCATAAAGCTGTTCAATGTGTTGCATATAAAACCATCATGACAAGAGAAGAAAGAAAGAAAAGGATTGATATTGAAACAAAGAAGAATACCTATAACAAATTTTCTCCTCTTCTAAATGAAGTTGAATGTGCTTATTGCAATAACTTTGGCCATGAAGAATCTGAATGCAGGAGCAAAGTTCAACCAAAAGAGCATTTTCCTTCAAGCTCCTAAGTATGGAAAAAGAAGGAATTACAGGTTGAAAATTGTGGCATAGCGTTATTTGCAGAAGGTGAAGAAAATCAATGGTACATTGATAGTGGATGCTCAAGACACATGACAGGTGACAAAAAAAAACTTCTTGCATATAATGCTCTAGAAAAAGAAAAGAAGGTTACATTTGCAAATGATACTCCTGCGGTAATTAAGGGAAAAGGGTCTGTGTTCCTAAAAGAGAAGGTGAAAGCTAATGATGTCATGTATGTGGATGGATTAAGGCATAACCTGTTAAGTGTAAGTCAAATGTGTGATCAAGGAACTAAAGTTGTCTTTAGTTCAAAAGAATGTGTGGTACGTGATCTTGATACAGGTAAAACAATTTTAAAAGGAAAAAGAACTCCAAGCAATCTGTATGTATTGGAGAACTGCAAAGATCAATGTTACTTGAGTAAATCTTCAGAAAACTGGCTATGGCATAGAAGGTTGGGGCATTTCAGCTTCTCTCAGATCAACAAATCAAGCAGACTTAAAGCAGTTCGTGATCTTCCCAATATTACTCCACCCGAAAATATCATATGCAAATCTTGCCAATTTGGTAAGAAAACCAGAGTACAGTTTAATGCCAAGGAAGGATCATCAAGTAAGCCTCTTGAACTTATTCATACTGACATGTGTGGACCTGTGAGGAAAAAGTCACCACGTGGTGAACAATACTATATCTTATTTATTGATGATTTCTCTAGAATGTGTTGGATTGGGTTGCTTAAACACAAAGATGAAGCATTTGAGAAATTTCAGACCTTCAAAGCACTAGTTGAAAATGAATTAGATCTGAAAATAAAGTGTCTTAGATCTGACCGAGGAGGAGAATATACTTCAAATGAATTCCTTGAATTTTGTGAACAACATGGCATAAAAAAAAAGTTTTCTGTAGCTGGCACTCCACAACAAAATGGCGTAGCAGAAAGAATGAATAGAACAGTTCAACAAATGGCTAGAGATATGCTTGATGATTCCGGAACACCTGACACTTTTTGGGGAGAAGAAACACATACAGCAGTAAATATTCTTAACAAGGCACATGTTCGAGTAAATAGTGATAAAACTCCATATGAAGTCTGGTATGGTAATCCTCCCACTGTGAAGCATTTTAGAGTTTTTGTAAGCAGATGTTTTATCAAAAATAATGATGAAAAACTTGGCAAGTTTGAATCCAGACCAGATGACGGAATACTTCTTGGTTACTCCTCTAGGAGTAGAGCATATAAATGTTACAATAAAAGACTTCGGAAGATTGTTGAATGTATTGATGTTGTTATTGATGAGTCTCCTGCAGCCCCAAAAGAAGAAAAAAAAACAACAAATGAAGACGATGGTGACATATGTCCTTCTACATCAAATAGCAATGATATAAACAGTGAACCCAATGAAGAACCTGAAGATGATTTATCTGAAAAAGCTCCATCCAGATATGTTCAAAAGAATCATCCAGAATCTCAAATTTTGGGAGATAAGGGATCAGGTGCACAAACAAGAAGGACTCTTGTGGGATCTTCTAGCTATCTAGAATTTCTATCCACTATTGAACCACACAATGTCAATCAAGCTAGCAAAGATGAATGTTGGATTCAAGCCATGAATGAAGAGCTTGATCAAATTGAAAAGAATCACACTTGGGAATTAGTACCAAGACCTCATGACAAAAATGTCATTGGAACTAAATGGATATTCAAGAACAAGTTAAATGAGAATGGGGAGGTTATAAGAAATAAAGCTAGACTTGTTTGCAAGGGGTATGCTCAACAAGAAGGTATGGACTTTGAATAAACTTTTGCTCCTGTAGCTAGACTTGAAGCCATAAGAATGTTTCTTGGTTTTTCAAGCTTCCAACAAATCAAAGTTTATCAAATGGATGTTAAATCTGTGTTTCTCAATGGTGATCTAGAAGAAGAAGTTTATATTGAACAACCAGAAGGATTCATTTTGGGAAATGATTAAAAAATTGTTTGTAGACTTAAAAAGGCTCTATATGGTCTCAAACAAGCTCCAAGGGCATGGTATTTTCGTCTTGAAAAATATCTTCATCAACAAGGATTTTCAAAGGGGTCTGCTGATAGCAATTTATACACAAAAACTGAAAATGATAAACTATTGATTGTGGTTGTATACGTTGATGATATCATTTTTGGAAGTATTGAAGAATCTATGAGTCAGAAATTTGCTTCTGCTATGCAGCAAGAATTTGAAATGTCTTTACTTGGGGAACTAACAGTCTTTCTTGGCTTGCAAGTGCATCAAACTACAGATGGCATATTCTTATCACAAGCAAAATACCTTTAGCAAATTCTGAAGAAGTATGGCATGGAAGAGTGCAAACTTATAAGTACACCAATGATAACTGAATGTAATCTCAGTTCTCATGATGATTCTCCCATGGTGAATCAACCAGAATACAGATCTATGATAGGAAGTCTACTTTATCTCATTGGGACTAGACCAGACATTATGCATGCAGTTGGGATTGTTGGAATATTCCAAGCTAATCCAAAAGAGTCTCACCTTTAGGCTGTCAAAATAATATTCAAATATCTACAAGGAACTCGAGACTTTGGACTATGGTCTCCAAAGAATGCTGATCTCACTCTTCATGCTTACGCTGATGCAGATTGGGCTAGAAATGTTGATGATCGGAAAATAACTAGTGGTGGTGCATTCTATATGGGGCCCTGGTTAGTATCTTGGTTCAGAAAGAAGTAAAAATCTATTGCCTTATCTACAACAGAAGCAGACTATGTGGCTGCCACATCATGTTGCACTCAAATTCTTTGGATGATGCAAACCTTACAAGACTTTCAAATCAAATGTTCACCTCCTATCTCCATTATGTGTGATAATACAAGTGCCATCAGTATCTCAAAGAATCCTGTTATGAATTCCAAGACCAAGCACATTCCCATCAAGTATCACTTCTTACGTGAACAAGTGCTTGAACAAAAGGTGAAGTTGGAGTATGTTCCCTCCAAAGAACAAGTTGCTGATATATTTACCAAACCTCTACCCAGGGAAGCGTTCGAATATCTCAGATAGAAGCTGGGAGTAGTCTCTGCCATGCAGAAGGTCAGATCTACTTAAATGCAGAAGATTGAGTTGGATACGCGAATTTCATGAAAAACAGTTGCGTATATATGCGAGTTTATACAAAGAAAACCGCGTCTGGGTGGTTGCTGAAAAATTTTTCTGGGTCAACATTCTTCAGCACAACTATGGTGTTGTTGGGTATCTCTGGTGATGTTTTAGCTCTCGTATTTCTATTTCATTCTCTGATATTTGATGAAGATACCTTGATGATTTGCTGTTGAAAGTGTTCAGGATGCACAAGCTAAGGGGGAGCATTGGTCATGTGGAAAGTAATGCATTGTTGGCATTATGATGGTTCTGAAATATGATCTCTCTCTTGAGGTCTTTTTGATATTGGTCATAAAAATTCATATTTGTAATTTGATGAAAAGGTCATGTTGAGACCTATGATGTAAATTTTTATATTCAGTCATGTAAGGACTTCTTCAAATTTGTAAATCCACTTGGTTGGGGTAGTTGAGTCAAAATGTGTAAACCCACTTGGTTGGGTACTTGAGTCACATATGTAAATCCACTTGGTTGGATATTTGATTTAAGTATTAGTCCTTGGTGATAGGAAAGGTCATAGAGTCATGTACTTCATTGAAAAATATGTTTGAAGATTCAGCATGAACTCAGGGGGAGCATGGTAACTTCAGTGCATAGAGCTCTTATTTCTACATGAGAAGAAAAACCTTGTTTTGGTTTTGATCCGCCCTTTTCCCTTGATGTCAAAGGGGGAGAGTATCATGATGTTTGAATGGTGTTTGAATAGGGGGAGAGTATCATGGTGTTTGAATAATGCTTATAATCAATGTATCTATCTGTTGTGGTGATCAAACACCATCATGGTTGCCATCAAGTCCAAAGGGGGAGATTGTTGGAAATATGATGCAGAGTGTTGTCCTTGATGGCAACCTACTTGATAAAGTTGATGGCAACCTGCTTGATAAAGTTTTCCTTGATGGAAACTGACTTGATGAGTTTATTAATGATGTAAATCTGATGTATCTACAGAGTAGTTCAGATGTAATGGAGAAAGGAATTCCTGTAAGGGCTAGAGCAATGATGAAAATGGTATGTCACAAAGAATACGCGGGTTTGTAAGGGCTAAGTAGCGTATGTACGCGGAAATGTACGTGACAAGTCGCGTATGCCCTTTTGCGCTCCAAAATTAGAATACCAAGGGGCATTACCATGATTTTGGCACATAGTATTGAGCGTTGGATTATCTATTTGATCCCATCCAGGAATACCATCGGAGGTTGAGTGGTTTTGACTCATGGTATTGATAAAGGCTAAACCTATATAAGGAGAAGAGAATAATAGTGCAAGGTGTGCATATGTCTGGGTTTTAATGAATACTTCACTCTGAAGTATATCTGCATGGTTGAACTCTGTTCTTAATTGATAGATCTGAATCTATGATGCACCTATGGATATGATGAAGGTTCAAGATCTCTAGATCTAGAAATGATGAATCTTTGAGATGATCTAAAAAGAAATGATGAAGACTTGGCGCAAGTCTGATGAAGAAATTGAAGAAATCTGGGTAAGTTTATAGATCTGGATTGTTCTGCAAAGTTTATATTTTATAGATCTATATGCTAGTTTGTCTTGGTAAAAGTGCGTATATACGTGGGTCCGATTAAATAAAAGCGCGTATGGAAGTCAGGGTTTCTAAAGAATAAAATACACTGAAGTATACGCAGGTTTGTCTCTGTGAAAGCGCGTACATGCGCAGGCTCAGTGAAGTAAAAGCACATATGGAATCTAGGGTTTTGTTGAAATGTGTGGAATGAAATGTCTGATCTGTTATGCTGTTTTACTGCTGTCTGTCAAGGAGGTATTCACACAGATCTGGGTTGTTTGAATGTTGATTGTGCTAATAATTATGATTAAAGATCAAGTTGTTGGTTGATGATTCAATGAAGGAAGAATGATTGTCTAAAAAGTTCTGTATGGTGGATAGATTGTCTGAACAGAAATCTGATTTCAGATCTGAATCTGAGTTTGATCACATTCTGAAAAATCAGTGTTCTCAGAAGTATATGCAGGTTAATACGAAGATAAGTGCGTATACACACGTCTTCAGTAAATAGAAGTAGTGTATGCATTCCATGTTAGGCACAGAGGCATACGTAGGTTGGTAAGCAGGGAAGCACGTATACATGCGGGTTCAGTAAAGAGAAGTAGCATATGATATTTGATTCAATGAATATTCAGGGTTGAGTTTACATCTGCATATCTATTCTGAAGTCTGGGTTATTTTTGATATCTTGGTTACAGTGGTCTCATTGTTCTGTTTGAAGTATTGGGCAAAGTATGTTTGTTGATGTTAAGTGATGGTTAGTGTTGAAGTTGTTTGATCCAATATGAAAATTGATGAAACGTGGTCTGCAGTAGTGCTGAGGGTCGAAGCCTTCAGTGAGGGGGTAGTAGCTCCCTTCCAGTGGTAGCTGGTAAATGAGAGCAGGGGGTAGTAGCTCCCTTCTAGGAGAGGCTGTTAAACGAGAGCAGGGGGTTGTAGCTCCCTTCCAGGAGAGGCTGGTAAATGAGAGAAGGTTGTAGCCTTCTGCAGGTGGGTGCCTGCGTGCTGGTATGAGTCTGCGCCAGTACAATGTTGTAAGAAGTTTTCTTTATAATAAAAATTGAAGACTGAGATGACGACAGCGGTGGTTTTCTCCCAAATTGGGTTTCCACCTTAAATCCTGGTGTTCATGTGTGATGCTTGTGTGTGATGAATTATTCTGTTCTTTACTGCTTACTAAACATCTAATGAATGAATTATGCAATGATCTAAGTAAATAATTATTTGCATAATGAGATCTCTAGTAATATGCAAGTTTTGTTAAGGATATCCGTGTATATACAAGAGTTGGGTTTAGTAAAGTAGCGTATGGGTTTTTGAGAAAGAAAAACTAAAAAGTTATCAGTCAGATCTAAATACTGATTCCCCCCCCCCCCCGGCCCCTCTTGAAATTTTTTCCCAACATTGTGTCTCTTCATTTTTCTAGATAATAGAAAGGAAGGACTGGTTGTTCGGGGTGGACGTAGCCCAAACTGGGTGAACCACGTATATCTGTGTCTCTCTGGTTTTATGTGTTTTATGAGCTTGTATTTCCACATATTTTATGTGTTGCATTCCTCTGTAATATATAATTTTCAACAACTTGTATCAGAGCCAAAGGTCTATTTGGTTGATAAACTCATAGGAAAGAAGGGTTCCTGGTTCGAGTGGGAGAAATGGCAGAAGATGGTAAGTTTAGGGTCGAGAAATTTAACGGCCAAAACTTCCCGCTGTGGAAGATGCAGATGGAAGATTATTTGTATCATAAATATCTGTACATACCATTGAGCGGAAAAACAAAGAAGCTGACGGCTATGACAGACGCACAATGGGAGATTCTCGATAGAAAGGCACTTGGAACAGTACGATTGTGCCTCGCGACATCGATAGTCTTAAATATTTCAAAGGAAACAAAAATAGAGGGTTTGATTAAGGCGTTGGAGAAATTATATGAAAAATCGTCGGCCTCAAACAAGGTATTTCTTATGAAACGTTTATTTAATCTGAAGATGTCAGAAGGTGGATCTGTTGCAGACCATTTAAATGATTTTAATACAGTTACCAGTCAGTTAAGTTCTATAGGGGTAAACTTTGATGATGAAGTTAGGGCTCTTTTATTTCTGTGCTCATTTCCAAAAATCTGGAATGGTTTAGTTATGGCCATTAGTAACTCTGTCTCTGGATCTAGTACTTTAAAGTTTGATGATGTTGTCGGTGCTATCCTCAGTGAGGAAATGCAATGGAAAAGCTCCAGTGAGACATCGAGTAATGCTTTGAGTGTAGAGTCTAAGGGAAGAAGAATGGAAATAGGAAAGAGCCCGGGATATCGTAGTAAATCAAGGAAAGGAAAATCCAAGTCTAGATCGGGGATAGTGTGCTAGAAATGCGGAAAGAAAGGACACCTAAAGAAAGACTGTAGATCTCGGAAGGGAAAAGAAGGAGATGCACAACAAGAAAAAAATCATGAAGAAAATGTGACAGGTGATGTGTTACAAGATGCTTTGATTCTTTCTTTCGAAAATGTTACTAATTCGTGGGTAGTAGATTCAGGGGCCTCATTCCATGCCACACCTGATAAGAAATATTTTCATGACTATGTTCAAGGAGATTTTGGACAAGTCCTTTTGGGTGATGATAAACCCTGTAAAATTATTGGAATGGGTAAAGTTCTTGTAAAATAGCAAAATGGAAACCAATGGCTATTAAAGGAGGTAAGGCATGTTCTAGATCTAAAGAAAAATCTGATTTCAACAAGGTATTAGGTAGTGAAGGTTGTGTGACAACTTTCACAGATAAAACTTGGAAGGTCACCAAAGGAGCCCTGGTAATAGAAAAAGGCGAAAAGGTTGGTATATTGTATTTATGCAATGGTATTTATAGCGCTGTTAATGCTTTAAATTCCAAAGGAGAAGATGCAACATTATGGAATCATAGGCTCGGACACATGAGTGAGAAGGGGATGAAGATTCTTCACTCAAGAAATTTGTTGCTGGGTTTAAAGAATATTGATTTGGAATTTTGTGAGAATTACATTTATGGAAAACAAAAGAGAGTCAGATTTCTTAGAGTTGGGAAAGAAAAGAAGAGTGAAAAATTAGAGCTTGTGCATACAGATGTATGGGTACCTGCTCAGGTATCATCTCTTGGTGGCTCTCGTTATTATGTTACTTTTATTGATGATGCAACTAGAAAAAATTGGATTTATTGTATTCAGAATAAATCTGATGTATTTGATACTTTCAAGAAATGGAAAGCTTTGGTTGAGATTGAGACAGGGAAGTTGAAGTGTCTTAGATCAGAAAATGGAGGTGAATATTGCAGCAAAGAGTTTGATAGGTACTGTTCAAAGCATGGAATTCGCAGAGAGAATATAGTTCCAAGAACACCACAAGAAAATGGTGTATCAGAAAGGATGAATAGAACAATCATGGAGTGTGCAAGGTGCATGAGATTGCATGCAGGATTGCCTTTACAGTTTTGGGTAGATGTTGTAGATATTTTTGTTTATCTAATAAATAGAGGGCCTTCAAGTTCCTTGGATGGTGGTATTCCAGAGGAAGCATGGACAGGTAAAAAGGTAAACTACTCCTTTCTAAAGCCTTTTGGCTATGAGGCTTTTGTCCATATTAATAAAGAAAATAGAACAAAGCTTGAGGCAAAATCAAAGAAATGTACCTTTATTGGATATGGTGTTAATGATTTTGGTTATGGCTTATATGATTATGAAAATCAAAAAATCATTAGGAGTAGATCTGTAATATTCAATGAAAATGTCTTGTATAAGAATCAGTTGTAGGAAAAGAAATAGGAAAAGGAAAACAAAGAATACATATTTCTTGATGAGATCACCGAAAAGGTAAAGGTGCCTGAAAATAATAATAATCAACAACCACAACAACAACAACCACCACAACAGCAATAGGCACCTCAAACACCTGAAATTGGTGTTAGAATATCTACCAGGATAAGTAGACCCTATGAACGATACTCTCCTTCATTATATTATTTATTGTTGATTGATTCTGGTGAACCCAAATGTTATCAAGAAGTAATGCAGGTTGAAAGCAGGAAGAAGTGGGAGCTAGCCATGGAAGAAGAGATGGACTCCTTAATGCATAACCAAACTTGGGACTTAGTCAGGTTTCCTGTAGCTAAAACTACATTGCAGAATAAATGGGTTTACAATCTGAAGGAAGAAGATGGAGGAAAACAGAGGTACAAAGCGAGACTTGTGGTGAAGGGGTTTGCACAAAAGAAAGGTATTGATTTTGATGAAATATTTTCTCCTGTTGCTAAGATGACTTCAATCAGAACTATTTTAAGTCTTGTAGCAGCGGAAGATTTACATCTTGAACAGTTATATGTAAATACAACTTTTCTCCATTGAGATTTGGAGGAAGAGATCTATATGCAGCAACAAGAAGGATATGAGGTCAAAGTGAAAGAAAAATTAGTGTGCAGGTTAAAGAAGAGCTTGTATGGCTTAAAACAGGCTCCAAGGCAGTGGTATCTAAAATTTGACAAGTTTATGTCTAAACAAGGTTATACTAGATGCCGCTCTGATCATTGTGTTTATCTGAAAAATAAAAATGATGGAAGCTATATTATATTGTTATTGTATGTAGATGACATGCTTGTTGCAGGGTCTAACATGTAGGAAATAAATGTGCTCAAAATAAAATTGGCAAATTCATTTGCAATGAAGGATTTGGGAGCTGCAAAACAAATCCTTAGTATGAGAATAACTAGAGACAGGAAAAATCGCAAATTAACACTGTCTCAGAATGAGTACATATAAAAGGTGTTGAAAAGATTTAATACGCAGAATGCAAAACCAGTTAGTATACCTTTTTCTAGCCATTTTAAACTTAGTAAGGAGATGTGCCCAAAGACCCAAGAAGAAATGAATTATATGTCTAAAGTTCCATATGCATCAGCAGTTGGAAGCTTAATGTATGCAATGGTCTACACAAGGCTTGATATTGCACATGCAGTGGGAGTTGTAACCAGGTACATGAATAATCCAAGAAAAGAACATTGGATGGCAGTGAAATGGATTCTCAGATATTTGAGAGGTACCAAAAATCAAGCATTATGCTTTGGTGGTTCAAACATTTCTCTACAGGGATATGTTGATGCAGATATGGTAGGTGACAAAGATAACGGGAGGAGCACTACAAGATATGTATTTACTGTAGGTGGAACAACTGTCAGTTGGGTTTCAAAATGTTGGGAAAAATACTGAGAGGGGGGGGGTGAATCAGTATTTATTGCATAATCAAATCTTTTTACTTTTTCATTCCTTAAAACCCATACGCTACTTTCCTTCAGTAAACTAGCATATATACGCGGATCCCCTTTATGAAACTAGCGTATACACAGAGATCTAGATCTGTCATTAAATCTTCACTTATATTATTCCATCATTCATTCATCAGATGTTCAATAAACAGTAAAAAGGTGCAGTAAGAACAGAATAAACCATCACACAAAGCATCACACATGAACAGCAGGATTTTTAGGTGGAAACCCAAATCGGGAGAAAACCACCGCTGCAGTTGCTCAGCCTTCAATATTTTATTATAGAGAAAAAATCTTACAACATATGTGCTGGAACAGACTTGACCAGCACGCAGGCACCCACCTGCGCTCGTTTACCAGCCTCTCCTGGAAGGGAGCTCCAACCCCCTGACTCGTTTACCAGCCTCTCCTGGAAGGGAGCTACGACCCCCCGATCTCGTTTACTAGCCTCACCTGGAAGGGAGCTACAACCCCCTGACTGAAGGCTACAACCCTCAGCACCACCTTGGACCACGTTTCATCAATTTTCACACTGGATCCAACAACTTCAATAGAACACCACTTGCATGCCACATTTCATCATATTTTCATACTGGACCCTTTCCATACTTTTAAGAACAAACATTCATCACCAACAGATACATATCAACACAGATCAGATAGCAGAAACACAGCAGAACAGATCAGATATTTCATACCCCTTGCTTCAGCAAACCCTAGTTTGCATACGCGCTTTTACTTCGCTGATGTCGCGTATATACGCGCTTCCGTCCACACAAACCAGCGTATACCTCAGTGTATATTTTATTGTGCATACGCGCTTTCTCTTCACTGAAGCCGCGTATATACGCGCTTCCTCCGCGGCGAAGTAGCGTATAGATCTTCAATCATTACAGAGCAACATACTTTATCAGATCAGATATTCAGTTCAGATCTATTCTTTTGCTTCAGACAGATGTTCGCCTAGATGTTCGCCTCATCACAGATCTAGGCCTTCCATAAGCAGATCTAGTAGATACAAGTGCATTTCAGATCTAGATCCCCTTCTTCATCATTGGTGCAACATAGATTCCGATCTATCATCAAACCTTTACCCTTTCCATTCAGATCTACTTCAGGGAGAAGTATTCATTCAAGCTTAGACATCTTGCACCCACACTCATTTTTCATTTGCACAATGAATTTCTTCTCTTTATATAGGCTTATCCTTTTTCAATACCATGGGCCCCTCTTTTTAATACCATGAGCCAAACCAATACCACGAGCCTTCAATACCACGGGCCCCTTTTCCAATACCATGAGCCAAAATAATACCATGGTGGTTACCCATGTTTTTCTCTTTTTGAGTGCTTTTACCCATACGCGACTTGGATCGTTGTTTCCCGCGTGCATACGCGACTTACCTTAGACAGATCTGCGTATTCATAGAGACATACTCTTTTCATCATACTTTGAGCACATTCTGAATTCCTTTCTTCATTGCCTTCTGTATACATTGTAGATACATCATATTTTCTTCATCAAGAACATATTCTAGCAAGCACAACTTCATCAAGTAAGTTGTCATCATCTTCATCAAGAGGATTGCCATTTAAGGACAACACTCAGCGCCATATTGCTAACAAGCATCATATCACATCAGATTTACATCATTTACCAAGTCCATTAAGTCAAGCATAACTTCATCAGGTAGATTGCCATCAAGGACAACACATGTCAACAGTCGCATGTCTTCATCTTCATTCAGTGGGTTGCCATCAAGGAAAACATCCTGCATCATATTTCCAACAATCTCCCCCTTTGGACTTGATGGCAACCACGATGGCGTTTGGTTACCACAACAGATAGATACATTAAGAATACAATGACACCATGTCACTCTCCCTATTTTTACCATGTCACTCTCTCCATTTTTGCCATGTCACTCTCTCCATTTTTGGCATCATTCAAACACCATGTCACTCTCCCCCTTTGACATCAAGGGCAAAGGGCACATCATTATCTTCATTCAAACACCATGTCACTCTCCCGCAAAGGACAAAACCAGCAGATCAAAACCAACACACTCTCCCCCTTTGACATCAAGGGCAACGGGCGGATCAGAATCAACACACTCACCCCCTTTTCTCCTCATGTAGAAGAAGCGTTCTGCAGATCTGATGTATACTGAAGTGACCAAGCTCCCCCTGAGTTCATGCTGAATCTTCAAACATATTTTCAATGAAGTACATGACTCTATGAACTTCCTATCACCAAAAGACTCATACTTACATCAAATATCCAACCAAGTGGATTTACATATAAGACTCAAGTACCCAACCAAGAGGGTTTACACATTTCAACTCAGCTACCTAACCAAGTGGGTTTACAAACATGACTCAGCTACCCAACCAAGTGGGTTTACAAATTGACAAGTCCTTACATGACTGAATATTACAATTTTACAACATGGGTCTCAACTAGACCTTTTCATCAAAGTACAAATATGAATTTTCATAATTAATACCAAAAAGACCTCAAGAGAGATCATATATCAGAACCACCATAATGCCAGCAATGCATTATACTCAGCAAAACTAATGCTCCCCCTGAAACTGTGCATCCAAGCATCCTTTTCATATGACTAAGGCTCCCCCTTAGTTTGTGCATCCTAAACACTTTCACCAACAAATCATCAAGGCATCTTTATCAAAACATTAGAAATGGAATTATGAGAACTGGAACACCACCAGAGATACCAAACAGTATCAGAGATACCAAACAGCACTGCAGCTGTGCTGAAGAAAGCTGACTCCAAGCAAAAATTGTCAGCAATCAGACATACGCGGTTTTCTATGCAGGAACTCGCGTATATACGCGACTGTGTTTCAGGAAACCCGCGTATACAATACCATCTTCTATATTTTAACCAGATCTGATCCTCTTGTGAGAAAAAGACAGTGTTCATCTTCTTTCTGGGATAATTGAATGTTTCCCTGGACTTCAGATAAACAGTGTAGTTGTGTCTTCAAGCGTCATCCACCGATTGTAGCATAAGCACATTAGGAACCAAGCCTTCAGATTCTTTGCAGCATCAATACATTCTTTCCATACCAGAACAGCATCTTCACATAGGTGTCAAGCAATCATCCATGTGGTCCAACATCATCAAGATCTTCAAGATTTAACATGAAGTAACATAAGTAGGCAAAATATCTCTCAACCATAGTAACACACTCTGCATGATCTATCCTCATTTCTGAATTATAAGACTTTCATCTCAACAACGAATTCTCTTCATCATAAAGCAACCAGGCTTCATCCATAATCTTCAACACAAGAACCCATGTATCATTTCATTATCATGATTATAACCAGAATGATGCTAACAGTGCAATCATCAGCAGTTAGACTGATGCTCCCCCTGGACTTCTGCTCCAGATCTTCAGCTATAAGATAAATTTCCTTATCATCAATGCATACGCGGCTGTGTCAGCTGGAACTCGCGTGTATACGCGACTTTGGTGAATAGAACCCTCTTATGGAAAGTGAAACATAGAAATTTTTCACATTCCTTTATCTCCTCCTGTAAATTTACCTTGTGTTCCTGTCTTTTCTTCACACCAGATGCACTGTCAGAAATACATATAACCAGAATAATCAAATCAACCATGAGATTCATCATGCATTGCTCCCCTTGTGACGATACATTACTAAATCTCATAATGTATCCCACATCATTCCTACAGTCAATAAGAAAAGTCAGCTTCACAAGCGGATAACTGCAGTAGGGTCAGAATACCCTACGTTTCTGATTAGTCCTCTATCTTGAATTGAGTGTTTTCTTCAAGAAAATCATTGTCTTCTAGAGCATCCACAAAAGTATCATTTTCTTCTCTAGGTTGATTCCTATTCCATCCTTCCATCTTTTTCCAGATTTGTTTAAACTTTCTATTTGTGTGCTGGAAGTTATCCAATTTCTCATATCTATTCAGCCTGCATTCCTTTTCTACATGTCCATACTTGTTACAAGAATAACATCTTATGTGTCCAGAGTAATAAGAATTATAATGAGTATTTCTGATCTTCCTTCTTTTACAATCAGCTGCTTTATGTCCATACTTGTTACATGAGAAACAATATCCCTTGAAGCTAGAGTACCTGTTTATTTGTGGCGGAATTGTTCTGCTTCTGCAATTTGCTGCAACATGCCCATATTTATGACATTTAAAACATTCAACGTTCTTGAATGAATTCCTTTGAGAATTCATGATTGTTGGTTGATCTTCTGTTTCTTTCAACACTTCAGATTTTGCATTGATGTCCTTTGATTCTTTAGCACCTCCTTGTGAGCTCGATTCTCCTTTAACAGTTTCATGGAAACCAAGACCAAGTTTGATAGCAGGAGACCTTTGATTACTCAGAATATTGTCCAAAATATTAGTACTATCATGAAACCTCAAAATTTTAACCTTTTCTTCTAATTTACCTTTGAGAATGTTTACCTCAACCTCCAAGGCTTGACATTGTTTTGTCATGCTTTCTTCTTTCCTTCTTCCATCTTCTACTTGATCCTTCAGATTTAGAATCTCTTCTTTCAACCAATTTTCGTTTTCTTCACATGTTTGTTCCAACTCTTCATTCTTCTTATTTGATTTTTCCAGATCTTCTTTGAGAGAGATGATTTCTGCTTCAAGGCCTTCCTTTTCAAATGACAGAGGTTCTTCATTCTTCTTATTTGATGCTTCAAGATCTGTTTGTAGAAAGATGATTGTAGCTTCAAGTCCTTCATTCTTCTTGCTTGATTTTTCGAGATCTACATTTAGATCGTTGATTTCTGCTTCTAGTTCTTTAATATGATTTTGATACTTGTCCACCTGACCATTCAACATTTCTATTTGTTCTTTCATTTGAGAGATCATCTCTTTGTTGATAGAATCTTTCTTATCAATTGCTCTTTGTTGTTCTTCATCTTTGATCTTGAAAGCTTTCTCTAATTCCAAAATACTACTTTCACAAATTTCATCATCGTTTGTACCACCAAGATCATGCAAAGGATGACCCCAATCACTATCTGATTCATCTTCTTCTATTTTCTGAGATATCTCCTTGCTTCGAGTAGCCTTCTTCTTTTTCTTCTTTGCCACGAGCACTTGTAGAGCTTCGTCAGAATCTGTTTCATCTTCTTCAATTTTTGCTATACATGATTTCTGAGGTATCTCCTTTCCTTGAGTAACCTTCTTCTTTTGCTTCTTTGCCATGAGCACTTTCATATCATGGTCAGAATCTTCTTCATCTTCACTGGACACTTCATCATCATCTTATTTTGCATAATAACTCTTTCTCTTTTCAAATTGTTTCTCTTTACCATGATTTTCTCTATAAGGACATTTAGCAGCATAATGACCAACTTTTCCACACTCAAAACATTTGAAGGGAAGCTTACCTTTGAATCTTCCAGTACCTAGTTGGAGCTTTCTTACGAAATTTGCTTCTTCTTCATCGGATATATAGCTGGATTCTTTGAAAACTTCCTTTTCCTTTCCTTTTGTAGATGCCTTAAAAGCAGCTTCTCTTACTTGAGAAGGGCCTCCTTGTCTCATTTCAAAAGCAGTCAGAGTACCATGTAATTGAACAATAGTAAGCGATTGCAGATCTTGCCTTTCTTCAATAGCTAAAACTTTAGAGTCAAATTTTGAAGTCAAGGATCTTAAGACCTTTTCCACCAGAGTAGTATCAGTTATGGTTTCACCCAAATTTCTCATTCGATTTACAATATCATCCAGACGAAGAAAGAAACCGGCAACACTCTCATCACTATGCATCTTCAAATTTTCATATTCAATTCTAAGAGTTTGGAGTTTTGCACTTTTTACCTTTGTGTCTCCTTCATAGCTTAGAATGATTTTGTCCCATATATCTTTTGCTGAATGTAGCTGCATTACTTTAGCAAATTCTGATTCATACATGCTTCCCAATAAGACATTCACTGCTTTGGCATTGATTTCATACTTCTTTCTTTCAGCTGCATCAGTAGGAATATTTGCCGGGTATTGATAACCTTCTTGCACGATTGCCCATACATCTGCACCAAGACTTTGCAGATATGCTTTTGTTCGTACCTTCCAGAAAATCAGATTTCTTCCATTGAATAGAGGTGGCTTTATAGACATTACTCCTTCTTGACTTCCCATTGCGACGGATCTCCTTCAAGCGATCAAGCTTCTGCAGAAGAACCTGCTCTGATACCAATTGTTGGGAAAAATACTGAGAGGGGGGGGGGGTGAATAAGTATTTATCAGACAATCAAATCTTACTTTTTCATTCCTTAAACCATATGTTACTTTCTTCACAAGAACTGATTATACATTTTGAATTTAGATCCCCTTTATGAAACTAGCGTATACACAGAGATCTAGATCTGTCATTAAATCTTCACTTATATTATTCCATCATTCATTCATCAGATGTTCAATAAACAGTTAACATGTGCAGTAAGAACAGAATAAACCATCACACAAAGAATCACACATGAACACCAGGATTTTTAGGTGGAAACCCAAATCAGGAGAAAACCACTGCTGCAGTTGCTCAGCCTTCAATATTTTATTATAGAGAAAACATCTTACAACATATGTGCTGGCGCAGACTTGACCAGCACGCAGGCACCCACCTGCGCTCGTTTACCAGCCTCTCCTGGAAGGGAGCTACGACCCCCTGAATCGTTTACCAGCCTCTCCTGGAAGGGAGCTACGACCCCCCGATCTCGTTCGGCCTCACCTCCGGAAGGGAGCTACGACCCCCCGATCTCGCTACTGTACCGTCTCCTGGAAGGGAGCTACAACCCCCTGACTGAAGGCTACAACCCTCAGCACCACCTTGGACCACGTTTCATCAATTTTCACACTGGATCCAATCCAACTTCAATAGAACACCACTTGCAGGCCACATTTCATCATATTTTCATACTGGACCCTTTCCATACTTTTAAGCACAAACATACATCACCAACAGATACATATCAACACAGATCAGATAGTAGAAACACAGCAGAACAGATCAGATATTTCATACCCCTTGCTTCAACAAACCCTAGTTTGCATACGCGCTTTCCCTTTACTGATGTCGCGTATATACGCGCTTCCGTCCACACAAACCAGCGTATACCTCAGTGTATATTTTATTGCGCATACGCGCTTTCGCTTCGCTGAAGCTGCGTATATACGCGCTTCCTCCGCGGCGAAGTAGCGTATAGATCTTCAATCATTACAAAGCAGCATACTTCATCAGATCAGATATTCAGTTCAGATCTACCCTTTTGCTTCAGACAGATGTTCGCCTAGATGTTCGCCTCATCACAGATCTAGGCCTTCCATAAGCAGATCTAGTAGATACAAGTGCATTTCAGATCTAGATCCCCTTCTTCATCATTGGTGCATCATAGATTCCGA
This sequence comes from Pinus albicaulis, assembly GCA_034641835.2. Taxonomy (NCBI): domain Eukaryota; kingdom Viridiplantae; phylum Streptophyta; class Pinopsida; order Pinales; family Pinaceae; genus Pinus; species Pinus albicaulis. The sequence continues at coordinate 340,908,832 of CM076574.1, read as the reverse complement.
TCTATCATCAAACCTTTACCCTTTCCATTCAGATCTACTTCAAGGAGAAGTATTCATTCAAGCTCAGACATCTTGCACCCACACTCATTTTTCATTTGCACAATGAATTTCTTCTCTTTATATAGGCTTATCCTTTTTCAATACCATGGGCCCCTCTTTTTAATACCATGAGCCAAACCAATACCACGAGCCTTCAATACCACGGGCCCCTTTTCCAATACCATGAGCCAAAATAATACCATGGTGGTTACCCCTGTTTTGCTCTTTTTGAGCGCTTTTACCCATACGCGACTTGGAACGTTGTTTCCCGCGTGCATACGCGACTTCCCTTAGACATATCCGCGTATTCATAGAGACATACTCTTTTCATCATACTTTGAGCACATTCTGAATTCCTTTCTTCATTGCCTTCTGTATACATTGTAGATACATCATATTTTCTTCATCAAGAACATATTCTAGCAAGCAAAACTTCATCAAGTAAGTTGTCATCATCTTCATCAAGAGGATTGCCATTTAAGGACAACACTCAGCGCCATATTGCTAACAAAGCATCATATCACATACGATTTACATCATTTACCAAGTCCATTAAAGTCAATAATAACTTCATCAGGTAGATTGCCATCAAGGACAACACATGTCAACAGTCGCATGTCTTCATCTTCATTCAGTGGGTTGCCATCAAGGACAACACTCTGCATCATATTTCCAACAATATCCCCCTTTGGACTTGATGGCAACCATGATGGTGTTTGGTTACCACAACAGATAGATACATTAAGAATACAATGACACCATGTCACTCTCCCTATTTTTACCATGTCACTCTCTTCATTTGTGACACCATTCTTTTTCTTCATTCAAACACCATGTCATTCTCCCCCTTTGACATCAAGGGCAAAGGGCACATCATTATCTTCATTCAAACACCATGTCACTCTCCCCCTTTGACATCAAGGGCAACGGACAAAACCAGCAGATCAAAACCAACACACTCACCCCCTTTTCTCCTCATGTAGAAGAAGCGTTCTGTAGATCTGATGTATACTGAAGTGACCAAGCTCCCCCTGAGTTCATGCTGAATCCTCAAACATATTTTCAATGAAGTACATGACTCTATGAAGTTCCTATCACCAATGACTCATACTTACATCAAATATCCAACCAAGTGGATTTACATATGAGACTCAAGTACCCAGCCAAGTGGGTTTACAAATTTGACTCAGCTACCCAACCAAGTGGGTTTACAAACATGACTCAGCTACCCAACCAAGTGGGTTTACAAATTGACAAGTCCTTACATGACTGAATATTACAATTTTACAACATGGGTCGCAACCAGACCTTTTCATCAAAGTACAAATATGAATTTTCATAATTAATACCAAAAAGACCTCAAGAGAGATCATATATCAGAACCACCATAATGCTAGCAATGCATTATACTCAGCAAAACTAATGCTCCCCCTGAAACTGTGCATCCAAGCAGCCTTTTCATATGACTAAGGCTCCCCCTTAGTTTGTGCATCCTGAACACTTTCACAACAAATCATCAAGGAATCTTTATCAAAACATTAGAAATGGAATTATGAGAACTGGAACACCACCAGAGATACCAAACAGTATCAGAGATACCAAACAGCACTGCAGCTGTGCTGAATAAAGCTGACTCCAAGAAAAAATTGTCAGCAATCAGACATACGCGGTTTTCTGTGCAGGAACTCGCGTATATACGCGACTGTGTTTCAGGAAACCCGCGTATACAATACCATCTTCTATATTTTAACCAGATCTGATCCTCTTGTGAGAAAAAGACAGTGTTCAGCTTCTTTCTGGGATAATTGAATGTTTCCCTGGACTTCAGATAAACAGTGTAGTTGTGTCTTCAAGCGTCATCCACCGATTGTAGCATAAGCACATTAGGAACCAAGCCTTCAGATTCTTTGCAGCATCAATACATTCTTTCCATACCAGAACAACATCTTCACATAGGTGTCAAGCAATCATCCATGTGGTCCAACATCATCAAGATCTTCAAGATTTAACATGAAGTAACATAAGTAGGAAAAATATCTCTCAACCATAGTAACACACTCTACATGATCTATCCTCATTTCTGAATTATAAGACTTTCATCTCAACAACGAATGCTCTTCATCATAAAGCAACCAGGCTTCATCCATAATCTTCAACACAAGAACCCATGTATCATTTCATTATCATGATTATAACCAGAATGATGCTAACAGTGCAATCATCAGCAGTTAGACTGATGCTCCCCTGGACTTCTGCTCCAGATCTTCAGCTATCAGATAAATTTCCTTATCATCAATGCATACGCGGCTGTGTCAGCTAGAACTCGCGTGTATACGCGACTTTGGTGAATAGAACCCGCGTATGGAAAGTGAAACATAGAAATTTTTCACATTCCTTTATCTCCTCCTGCAAATTTACCTTCTGTTCCTGTCTTTTCTTCACACCAGATGCACTGTCAGAAATACATATAACCAGAATAATCAAATCAACCATGAGAGACATCATTCATTGCTCCCTTTGTGACGATACATTACTAGATCTCATAATGTATCCTACATCATTCTTGCAGTCAATAAGAAAAGTCAGCTTCAAAAGCGGATGACTGCAGTAGGGTCAGAATTCCCTACGTTTCTGATCGGTCCTCCATCTTGAATTGAGTGTTTTCTTCAAGAAAATCATTGTCTTCTAGAGCATCCACAAAAGTATCCTTTTCTTCTCTAGATTGATTCTTATTCCATCCCTCCATCTTTTTCCAGATTTGTTTAAACTTTCTATTTGTGTGCTGGAAGTTATCCAATTTCTCATATCTATTCAGCCTGCATTCCTTTTCTACATGTCCATACTTGTTACAAGAATAACATCTTATGTGTCCAGAGTAATAAGAATTATAATGAGTATTTCTGATCTTCCTTCTTTTACAATCAGTTTCTTTATGTCCATACTTGTTACATGAGAAACAATATCCCTTGAAGCTAGAGTACCTGTTTATTTGTGGCGGAATTGTTCTGCTTCTGCAATTTGCTGCAACATGCCCATAGTTATGACATTTAAAACATTCAACGTTCTTGAATGAATTCCTTTGAGAATTCATGATTGTTGGTTGATCTTCTATTTCTTTCAACACTTCAGATTTTGCATTGATGTCCTTTGATTCTTTAGCACCTCCTTGTGAGCTCGATTCTCCTTTAACAGTTTCATGGAAACCAAGACCAAGTTTGATAGCATGAGACCTTTGATTACTCAGAATATTGTCCAAAATATTAGTACTATCATGAAACCTCAAAAGTTTAACCTTTTCTTCTAATTTACCTTTGAGAATGTTTACCTCAACCTCCAAGGCTTGACATTGCTTTATCATGCTTTCTTCTTTCCTCCTTCCATATTCTACTTGATCCTTCAGATTTAGGATCTCTTCTTTCAGCCAATTTTCGTTTTCTTCACATGTTTGTTCCAACTCTTCATTCTTCTTATTTGATTTTTCCAGATCTTCTTTGAGAGAGATGATTTCTGCTTCAAGGCCTTCCTTTTCAAATGACAGAGGTTCTTCATTCTTCTTATTTGATGCTTCAAGATCTGTTTGTAGAAAGATGATTGCAGCTTCAAGTCCTTCATTCTTCTTACTTGATTTTTTGAGATCTGCATTTAGATCGTTGATTTCTGCTTCTAGTTCTTTAATACGATTTTGATACTTGTCCACCTGACCATTCAGCATTTCTATTTGTTCTTTCATTTGAGAGATCATCTCTTTATTGATAGAATCTTTCTTATCAATTGCTCTTTGTTGTTCTTCATCTTTGATCTTGAAAGCTTTCTCTAATTCCAAAATACTACTTTCACAAATTTCATCATCGTTTGTACCACCAAGATCATGCAAAGGATGACCCCAGTCACTATCTGATTCATCTTCTTCTATTTTCTGAGATATCTCCTTGCTTCAAGTAGCCTTCTTCTTTTTCTTCTTTGCCATGAGCACTTGTAGAGCTTCGTCAGAATCTGTTTCATCTTCTTCAATTTTTTCTATACATGATTTCTGAGGTATCTCCTTTCCTTGAGTAACCTTCTTCTTTTGCTTCTTTTCCATGAGCACTTTCAGATCATGGTCAGAATCTTCTTCATCTTCACTGGACACTTCATCATCATCTTCATTTGCATAATAACTCTTCCTTTTTTCAAATTGTTTCCCTTTACCATGTTTTTCTCTATAAGGACATTTAGCAGCATAGTGACCAACCTTTCCACACTCAAAACATTTGAAAGGAAGCTTACCTTTGAATCTTCCAGTTCCTAGTTGGAGTTTTCTCACGAAATTCGCTTCTTCTTCATCGGATATATAGCTGGATTCTTTGACAACTTCCTTTTCTTTTCCTCTTGCAGATACCTTAAAAGCAGTTTCTCTGACTTGAGAAGGACCTCCTTGTCTCATTTCAAAAGCAGTCAGAATACCATGTAATTGAACAATAGTAAGAGTTTGCAGATCTTGCCTTTCTTCAATAGCTGAAACTTTAGAGTCAAATTTTGAAGTCAAGGATCTTAAGACCTTTTCCACCAGAGTAGTATCAGTTATGGTTTCACCCAAATTTCTCATCAGATTTACAATATCATCCAGACGAAGAAAGAAACTGGCAACACTCTCATCACTATGCATCTTCAAATTTTCATATTCAATTCTAAGAGTTTGGAGTTTTGCACTTTTTACCTTTGTGTCTCCTTCATAGCTTAGAATGATTTTGTCCCATATATCTTTTGCTGAATGTAGCTGCATTACTTTAGCAAATTCTGATTTAGACATGCTTCCCAATAAGACATTCTCTGCTTTGGCATTGATTTCATACTTCTTTCTTTCAGCTGCATCAGTAGGAATATTTGCCGGATATTGATAACCTTCTTGCACGATTGCCCATACATCTGCACCAAGACTTTGCAGATATGCTTTTGTTTGTACCTTCCAAAAAATCAGATTGCTTCCATTGAATAGAGGTGGCTTTATAGACATCACTCCTTCTTGACTTCCCATTGCGACGGATCTCCTTCAAGCGATCAAGCTTCTGCAGAAGGACCTGGCTCCGATACCAATTTTTGGGAAAAATACTGAGAGGGGGGGGTGAATCAGTATTTATTGCATAATCAAATCTTTTTACTTTTTCATTCCTTAAAACCCATACACTACTTTCCTTCAGTAAACTAGCGTATATACGCGGATCCCCTTTATGAAACTAGCGTATACACAGAGATCTAGATCTGTCATTAAATCTTCACTTATATTATTCCATCATTCATTCATCAGATGTTCAATAAACAATAAACATGTGCAGTAAGAACAGAATAAACCATCACACAAAGCATCACACATGAACACCAGGATTTTTAGGTGGAAACCCAAATCGGGAGAAAACCACCGCTGCAGTTGCTCAACCTTCAATATTTTTATTATAGAGAAAACATGTTACAACATATGTGCTGGTGCAGACTTGACCGGCTCACGCGAGCACCCTGGCGGCTGCACCGGCCTCTCTGGAAGGGAGCTCGACCCCACGACTCGTTTACCGGCCCTCTCCTGGAAGGGAGCTACGACCCCCTGACTCGTTTACCAGCCTCACCTGGAAGGGAGCTACGACCCCCCGATCTCGTTTACCAGCCTCACCTGGAAGGGAGCTACAACCCCCTGACTGAAGGCTACAACCCTCAGCACCACCTTGGACCACGTTTCATCAATTTTCACACTGGATCCAACCACTTCAATAGAACACAACTTGCAGGCCACAATTCATCATATTTCCAGACCGAACCCTTTCCATACTTTTAAGCACAAACATACATCACCAATAGATACATTTATCAGCACGAGATCGGATAGCGAAGCACGGTTGTCATCGGATATTTTATACCCCTTGTGACAAACCCTGGATTTGCATACGTGCTTCACCATTTGATGTCGCGTATATACGCAGCACAGATCCCACACAAACCAGCCCTCCTCGGTCAATATATTTTGTGTATCTGCTTTCTCTTATTGGCTTGTGACCCATATACGCGCTTCTCACGGCCCAGTAAGCGTATAGATCTTGATCATTACGAGGAAGCGACATACTTCATCGAATCCGAGATATTCAGTTCAGATCTATCCTTTTGCTTCAGACAGATGTTCGCCTAGATGTTCACCTCATCACAGATCTAGGCCTTCCATAAGCAGATCTAGTAGATACAAGTGCATTTCAGATCTAGATCCCCTTATTCATCATTGGTGCATCATAGATTCCGATCTATCATCAAACCTTTACCCTTTCCATTCAGATCTACTTCAGGGAGAAGTATTCATTCAAGCTCAGACATCTTGCACCCACACTCATTTTTCATTTGCACAATGAATTTCTTCTCTTTATATAGGCTTATCCTTTTTCAATACCATGGGCCCCTCTTTTTAATACCATGAGCCAAACCAATACCACGAGCCTTCAATACCACGGGCCCCTTTTCCAATAACATGAGCCAAAATAATACCATGGTGGTTACCCCTGTTTTGCTCTTTTTGAGCGCTTTTACCCATACGCGACTTGGATCATTGTTTCCCGCGTGCATACGCGACTTACCTTAGACAGATCCGCGTATTCATAGAGACATACTATTTTCATCATACTTTGAGCACATTCTGAATTCCTTTCTTCATTGCCTTCTGTATACATTGTAGATACATCATATTTTCTTCATCAAGAACATATTCTAGCAAGCACAACTTCATCAAGTAAGTTGTCATCATCTTCATCAAATGGGTTGCCATTTAAGGACAACACTCAGCACCATATTGCTAACAAACATCATATCACATCAGATTTACATCATTTACCAAGTTCATTAGGTCAAGAATAACTTCATCGGGTAGATTGCCATCAAGGACAACACATGTCAACGATCGCATGTCTTCAAATTCATTAATTGGTTCATCAAGGACAACATTCTGCATCATATTTCCAACAATCTCCCCCTTTGGACTTGATGGCAACCACGATGGTGTTTGGTTACCACACTAGATAGATACATTAAGAATACAATGACACCATGTCACTCTCCCTATTTTTACCATGTCACTCTCTCCATTTTTGCCATGTCACTCTCTCCATTTTTGGCATCATTCAAACACCATGTCACTCTCCCCCTTTGACATCAAGGGCAAAGGGCGGATCAAAACCAGCGGATCAAAACCAACACACTCTCCCCCTTTGACATCAAGGGCAACGGGCAGATCAAAACCAACATACTCACCCCCTTTTCTCCTCATGTAGAAGAAGCGTTCTGCAGATCTGATGTATACTGAAGTGACCAAGCTCCCCCTGAGTTCATGCTGAATCTTCAAACATATTTTTCAATGAATTACATGACTCTATGAACTTCCTATCACCAAAGACTCATACTTACATCAATTATCCATCCAAGTGGATTTACATATGAGACTCAACTACCCAACCAAGTGGGTTTACAAATTTGACTCAACTACCCAACCAAGTGGGTTTACAAAATTTGACTCAGCTACCCAACCAAGTGGGTTTACAAAAATGACAAGTCCTTACATGACTGAATATTACAATTTTACAACATGGGTCTCAACCAGACCTTTTCATCAAAGTACAAATATGAATTTTCATAATTAATACCAAAAATACCTCAAGAGAGATCATATATCAGAACCACCATAATGCCAGCAATGCATTATACTCAGCAAAACTAATGCTCCCCCTGAAACTGTGCATCCAAGCATCCTTTTCATATGACTAAGGCTCCCCCTTAGTTTGTGCATCCTGAACACTTTCACCAACAAATCATCAAGGCATCTTTATCAAAACATTAGAAATGGAATTATGAGAACCGGAACACCACCGTAGATACCAAACAACACCGTAGATACCAAACAACACCGCAATGTGCCGAAGAAAGCCGACCCAAGCAAAAATTGTCAAGAATCGACATACGCGGTTTTCTCGTGCAAACTCACGTATATACGACTGTGTTTCAGAAACCCGCGTATCCAATACCATCTTCTATATTTTAACCGGATCCGATCCTCTTGTGAGAAAAAGACAAAGTTGTTCAAATTTTCTTTCTGGGATAATTGAATGTTTCCCTGGACTTCAGATAAACAGTGTAGTTGTGTCTTCAAGCGTCATCCACCGATTGTAGCATAAGCACATTAGGAACCAAGCCTTCAGATTCTTTGCAGCATCAATACATTCTTTCCATACCAGAACAGCATCTTCACATAGGTGTCAAGCAATCATCCATGTGGTCCAACATCATCAAGATCTTCAAGATTTAACATGAAGTAACATAAGTAGGCAAAATATCTCTCAACCATAGTAACACACTCTGCATGATCTATCCTCATTTCTGAATTATAAGAATTTCATCTCAACAACGAATGCTCTTCATCATAAAGCAACCAGGCTTCATCCATAATCTTCAACACAAGAACCCATGTATCATTTCATTATCATGATTATAACCAGAATGATGCTAACAGTGCAATCATCAGCAGTTAGACTGATGCTCCCCCTGGACTTCTCCTCTAGATCTTCAGCTATTAGATAAATTTCCTTATCATCAATGCATACGCGGCTGTGTCAGCTGGAACTTGCGTGTATACACGACTTTGGTGAATAGAACCCGCGTATGGAAAGTGAAACATAGAAATTTTTCACATTCCTTTATCTCCTCCTGCAAATTTACCTTCTGTTCCTGTCTTTTCTTCACACCAGATGCACTGTCAGAAATACATATAACCAGAATAATCAAATCAACCATGAGATTCATCATGCATTGCTCCCCTTGTGACGATACATTACTAAATCTCATAATGTATCCCACATCATTCCTGCAGTCAATAAGAAAAGTCAGCTTCATAAGCGGATGACTGCAGTAGGGTCAGAATACCCTACGTTTCTGATCAGTCCTCTATCTTCACTGAGTGTTTTCTCAAGAAAATCATTGTCTTCTAGAGCATCCACAAAAGTATCCTTTCTTCTAGTTGATTCCTATTCCATCCTTCATCTTTTCCTACCTGCATTTGTTTTAAACATTCTATCAAAGGAAGTTATCCAATCTCTACATCTATTGGGAAATTTCGCATCTTTTTTTTTCAGCATGTCCATACTTGTTACAAGAATAACATCTTATGTGTCCGTAGTAATAAGCAATTATAATGAGTATTTCGATCTTCCTTCTTTACAATCACCGCTTTATGTCCATACTTGTTACATGAGAAACAATATCCCTTGAAGCTACCAGAGTACCTGTTCATTTGTGGCTGAATTGTTCTGCTTCTGCAATTTGCTGCAACATGCCCATAGTTATGACATTTAAAACATTCAACGTTCTTGAATAAATTTCTTTGAGAGTTCATGATTGTTGGTTGATCTTTTGTTTCTTTCAACACTTCAGATTTTTCATTGATGTCCTTTAATTCTTTAGCACCTCCTTGTGAGCTAGATTCTCCTTTAACAGTTTCATGGAAACCAAGACCAAGTTTGATAGCAGGAGACCTTTACTATCAATATTGTCCAAAATATTAGTACTATCATGAAACCTCAAAAGTTTAACCTTTTCTTCTAATTTACCTTTGAGAATGTTTACCTCAACCTCCAATTTTTGGCATTGCTTCTTCATGATTTCTTCGACCCTTTTTCCTTCTTCTACTTGATCATTCAATTTTAAAATTTCTTCCTTAAACCAATTTTCTTGTTCTTCACATGTTTGTAGCAGTTCTTCGTTCTTCTTATTTGATTTTTCCAAATCTTCTTTGAGAGAGATGATTTCTGCTTCAATTCCTTCCTTTTCAAATGATAGGGGTTATTCATTCTTCTTATTTGATTTTTCTGGATCTTCATTAAGAGAGATGATTTCAGCTTCAAGTCTTTCATTCTTCTTATTGGATTTTTCGAGATCCTGTGATTTAGATCGCTGGATTTGGCTTCTAGTTCTTTAATACGATTTCATATCATTCACCTCGATCCATTCAAAATTTCTATTTGTTCTTTCATTTGAGAGATCATCTCTTTATCGATAGGAATCTTTCTTATCAATTGCTCTTTGTTGTTCTTCATCTTTGATCTTGAGAGCTTTCCCTATTTCCAAAACACTACTTTCACAAACTTCATTATTGGTTATACCACCAAGATCATGCAAAGGATGACCCCAGTCACTATCTGATTCATCTTCTTCTATTTTCTGAGATATTTCCTTGCTTCGAGTAGCCTTCTTCTTTTTCTTCTTTGCCATGAGCACTTGTAGAGCTTTATCAGAATATTTTTCATATTCTTCAATTTTTGCTATACATGATTTCTGAGGTATCTCCTTTCCTTGAGTAACCTTCTTCTTTTGCTTCTTTTCCATGAGAACTTTCAGATCATGGTCAGAATCTTCTTCATCTTCACTGAGAACTTCATCATCATCTTCTTTTGCATAATAACTCTTTCTCTTTTCAAATTGTTTCCATTTACCATGCATTTATCTATAAGGACATTTAGCAGCATAATGACCAACTTTTCCACACTCAAAACATTTGAAGGGAAGCTTACCTTTGAATCTTCCAGTACCTAGTTGGAGCTTTCTTACGAAGTTCGCTTCTTCTTCATCGGATATATAGCTGGATTCTTTGACAACTTCCTTTTCTTTTCCTCTTGTAGATGCCTTAAAAGCAGCTTCTCTTATTTGAGAAGGACCTCCTTGTCTCATTTCAAAAGCAGTCAGAATACCATGCAATTGAACAATGGAAAGAGTTTGCAGATCTTGCCTTTCTTCAATAGCCGAAACTTTAGAGTCAAATTTAGAAGTCAAGGATCTTAAGACCTTTTCCACCAGAGTAGTATCAGTTATGGTTTCACCCAAATTTCTCATTCGATTTACAATATCATCCAGACGAAGAAAGAAACTCGCAACACTCTCATCACTATGCATCTTCAAATTTTCATATTCAATTCTAAGAGTTTGGAGTTTTGCACTTTTTACCTTTGTGTCTCCTTCATAGCTTAGAATGATTTTGTCCCATATTTCTTTTGCTGAATTTAGCTGCATCACCTTAGCAAATTCTGGTTCAGACATGCTTCCTAATAAGACATTCACCGCTTTGGCATTGATTTCATACTTCTTCCTTTCTGCTGCATCAGTAGGAATACTTGCCGGGTATTGATAACCTTCTTCCACGATTGCCCATACATCTGCACCAAGACTTTGCAGATATGCTTTTGTACGTACCTTCCAGAATATCAGATTGCTTCCATTGAATAGAGGTGGCTTTATAGACATTACTTCTTCTTGACTTCCCATTGCGACGGATCTCCTTCAAGCGATCAAGCTTCTGCAGAAGAACCCGCTCTGATACCAATTGTTGGGAAAAATACTGAGAGGGGGGGGGGGGGTGAATCAGTATTTATTGCATATTCAAAACTTTTTACTTTTTCATTCCTTAAAACCCATACGCTACTTTGCTGAAGCCAAGTAGCGTATACACGCGGATATCCTTCATAAAACTCGCGTATACACAGAGATCTAATTATGCCATTAGTTCTTCAATTATATCATTCCATCATTCATTCATTAGATGTTCTATAAACAGTAAACATGTGCAATAAGAACAGAATAAACCATCACACAAAGCATCACACATGAACACCAGGATTTTTAGGTGGAAACCCAAGTCGGGAGAAAACCACCGCTGCAGTTGCTCAGCCTTCAATATTTTATTATAGAGAAAACATCTTACAACATATGTGCCGGCACAGACTCCTACCAGCACGCAGGCACCCACCTGCGCTCGTTTACCAGCCTCTCCTGGAAGGGAGCTCCAACCCCCTGACTCGTTTACCAGCCTCTCCTGGAAGGGAGCTACGACCCCCTGATCTCGTTTACCAGCCTAACCTGGAAGGGAGCTACGACTCCCTGACTGAAGGCTACAACCCTCAGCACCACCTTGGACCACGTTTCATCAATTTTCACACTGGATCCAACCACTTCAATAGAACACAACTTGCAGGCCACAATTCATCATATTTTCATACTGGACCCTTTCCATACTTTTAAGAACAGACATACATCACCAACAGATACTTATCAACACAGATCAGATAGCAGAAACATAGCAGAACAGATCAGATATTTCATACCCTTTGTTTCAGCAAACCCTAGTTTGCATACGCGCTTTCACTTCACTGATGTCGCGTATATACGCGCTTCCGTCCACACAAACCAGCGTATACCTCATTGTATATTTTATTGCGCATACGCGCTTTCTCTTCGCTGAAGCTGCGTATATACGCGCTTCCTCCGCGGCGAAGTAGCGTATAGATCTTCAATCATTACAGAGCAGCATACTTCATCAGATCAGATATTCAGTTCAGATCTACCCTTTTGCTTCGGACAGATGTTCGCCTAGATGCTCGCCTCATCACAGATCTAAGCCTTCCATAATCAGATCTAGCAAATACAAGAGCAATTCAGATCTAGATCCCCTTCTTCATCATTGGTGCATCATACATTCAGATTTATCATTCAAGTGTAACCCTTTCCATTCAGATATACTTCAGAGAGAAGTATTCATTCAAGCTCATACATCTTGCACCCACACTCATGTTTTGCACAATGAATTGCACAATGAATTTCTTCTCCTTATATAGGTTTACCCTTTTTAAATACCATGAGCCCTTTTTCAATACCATGGGCCAAAGCAATACCATGAGCCCAAAACTACCTGGACGGGGTCAATTAGGCGGATCATTACCCAATACAATGGGTCAATACCATGGTGGTTACCCCTGGTTTTGCACTTTTTGAGCGCTTTTGCCCATACGCGACTTGGAACGTTCCTTTCACAAGGCATTACCACACTCTCTAGGAAATCCCGCGTATACAAAGAGACATACTCTTTTCATCATATTTTGAGCACATTCCCGAATTCCTTTCATTGCCTTTTGTGGCCACACTGTAGATACATCATATTTTCTTCATCGTGAACATATTCTATCAAGCACAACTTCATCAAGTAAGTTGTCATCATCTTCATCAAGTGGGTTGCCTTTCAAGGACAACACTCAGCATCATATTGTCAACAAACATCAGATTTACATCATTTACCAAGTCCATCAAGTCAAGAATAACTTCATCAGGTGGTTTGCCATCAAGGACAACACATGTCAATAGTCGCATGTCTTCATCTTTATTTAGAGGGTTGCCATCAAGGACAACACTCTGCATCATATTTCCAACAATCTCCCCCTTTGGACTTGATGGCAACCACGATGGTGTTTGGTTACCACAACAGATAGGTACCATGTCACTCTCCCAAATATGTCACTCTCCCAAATATTTGACATCATTATCTTCTCTTCATTCAAACACCATGTCACTCTCCCCCTTTGACATCAAGGGCAAAGGGCAGATCAAAAACCAACACTCTCCTCCTCATGTGGAAGACACATTCTGCAGATCTGATATGTGCTGATGTGGCCAAGCTCCCCCTGAGTTCATGCTGAATCTTCAAACATATTTTTCAATAAAGTACATGACTCTTCCTATCACCAAAGACTCATACTTACATCAAATATCCAACCAAGTGGATTTACATATGAGACTCAAGTACCCAACCAAGTGGGTTTACACATTTCAATTCAGCTACCCAACCAAGTGGGTTTACAAAAATTGACTCAGCTACCCAACCAAGTGGGTTTACACAAATTGACTCAGCTACCCAACCAAGTGGGTTTACACAATTGACAAGTCCTTACATGACTGAATATTACAAATTTACAACATGAGTCTCAACAAGATCTTTTCATCAAAAATACAAATATGACTTTTCATAACCAATACCAAGAAGACCTCAAGAGAGAGAACATATTTCAGAACCATCATAATGCCAACAATGCATTATACTCAGCAACGCTAATGCTCCCCCTGAATCTGTGCAACCAAGCAATCTTTCCAAATGACTAAGGCTCCCCCTTAGTTTGTGCATCCTGAAAACTTCCACCAAAAAATCATCAAGGCATCTTCATCAAAGCATTAGAAACAGAATTATGAGAACTGGAACACCACCAGATATACCGAACAGTATCAGAGATACCAAACAGCACTGCAGCAGTGCTGAAGAGAGCTGACTTCAACCAAAAATTGTCAGCAATCAGACATACGCGGTTTTCTCGTGCAGAACTCGCGTATATACGCGACCGTGCTTTCATGAAACCCGCGTATCCAATGCCATCTTCTAAATTTCAACCGGATCCGATTCTCTCGTGAGGCAAAGACAGTTGTTCGGCTACTTTACTCGGGATATTTGAATGCTTCCCCGGACTTCGGATAAACGAGAGTAGTTGTGTCTTCAAGCGTCATCCACCGATTGTAGCATAAGCACATTAGGAACCAAGCCTTCGCATTCTTTGCAGCATCAATACATTCTTTCCATACCAGAACAACATCTTCACATAGGTGTCAAGCAATCATCCATGTGGTCCAACATCATCAAGATCTTCAAGATTTAACATGAAGTAACATATTTAGGCAAAAGATCTCAACCATAGTAACATACTTTGCATGATTTATTTCTGAATCAAAAGACATCCAACTCATCCACGTGTGAGTACAAAAGATACTTATCAGCAACCAAGGCTCAAAAACTCATCATAATAAACCATGTACCAAGTCATCATCATTTGAGCATGAGTATCACAAAAACCAAAGAATAAGCAAATCATATTGCCAACAATGCAATCATTAGTATTCAACCCGTCTGCTCCCCCTAAACCAAGTGCTCTTCCTTAGCTTGTGCAATACGAAACACCTTTAACAGCTAGTCATCAAGCAACAATCTCTCGCATGATCCGTCCTCATCTCCGAATTATAAGACTTTCATCTCAACAATCTGATGCTCTTCATCATAAAGCAACCTGTGCTTCATCCAAAATATTCAACACAAGAACTCATGTATCATTTCATTATCATGAGTATAACTGCATAATGCTAACGATGCAATCATCGCCAGCCGATTGATGCTCCCGGACCTCTCGCTCCGGATCTTCGATTATCGATAAATTCTTTTATCATTAGTGCATACGCGTCTCGTGATCCGATGAAACTCGCGTGTATACGCGACTTGGGTTAATATAACCCGCGTATGGAAAGTGAAGCATATAAAAATTTCATCTTCCTTCATTTCCTCTCGAGCTTGTACCCTCCCGTACCTGTCCTTTCCACATCGATGCGGCTCGTCGAAGTAAACATATCCGTAATAATCAAATCAACCATGAGAGTCATCATGCATTGCTCCCCACGATGACGATACATTACTAAATCTCATAATGTATCCCACATCATTCCCGCTACCAATTAGAGAAGTAAGCTTCGAGCTGATGACTGACATAGAGAGGGTCGAATTCCCTACGTTTCCGATTGGTCTTCCTTCTTTTTTCCAAATTTGTTTGACTTTTCTAACAATGTCAGTTTGAAAATTGTCCACTTTCTTAGATCTGTTCAACTCTGCATTCCTTTTCTACATGCCCATACTTGTTACAAGAATAACATCTCATATGTCCGGAAAAGTAAGCATAAGAATCATAATGAGTATTTCTAATCTTCCTCCTTTTGCAATCAATCGCTTTATGTCCATACATGTTACATGAGAAACAATATCCCCCGAAGAAACTAGAGTACCTTTCTGAGTAGAACCTCGTTTGTTTGTGGTCGAGATGATCTCGTCTCCCGCAATTCTACCGCAACATGCCCATAATTATGACATTTAAAACATTCAACGTTTTTGAGTGAATTCCTTTGAGAATTCATGATTGTTGGTTGATCTTTTTGACTCTTTCAACACTTCGATTTTGCATTGATGTCCTTTGATCCTTTAGCACCTCCTTGTGAGCTAGATTCTCCTTTAACGCTTTCATGGAAACCAAGACCAAGTTTGATAGCAGGAGACCTTTGATTACTTAGAATATTGTTCAAAATATTAGTACTATCATGAAACCTCAAAAGTTTTACCTTTTCTTCTAATTTACCTTTGAGAATGTTTACCTCAACTTCCAAGGCTTGACATTGCTTTGTCATGCTTTCTTCTTTCCTTCCTCCATTTTCTACTTGATCTTTCAGATTTAGAATCTCTTCTTTCAGCCAATTTTCGTTTTCTTCACATGTTTGTTCCAACTCTTCATTCTTCTTATTTGATTTTTCCCTGCATCTTCTTTCGAGAGAGATGATTTCTACTTCAAGGCCTTCCTTTTCAAATGACAAGAGGTTCTTCATTCTTCTTATTTGATGCTTCAAGATCTCGTTTGTAGAAAGATGATTGCAGACTTCAAGTCCTTCATTCTTCTTGCTTGATTTTTCGAGATCCGCATTTAGATCGTTGATTTCTCGCTTCTAGTTCTTAATCACGATTTTGATACTTGTCCACTCGTCCATTCAAGCATTTCTATTTTTTTTCTTTCATTTGAGAGATCATCTCTTTGTTGATAGAATCTTTCTTATCAATTGCTCTTTGTTGTTCTTCATCTTTGATCTTGAAAGCTTTCTATAATTCCAAAATACTACTTTCACAAATTTCATCATCGTTTGCACCACCAAGATCATGCAAAGGATGACCCCAATCACTATCCGATTCATCTTCTTCTATTTTCCGAGATATCTCCTTGCTTTCGAGTAGCCTTCTTATTTTTCTTCTTTTTCCATGAGCACTTGTAGAGCTTCATGCGTAATCTGTTTCATCTTCTTCAATTTTTTGCTATACATGATTTCTGAGGTATCTCCTTTCCTTGAGTAACCTTCTTCTTTTGCTTCTTTGCCATGAGCACTTTCGTATCATGGTCGAATCTTCTTCATCTTCACTCGGACACTTCATCATCATCTTCTTTTTCATAATAACTCTTTCTCTTTTCAAATTGTTTCTCTTTACCATGCTTTTCTCTATAAGGACATTTAGCAAGATAATGACCAACTTTTCCACACTCAAAACATTTGAAGGGAAGCTTACCTTTGAATCTTCCAAGTACCTAGTTGGAGCTTTCTTACGAAGTTCGCTTCTTCTTCATCGGATATATAGTCGGATTCTTTGACAACTTCCTTTTCTTTTCCTCTTGTAGATGCCTTAAAAGCAGCCTTTCTCTTATTTGAGAAGGACCTCCTTGTCTCATTTCAAAAGCGATCGTAGTACCATGTAATTGAACAATAGTAAGAGTTTGCGTATCTTGCCTTTCTTCAATAGTCGAAACTTTAGAGTCAAATTTTGAAGTCAAAGATCTTAAGACTTTTTTCTACCAGAGTAGTATCGCTTATGGTTTCACCCAAATTTCTCATCCGATTTACAATATCATCCAGACGAAGAAAGAAACTCGGCAACACTCTCATCACTATGCATCTTCAAATTTTCATATTCAATTCTAAGAGTTTGAGTTTTGCACTTTTTTACCTTTGTGTCTCCTTCATAGCTTAGAATGATTTTGTCCCATATATCTTTTTCTCGAATGTAGTCGCATTACTTTAGCAAATTCCGATTCGGACATGCTTCCCAATAAGACATTCACTACTTTGGCATTGATTTCATACTTCTTTCTTTCGATCAGCATCGGTGAGGAATATTTCGTTAGGTATTGATAACCTTCTTGCACGATTGCCCATACATCTACACCAAGAATTTGCAAATATGCTTTTGTTCGTACCTTCCAGAATCATCGCATTGCTTCCATTGAATAGAGGTGGCTTTATAGACATTACTCCTTCTTGACTTCCCATTGCGACGTGATCTCCTTCAAGCGATCAAGCTTCGGCAGAAGGACCACGCTCGATACACAATTGTTGGGAAAAAATACTCGAGAGGGGGGTGAATCGATGTTTACCTGCATAATCAAATATTTTTACTTTTTCATTCCTTAAAACCCATACGCTACTTTCTTTCGAAGAACTAGCGTATATACGCGGATCCCCTTTATGAAACTAGCGTATACACGAGATCTAGATATGTCATTAAATCTTCACGTCTATTATTCCATCATTCATTCATCGGATGTTCAATAAACAGAACATGTGCAAGAAGAAATGCAATAAACCATCACACAAAGCATCACACATGAACACCAGGGATTTTTAGGTGGAAACCCAAATCGGGAGAAAACCACCTACGCAGCTTGTTCGATCCCTTCAATATTTTATTATAGAGAAAACATCTTACAACATATGTGCTGCAGCAGATTGACCAAAGACGTAGTGCACCCACCGCGCTCGTTTACCAGACCCTCTCCCCGGAAGGGAGCTCCAACCCCCGACTCGTTTACTCGCTCTCTCTCCCCGGAAGGGAGCTACGACTCCCCGATCTCGTTTA
Organism: Pinus albicaulis; assembly: GCA_034641835.2. Taxonomy (NCBI): domain Eukaryota; kingdom Viridiplantae; phylum Streptophyta; class Pinopsida; order Pinales; family Pinaceae; genus Pinus; species Pinus albicaulis. Next base: position 340,890,447 of record CM076574.1, on the reverse strand, counting down.
CTGCACCTCACCGGAAGGGAGCTACGACCCCCGACCGAAGGCTACAACCTTCACCACCACCTTGGACCACGTTTCATCAATTTTCACACCGGATCCAACAACTTCAATAGAACACCACTTGCGGTGCCACATTTCATCATATTTTCGACCGGACCCTTTCCATACTTTTAAGAACGGACATACATCACCAACGGATACTTATCAACACAGATCGATAGATAGTAAAACACAAAGAGAAAAGATCGGATATTTCATACCCTTGCTTCAAAGAAACCCCTAGTTTGCATACGCGCTTTTACTTCACCGATGTCGCGTATATACGCGCTTTTCCGTCCACACAAACCAACGTATACCTCGCTGTATATTTTATTGCGCATACGCGCTTTGTCTTCGCCGAAGCCGCGTATATACGCGCTTCCTCCGCGGCGAAGTAGCGTATAGATCTTCAATCATTACAGAGCAAGCATACTTCATCGCATCGGATATTCGGTCCCAGATCTACCCTTTTGCTTCGTACAAATGTTCGCCTAGATGTTCGCCTCATCACGGATCTAGGGCCTTCCATAAGCGTATCTAGTAGATACAAGTGCATTTCGGATCTAGATCCCCTTCTTCATCATTGGTGCATCATACATTCGTATTTAACTTCAAGTGTAACCCTTTCCATTCGCATCTACTTCGCAGAGAAGTATTTATTCAAGCTCAAACATCTTGCACCCACACTCATGTTTTCGTACAATGAATTTCTTCTCCTTATATAGGTTTACCCTTTTTTCAATACCATGAGCCCCCATTTTTCAATACCATGGGCCAAAGTAATACCATGAGCCCAAAACTTCCGGGACTCGGGGTCAATTAGGCGGATCATTACCCAATACAATGGGTCAATACCATGGTGGTTACCCCTCGGTTTTGCACTTTTTGAGCGCTTTTTCCCATACGTGACTTGGAACGTTCCTTTCCGCGTGCATACGCGACTTCCCCTAGGAAAATCCGCGTATACAAAGAGACATACTCTTTTCATCATATTTTGAGCACATTCTCGAATTCCTTTCTTCATTGCCTTTTGTACACACCGTAGATACATCATATTTTCTTCATCGAGAACATATTCTCTCAAGCACAACTTCATCAAGTAAGTTGTCATCATCTTCATCAAGTGGGTTGCCTTTCAAGGACAACACTCAAAGCATCATATTGTCAACAAACATCAGATTTACATCATTTACCAAGTCCATCAAGTCAAGAATAACTTCATCAGGTGGTTTGCCATCAAGGACAACACATGTCAACAGTCGCATGTCTTCATCTTTATTTAGTGGGTTGCCATCAAGGACAACACTCTGCATCATATTTCCAATAAGGGTGAATCAGTATTTATTGCATAATCAAATCTTTTTACTTTTTCATTCCTTAAAACCCATACGCTACTTTCCTTCAAGAACTAGCGTATATACGCAGATCCCCTTTATGAAACTAGCGTATACACAGAGATCTAGATCCGTCATTAAATCTTCACTTATATTATTCCATCATTCATTCATCGTATGTTCAATAAACAATGAAACATGTGCAGTAAGAAGCAATGAATAAACCATCACACAAAGCATCACACATGAACACCAGGATTTTTAGGTGGAAACCCAAATCGGAAGGAAAACCACCGCCTGCAGCTTGCTCGACCTTCAATATTTTATTATAGAGAAAACATCTTACAACATATGTGTCGGCGCAGACTCTGACCAAACGATGCAGACACCCACCTACGCTCGTTTACCAGCCCTCTCCCCGGAAGGGAGCTACGACCCCCCCGACTCGTTTACCGACCCTCTCTTGGAAGGGAGCTACGACCCCCCGATCTCGCTTACCAGCCTCACCCGGAAGGGAGCTACGACCCCCCGATCTCATTTACCAGCCCTCACTCGGAAGTGAGCTACAACCCCCTCGACCGAAGGCTACAACCCTCGAGCACCACCTTGGACCACATTTCATCAATTTTCACACCGGATCCAATCCAACTTCAATAGAACACCACTTGCAGCCACATTTCATCATATTTTCATAATGGACCCTTTCCATACTTTTAAGAACATACATACATCACTACAGTATACTTATCAACACGGATCGGATAGCTAGAAACACAACAGAATAGATCGGATATTTCATACCCCTTGCTTCGAAAGAAACCCTAGTTTGCATACACGCTTTTACTTCGCCGATGTCGCGTATATACGCGCTTCCGTCCACACAAACCAACAGTATACCTCGGTGTATATTTTATTGCGCATACGCGCTTTCTCTTCGCTCGAAGCCGCGTATATACGCACTTCCTCCGCGCGAAGTAGCGTATAGATCTTCAATCATTACATAGCAAGATACTTCATCGCATCGGATATTTAGTTCGGATCTATCCTTTTGCTTCTGCATGCATGTTCGCCTAGATGTTCGCCTCATCACGGATCTAGGCCTTCCATAAGCGGATCTAGTAGATACAAGTGCATTTCAGATCTAGATCCCCTTCTTCATCATTGGTGCATCATAGATTCCGATCTATCATCAAACCTTTACCCTTTCCATTCGGATCTACTTCGTGGGAGAAGTATTCATTCAAGCTCGACATCTTGCACCCACACTCATTTTTTCATTTGCACAATGAATTTCTTCTCTTTATATAGGCTTATCCTTTTTCAATACCATGGGCCCCTCTTTTTAATACCATGAGCCAAACTAATACCACGAGCCTTCAATACCATGGGCCCCTTTTTCCAATACCATGAGCCAAAATAATACCATGGTGGTTACCCCCTGTTTTTGCTCTTTTTGAGCGCTTTTACCCATACGCGACTTGGATCGTTGTTTCCCGCGTGCATACGCGACTTACCTTAGACAGATCCGCGTATTCATAGAGACATACTCTTTTCATCATACTTTGAGCACATTCTGAATTCCTTTCTTCATTGCCTTCTATATACATTGTAGATACATCATATTTTCTTCATCAAGAACATATTCTAGCAAGCACAACTTCATCAAGTAAGTTGTCATCATCTTCATCAAGAGGATTTCCATTTAAGGACAACACTCAGCGCCATATTGCTAACAAGCATCATATCACATCAGATTTACATCATTTACCAAGTCCATTAAGTCAAGCATAACTTCATCAGGTAGATTGCCATCAAGGACAACACATGTCAACGGTCGCGTGTCTTCATCTTCATTCAGTGGGTTGCCATCAAGGACAACATCCTCGCATCATATTTCCAACAATCTCCCCCCTTTTGGACTTGATGGCAACCACGATGGTGTTTGGTTACCACAACAGATAGATACATTAAGAATACAATGACACCATGTCACTCTCCCTATTTTTACCATGTCACTCTCTCCATTTTTGCCATGTCACTCTCTCCATTTTTGGCATCATTCAAACACCATGTCACTCTCCCCCTTTGACATCAAGGGCAAAGGGCACATCATTATCTTCATTCAAACACCATGTCACTCTCCCGCAAAGGACAAAACCAGCAGATCAACAAATCAAAACCAACACACTCTCCCCCTTTGACATCAAGGGCAACGGGCGGATCAAAACCAACACACTCACCCCCTTTTCTCCTCATGTAGAAGAAGCATTCTGTAGATCCGATGTATACCGAAGTGACCAAGCTCCCCCCGAGTTCATGCCTGAATCTTCAAACATATTTTCAATGAAGTACATGACTCTATGAATTTTCTATCACCAATGACTCATACTTACATCAAATATCCAACCAAGTGGATTTACATATGAGACTCAAGTACCCAACCAAGTGTGTTTAAAAATTTGACTCAACTACCCAACCAAGTGGGTTTACAAAAATGACTCACCTACCCAACCAAGTGGGCTTACAAATTGACAAGTCCTTACATGACCGAATATTAACAATTTTACAACATGGTGTCAACAAGACCTTTTCATCAAACTACAAATATGACTTTTCATAACCAACACCAGAAGGTCCTCAAGAAAGAGAACATATTTCAGAACCACCATAATGCTAACAAAGCATTATACTCAGTAATGTCACTACTCCCCCTGAATCTGTGCATCCACGCATCCTTTTCATATGACTAAGGCTCCCCCTTAGTTTGTGCATCCTGAACACTTTCACCAACAAATCATCAAGGCATCTTCATCAAAACATGAGAAAAAGAATTATGAGAACTGGAACACCACCAGAGATACCAAACAGTATCAGATATACCAAACAACACTGCAGCTGTGCTGAAAAGAGCTGACTCCAAGCAAAAATTGTCAGCAATCAGAAATACGCGGTTTTCTGTGCATGAACTCGCGTACATACGCGACTGTGTTTCAGGAAACCCGTGTATCCCAAGCCATCTTCTAAATTTCAACCAGATCTGAATCTCTGTGAGGAAAAGACAGTGTTCAGCTTCTTTCTGAGATATTTGACTGCTCCCCTGGACTACAGATAGATAGAATAGTGTAGTTGTGTCTTCAAGCGTCATCCAACCGTTGTAGCATCAGCACAATAGTAACCAAGCCTTCAGATTCTTTGCAGCATCAATACAATCTTTGCAAGAGAGATTCTCATATCAGAATAACATCTTCACCTAGGTGTCAAGCAATCATCCATGTGGTCCAACATCACCATGATCTTCAAGATTTAACATGAAGTAACATATGAAGGCAAAATATCTCTCAACCATAGTAACAAACTCTGCATGATTTATCTCTGAATCAAACGACATCCAACTCATCCATGTGTGAGCACACAAGATACTTATAAGCAACCAGGGTTCAAAAACTCATCATAATAGTCCATGTACCAAGTTATCATCATTTGAGCATGAGTATCATAAAGACCAAAGAATAAGCAATTATATTTCCAACAATGCAATCATCATCCTGCTACTCCCCCTAAACCAGTGCTCTTCCTTAACTTGTGCAATCTGAAACACCTTCAACAGTAAGTTATTAGCAACAATCTCTGCATGATCTGTCCTCATTTCTGAATTATAAGACTTTCATCTCAACAACGAATGCTCTTCATCATAAAGCAACCAGGCTTCATCCATAATCTTCAACACAAGAACCCATGTATCATTTCATTATCACGAGTATAACTAGAATAATGCTAACAGTGCAATCATCAGTAGTCAGACTAATGCTCCCCCTGGACCTCTGCTCCAGATCTTCAGCTATCAGATAAATTTTCTCATCATCAATGCATACGCGGCTGTGTCAGCTAGAACTCGCGTGTATACGCGACTTTGTTTTATAGAACCCGCGTATGTAAAGTGAAATATAGAAAATTTCACACCTTCATCTCCTTCTGCAAATTTACCTTCTGTTCCTGTCTTTTCTTCATACCAGATGCTCTTTCAGAAATACATATAACCAGAATAATCTATTCAACCATGAGAGACATCATACATTGCTCCCCTTGTGACGATACATTACTAGATCTCATAATGTATCTCACATCATTCCTGCAGTCAATCAGAGAAGTAAGCTTTAGAAGCGGATGACTGCAGTAAGGTCAGAATTCCCTACATTTCTGATCGGTCCTTGAATTGAGTGTTTTCTTCAAGAAAATCATTGTCTTCTAGAGCATCCACAAAAGTATCCTTTTCTTCTCTAGATTGATTCTTATTCCATCCCTCCATCTTTTTCCAGATTTGTTTAAACTTTCTATTTGTGTGCTGGAAGTTATCCAATTTCTCATATCTATTCAGCCTGCATTCCTTTTCTACATGTCCATACTTGTTACAAGAATAACATCTTATGTGTCCAGAGTAATAAGAATTATAATGAGTATTTCTGATCTTCCTTCTTTTACAATCAGCTGCTTTATGTCCATACTTGTTACATGAGAAACAATATCCCTTGAAGCTACCAAAGTACCTGTTTATTTGTGGCTGAATTGTTCTGCTTCTGCAATTTGCTGCAACATGCCCATAGTTATGACATTTAAAACATTCAACGTTCTTGAGTGAATTCCTTTGAGAATTCATGATTGTTGGTTGATCTTTTGTTTCTTTCAACACATCAGGTTTTGCATTGACATCTTCTGAATTTTTGGCACTTCCTTGTGAGCTAGATTCTCCTTTAACAGTTTCATGGAAACCAAGACCATGTTTGATAGCAGGAGACCTTTGATTACTCATAATATTGTCCAAAATGTTAGTACTATCATGAAACCTCAAAAGTTTAACCTTTTCTTCTAATTTACCTTTGAGAATGTTTACCTCAACCTCCAAGGCTTGACATTGCTTTGTCATGCTTTCTTCTTTCCTTCTTCCATCTTCTACTTGATCCTTCAGACTTAGAATCTCTTCTTTCAACCAATTTTCGTTTTCTTCACATGTTTGTTGCAGCTCTTCATTCTTCTTATTTGATTTTTCCAGATCTTCTTTGAGAGAGATGATTTTTGCTTCAAGGCCTTCCTTTTCAAATGACAGAGGTTCTTCATTCTTCTTATTTGATGCTTCAAGATCTGTTTGTAGAAAGATGATTGCAGCTTCAAGTCCTTCATTCTTCTTGCTTGATTTTTCGAGATCTGCATTTAGATCGTTGATTTCTGCTTCTAGTTCTTTAATACGATTTTGATACTTGTCCACCTGACCATTCAGCATTTCTATTTGTTCTTTCATTTGAGAGATCATCTCTTTGTTGATACAATCTTTCTTATCAATTGCTCTTTGTTGTTCTTCATCTTTGATCTTGAGAGCTTTCTCTATTTCCAAAACACTACTTTCACAAACTTCATTATTGGTTGTACCACAAAGATCATGCAAAGGATGACCCCAATCACTATCTGATTCATCTTCTTCTATTTTCTGAGATATTTCCTTGCTTCGAGTAGCCTTCTTCTTTTTCTTCTTTTCCATGAGCACTTGTAGAGCTTCGTCAGAATCTGTTTCATCTTCTTCAATTTTTGCTATACATGATTTCTGAGGTATCTCCTTTCCTTGAGTAACCTTCTTCTTTTGCTTCTTTGCCATGAGCACTTTCAGATCATGGTCAGAATCTTCTTCGTCTTCACTGGACACTTCATCATCATCTTCTTTTGCATAATAACTCTTTTTCTTTTCAAATTGTTTCCCTTTCCCATGTTTTTCTCTATAAGGACATTTAGCAGCATAATGACCAACTTTTCCACACTCAAAACATTTGAAGGGAAGCTTACCTTTGAATCTTCCAGTACCTAGTTGGAGCTTTCTCACGAAATTCGCTTCTTCTTCATCGAATATATAGCTGGATTCTTTGACAACTTCCTTTTCCTTTCCTTTTGTAGATGCCTTAAAAGAAGCTTCTCTGATTTGGGAAGGACCTCCTTGTCTCATTTCAAAAGCAGTCAGAATACCATGCAATTGAACAATAGATAGAGTTTGCAGATCTTGCCTTTCTTCAATAGCCGAAACTTTAGAGTCAAATTTAGAAGTCAAGGATCTTTTCCACCAGAGTAGTATCAGTTATGGTTTCTCCCAAATTTCTCATTCGATTTACAATATCATCCAGATGAAGAAAGAAACTGGCAACACTCTGATCACTATGCATCTTCAAATTTTCATATTCAATTCTAAGAGTTTGGAGTTTTGCATTTTTTTACCTTTGCGTCTCCTTCATAGCTTAGAATGATTTTGTCCCATATTTCTTTTGCTGAATGTAGCTGCATCACTTTAGCAAATTCTGATTCAGACATGCTTCCCAATAAGACATTCACTGCTTTGGCATTGATTTCATACTTCCTTCTTTCAGCTGCATCAGTAGGAATACTTGCCGGGTATTGATAACCTTCTTCCACGATTGCCCATACATCTGCACCAAGACTTTGCAGATATGCTTTTGTACATACCTTCCAGAATATCAGATTGCTTCCATTGAATATAGGTGGCTTTATAGACATTATTCCTTCTTGACTTCCCATTGCGACGGATCTCCTTTAAGCGATAAAGCTTCTCCACAAGGACCTGCTCTGATACCAATTGTTGGGAAAAATACTGAGAGGGGGGGGGGGTGAATCAGTATTTACTGCATAATCAAATCTTTTTACTTTTTCATTCCTTAAAACCCATATGCTACTTTCCTTCAGTAAACTAGCGTATATACGCGGATCCCCTTTATGAAACTAGCGTATACACAGAGATCTAGATCTGTCATTAAATCTTTACTTATATTATTCCATCATTCATTCATCAAATGTTCAATAAACAGTAAACAGGTGCAGTAAGAACAGAATAAACCATCACACAAAGCATCACACATGAACACCAGGATTTTTAGGTGGAAACCCAAATCTGGAGAAAACCACCGCTGCAGTTGCTCAGCCTTCAATATTTTATTATAGAGAAAACATCTTACAACATATGTGCTGGCGCAGACTTGACCAGCACGCAGGCACCCACCTGCGCTCGTTTACCAGCCTCTCCTGGAAGGGAGCTACGACCCCCTGACTCGTTTACCAGCCTCTCCTGGAAGGGAGCTACGACCCCCGATCTCGTTTACCAGCCTCTCCTGGAAGGGAGCTACAACCCCCTGACTGAAGGCTACAACCTTCAGCACCACCTTGGACCACGTTTCATCAATTTTCACACTGGATCCAACAACTTCAATAGAACAACACTTGCAGGCCATGTTTCATCATATTTTCAGACTGGACCCTTTCCATACTTTTAAGCACAAACATACATCACCAACAGATACTTATCAACACAGATCAGATAGCAGAAACACAGCAGAACAGATCAGATATTTCGTACCCCTTGCTTTAGTAAACCCTAGTTTGCATACGCGCTTTCCCTTCACTGATGTCGCGTATATACGTGCTTCCATCCACACAAACCAGCGTATACCTCTGTATGTATTTCATTACGCATACGCACTTTCACTTCAGCGAATCTTCATATATACGCGCTTCCTCCGTGGCGAAGTAGCGTATAGATATTCAATCATTATAGAGCAGCGTACTTCTACAGATCAGACATTCATTTTAGATTTACCTTTTTACTTCAGACAGATGTTTGCCTAGATGTTCGCCTCATCACAGATCTAGTCATTCCATAAGCAAATACAAGTATATTTCAGATCTAGATCCCCTTCTTCATCACTCCTTCATTGGTGCATCATACATTCAGATCCTTCATTCAATTGTAACCCTTTCCATTCAGATATACTCCAGAGAGAAGTATTCATTCAAGCTCAGACATCTTGCACCACACATCTAATTTGCATAATGAATTTCATCTCTTTATATAGGTTTATCCTTTTTCAATACCATGAGCCCCTTTTTCAATACCATGGGCCAAAACAATACCATGAGCCCAAAACTACCTGGACGGGGTCAATTAGGCGGATCATTACCTAATACAATGGGTCAATACCATGGTGGTTACCCTTGGTTTTGCACTTTTTGAGTGCTTTAGCCCATACGCGACTTGGCACGTTCTTTTCCGCGTGCATACGCGACTTCCCCTAGGCCAATCCGCGTATACCTAGAGACATACTCTTTTTCATCATAGAATCTAGCACATGTTGAAATCCTTTCTTCATTGCCTTCTGTACTCACTGTAGATACATCAAATTTCCTTCATCAAGAACATATTCTATCAAGCACAACTTCATCAAGTAAGTTGTCATCATCTTTATCAGATGGGTTGCCTTTCAAGGACAACACTCAGCATCATATTGTCAACAAACATTATATCACATCATATTTACATCATTTACTAAGTCTATCAAGTCAAGCATAACTTCATCAGGTGGATTGCCATCAAGGACAACACATGTCAACAGTCGCATGTCTTCATCTTCATTCAGTGGGTTGCCATCAAGGACAAAATCCTGCATCATATTTCCAACACAAAAATACAAAGTGTTGTTGCACTTTCAACAATAGAAGCAGAGTATGTTGCTGCTACAGAGGCTAGTAAAGAAATGATTTGGTTACAAAGGTTTATGGATGAATTGGGTAAGAAGCATGATATGGGCACGTTATACAGTGATAGCCAAAGTGCCATTCATATTGCAAAGAACTCAACATTTCATTCAAGGAATAAACACATAAATCTCAAGTACCATCTCATACGGTCAGTATTGGAAGATGGACAGTTGAAGCTGGAAAAGATACACACTAGCCAGAATACTGCAGATATGCTAACAAAATTTGTAACTAGGGAGAAACTGAGAATATGCTCAGTTTCAATTGGTCTTCAAGAATGACGATGAATATGAGAAACAACCAGGTCCAAATAGGAGTTGTTATCCAGCAAATGAAGCAGCGGTGGAGCTGCTACAAATCAGTCTCCAAGTGGAATATTGTTGGGAAAATTAAATGTTGCCTGGGGGGTCTAGGGGGGGTGGCTGTGACTTTATGGAGCCCCCCCCCTGGCAGGGGGTTTCTGGGGTAGTGCCCCCGAAGCTAAAAACAGATGTAAAATTTCCTTGTAAAAGAATAGTAATTTCTAGTCAATTTGGGCCGTTCATTAGGCGGATGATCTGATGGTAGAAGTTATGTTTAGTTTAGGGTTTTTTGACCTAGAAGGAAACCCCTCGCTTTTATAAGGGAATTGTATTGCGGTTGTGTATTGCATGTGTATTCTCAGAGCGTGAAACAGATAGGGAGACTATGAGAGAGAACAAAGGATATTACAGCATATCTGCTGTAGGTTGTGTCTCTTCATTTTAATGGATAATATAAAGGAAGGACTGGTTGTTCGAGGTGGACGTAGCCCAAACTGGGTGAACCACGTATATTTTTGTCTCTCTGGTTTTATGTGTTTTATGAGCTTTTATTTCTGCATATTTTATGTGTTGCATTGCTCTGTAATATATAATTTTCAACAGGAATTACAATATATCCCTTAGCCAAAACCCAACCAAGTGAGCCTTCACCACACATATACCCCCGGCCCATTACAATAGAGTCTTCCCTATTCCTTTAAAGGCTTCATTACATCAATTTCATGGCACCAAAACCATGGGTACACAAAATTGTGTCCCAAACCACCATTGTTTGAGATAGTCATATTTAACTCTTTCCCAAATTCATGTTTACCTAATATTATGTAGAATAACTTCTTCTCACTACATTTATGCCCCTTACTATAATTTTCATAGTTGAAACATAGTCCCTTTTCTCTTGTTTAATCCATTTCTTGAGGAGTCAACCTTGTCGTTTTAGGAGAGGGAGATTCTCTATAGTTATTCGTGACCAATTTTCTAGTGTCCATATTCTTAATTTAACTTTCCTTGCCAAATTGAAAGCATGATTTAGATATTTATGATCAAAGAGATGCACCTCATGTTGGATTATTTCCTTTAAATTTCTCATTAATGGGTCTAACAAATTACCCTCTAAAATATTATTTTACACAAAGACTCAACTTTTGGAATTGTTGAAGGTGGTTAATTGGACCATTTTGTTAAATATTTACCAATTGAATGAAGAGTGTGGTGTTATTAATATCCCTATAATGTGCTAGAAATTCCTTTGTAAAAGTGGACCAAGATATAATATAATCATGTTTACTTTCAGTAATCCATTGATATCAAACATGTTGGTCTTGTTTTGAAAACATAGATGAAATATTTACAATTTGTAAGCATACCACTTGGTGTAGATCAAAGTATTGCTCCAACTGAAATATCCATGTTACGAGATCATTACAATCAAACTTCCTCATATCAATCTTTGGAATGAAATACTTCCATGGTGTTGAATTGAAGCCTTAATGATGTGTATATTGGATTGAAAATTAATGATTATGGTTCTGTGATTCAATATTTTTTCTCTCCAATGGTGATAACATAATCGCCATATGAGATTTATTCTCAACAACATGCTTCTCCTTATGTTCATTTCTTCCTTGGATCACCACATCCCTTTTAGGAAGCCTCTCCAAGGGAATATTTTCCATGGAAATCATAGATTTTTCATTTATTCCTTATTTTCAGTCATCTTCTTTTCTATTTCTTCCTTATTTTCATTCATGTTTTTTTATATTCCTTTCCTATTTTCATTCATCTGTTTTTCTAGTCCTTCCTTATTTTAATTCGTCTTCTTTTCTATTTCTCTTTTAAGTTTGTCATAATAACCTGATAAATCCACCTTTTTCAACATACTATTATCCATATCATTAAATTTATTTTCTAATTATATAACCTAAATTCTAAGTCTTCAATTTATTCATAAGTCAATGATGAGCCTTTGGTAGATTTAATTGGTGTAGTAGTTTTCTTTCAAGGCATGTTGGAAAATAATAATAGTACTCCTCTATATCACAACTTTCAGTCAAAAAAAAAATGAGATCTTATAATCAATAGTTAGGTGACTAGTGAAAGGCCCTTAATATGATTGGTAGTCTAAGGAATATTGATATGGGAAGGAGGCTAGGGTTTGAAGGTATAATAGGTCGCAAGCAGCCTTGGATGGGTGCATCATGATGGTTACAGTCTACAAGGTGTATATTTTTGGGTGGTTTTATCAATACTTTTGAGGAGCAATCGGTTACCCAGGTTTTTTTACTCTTTACGGAGTAGTCATCACTATTTTATTGTCACTATCTTGATTTTTTTTCCAATAGTTCTTGTGCATTAGAAAAACTCCCATAGCTAAGGTGGAAGTCAGTGTTTGAAGTGGTTTAGCTATGGACCTAGTTGATTTAGTGGATTATGAGCTGGAAATACCCATATAGGGGTCTATTTTTAACTCTTTGACATACATTGGGATTTCAAGAACTTAAAATTTTGATAGTATAGGTCTGAGGTGAAACCTACGACCAAAGTTGGAGCTTCCTTCTAGATCTAGAATGCATGTAATAGAACATCTGGTGGAGGTAGTTGGGAACTGAAAAAGAAGGAATAATATTCGATCTTAGGTAAAACTGAAATATCCCTCTCAGTCATACTTACATAGTGCTTGATACACACTACCGACTTACAAGGTCTAAATTCGGGTGTTAAAGAGGTCGGGAATGAACATGAATCTAGATATGAACCCTATTCATCCTTAGGGTTTTTCAAAACCCCGAGAGAGGGGATCTCATTGATTTTTTTGGTTAAAACAAACCTAAAATAGGAGAGATAGATAGTTGGAATGAAAGGGAGAAATTGGAGTGGGGGATCCAACCTCACTTTGCAATCAAGGATACAAAATGCAGAACTCCCCCCAATCTAGAAGAAAAATCCTAAAAGAGCCCCGAAGAAATCTTTAGGATATTAAATAAAGGCTAATACAGAGCCTTTCCTTGCACAAGGAAAGCTAGAAGTGGGAGGATAAGAAGATAATAGAGAAGGAGAAGCAAGTGTTGTTTAGACTCAGGGAAGTGGGGGGGGGGGTGGGGAGGCTCAAAAAATAATAATAAGAAGAGGGTGTTGAAGAGTGAGAGTGGGGTAACCCAGTACAAATTTTTTGTTATGGATGACATGGAGATGTATGAGGAGGAAAAATTTGTTGAAAAAAATATACCTAGGAGGGTTCTAAGCAGCATTGTTAGCATGGAAACCTTGGAGGCATGGAGGGACCATAACATTTCTGGTAAGATATCGGTTTATTCTGAGGCCTAGTGTCTAGCGAAAGGGTGTTTTCACTTGATATTCAAAAATTGGGAAGAAACATCTAATATTGCTAAATATGTATGGTTTATAGACTCTTCCCCTATGATTTTTAAGGCCTGGAACCCCTTTTTTGATGCCCGCGGAGAGATAATGGATGCAATTCCTATATGGATTCTCCTATCAGGATTACCGGCATATGTGGAACACAAAAATATTTATGAGCATAGGAAACACTCTGGGGAAGTTCCTTGAGGTGTATTACTCTTTTAAGGAGTCAAAGGACTAGTCAGTGGCTAGAATTCTGGTTAGCTTGGACCTAAGGGCGAAACTATATCAATCTATGAACATTGGGAAGGAAAAGGAATGGCTCGTTTATCTAGATTATGAAGGGATTACCTTCAGGTGCAATAGGTGTCATAGGTATGGACATCTAGCTAGTAGTTGCACATTATCATTCAATCTGAAGCACAATCAATATGGATCAAACAATAATAAAAGGAAATTGAGAGGAGTGGGGACCTCAAGGGTTGACAATTAGCATGTGGGAGAAAATATTGGTGAACCGTTGAAGGCTTCTATTAGGGTACAGACTGAGGAGGGAGACATTTCAGGTACACAAGGACAAGGGAATCCATTTTCAGGTATAGAAGAGGTGCAGGAGGCACCTAAAATGGTGTAATATCTGAGCTTTGAGGACACAAAGGTATAAGTAGATATGAATACCCATGCATAAAGAGTTGTAGATACCGATAATGATCCAGGAAGTGGTGTGGATGGGGGTACTCTTCAAGCAAAAGGAAATGATCCAATGGGTACGTACTCCTCTTTGTTATAGGTCAATTTGGGCATCATTCCCAATGACCTGGTCAACTGGGCATCATCTCCAGGACCAATGACTAAGGGTCTATCATTCCCTATCATTTCAGTTGCTGCATGCCCTAAGACAAGAACAAGACAAATCAAGCATGAATTTCATCAGGAAAAGGCTTCCAAGGTTTGAAGTTTATTATATAGCATATGAGAGCTCACCAACGCTACCTCTAAGGGGACTAAGTGCATTTCATATGCAGGTAGCCCCATGCAAGGCTGCTCTGCAAAGCACTTCCCGACATCTATGGGTGCGTTGGTCACATTGCGAGTGAAATTCTCATTGTTCTGGAATCTCCACTTGGCTAGTGCCTTCTAGAAGAGTTCACATGTGTCAAGCTTCGAATCCAAGTGTCCATTTGACATCTACAAGATTGGGAACATGTCTTGCCTATTATTGGAAATTAATTGATTGCAAAACAACCTTCAGCTCCTCTATAAATTGAGCACGGATCTAAGTGCTTGGTAAGGAAGAATTTGAGTAGAGAAATATTGGTGGATTTTCAATTGAGAGTTAGATTTTTGTAACAACTGATGGAGAGATTTATACTGTGATGGGGTTGAGGATCGTTGCCGGAGATGGTCACTTCAAATCAGTCATTGGGTTGTAACCTCTCCTTCTATCATTAATAAAGAATACAACGTACTTTTCCCTATATGCATTTGTATTGGCTTTGATTTTCCATATTGTAAGATCTTAGTTGATGTCTATGGTTTATGCTTTACTGATTTAGCTAACTGACTTGAATAGACATCTGTATTATTGCTATCTTCTGTTGTTTTAGTGTTCTTTCTTGCAGGAAGCATTTTTACCACAAACCACTTGAATTTGAAGCTACAACGGAAGCGACAGAAGGAGCCATTTAGAAGCGCTTGGCCCTTACAAGTAAGCCTCTAATCCTTCATGTGTGTCTGTTCTCAGTTAGGAGAAGTAGTCGTATAGTCTTTAATATATTTTTCTAGGCTATCACCTATCTAGGGAAGCGTTTTTTATCTTTAATTCACAATTATGTCCAACAAATTGGCGACTCCGGTATGGGAAAATTAATCTTTATCCTAGGTGTTTTAGCCTCTGATTTTCTCTGTTTATTCACCTAGTAGTTGTTACTCACAAAGATTAGGTTTTTTAAGATCCAAATTTGCAAAATAAGTGTGTTTAGTAGCTTGAGTTTTGAATCTCTGTTGTGCCCAATGAACTATTGGTCAAGACACAGTGCTTTGTAGAGCACTCTCTCCCATTCAGGGGTGCGTTGCAGAGCACTTTCTCCCATTCAGGGGTGCATTGTAGAGCACTGTCTCCCACTCAGGGGTGATTTTCAAAGCACTATCTCCCACTCAGGGGTGCTTTGCAGAGCACTGTCTCCCATTCAGAGGTGCTTTGCAACACATTTTCTCCCCTTAGAGACTACGTTGCCTCTTGAAACCATCCAAATTCCTTTGAGTTTTTCATTGCAATTTGTTTCAGTTTGTTTCCTGCTGTGTTTTGAAAAGCCTAAGCCTCACATTGACTAGTGATCTTATCTACCTCTTCCTCCTTTGAAAGAAAATTCGTTCAATGTTTGTTTAAAGAGTTTTTCTTTATCATTGGTGAATTAATTTAAAATTATTTTTATTGTCGCATTAGATCCATTTTCTTTTGAAAAAGGAAATTGTCGTAAATTCTTCGTTTCCTGATAGGAGAAATTGTTGTTTCAATCATCATTTTTCCTTCAAAAGAGAAATTTTTGTTTATATTCCTCATTTCTCAAAAGTAAAAAGCATTTGTTTTTGTTGATTTAGTGCACTTAGTTTCTTTTCTGCATTTATAAAATTAAAGGGACTGAAAATAAAAACTTGCATTTGCATGTAGTGGTTTGTGTGTTATGCAAAAAGAACAATTAGGAAATCTGCATTTAGTTTGTGCTCATTTATTTGTTTGCTCACAAATTGATTGCTCTTTCCCTCTAGTAGCTAGGATTTTCATTGAAAAACTAAAAGTGAAAGATTTCTTATCATTCTTAGTTGCATTTTAGGAATTTTCCAATACATCATCATGGTGAACCTTTGAAAGGAAAATTGTTAAGCAAGATCAACATAAAATTAAACTCAATTTACCTAACAAAGCATTGGAACCATAACAATAAAAATTTTAAGGTCTAGGCTAGAGACGCATTCCGGTGTCGTAAAACATAGCAGCTATCGTTAACTTGTCTGCGATACATTCTGAGTGTCATATCTCACTCCACGTACGTAAGTATATCGTAGCTCGTCCACGTACTTTCGGGTATATCGGGCAGTGTTATAGTACGATAAGTATAAAGGGGTTCTCTCACTGTGCAGTTTCACATCAAACAGTGCTAATATGGACTTGGGCCTCCACGTAACTTCGATTATATTTGGGAGGACAAATTTTAGGTGCTATCCATCCATAGTGAACCGAGTCACTTGCCTTGTAAATTGTGATACCCCGAACACAACATTCGGGGAGATTTCCTGCCCATACTTCTTGGTTTTCCAGGAGGTATTATGTAGTTCACAGTTTCTTGGTAAACCTTTTGCTTAGCATTACTGCTTTTATTTTTTTTATTTGTTTTGGTTAAAATAAATCAGTCATCGTTGAAGAACAAAATCCTTTCCCCCGTCATTCGCGTAGACATCACTCTACCAAAACCAGTACCATCAGTACCTCTGGTGAAGCATCATCTTCCCATATACCAGAGTTATCTCAAGTTGTTTCTGCACATCCTAGTTTGTATACTGTTGTCGAAACAAAGTCTTCACAACTACTCGTGGTCGTGATCCATCCAATCTGTGAGACCATACCTCACGAACTCGACGTTGTTCAAGTGGAAGTTGATCCAGATCCCATTGTGCTTTAGGGGGCAACTGTTATTGGTCAAACTTGACATAATCCCCAGGACCAATGAAATAGGGTCTATCATCCCCTTATATTTCAGTTGCTATATTCCCTAAGTGGAGAAAATATTGATCCCGAAGTCGAACAACCGGAAGTTGTTTCTGTATTGGTCACTCCATAATCTATTGTAGCCATTGCGTCTCCCATATCGCGTAGTCAACCACCTGAAATATACTTTGGGCCTGACGACGAATTTATTCCACCTGGTTTGATTTCGATTCAAGAAATATATAGGATGAGACACCTTTAACTCCAACTCATTTTCAGTAAGAGTTTTACCTGCACGAGTCTTTTCCTCAATCACCTTCCTCTGCTTTTGTTCATCTTGTTTCACTTCGAGTTCCCATAGATTCTGTAGGGTATACATTGGGCCATTTGACCATGGATGAGATAACATACTAGACTGAAACATCTATTTCAGCTGCGAGAACATCTAATGTTGCTTCATCTTCAATGTTTTTTCCATTGACTTCACCCATGTCATCATTTGGAATCCTATCTGGTTCCTCTCCTTGGTGGCTGGTGATACCACATATGTTACCCTAGGACATTCCTAAATTAAATGAAAACCCTGGAGAAGACCCATCAACGCATGTTATAACTTATCATTTGTGTTATTCATCAAAATCCTTAAATGATGACTCCATTAGACTATGTCTTTTCCAGCACACATTCACTAGTCCAACTGCACAATGAGGATGGTTCTTTTATTGTGTCAACCTCGTTAATATATGAATCATGTTTTGAGGAAAGTTATTTTTTCTTGTGTCAACCTCGTTAAAAAATGAAACAAGTGCCTATGAGGATAGTTCTTTTACTGTGTTAACCTCGTTAAAAAATGAAACAGGTCATGAGCATAGTTCTTTTCCTGTGTCAAGCTCGTTAAAAAATGAAACAAATCCTCCCCTATAATGAACCTTCATTCCATCTAGCTATTAGTAACCAGTAATCTACTTAGTTGAATGAAATGAAGCTTGGGAGGTATCTGATCTTGCAGGGGGCATTCAACATGTGCTTTTGCAGGGGGCATTCAAAACATTCTTACCAATTGCATGCGATCGACCGCTAAATTTCGGGCGCAAAATCAGGTTCAGAGCTCCAAAATGAAAATTGTAACTATGGAATGGTAAAAATGAATAGTGAAACTACTTTTAATAGTCATTTAATTATTTGCAAGTTAAATTTATTGCTATGACTGTAGTTTTATTATGTTTTTATCATGAAACATGTATTTTTAATCCATTTGATGATTGTTCTGTACAGGAAATACAACTGAAGAACAAATTAGTCGTGCAGATTTATTCAAAGAATGTCTTGACCACAAAGCATAATTTTTCTCCTTATTTTTCGAGCTTTGTTAAAAACGAAAAAAATATTTGAAGCACACTTTTATCTCTTTTTCTAGCTTCGATAACAACAAAAAAGGAACCCCTGGAGTCTTCTTTTAGCTCTTTTCAGACTCCAATAATGTGAAAAGATTGCCGAGCACTTGTCTTTTTGAGCTCATAAAAGTAAATGAATTGATATCTACTTAGTATAATATTAACCCTTTTCCAAACTGAGATAAATTATTTACGAAAAAGGAATACCTTGGTTAAACATGGCCAAAGAGGTTCTCTCAGATATTATTTTACACTTTTTCGGATCTGAGTGACAAATTTACGAAAAATTACTTATGGAGTTTTCTTTCATCCTCTTTTTCAAACTCTTTAAATATGAAAAGGGACCAGGCTATCACTGTCATTAAGCTCGTTAAAACATAAAATAGTGACGGGCTTGTCGATCATGGAAAGAATCGAGTTTCATTCATCGCTAGACTCGTTAAATTATTAAATAGCGATACTTTCTTCGCCCAAAGGGTTGAATTATAGATAAAGCAAATGTTACCCTCCTCAATCTTGTTAAAAAATAAAGAGGTATTGGTCGACAAATGACCGGGGAAAATTTGGGAAAAGTGAGCAAAATTTCTTTATGGTAGCAAGTCGCTCTTGAACATGAAACTTCCTTCACTCCATGTTCGTGACTGTTTGGGTTGGGTATTCATCTTGATGGTTCATTCACACCTATGGTTCATCATACCTTCACTTCGATTTTGGGTCAATGCTGCCAACTCATCACAGTGTCGTTGATATGTTCAAGAGAAGTCATCTAGTGAATAAACTTATCCTTCTAAAATACTCGTAAACCTTCATTTTCATGACTGTCATCCCTGAAAATTGCTATATGAAGTCATACCCTTGTCTCTGAAATAAGTAACTCCTATTTTGCAATAAGGTGACTTCCCGTCGACAACAAATCAATATCCAGGAATTTCACTTAGAAACATCAAATTCCAGTACCATGAGGCTTGTTACAGCATCGACAAGATCCTCACTTCCAGACCTTTGACTGAAAGATTTTGTTTGTCGTTCGACATCAAATCATCTATTCACGCCTTACAAAATGTACTGCAGTACCTTGAGGGCCATTTTCATTAATGGTGGTTCTCTTGCGTTTGTTAATAGCTCACAGCATTGGTTGGTAATCAAACAATGTCTTTCCATGTTCGATGACAAATCATATATTCGCATGGCTAGATTTGTACTTGAATGATTGAGTGAACGAGATAAGAAGACCCCGAATCTAGTTTCAACCATCCAGGCTGTGATTTCAGGATTGTTGTACACATCATCTGTACGGTGTCCTTACATACATATTTTCATCCAAACATGGGCCTATATCTGTAGGCATGTCTGCATTGGGAAACATGCCAATGTCAACGACTTTCTAAATTATGTACATGTTATTAGATTGTTTATGTGCTAAACATGGGAATGCATACCCTCAGCAATTATGATCAAAGAGGATATATCATGATGTAATGTATTGTAAGATTGATGCAGGTGACCAATCTACTTCATCTCCAGCCCATTACAGTGTAAAGCATCTCAATCAAATGTTTTTATTATTTTTACCTCATGCTTTAGGGGGAAATTGTTATAGTTCAGTTTGGGCATCATTTCCAATGACCTGGTTAATTGGGCATCATCTCCAGGACCAATGACTAAGGCTCTATCATTCCATATCATTTCAGTTGCTACATGCCCTAAGACAAGAACAAGACAAATCAAGCATGAATTTCATCAAGCAAAGGTTTCCAAGGTTTAAAGTTTATTATATAACATATGATAGCTCACCAACGCTACCTCTAAGGGGAATAAGTGTGTTGTATATGCAGATAGCCCCATGCAAGGCTGCTCTGCAAAGCACTTCCTGACATCTATGGGTGCGTTGGTCACATTGGGAGCGAAATTCTCATTGTTCCGGAATCTCCGCTTGGCCAGTGCCTTCTAGAAGAGTTCACATGTGTCAAGATTCGAATCCAAGTGTCCATTTTACATCTACAAGATTGGGAACATTTCTTTCCTATTATGGGAAATTCATTGATTGCAAAAAAACCTTCAGCTCCTCTATAAATTGAGCATAGATCTGAGTGCTTGGTAAGGAAGAATTTGAGTAGAGAAATGCTGGTGGATTTTCAATTGAGAGTTAGATTTGTGTAACAGCTGCTGGAGATATTTATACTGTGATGAGGCTAAGAATCATTGCTGGAGATGGTCACTTCAAATCAGTCATTGGGTTGTAACCTCTCCTTCTATCATTAATAAATAATACAACTTAATTTTCCCTATATGCATCTGTATTGGCTTTGATTTTCCATATTGTAAGATATTAGTTAATGTATATGGTCTATGCTTTACTGATTTAGCTAAATAACTTGAATAGACATCTGTATTATTGCTATCTTCTTTTGTTTTAGTGTTATTTCTTGCAGGAAGCATTTTGCCCACAAACCTCTTGAATTTGAAGATACAACAGAAGCGACAGAAGGAGCCATTTAGAAGCACTTGGATTGCAAGTAAGCCTCTAATCCTTTCTGTGTGTCTGTTCTGAGTTAGGAGAATAGTCGTATAGTCTTTAATCTATTGCTATAGGCTATCACCTATCTAGGGAAGCGTTTTTTATCTGTAATTCACAATTCTGGCCAACACTCTTCCTCCCCCTTCTTTTTATTTTATCTCATGACACTTTTCATGTGTATTTTTTAGATAAAAAGTGGGATCCGAATATTTGTGATCAAAAGGTTGAAGTCATTCAAAACCTTGTTACTTCCCTCTCTTTACAACATGCTTCTTGTGACCTTTCGGGAGCCTTTGATGGTTATTACTCCCCGATAGTATCCTTATAATTTGAATCCTTTGAAGGGAGTGGTTATAAATATTATAAGTATAACCTTAGATCTAGACAAATCGATCTAAGTTGGAGGATTTTTGGGAGAGGTTTAGGCCACAATATTATTCCACCCAAACTAGGCAGAGGTAGGGGAGGAAGGTCAAACATTTCTCTTGCACGTGCCAAAGCTAGAGAGGATTTAGCCTCTTGTAAAAAATCTTCTATTGACAGGGCCCTTATATCTTTGAACGCTCACTGCATGGTGACCTAATTATTTTTATATCACTCAATTATAGAGGATTAACAAGTAACCCCAGAAACGTTGTGTTTAAAAGTATTTTTCATATCGTAGGTCCTGAAGTGATTTTCCTTTAAGAAAATTTTGGGAAAGGGAATCAAGTTACTTCCCTCCTTGAAAGTATATTACCTTTATGGATCTTTGTTAGTATGGCTATTAAGGGGTGTTCTAGGGGAGTGGCCCTAGGTTATTATACAAGGAAGATTCAGATGGAGAGCTCTTGGAGTATACCTTTAGGGCTACGGATGGATGGTTTTTTTGTGGAATTTGGGTCGAGATTCATGTAACATCCCTGGTGAAAATTCCATGTAATAAAAGTAGATAAGGAAAAAACAATAACCACGCTTGATGGAACACTAATTCCAAGTTTAATGTTTGGAAAAACATCCTAGTGGGTGTTCATTTCGGTTAATATGACTAAGGAAATTGGAAAAGGCAATGGAAAAGGAATTTGGAAAGGAAAAATGGAATTTTTGGCACATTTAGTTATCAAAATAATGGAAATTAGAAGAAAATGGAAGTGAAAGGTCACATGTTTAATGTGAGGAAAATGAAGGAAAATAATGGAAAATGAAGAAAATAGAGGCCTAATTGATAAAAAGGCTTCTAAGGATCAGTTGGTACCTTTTGTTAGTTAATTTTTGGAGCTCTCTCATTATTTTGTCTCTCTCTCTCTCTCTCTCTCACACACACACACACTCTTAGAAACAAAGTTTTCTTGGAGTAATTTGGCATTGGATCAAGAAAGGAAAAGAAGGAAAGAGGAAGGAAGAAGCAAGTAAGGAGGAACATGATCAAGAAACTATAACAAGATTCTTTGCAAGTATTGATTTGCATGTGTGATTTCCTTGCTAGATTTGGCATGCATGATATTGCATGTGGTTATTTTCTGTTATGGCATTGGTTTTACAGGTGTGACATTGTTTTCATCCTAGCCTTGCCATTTTCAGATAGCCATGATGTGATGGGGTTCTCATGTTTCGATTGAGATATATTGTTGAATGGGTTTGAAGTTGAATGAGTTGGATCTCCTAAATGATAGAACACATGGCCTAGTAAACCCTGCACCAGAATGTGGGTTGCAGTAAACCTTGATAGTGTGTTTCCTCGATGGGCTTGGGAATCCTCGACTGATGAATGGCGAGATATATGGTAAAGCCTCATTAGGGGAATTTTGAGGTGTAAAATGGGCCTCCTAAGAAAAATGTGAAACCAAAATAAAATTTATAAGGGCTAACAAGATTAAAGATGATGATGTCAACCATGGGGGATGATTCAACATTTTTGGAGTAAAAAATTAAAGAGTTTAAAAACTAATAGAATAATAAAACTACTTTTCAACTCGTATTTTAAACTTATATCTCTAATATTTTACTCTAATTTTGAGTAGGAGTACCCATTGGATGCAAAATTTAATTCCTCATCAAAGGAGTATGCATGTTGCATACTTTTTTATGGACCCTCCTACATGAAAAATGAGAAATACATGAAAAAACGTGATTGCAGTCACATTTTTCATGTATTTAGTATTTTTTCGGGTAGCAGGGTCCATCGAAAGTATCCAACATGGGTACTCCTTGGATCAGTAATCAAATTCTGCATCCAATGAGTGTTGCCGCTCAAAATTTGAGTAAACCCATAGGGAGATAAATTGAAAATACAAGTTGAAAAACCTTTGATGCAAAGAGAAGATCTGGGGGCCTAGCTCTGGGATTTAAAGACAACAATATCAATATTTTAAACTCCCTAGGATCAGATTTGGTACTGGGGGCTGATTTTTATTCTTTTGAATTGTGCATGGATCTTTGCTTTCTCAACATCTACGACCCATGCCGTGAGAAGGCCTCTTTTTGGAACTCCCTGTTCTCTAAATATTTTATGAATCCCTAAAATATGTTGGTGGGAGGGGACTTGAATTTATCTTTGGGTATGTCTGAAACTTGGGGGCCATTGGATCAAGCCGATACTTTGGTATATTTATTTGTGAATAAGCTGATGACGGGTAAGCTTATCAATGTGAATTTTATTAAATCCATACCCACCTAGAGGAATAGGCGCTCATGTGTAGCGATTTTGGCTAAGAGACTAGATTTTTTCTTGATGAAGGAAGATCTAGTAAACTGAATTACCCCTTTTAGGAAGTTGGCTGGGTCAGGAGGTGATTCATACCACTTTCCTATCATCTTGGAGTTGAAAGGGACCATTAGGAAGCTTGGATCTCCTTTTAAATTTAACCCAACATCACTAAAATATCATAGATACAATGATTTATTTAAAGCCACTTGGATTCCATAGGTCCCTGACCAAGGTTGTTTAGCTGAACTCTTTATGGAAAACTTTAAAAGAAAAAAACAGTAAACAATGAATTGGGAAAAAGATAAAAGGATTAGGGAATAAGTTGAGCTAAAACGCATTGAAGAATATCTTGAAATATTGGAAAGCATGGAGGTGAATGGATATGAGACAAGAAAAAAAGGATAGGACAAAATAGTTGGAATCCTCAAAAAGAAATATTATTAATGATATGCGAAAAAATATTCTTAAAAATATGGTTATCTTCTTGGGAAGAAAAATCTAAGTTCTTTCAAAATTATGCTAAAGAAAAGAAGAAGATAAACACTATATGGGAAATGCAAGAGACAGATGGGGTTATTGATAAATATTTTGATGAGCTAGCAACTTTGGGGAGAGATCATTTCAAAGGCTTGTTTAGAGCCCCAGAAGAAGCTACAATTTCAAAAGTCATCTAGGTTTCTCAATTGTTCCCTAGATATGCGAAAGAGGAAGAAAATGATATGCTCATGGCTCCTATTTCAAAAGGAGAAGTTGAAGGAGTTATTAAATTAATGCAGAAAGAGAACAACCCAGGACCTGATGGATGGAAGGTCGATTTTTTTCAACATTTCTTTGAGCTTGTAGGGGACGAGCTTACTAGGGTACTGGAGGAATCCAAAACTAGAGGTTATGTTTATGAGCAATTCAAATCCACTTTTTTGGCACTAATACCTAAAATCAATGATTCAATATTTTTTTAGGATTGCAGGCCCATCTCTCTCTATAATTGTCTCTATAGAATAATTGCAAAGATCATAGCTATCTACCTAAAACCAATCCTCTCCATAAATTAGGGAACACTTTGGATTTCATGATGGAAAATAGATCCATGAAGCTATAGGGGTTGCTAAGGAATCTATGCATAGCATAAATAAGAGCGAAAGGAAAGAACTGATAATAAAAATTGATCTCTCGAAGGCCTATGACAGAATCAATTGGTTATTTTTGTGCCTTTTTTTTACTCACATGGGTTTTGATATTGGTTTTATCAATTGGGTCATGGGAAGAATATTGAATATGAGTTTTGTTGTCCTAATTAATGATGCATATTCCCTTTTTTTCTACAGTCAGAGAGGGCTCAGACAAGGGTGTCCTATGTCACTGCTACTTTTCTTAATAGTGGCCAAAGGACTGAGCCAGTTGATTCTTGTTGCTAAACGAAGAGGAGAGGTTAAAGGAATTGAAGTAGCCAAAAATTTGTATATCAACCATCTCTTGCTTGTAGATAAACTTCTCCTATTCAGTGATAGATCCAGACGTGATATTCAACAGCTTAAATTCTCCCTTGATCTGTTCCTCAAAGCCACTAATATGTGTATCAATGATTATAAGTCATTTTTAATTCATGAAGGATTCTCTGTAGCCGAAATCAACAGAGTAATTTTTTTTATCCCTTTTGAAGAAAAGCATATGATGGACAATTTTAAATATTTGGGTTTTCACCTCAAGCCATATTCCTACAGAAAGCATGACTAGAAATGGTTGTTGGCCAAAATTGGAAAATGAATAAAACAATGGAGTTTCAAGTGGCTATCAAGGGCTAAAAGACCATTGTTAATTAATTTTTTTCTAATTTCTATATCGGTTTACTGGATTTCCCTCACTTGGGTTCCCAAAGGAGTTTTTTCCCAAATTAGGAAACTGTGTGGTCAATTTTTATGGGTTGGATCAAAGGAGTATGCAGTTCTTCCTTAGGTAGCCTGGGAAAAAATAGCCCTCCCAAAGGCCTGGGATGGTTGGGGAATAAAGGACCCCCCCTCTTTTTCATATTATCTTGTAGCAAAATCTAGTTGGTGTATATTATCATTGGATAAAATATATGGACTGTTGTGGTGAAAATGAAATATATTGATCATGTTCCCGTTGACAGCTAATATTAGATGAAGTGAAGTAGAAAGATATATCTATATCATGTGCTTTGTTTATATTTATAACTCAGGTTTGGTCTAATGATTGGTTGATATCTCGGGTCTAGGGAGATAGAATTACTTACTTAGGAGATAAATTTCCAACATAGACAATGCCGAGTTAATATCTTATGTCTGTTTACCAAAGGAAAGTAGGCATGCATAAGGCATGGCATCTTACACATAAGTAATTCTCCGTATCTAGAAGGCTACTATGGAATCCTTTAGAATTATTGAAGATGGTATTGTGTGGCATGTAGGGAATGGGGAAAAATTTAGGTTAGTGAATACTTTAGCATTTGCTATCTAGAAGGCTATTGTGGAATCATTTAGCATTATTGAAGACAGTCTTGCATGGCATGTAGGGAATGGGGAAAAATTCAGATTAGGTATTGATCCATGGGTGGGATGCAACGAAGGTTTTTTTCTTCTAAGGGAGCTAATATAATCCCTCAAAAATCAAGGTATCATCTTTCTGAATCATATTGTGGACGCAAAAATAACTAAGACTTGGCACCAGGACTGGAAATTGGATGAAAATATCCACTTAGAGCCCTAATGGGGAGATGATTTGAAGACCTATATAATAGAACTACAATGCAAAAATTTGAGGATAAGGGATTGTCCATATGTACTCTGATGGGTACATTCTCCCTCAAGTCCATACTCCCCAAAATATGGCTACATTTATTAAATGGACATGATAGCTCAGGGGATGAAGTATTAGTGCTGGAAACCACTATGGAAACTGAAATTCCCAGCGAATTCAATACTTTTCTTCTGGTGTCTCCTTAAGAACAAGGTGACAACATGGGACAACCTTCAGAAAAGGAACAAACACAGGCCTATTTGGTGCATACTATGCAAAAAATCAGAGGAATCAGTAGACCATTTGTTCTTAAATTGTCCTTTCATTATAAAAATATGGAAGGCCACATTGAGCCTCCTAGTAATTAGACATAACTAGAGTGGGTCAAATACTGTGGAATATTGGAAAAATTGGTGAAATTCAACACGAGATGAAAATTTGAGAAATGTTCCTTCGAAAATCACATGGGGCATATGGTTTAGAAGAAACAAAGGCATCTTTCGGGACACTCCCTCGTCACCTTCCTTATCGCATCTAAGTGTGATTCAATTTAATCTTTAATCCCCCTCCCATCAATAAATCAAACCTCTCAGATCATCAAAGAGGAAAAAATCAATCCAGATATTCCTGGGGCATAATTTGATGGTGCATCATATGCACACAATAGATGTGGGGTGGGACTAGTAATACACATAAATGACCACAAAATATTAAAAGCTTCATTTGTATTTTGATCAGGATCAAACAAATTTTTTGAAGTCAAATCATTGAAATTATTATTATGTTGGATTCTAGAAATTGGGATTGATACAACTCAAACGTTCAATGATTCTTTAAATGTTATAAACTAGTTTAATGAAGTTCAGAGATGTCAAAATCACATTTTGATTCCACTCATAGAATAAATATTACATGGGTTTTGATTATATATTTGTTTGCCACATATATAGGGAGCATAACTTAGAGGAATATATCCTTTCTAAGGAGGGTCTGTAATAGGATTTGGGCACATGACAGATAAGAGAATCAAAGGATGGGAGAATCTTTGCGTCGGATCAACATCCATATAACAAAAGATATATGTTTTTTTCCATCAAGATCTGGCATCATCGCTTTACTTTATCTTTTTACTTTTGATGCACTGCAATCAGTTGTATTTAGTTCAGATGTATTGTCACTATTGGTACATTTACTTTTTTGTGGACATATTGGCCACAATTTCATATAAGAAGTTATAATGTGTGGGTTGTTTTTTCCATAATACGGGGAGGGCTAGTTTTTTTTTTGGTTTTTTGCTTGTTTTTTGAGTAACACAATTTTGTCTGTTATTATATCTCCCTCTAGTTTCCCAAGGCTAAGAAATGAAGCTGTAAGGGTAACCATAGACTAGCTATCAATTTGGTAGCTAGCCCTACCAATTTAGAGAGGGCTCTCTCTATGTCAAACTCACATTCAATGAAGTGAGTCAAGAGAAAAATAGATATTAGGCTAGATATTCAGCTCATTAGGGTTTTATTTAGGATTTAATAGATCAAGATCATAGATCCAAGAAATAGGTCAGGTTTTTGAATGATGAATTGCAGAGATTAAAATGACACAAATTAGGTATGTTTACTGACATATTTGAGTTTTCATTGTGGTATAGGGTTGAAACATGAAGGATAAAAATGAGCATATGAATATGAATTCATTCATCAGAAGTAATGAAACACAAACATGAAGATCTCATCAAAGAAGAGCATAAAACTTATTTATTCTTCTTAAAAAACTAATGAGATTATCACATGAAAGCATACATATGGTTTTAAGGAGAAATAAACATTCAAATTTATGATAAAACTAAGAGGAAACGTTGTCAATAAGGATACCATAATAATTTCAAGATAATTCTACAACTGTCTTTGATATCATTGTAAAATGGTGTACATTAGCTCCACACTATGATTACCAAGTATCCCACCCTCACAATGAGTTGATTTTGAGTACATATAGAAAAATAAACATCATGCCACCTCTGTGGGTCAAAACCTGATCCAAAACAACTAATTAATGCAAATAATGACTCATAACCTAATTTCTAGGGGATTTAGAAACAACTTCCCCTTTTTTAGCTAAAAAGTTTGAGTCTTTGTCTCAAGTCATTAAATACAAGATCCTTTAACAAGGATGAACATAAATAGGCTCATTAAACATGAAAAAATGTGTGGCACAAATCTTACATAGGCTAACTTAGACCTTTGACCTCCACATGTCCAGAAAAGTCTTCAAACCCAGAAGCGCAATGTGCTATCTCAAAAACGTAGTGAATTTTAGCAGAAGCATAGAGAAATTTGGAGGGTGATTTGGAGGCCTCCCCAGAGGAGTTTTTGGCTATGAAATGGTATGGTTGGAAATACGAAGATGTCATCTATATCAATAAATCTTGAAACCATCAAAAAATAATCTCCAAGACACCTCAAAACTCATTCTACCATAGCTACTCCAGAAACATAGCGTGTGCCTCCAAACAGTGGCAAAAGTGTGAAAAATTGATGGTTTTTGACATTTTCCTACAAATTTATGAGCTGAAAAGAGACACAAAGTGGATTTATGAGATGTAAAGTCAAGATACACCTACACATGCTTACCATTTTTCATTTTAAGCCTCTGAGAAAAAAGCATAGTGTGGCCATGCTGCGTTTCTGTAGGGTAAAATTTCTCAGTTTTTTGAAAAAATGGGGCTCAAAGATAGAGAAATATCTCTCTAAATGTTGGTGAGGTAAATCCCCTCTGTGGACAGAGGTGATCCCACTAGCCCTAGAGTGGGTCTAGCAAAAAATGAGACACGCTATGACATCAATTCCTAGTTAAGAATGGACAAAGACTTGGTAGATCACTTACCGTATGTCCTACGTTGTTTTGTCGTCCGAGAGAATGGCTGCCTCTCGCTCCTGATTCGACAGATCACGATCCGCTCGTTCTCACGCCTAGATACCTGCACATACACAAGAAATGAAGATGATACACAACATACTATTTCACTTTCCTGACTATCAGTCAGTCAAGGAAGACTAAATCAAATGCGTAAAATAAACATAACACAGAGATGGAATCAAATAAACATAACACAGAGATGGAATCGAGTATATTAATTTGAAGAAGGAAGAGTACAACCAGGCTTCGACGTTACGATCTACTCCAGCAAGGTTCCAACAGAGCACGTCTCACAAATCTCATCTGTAATTCAAACGGAGCTCTCTCTATGAGATCCTCCTTGGTTCAACCTTCTCTATAGTGATTACTCAGCTATAATATCTCTTCTCCAAGTTTAGCTTCTTGGCTATATGTTCAGCTAGCTTTTTTAAAGGGAGAAGGCTTTTTTATATAAAGGGAGAAGGAGAGGTTAGGATCCCTATAATCATGGGGGGAGTCATATCTTCAAAGAATTTTCTATCAACCATTTCCTAAAATAAGAGATCCGTGGCTTATCGAGTTTAACCACTTGCAATGATTCATTCTGAGGTGGTTAAAGGAAATTTCTGCCTCCAATTTGTTAAAAAACATTCCTAAAAAGGCTGGCATGGGCACAAAAAAGAGACAGAGCGCCAACTGGCACGGGCTCTAGTGAAAATATTCCCCATTGGCGCGAGGGATGAATTGGCTACCTGCGCCAATGCCAAAACATAGGTTTTTGAGTGCTTTTTAAGGAAATGTTCAACAGGATAAATCATGTCTTAATGCAGAAGGATGCAAAGAAGGTTTTTGTAGAGTATGACACTGCTCACAGGTCATGGGGAAGACCCTCCAATATGCGGAGCAAGGGATTGTAGGGATGGTGACAAAATGTTGTGTAACAGATGCCCCCTAAAGCATGAGGTATGAGAGAGAGGGAGGGGTGAAATGATTTATGAGAATGCGTTCGACCAAAACAATGCTATCAAAAAACTTGCAAGTACGAATACAACTGATACATCTGATACATGACATGTGGCATGGGCACAACCATCCATAAGAGAGTATATAAACAATGAGATCCGAGGTATGGACATAGCCATCCAGCAGTAGGGATCAATAAATAGACTCAGGTATGGTCACATCCATCCAATCAGCAGAGCCACATAATAAGTCATACTAATCGACAAAGAAACCGCAGCCTGGATTTCATCAGACAAAACCCAGGGTCTTGCACTCCATCTTGACAAGAAAAAAGTACAAATTTGAGCATGCAAGTATGTGAGCTGAAGTCGAACATGCAAGAAAACCATCTGATTACCAGCCAATGATGAAAGCTATTAACAGATGCGAGAGAAACCATCGATAATGACAATGGCTCTCAAGGTAAAAAATGTATAATCCATGGAATGTGAACAGTGATCTGGCGTTGAACACCCGCAGAGTCAATCGATCGAAGGTCAATGATGTAAACCTTACGTCAAATGCGAAGAAACTGCCATTGAGGCATGCAGGCTCCAAGGTACCTAAAGTGAGTCTCTAGATCAACTTCCTGGATAATGAGCTGGAGTCGACAGGAAGGGACCTTGATCGAAGGTGGGCCATAATGTCTCCCACATCAT
Organism: Pinus albicaulis; assembly: GCA_034641835.2. Taxonomy (NCBI): domain Eukaryota; kingdom Viridiplantae; phylum Streptophyta; class Pinopsida; order Pinales; family Pinaceae; genus Pinus; species Pinus albicaulis. The sequence goes on along the minus strand of CM076574.1, from coordinate 340,859,224 downwards.
CTACATGAGACAAAGGAATCAAAGGGAGGTTGACAACTTCAGAGGCAAACTTCTCTTGAACATATCGGCGGCACGACACTGGATTTGGCAGTTTTTGACATCAAGGGATCTGAGGTCATGGTGACGTGGCAAAGAGCAGATGAGAGGTCAAAAGAGATTACCCAAACCCATGGAGGTAAACAAAAAATGAGATGAGATGTCCCCAACTCGACACAAATGCAGACAAGTGCCATGTTCAAGAGTGACATACTACTAACATGACTACAATATTGGTTCCATTTTCCCCCACCATTTCTGGCGAGTACCTGAATTATTTTTTAAAACAAGATTGAAGGGGATAGCATGTGCTTTCAATGTAAGTTTTTCCTTCAGACAAATCCAACCTAGTACATTTTACAAGCCCTAGGAAGGAGTAACTTGAGTAACGTCATCACGACAGAGTCCGATGTCATCAGTTTTAACAAGTATGACAAAGGGAGAACTTGACATATTTTCATGTTTAGAGAGTTTGAAAAGAAGGCGGAAAAGAAAACTCCAGCAAGGCCCTTTTCGTAAATAGTCCCTCAGATCCGAAAAGGTAGAAAATTTTGTCCGAGAGAACCTCTTAGTCGCGATCAGCTAAGGTATTCCTTTTTCGTAAATAATCTATCCCAACTCAAAAAAGGGGTAAACGTATACTATGTAGATATCATTTCATAGCCAATTTAACAAGTTCAAAATGACAAGCAACTCGGCGATCTTTTCAGTTTTAGAGAGTTAAAAAAGAGCTCAAAGATGACTCCAGTAGTGACTTTTTCGTGTTTTTATCGAGTCTGAAAAAGTATAAAATACAACTCGTTCTTTGTCAAAACCATGTGGAAACCTGTCACTGCAAAAAAAGACGTGTGTAAAATGTATTTCTCAAAAATAATATGAAAATAATCGACAAATAAGTTTCAAAACCTATTTTTAGACTTTAAAAAGTTATAAAAGACCATAAATGGTAAAAAATATTTTACTTTTCACTTTTACCTCTTTTTGGAGCAACAGTGGTCCATTTACTTTATGATCTTGTGGCGACAAGTGTGAGCAAACCAATGTACCAATCCAGATTTCGTCAGTTTCCGGTAAGAACCGACATCATTTGCCATATTTTGAGCTATATTTTATTGCACTTAGTTGTCATTTTGGGTCCCTTAGGGGAGGATTTTTAAAAACTAGGGCATCACGATTGTCGTGAGTTTCGGGCATGGACCCACGCCAATCAACCCATTTTTACATAGGGGTCGCGCGGTTGGGTCCCTTAGGGGAGGATTTTTAAAAACTAGGGCATCACGGTTGCCGCGGGTTTTGGGCACGGACCCGCGCCAATCGACCCATTTTTACATAGGGGTTGTGCCAACCGCGCAACCCAAAATACGCTTTAAATTTAAGAAAATGCAACTAATAGACTGAAAATTTTAATTCCCAAGGGGACTTATAATGTTTCTATGATCAATTAATGCAGGTACAAAAGAAAAAAAGATGGTTATCGAGTGGAAAGAGAGAGAACACAGTGAGGCGGATGAACAAGCAATGGAAAATGAACAATGCATGATTGCCCTCAGGAATTGTGGGCTCAAGAAGTTCTTCCTGACATCATTTCTCCGGGCTTAGCCCGAATTACTTCATTATCTAATAAGAATTTGGGACAAATATCAGGAATATTTTGTGCTTCTGGATCAAGAGCTTGAACTCGAAGTCTCAGATGTATATTTCACCACTGGATTGTCGCGTAGAGGTGCAGTCCCTATCTTGACCGGTACCCATCCTTCCGGGGAAAGCATGGGAATGGTAATTGAGAGGGTGTGCCAAGGGGCACGAAAAGGAACAGGGAATGGCAAAGTGGATATCTAAACCATCCCTGATCTGGCACTGAGAGTAGTGCTACACACTATCACGCGGGCTGTTGTATCGTAGGCACTGCATGAGGCCACAAAGACACAACTACTTCTTACCTCAGAATGTATGAACCCGACCATATTCAACTGGGCCGAGGCTGTGACTATCAACATCAAATAGCAGCTCACTAAGTGCAAGAAGACCAAACTAAATCAGTTTGGGTATGGATTGATTCTGGTATCATTCTTCCTGGAACGATTACCCATATTCCAACTTCAGGAGGTTATTGTCCCAATGTCGCCACCCACAGAGCCACGGATGGCCTGATGGGCCACACTGATGCCTAGAGTAGGGGGTGGCCAACAGATGTCCTAGAGGCTAGAGTTTTTTTATTGGCTCCAACGACAACTGATTTTCGTGGAGAATTGGCCCTACGCCGGCACAGATTTTACCAAAGACCCAGACCTCCCGCTCCCAAAGGGAGAGGATTGGGACGAAGAGTTAGGTGAGAATCATTTTTTATTTTCATGAGTTTTATAATTTTTTGGTATATATGCATGTTTTGACAGTTACTCTATCTGTATGCAGATGTTGGCCCAGAACGTCCTGCAAGTATGTCGCCAATAGCGAGGCGAACTCCTCGTGACTTCAATCCTCAGTGTGAGGGGATTGACGAGGAGATAGTACAGAACCTCGAGGGGTTCACCCATGGGATTCTAGACTATGCTCATTTTGATGATGTTCCTCAGGCCTATTAGAGGCACACTGTAGGGGTGCCGAGTCTTATCCACCGCTTGCTGAGGCGGTTGGTACGAGCGGTGACGTGCTATCATGAGCACCACACCGATTAGGCACTTAGGCTTTATTTCCGCACATTTTGAGAGACATTTTGTCTCACGATGTAACTGAAATAGACATACATTATTTTTTGGGTTTTATATGATGCACACGTTGCAAACAAATGATATATGTATATACATATATCTTCTCACATGGGTCTATTTACATATGATGATGTTTTTATAAATTGTGCAAATGTTTATCTAGAACCATGTTAGCTATTGCATCTGTTAATGTATTCATTCATATTGGTATATGTTGATACGTAATGAAATAAAAATGTCTTTCAAGTAAACGAATATGCAAATACAATCTCAAAATGCATGGATTTCGCACTGAATAATGACCATTAAGTTGAAGAAAAACAAGCTGCGAATCCAAATTCACAAGCAATGTGCGTATGCCAAGGTTAAATACCTCGGTTAATAGTTCCAAAACCACACTATATTCAGCGACATTGTTTGTAGTTGGCCCTAGGCAAATACCTTGTAAGTTAATCAACTCACCAACAGGATCGTAAATTAGCTAGGCTACTGAAGACAAGTTCCTGGTACTGCGGGAAGCACCATCCGCGAAACCAACATAAGGGGAAATAGACATATGCACAACAAACAAGACCCAATAAGCAAAAAAATCTCACAAAGCACATCAAACCAAAACATGCACAAAAATGAAAAAATCACCTATGTACACATATCATGCATGAATGACTCAACCATAATACTTTTTGAGGTACAACCCATTTCTGGGCTAGGATAAAGGATAACCTTCATAATCAATGAGCTCATAAGTCCCATTTTGTAACACACATTTAACGATGTAGGGCCCATGCCACATGGGTTGGAATTTTCCTGCCCCCAGCTTGTCATGAGCTTGGTCGTATAGGAGAACGAGATCACCTTCGATGCAAGAACGAGGGGAAACTGTTTGGTCAAAATGGGCTTTGACTCGCTTCTTCTGTGCTTTGATGACCAAGGTAGCCAAGCGACGAGTTTCATCCAATCTCTCTAAGTAGAGAAGATGCTCTTCTTCAGGTGAAGTATCAAGCAGTAATTCCACAGCTATTTTGAGTGAAGGGATTTAACATTCAATCAGAAGAGTGGCTTCCAGACCGTATACCAACTGAAACGAGGTAAATCTAGTCACACTCTTAATTGACGTTCGGTAAGCCCAAAGAGCTGAGAACAACATGAGGTGCCAATTTTATTTATGGATCCCAATTTTTCGTTGAAGCATTGTAACAAGGACTTTGTTGACGGCTTCAACCTGGCCATTAGCTTGAGGGTAATAAGGCGTTGAGCTGTCGTGACGCAGGCCCAACTTAGCTGTTAGCTCCGCCATCATATAATCCCAAAAATGAGAACCATGATCAGTAACGATGGCCCGAGGAACACCAAACTGAGTAATAACATGATTGAAAATGAATTGTGCCACTGTCTTACCGTCCGTAGCCAGTGTAGGCATTGCTTCAGCCCATTTCGTGAAATAATCGATGACAACGATGATATAGGCATGCCCCCCAACCGAATGAGGGTTACACGTCATAAAATCGATGCCCCATTTGGCAAAAGGACCCATGGTAATGACAGGATGTAAAGGAACCGGTGGTGCACGCATCTTGCGTTGATATATTTGGCACGCATGACATTTGCATACTACAACAATGCAGTATTTAAAGATAGACGACCAAAAATAGCTAGCACGAAGGATCTTCTATCCAGTGGCATAACCAGACATGTGACCACCACACGCGCCACTGTGGCAGTCATTTAAAACTTTCTCAGCCTCCTCAAGGGTCAGACATTGGCTGAGCACGGATTCAACTCCAACATGATAAAGGGTATCTCCAACGATATGATAGGGTTGTGATTGATGTCGAATGCAACGTCGAACATCCTTCATCAACTTGGACCTAAAATTAGAGGTCTAGAGGTACACGATGATATCACCATACCACGGATCGAGGGTGCTAATCAGAAAAAGAGTTTCGTTTGGAATATGATCCTCGGATCAAGAACAAGTAGAGTCAGCGAGGAGAGAACAAATCAAATCAGCAAAAACAAGTGATTTCTTCGATTTAGTTGTAGTGAACTCCAAATCAAACTCTTGGAGGATAATGATCCACTTTGATTATTTTTCCCCCAGCAACTGCCGAGACAAAATACAAGCCATGGAGTTACAGTCAGAAATCATGGTTACCATGCGTAAAAGGATTAGTGATGTAAGAAGTTCGCTTTCCCTTGGAGACTTTGGAGATGGTGCAATGAGGATGGGGAGGGGAGATTAATAATAGCCTCAACCTTCAACGGGTCGAGGAAAATTCCATATCTAGATACGATAAAGCCTAAAATCCTATCAGAATCGACGCAAAAGACGCATTTATGAAAATTGAGCTGAATGTTGTAACGTCTACAACGAAGAAAGATCTCGAGGATATGTTCCAGGTGGTATTTTTGTGCAACTAAATGAGCCGAAAGATCATCCAAGTATGGTTGAACAATATGATGAATATCGTGAAAGGCATAATACATCGCACGCTGGAATGTAGCTCCAGCGTTTTTCAGGCCAAAAGGGAGGTTATTATACGTGAATGTTCCCCACGGACAAATAAAAGCGGTCTTGTGTTGATCATACGGGAGAATGTTAATCTGATTATAGCGAGAAAAACCGTCCATAAGGGAAAAAATCTCACTCCCTGCACAATCGTCAATGATTTGGTCAATGAAAGGGGTGGGATAGTTATCTTTAGGACAGGCCCAATTAATATCGCGGTAATCAACACAGACACGAATTTCTCCCTACTTCTTATCCACAGGAACAATATTGGATACCCATTTTGTCAGAGGAATCGGATAAATGAAACCCGCTTTGAGAAGTTTTTCAACTTCAGCTTTTATTGCGGTGGCTTTCCGAGGATGCACTGGACACAGACGTTGGTGCACAGGCTTCACGCCTGGGTAGGTGGGAATCTCATGCACCACAATACTGGGATCAATAACAGGCATCTCTTCGTAAGACTAAGCGAAAACATCACGAAATTCATGAAAGAGGCTAGTGTACACTTGGACTTCATCTGAAGAACAAGTGACTCCCACATGGATGTTCTCGACAATTCTCGGTTTCATGGAAATGTCGATAGGAATCATTTGAGTGATGTTACCCAAGTTACCTTCCACGAAGACTTCATGAGTCAAGATAGGCATTTGAAGTGGCGGAGAAGGAACTTGGGATGCAAAACACTCAAGATAGTCAGACATGGCCCCAAGGCAGGGCATAAACGAGGAACGATGATGCCCATCGCTCCACGGTAGATCTTCTAGAGACATGGTTTCCATAATAGCTTCATTGGATGGGAACACTTATTTCAGAGGATCCTGTGAATCGGAATCGCCGAGGCAGGGGGATTGAGAATACACGTCGAGAGACATGCTCAAAAGAGAAGCTTCAGGAGGGGGAGAATCAGCTGCAGTTGTAAGCTCACAATAATTTATTTTGATTGGACTAAGCGGCATCGAATCCCCAAAAGAATCAACCTGTTCAGGAAAAGGGATGATCCATGGGTCATCTAACCGAGAGATCATATTAACTTGAACGGTATTGGGTGGCGAAAAGGGAAAAATACCCATGAGATTGGGATCTTTGAAAAGACCTGGCCCTATATTGTCAGGGGGATTAGGAATCTGATCCACGTATGGCACATTGTTCTTGGAAGACGAGGTAAAGAATGACAACTGATCGACAGGAATAATTTTGCCCTCGTGTGGAAACTTTAGAAGTCGAAAGAGGGTGGACGGAATGCATAGCATGGCATGAGTTCAACTGCGACCGAGTAGAATATTGTAATTAAGTTTAGCGTCAACGACTTCTACTTCAACATTGACCGTCTTTCCCTACAACGTGATTGGTAAGCTAGCGAGAACACCCAAGGGTTTTGATTCCATTCCATCGAATGCCTCAAGGGCATTGGGTGACGAAGTGAGAGCTGGAGAGCCAATAGCCTTCCAGTAAGCAGATGACATGACACAGGTGGACGCAGCTTTGTCCACAACGGACCTATGGATATTGAGACCTTAATACCGACTTGTATGACAAGCGCAATCTGGTGTAGAAGTTGGGGGACAAAATTCTCTAAGTCGAAAGTGAGAAGACTAGAATCAACCGGATCAATATCGTCGATCGCAGATAATAACACCTTCCATTGAGACGGACAACTCTGGAGCACTTCCAACGTGGAAATCACAGTTGGCGCATGTTCTAAATCCTCAACAATACTATAATACTGAGCAACACGGGCGTTAGGATTAAAGGAAGATTTCCGAAGAACACCTTTAGAAGGTGGCCGTACAACGGGTTCAGCAATGGGTCTTTCAATCTCAAGAGGACCAGTGGTAAGTGGGGGAGGAGGACCATCAACAATCTCTTTCCTCGCTTCCTGCTGCGAGCTAGCATAATCCTTCGACCGAGTAGTAATGGAAACGGGTGCAGAACCATTCATCATGAATACTTGAGAGCCAAATGACGCAGATGGTGATGATTGATCGACTATCTGGGTCTGCTGAGATGGGAAAGGTTCTTTAAGGACCGTCGGAGTTCCCTTAGTGCCTTTGAGCAGTTGACTAACCTCAGATTGTCAAGTACAATCCTTAATGTAGTGATCCTCTTCACAAATCAGAGAGGGATACTTCAGTTTTCATTGTGAACCATCATCAGTACGAGGTTTAGATGATTCTGGTTTTGGGGCATCGACTTTGGCCTTGCCTTTGCCTTTCTTTTTCCCCTTGGAATTATTTTCTATAGGATTGGCCTGAACGGCGTTAACCTCTGAGGTTTTACCAGAATCCAGGGTAGACTAAGGAGAAGAATTATTGGAAGAATTCGATTTCTACTTCCCATTGGAAGACTTGCATGAAGTATGAGATATGGAAGCAATAACGTCGTCGACTGATGGAGTAGCCAATGCTTTAGAGGTCCTAGGTCGTGGGGCTTCAGTCAAGATGTCATACAAAATGCCCGATTGAGAGTACACTATATCAATGTATTGGGCATGAGCGATGGCTTGTTCCTCAGTTACACATGCCCCCATAGCGATGTCTTTCACAATCTGGTTGAAAAAAGAGGTAGTGAACCAATGAGTAAGGAGTTGATCAGGAATTTCAAACTTAATCAGACGACGATGCGCTCTCCATTCATGAATGTGGTCCAAGATATGGGTAGCTCGGCCCTGTTTCAAGGATGTTAGGAGATGTTTCCCAGCTTCATAACAAACCAACAACTAGAAATGAGTAAGGAATGCCATAGCAAGAGTATTTAAATCTTGAAAGATGCCACAAGGCAGTTTGATATACCACTTAGCAGCAGCTCCGGTAAGAATGCGCTGGAAAAGAAGAATTCGAACAGAGTCGTCCACCCAAGAATTAGAAGAACACCATAAATTGTATGTCATGATGTGTGCTTGGGGGTATTCTCCAGAATTTCCCTCAAACTTGGGACAATCACCTGGAACCTTCCTTGGAACTGGAGGCCAAAAAGGATTATGAAGAATGGGATCATTTGTCAATTTGGACACATCTGATAACTCCAACGTGGCGAGAAAAGGTAATTGAGGGTTAAAAATCATAGCAGTTCCTTGATAAGGACCCGTACACATACTCCATCCTGGTTGAGAATAACTCTGCCCCCATTGGTTCTGTCCTGGAGGATTCAAACCATAAGGGGTATAAGCTAGATAATTCGGTTGATATGGCGGCTGAGAACTAGGATACGGGGGTGGATAACCAGGATACTGATTCTGAGTATACGAGGGTCCCGATTGAGCAGCGTAGGGATTTTGTTGCGGAGTATAAGTATAGCCAGTTTGTGCCTGATAACTAGGTTGGCCTGGAGTAGGACCATAAGATGGCCCTGGCTATGCAACATTTGGACCAATTGGAAAATATGGTTGTTGAGGTTGCACCAAAGGTTGATATGGATGTATTTCCCCCCCAGGACCGTATGAAGATCCGGGTTGATATATCGGTTGCCCGGCTGGTCCTAGAGGTTGCCTTGGTTGGACCAGAGGCTAAGCTTGTAAAGGTTGACCTTGAGGATTGTAAGGCTGACCTTGTGGGCCGTAAAACAATCCCTACTGGACCGAAGGTTGTCCCTGTAAGGGTTGCCCTTGCAGGTCGTATAAATACCCTTGCAAGGCCAAAGGTTGTCCCTGGAAGGGTTGTCCTTGCGGGCCGAAAGCATATCTTGCTGAACCGAAGGTTGTCCCTGTAAGGGTTGTCCTTTTTGGTTATAAGGTTGCACAGGAAAGGTAGGTATAAAACCATTAATGTACTGATAAGCCCTAGGAGCAGGAAAATAGATAGGGTTGTTGTGCTCATCATAGTGAAATGGAAGCGAATAAATCCGGGTACCATCTGCTCCATAATGAGAAAAATAAGGATGACTAGGATCCTCAAGGGACTGGTTAGTCTGGGAGCTTTGCTGCTGAACAGCCAGCCGATATTCATCAAAAGAAAGGCCATCAGGGATTTCCATGGCAATCGAAGTCTCAACCGAAGCTGAAACTCCTGACCACTGAGCGGTGATGACTGGTGTCGATGTAGGCACACAGATAGTAGGCCTAGTGGGGAAAGATGTAACAAAAGGCATCGACGAGACATGAGTCATCGGCAACATCCGTAATGATGGGAGAACCGCCCCCCTTGACGGAGTTGATGTTGCCATTGAGGCAATACTGACTATAATCTAACCCAAAGACATATATCCAGCTGGAAGCGACACCGATGGTGAAGATTAAACAGGGTCTGGATGGATGTGTTCTGGAAAAAGGTAGTATTATTCATCAGAAATTGGACTGCCCTCACTGCCGTTAGGACCAGACGAGTCCATGTCTAAATCCACTGTAAGATCTTGCAAAATAGTATGGGGGCTAGGAGGTCTGATAGCAGCCAAAAATGGTGATTCCGATGTGATAGGGGGAAAATGTTCCCTGACCCCAAACCCAAACCAAGCGTTGGAAAGAGGCCAATGGAGCTCAACTATTTTTCCAAAGGGGTACTCAGACGGGATGACAGGTTGCTCAAGCTCAACAGACCTAGAAGTATGTGAAGTTTCAGATGAATCGCTCATGTAAGGACTACTAGTAGACGAAACTGATGATTCCGCCACTATGATTGTAGCACAAGAAAAAAGGGAAAAAGATCAAAAAGGAAGACTCTTGGCTGAAAACCAAGGCAAGCAAAGAAAGACCAAGTAATCAAAATTTAAAGGGTGTGTAATCGTAGGTAGTTTATTTTTCCATATTGAAACCAAACTTTTGTTGTTTCATGTTTTAAGAGTCAAGAAATAGTCACATATGACTCTAGTCTCTTTCAGTTTGAAACGAGCACAAAAGGACAAGTGCTCGATGATTTTTTCAAATTTATGGAGTCAGTAAAGATCAAAAATGACTGCTCAGGTAGTGTAGGTAAAAGGGCGTACTAGGTTCTTGTGAACTGCCATATACACCTTGGTTATAAAATGAAAGAAAAATCAACCAAGGACTTGATGTACGTGCAAGTAGTCTCCCCGAATGCTGTGTTCGGTGTATCACGGTTACAAGGCAGTAGACTCGGCTTACTACGAATAAAAGGATGCAACCTAGAGGGGTCTCCCTCTATATACTCGACGGTACGAGGAGCACAAGTTTTTACTAGCGCTGTCTGAAGCCAGATGGCGAGCGACAACTGCTAGGTTTAAAGATGCCGGAACACATCTCTAACTTAGACCACTAAATATTTCGTTAGGTTTCAATGTTGCCTTAGGTTAATTGAATAAATTTTAAGTTGATCTTGTATTTATGTTTCAATCCCAAGGTCCTACCGAATGTTGAATCTCACGAATCCCTAAATGTAAGCTACATGCCATAAAATACCATTTCATTCGACGAAGAGCTATCTATGAGAAAGTTAAGAGTTTTTAATCGATAGAAAATAATAAGAACACACAGAAACATCCACTACAGTACCTAACGCAAGCTAATGAAAATGAGAAATCTCTCCTAGAATGGCCAATGCTATTTATGTGAAAGATTTTCCAATTCCACAATGCGAACAAGAATGCAAGAAAAAATATTTTTTGATTTTTCAATGTAATAGAGCAAATAGTGCACTAAATAACATGAAAAATGAATCTTCACACTAGTTCGAGAATGCCAATGCAAGAGTCGAAATGAAACAATTCAATTAACTCACAAGAAAACAAAAGAAAGACTCAAACCAATGTCACAATCTCTCAAATAGAAGAAAGATGTCGAAACAGAACCATACAAGCAATGTGAGCTATGCTTGGAGTGACAAGAAGAAAAATTGAATGAAAGAGGCAAGACTCATTCCATCAAATGAAATCACTCAAAACGGATCTAGGGAGCTGAATGCAAAAAAGAAAATAATGAAGGCGCCCGTGAAACAAAAGACCAAAACTCCTACAGGAGGCTCAGCATACCAAGGCACTAGAAAAAACTAGGGCTACTATGCTGACAAGAGATGGAAAAACAATCGAAGGAAGGAGGCTATTCACAGTCACAAAAAATCCCAAAGCATTCAAATCAAGTCAAGAAAACACCCAGAAAAACAAATACTGAATAAAAACTCCAAAACAGGGAAAACCCTAGCACCTACAGGAAATGGCCCGACTGTCTGGCTGTAATCCGCGCTAGACAGGGGATGGCGTGGGTGATTAACTGGCAACAAGCTCCAGTGGGCATGACTATCAGGTTGGAAACCGTGCCAATCAAGCCAACCTTAAAAAGATGAAAATTTTGGAAAAACAGAGGTCAGATCTGATCCTCTAGGGCTAAACAGGGGTCTTGGACTTAGAAAAGATAATAAGAAAAGCAAGCTAAGCAAGAAAAGACCAAGAAGACGACCTAAGGGACGAAAGAAAAACTCACACTAGTCCCCAATATCATCACCAACTTGTTGGTGAGGTAAATCCCCTCTGCGGATAGAGGCGATCCCACTAGCCCTAGAGTGGGTCTAGCCACAAACGAGACACACTATGACATCAATTCCTAGTTAAGAATGGACAAAGACTTGGTAGATCACTTACCGTAGGTCCTACGCTATTGTGTCGTCCTAGAGAATGGCTGCCTCGCGCTCCTGATTTGACAGATCACGATCTGCTCGTTCTCACACCTGGATACCTGCACATACACAAGAAACAAAGACGATGCACAACATACTATTTCACATTCCTAACTATCAGTCAGTCGAAGAAGACTTAATCAAATGCGTCAAATAAACATAAAACAGAGATGGAATCAATACCATAGTTGTGTATATTAATTTAAAGAAGGAAGAGTACAACCATTCTTCGACGTTGCGATCTCCTCTAGCAGGGTTCCAGTGGAGCACGTCTCACAAAGCTCGTCGGGAATTCAGACAGGGCTTTGTCTATGGGATCCTCCTTGGTTCAACCTTCTCTATATAGATTACTCAGCTATAATATCTCTTCTCCAAGTTCAGCTTCTTGGCTATATGTTTAGCTAGCTTTTGTAAAGGGAGAAGGCTTTTTTATATAGAGGGAGAAGGAGAGGTTAGGATGCCTATAATCATGGGGGTAGTCCTATCTTCAAAGAATGTTCCATCAACCATTTCCTAAAGGAAGATATCTGTGGCTTATCGAGTTTAACCACTTGCAATGAGTCATTCCTGAGGTGGTTAAAGGAAACTTCCACCTCCAATTTGTTAAAAAACATTCCCAAAAATGCTAGCGCGGGAAAAACAAAGAGACAGAGCGCCAGCTGGCGCAGGCTCTAGTGAAAATATTCCCCAATTGTGTAAGGGATGAACTGGCTACCCGCACCAATGCAAAAACATAGGTTTTTTAGTGCTTTCTGAGGAAATTCTCAACAGGAGAAATCATGTCATAATTTATAAGGATGCAAAGAAGGTGTTTGCAGAGTATGACACTACTCACAGGTCATGGGGAAGACCCTCCAATATGCAGGGTGAGGGATTGCAGGGACGGTGACAAAATGCTGTGTAACACTAACCATAAAAAAATTTACAAACTTGTGAGAGGTTTGTATTTTTAGGTATGTTATGAACACAAAAATCCTCCATTTTTCAAAAATACTTTCCCATTTGTTTAGAATCCAAGTTTGAAGTTGGTCACTAAAAATGCAGCAAAAAATTGAAGAAGTGCAACAGAAGCGTAGCAAAAGGTTGGATAGTGATTTTGAGGCCTTTCCAAAGGATTTGTGGGTTGAAAGTCATATTGTTGGAAATATTATGATGTCTAATACACAATAGAGTCATCAAGCACTAAAAAAAACTACTCCAAACCCCTGAAAAACTGACTTGAAGTCAAGTTGTCCAAAGGTACAACAACTCTCCTATAGCAACTATATTCTGGGTATTTATCTCAAATAATACTACTCGTGCATAAACTGAGGGAGGTTTTTTTTCTTTGGTATATTATTGACAAAAAAAACTTTCAGATTTGTAAATTTCGTCTACATTACTTCAAAAACAGATTTTGAGGTAAGACTATCCCTATGTGTAGAAAATGACATCCAACCCTAAAAATCATGCCAATCACCTCTGCTGATACCAAGAATTCCATCCTTGATATGGTGGTCTTGTTCCTCTTGAAATTGGTGGAAAAAATACTGGTCAACTTAGCATGGTAGCCCACCTCTTGTATCTTTTCACAAAACCCTAGGTAGCTTACCTTTTCAAACAACTCTTTGATGAATGGTGAAGCATTGATTTCCTACATGCTAGTTTTTTCATATCTAGAGACATGTCCTCCTTTGTTATAATTATTATTTTCACTAGCCATAGTGTTTGTTTTTTTAATAAAAACCCTAGTTTCATAGGAGGGAAGGGTAGGGTAGGAAAGGGAAAAATAGGTGAAAAGAGCAGCTAGTTTAGGGAGGGAAATGGAAGGGATAAGGGACTGATAAAAATATGAAAAAATTAGGGGGAATAAGGATAGGTGTTAGGGACACTTGGGAAGTGGAATTTCTTGAAATGGGCGAGGGAAAAAGGAGAAAACCAAAAACACAGTCCAAAACCAGAAATGTAGTAAAAGCATAGTGTGGGTTATGGTTTTTGGGGAAAATGATGAAATGAAGGAGATGAGTGTGGCAAAGGCTTAAGCGATGCGTATGAAGTGTGTAAAATGGATTTGGGGTAGGAAAACTACAGTAATTATCTCTGAACTGAAGCAAACAACAAGAAAACCAAAAGCGCAACGAAAAACCCCAGGAGAGGGATTTCATCATTTGCTGGAGGAAAATCATTGCATGAGGATTAATGAGAGGCTATACTTACATGATAAGAGTCTCTGGAAATTTTATATTTATGAATGAACCCTATTTCTTCTTCCTCTAAGCTCCAAACTAAAAAACACAGTGAATTATCCAGAAGCGCAGCGTGCTGATACAGAAGTGCAGCGTGCTTGATGGCAAGGGTTTTGGAGATGAAAAATTCAAGATTATAATGGATAAGATGAAACACAATGGTGGAGAAGTGTTCTTGGAGGATGGAATGAAGCTTTTTAATTCTTGTATGGTCCTTCTATTGCTTGAAAGTCAGTTTTTTTCTTTGGTGATGGTGTGGCATCACATGCCCTTTTGAGAAGTGACTTGATGAGGTAGTGTACTGCAGCTTGATTTATTTGTTTGGAAAGGTTACATCTCCATGTGGGATGAATGTACCTTTGATACCTTTTTGAAAAGCTTATCCCTAATTAATAACTCCCATGATGGTGACAATGGTGATGACATGACTTCCATGTAGATTTTGATATCATGAGAAAATGATGACACCTAATGCATATATTAACCATGATTTTAAACTTCAAATCCTTTAAGTACGCATGTGAATGACTTAATGACCAAAATGATGACCAAGACACTCATTTCATAACCTATCATAAGGAATGATGACATGACCATGATGAAATTTTATGACTTGAAATAAAAGTAAGTAGTAAGTGACACCTAGGACATGACTCAAGACTCATTTGACTATAAAAAAATGTCAAATTTATTCGAAAATTTAAAAATTTGACCAAAGACATCCAACAATACTAAAAGAGAAAATTTGATCGCTGGTGACTCATAGACACTAACATGGTATTGTCATGGTTTTACTCATTTTATCTGAGTTTTTCCTTGTGGATTCACAGTTTCAGGAATGATTAAGGCATCTACAACTGTAAATTTTTATTGACTTAATAAAAAGTTTTATTTTTCTCTGGAGAAATAATAATAATTATAATAATATATTAATAAATAAATAAATAAATATCAAAATGTTTAATATATGAAAAAATTACAATATATGGTTTAAATATAAAATACATATTATATATTATATATTATATTATAAATAAATGTCTAAATGTTTAAGATATATATATATATATATATATAGATATTGTATTTATAATTTTTATATGATTTAAATGTAATATATATAACACCCGACCATATATAATTCATACTATTTCGAAGGCGCTCACCCATATATTATTCATTTCACCCATATATTTTCTACAGACCATGCCATAAACTATGATCAACACCCTACTATGTTCTCCATATATCTTGCCTATGTATTCTCTGTGGGTCGCGCCATAAATCATGATCAACATGGGATTGTGTTGTCAATATATCTAACATGTGAATTCTCTGTGGGTCGTGGCATAAACCCTAATTAACACCTGTTTTTGTTATCCATAGGTATCACATGTGTATTCTCTGCAGGTCACGCCATAATCCATAATCAACACTCAATTGTGTTCTTCATAGGTTCACATTCCCTAAGGGAATAAATTTTCATTTTTCGAGCACCAGGAGGTCACGAGGAGGGCATGGCCAGGGAAAGAGATGGAGGTAAGTTATATGATGGTAATGAATTTATTTGGTATAATCTCATGCCAACCTCAACCCTCACTGCCCATTGATCAAGCCTTGTGATTCTTGGTTCAAATTGTGTGATTCATGATCTTTAACATCTAGAAATATTAGTATCAAACCAATTAATGTAATGACTTATACCCTCAATTAAATAATAATTAGTACTATTATGATAGCTTATATGGTGTTAGCTTCTTCTTCAAATATATAATCACAAAGTTTTCTAAATCACGATGAACTGAATCTACTTTACGAAACAATGCCTATAAGGAAACAATTATCAAAACTAAAAGACCTCTTAAAACAACTCCTTGTAGTATATGCTAGAACTTATAAACATATAGCATAGAAAACAGATAATAGAACTTAATAGTTGTTTACTGAAACTTGTCATTATTTTTCATTAGTTTTTAACATGAAAATATGTTATTGGAAAACGCTAAACTACTAATTAATGAACATGAAAACTCTATATAAAATTTATACTATTGCCTTTCTTTTATAGTAATGAAGAAAGGCATAATAAGGCGTTAAAAACTATATCCAATCCTAGATCTATGGAAGCAGGATTTGTGACATATGTTCTTGTTAATGTTGCATCCTCATCTACATATAAGGTTTTTTTTCATTGTAATAAAAGGTTCCCATATTTTGTATGTGCTCTAAATTATAGAAGACTATCCTAGGTACATACTCTAACACTCCCTCTTACCCAGGAAAGTGTTCACCACAACATCGAGTTAATATTTAAACATCTCAAGCTTCCCCTTTTCAAGGGGCTTAATTAAGACATCAACAACTTGTTAATATGTTTTAATGTACTATAGAACCACAACCCCCTTTGAACCTTGTGAAGTGGTACATGGTCTCAATTTGCTTGGATTGATCATGAAATACTAGATTTTTAGAGAGTTTGATACAACTAAGATTGTCATAGGAAATTAAGGTAGTTTCCAAATTTTGATTTGTCAATTTTGCTAATATATTGTCAAGCTAGATGGATTTATTGGGCCCAAATTGAGGTATGTTTTCACACTATAATTACCTCAAATTGTGTGACAATTTTGGGAATTATTCCTCTTCTTAACAATAAAGAATTAAAATATTTATGAAAACTAGAGAAATAGGGCTAACAACAAAAGGAATGTTTCTATAATAGAAAATTGACTTATTGTATCTCCGTATGCAGGAAGGAAGAGTAGCTGAACCAATGGTAAACATAAAGACAACTGACAGACTCAAACATATGGGATCTCAGTAACTCCTAGAAGCCGGCAGAAGGCAGACAGGCGGATTCAAGCTCAAGAACTCAAATGACAGCCACGTGCAATGGGCTATTGTTTGGAAAATACTTCCTCATTGCGTGAAATTGCCTTTAAAAGGACCGGGGATGAACTAGATAGGGAGTCGAAGTTGAATAGGAATTTTCCCTCTGTAATCAGCGCATTAAGACAAAGCTGTCATATTGTATTCCTGCATTATCTTTTGAGTTTTGATGTTTTGAACAATTACCTTTTGATGTTTTCATCGCACTAGAACTTTTAGTGGTCTGGGCCCAACCCCTAGGAGTTTTTTTGCCAATTCTGCGTTGTGCGTTAGTTATAGAATCCATGTTCAGTTATCTGATATGGTTGTAGCATACTTTTCTACTCAATAAAGTTACATTTTTTCTCCCTTCAGAATAGTTTAGATTTTTTACTTCTTGATTCAGAATCATTGCATTTCGTATTTTCTGGTTCATAATAATACTTCATCACCAGTAGATGTTTTCAGTTTCTTCCAATGCCTTTGCAATCGATTTACAAATCATAAGATAGTTATTGCTCGATGTTACTTATCTTTATGGATTACATTGTTCTTTCAACACAGTAAAGCGTCCAATTATTGATTAATGTCAATGAGTTAGTTTACAAAGAGAATTCCATTGAAAAAGTATATAAGTGTTGTACAATTCATTTAGATTGCTTCATTTAAATTGTTGTTCAATTCATTTAGATTAATTCATTTAAATTGTTGTTCAATTCGTTTAAGATTGTTGTTAAATTCGTTTAGATTGATGTTCAATTCATTTAGATTGTTGTTCAATTCATTTAGATTGTTGTTCAATTCATTAATTTGGTTGTTCAAACTGTCATCCTATTGTTCAATCATAGGCTTGACAAAATAATTAGCATAACCTACCAAACCATTCCTCATTAAGTTGATTGAATTCAAAAGGATAGATAATCCTTTCTCATAAACAACATAGGTTATCTATCTGTCGATCTCACTTGCATATATTGTGCTGACACTCTTGAAATAAGAAGACTTACCTCAGGTTGATAATTAAATGAGAAGCACTAGGGTTTACTATAATAAGCCACCTTTGTGAAACCAACATTTTTGGTACTGTTGCCAGGGAGAGTGTTAAGAGTGATATCCTTTATTCACCTTTCTCCATTGCTGTGAAGAATTGAGTATTAAAACCGAGAGGTAAGAACCTGCGTGCCGGCAAGAAAAATGCTTGCTCTCTAGCCCGCTTCTCAGAAAAATTGTTCAAAGACCAGTAGAATAGGTGTTCTTATTTTATGAATAGGAAGAAAAAGATAGAAACAATTCAAACTAGCTCTCAAAAATCCTCACAATCCAAAGGACCGATAATCCTTGGAAGGGAAATATATATAGAAGAAATAATTAAGAAATTTGAATCTCAGGCATCTATAAGACCCAAAACTATTTCCATTCAAAGTCCTATCACCCTCTCTCAACTTGCAGCCTCACCATTTGTAGCCTACGCCGAGATTCGCGGTGAAATAGAAGGAGTTGAGCGAAGCCTTCAAACTGCCAATCATATAGGCATTGGCCTTTTAAGAGAGGGAGGTTCTTGCAATTTACAAGAAGGAGAAGGAGAAACTAGCGGCATAATTCAAATAGAAGCTCTAGAACCTAAATCACCTGAAAGATTGGTCAAGACAGAAGTACTCGGGATGCCAAACCAGGGAAGTGTTGTAAAGCCTCCACCACATTTGCCTCCTAAAACCCCCTGGATCACTCCTCCAGAACAAGAAATCCATGAAGATTTCTGGAACCTCTTCAACCAAATGGAAAATAATCAAAATCAGAATCAGAGTCAGGCATCGACATTGGAATACCCCATTTTTTATCATGTTGCAAATGCCCCTATGAAAGCCATTCCCTTGCACAACATTCCCACCTTCCATGGTTTGACTACGGAAGATCCTGATGCATTCCTATTTGAATTTGATGTCTTATGTAGGGGGTATGACTATACCACTAATCCTCAGAAGCTAAAACTATTTCCATCTACCTTAAAACGAACAACACTACGCTGGTTCATGGGACTAGGTGGGGGAACCATCAATAATTGGGATGAAATGAAGAACATTTTTCTTAAAAATATCAAGACTATTGCCAAACTGGAGACCTAAAAGATGAAACCTTTAATATGTCTACAAAAGAAAATGAAACATTAGAATAGTATGTAGAAATATTTCAATACAATTTACAAAGGTCCCCATATACCACACTATCCAAGGATGTTTTATAATCCACAATGCTTAAAGGAATGAAGGAAGAATGGGCTGAAATGGTTAACATAATGGGGAAAGGAGATATTTACCAGGAAGAATATGACAAGATTATTTCTCTATGTATTAGATGCTCTTGGGGTAGTGCGCGCAATAGGCCAATTGGGCATGATTCTATAAAAAAAGATCTTAAGCAGTCCAATGGCAACGTAACCAGAGAAAAATTTGGATTTCTATTAGAAAATTTCAAAACTGACATCCTAGGTACCTTGACAACACAACTTGACGTTTTAAAAGCCAAGAAGAAACAAGCTATAGCAGAACAACACCTGGCCATATTTTTCCCACGATGTCGGAAGAAGTACAGCCAAAGGGAATGTCCTTTAGACATGGTTCTGACTTGTGCCATCTACACTAAGGATCATACCACAAACCAATGTCCTTCACTCCCTGGGCTGAAATCATTTTACAAGGAATTAGACGAAGAAACAGAACCAATCTACCTAATAAATCAACGTCAACAATGGCAGGCACGACCAGGAATGCCACAAGACCTGCCTCAGTTCTTCTCGTCTCTGCAGTTTAACCAGCAAAACCCTGTAGCAGCTTGGCAGAATCAAAACCATTTTTCTACTTGGCCAAAATAGTCATTTCCTATACCAACCTGGCCTACACAACCAGAATCAGCGAACAATTGGCCAAGCTTTCCTTGTTCTCCCCCTTATTGGAAAAATGTTCCATATCAAACCCAGTGGCCAAAACCTCCTCCTCAAATTAATTGGAATTGGCAGCGACCCCTGGGAATGACCAACCTACTAATGGGGGTGGGAACTCAAAATCAACCTATGCTGCCAGCTCCATACCCAATTCAACATAACTCGCAACCTGTCATATGCTCCCAAGTACCAGCCCAACCCAATCCTAATCCCAACAACATACCAGTTTAATTAATCCAGATCATAGAAAACCAAAATTCCGACATTGAAAAAAAACAGTGCAACGAGCTAAGGCTGAGATCAGGACATACTATCTTACCTATAGAAGCCACGACTCCACCTCAGTCCTGAATTCAGACTTCAACTGAACCTAACCAGGAAAATATAACAGAGAAAGAGGTTGACCAACAGGGACCTAAAGAACTTAGAACGTCTCCGCCCCCATTCCCTGAAAGGCTAACTCTACCCAGACCGATAACCTCTCAAGCCTCTGACATCTTGGGGGAATTGAGAAACCTATGTATTAAAATTCCTCTCCTCCAGGCCATCCAAGACATTCTATTTATGCAAGAACAATTAAAGAACTATGTGGAAAAAATAAAATAAACAAAACAAAGGCTACGTCCACCGTTCATGTGGTAGGGGCACTATCTGATTTGTTACTAGGTAAGGAACCACCCGTGAAATGTGAAGACCTAGGAAATCCCATTGTGACTATAAAAATATCTGGCCACTCATTTCAAAATACATTGGTCAACCTAGGAGCAGCCATTAACATCCTAACTATATGGGCCTGTGAAAAACTGGGCATATTAGTTTAGAACCTACGACTACACTGCTAGAACTAGCCGACATGTCTGTTATCAGACCGGAAGGAATAGTGCAGGAAATCCTAGTATCTATGGACTCATGGTAATATCTAGACTATTTTTTAGTTATTAATCCAAAGAACAGGATGGACAAGCATCCATTGATTCTTGGGCGACCTTGGTTGGCCATAGCCAATGCTTACATGGGCTGCCGAACGGGCAGCATGACTATCACTAGAGGGGATTCTATAAAAAATATCACCATTTATCCACCTGCCAAACCAAGATTACCCACGGTAAAAATTCACAAACACCCATGTACATATTGGGAGCAAAACATTTGTTCACCACTGACACTAGTAGAAGCTCTTGAATTTAAGGATCAAACTGAAGACGACATAATCAATAATTTTATGAGTCAGCCACCCACATCTAGAAATTTAAAATGTCAAATGTTGAATGCAGTCCTTGAAAACGAAGATCAAGAGGATCCTATGACAAACCTTGAGGATCAGCATATTCCCATAACTGTTGTACGTAATAGAATACCTATTGAGATTGAGCCAGGAAAGGTTCTGAATATTAATGGAAATTTGGATGATGACCAAAAATAAAAGCTCATAAAAGTCCTTCGGAAGTATCAAGAGGCATTTTCTTGGGATTACCCAGACATGAAGGGTTTAGACCCTCAGCTATGCACCCATCACATTTATATCGATAAGGAAATCTGTCCCATTAGGAAACCCCAATGACGGTTAAACCCACACTTAAAAGAGATTGTAAAAGAGGATCTGCAAAAGCTATTAGATGTGAATTTCATTTACCCTATTTCAGACAGCAAATGGGTCTCCCCTCCGGTAGTCGTCCCTAAAAAGAATGGGAAATGTAGAATCTACGTATATTATAGAGAATTGAATAAAGCAACACAGAAAGACCATTTCCCCCTTCCCTTCATTGACCAAGTCCTAGACACATTGACAGGGTAACGGTTCTTTTCCTTCCTTGACGAGTTCAGTGGTTACAATCAAATCCAAATAGCTCCCAAATATCAGGATAAGATAACCTTTACTTGCCCATGTGGTAATTTTGCTTACAGAGTTCTACCTTTTGGGTTATGCAATGCCCCAACCACATTTCAGAGGGCCATAATCAGCATTTTCTCTAACTTAATAAATGAGGAGCTGGAAATTGATATGGATGAATTAACAGCATATGGAGAGGACTTTGATCAAGCTCTAGAAATGCTAGAAAAGGTGTTAGAACGATGTATTGCTACTAGGTTATGTCTAAGCAATGAAAAATGTCACATGATGATGACTGAGGGGTGATCCTAGGTCACTACATTTATGCAGCTGGAATACAGGTAGATTCGTCTAAGATAGAGGTAATCCTTCTATTAGCCACACCTTGTACACAGACAGAGGTACACATTTTTCTAGGATATGCAGGATATTATCGTAGATTTATAAATAATTTCTCACAAATAGCCGCACCTTTGTATGCATTAACTGGAAATTTTGAATTCCATTGGACTAAAAAAATGTGACACTACTTTTGCAGATTTGAAGAAACTGGTCTTGACAACACCGATTCTGTGAGGACCTAACTGGAGACTTCCTTTTCACATATCTTTAGATGCATCTGATACAGCAATAGGTGCAGTCCTTGGCCAAGAAGAAGACAAAAAACCTTATGCCATTTATTATATCAGCAAAAACCTCACTCCTACCGAATTAAATTATACCGTGACCGAAAAGGAGTTCCTAGCTGTCATTTATGTTATTAATAAATTTAGGCACTATATAACAGTTATCAAGTGTTCCTGTATACTGATCACTTTTCCATTATATTTTTAGCCAATAAACCAATCACGAATGGGATAGTAACTCGTTGGTTGTTGTTGTTGAAGAAATTCAATATAGAAATCAAAGATCGTCCAGGAAAAGAAAACGTAGTTGCAGACTTCCTGTCTAGGGTTCCAAAGTCAGATGACACCCTAGCAGTTGATGATCAGTTCCCTGATGAACATCTGCTTGTTGTAACGGTAAAAGCACCATGGTATGTAGACGTGAAAAATTACCTGGCAGTAGGGAAACTGCCTAGACACTTAACATCAAGAGAACATAAACTGATTGTACAACGTAGCACAAGATTCTCTTGGATTCGTGGATACCTCTTCCATACAGGGGCTGTTAGAGTCGGTATCTTCATCCCTCCGTCAGAGATCAAATTTCTCTTGTTGCATTCCATTTTAGGTGTCTCACTCAGTTCAGTCAGCTGCATTCCGTTAGGAGCATGGATCATCTGACGGTAGGGTCTTGTCACCCATATTCCTCATGTCTTGTACCTGCTGGCGTATGTCTGTTCATTAAAATCATTTACAGTCATTTTTGGTCTCCTGGTTGGAAAATAGTCATTTTAGGGTTTTAGTCTCATTAGGTCTATGGTTTCATTAATCCGGTCATCAGACTGTCTAATAATGTCAGCAGGCACATGAGGGAGGTTCGAAATAAGTTTTCACTGCAAAAAATTTCATTATCATATGTTCAAAAATGATTTTTCCTCAAAACTCTGTTTTGAAGAAAATTTGTCTATTTTATCCTTTTGTAATAAATCCAATGCAATTTTCAAATTCTTCAGTTGTAATAATGCTCCATTCACATCCCTGGTCACCTTTGCCAACACTCCATGCCATCCATCCCTGCAGAATAGACAAGAAGCTCATCATTCAGTCCAAGAATCAAAAGCAAGCAAAACAGAGTTCATTTAAAAAGTGTCAAAGTTTGTAACATTAAAAAGTGGTTTTTTCAAATAAAAAATCAAAATATTTGGCATAAAAGATATTTTCATTGTTTCAAAACTCCATTTGCATGCCAAGAGACCGAGTGAGCCAAGAAAAATCACAGAGGAGCGAAGGAAGAAGTTGGGAGGTCGAACTGTGGGTAAATTGTTGAGCGCGGCGCACTGGGCAAGTGATGCGGCGCATAGGTTGAGCGCGGTGCATAGGGTCTCCCCTCTGTGTGTTAAATTGTTCCAGCGCAGCACATCAGAAGGGTGCGGCACACTGGGTTGGCTGCGTGGCGCATTGGGCCGAAACACAAGAATTTTTCCATTCCTCTCAAACATCAAATTTGCTCAGTTGCTCCTTGTTCGAAGTAAGTCAAAGCCACTCCTCTATTGCTCATAACTCATGCTTGGTGTTGATTATGAGATTGGTTATGAAAATTTGAGTACAAAAACTAAACCCTATTATCTTGATTGAGAAGTCCCTCCTTAGGCTTTTGAAACTTGTTTTGGTGTCAATCATTCTATTCCCATCACCTTGTTTTTTCCCCTCCTCATTTTTTATATCCACACAACATTCCATTTCATTGTTCACCTTATGTCTGAAGTCACTCATTCCTAAGCCTTTTTCCCTATCCCTAAAGTCATCTCATTTCCTATCATCCCCATTTCCCATTTCACTTGTAAAATTTCCCAAACCCCAAATTTTCCCAAGAAATCAATTGGTTGTCCCTTGTCTCAAAATTTATCAAATCAGAAGCTTTCAAAAGGCAGATATTATTTGATTAAACCACATTATCCCCACTGCCCTATTCCTCCACAATCCCTCCCATATTACCATACATTTGGCACTAAAAAAAAGCACCAAAAATCTCATTTTCATCTATCTAATTCAATATAGACCTTGCATCAACCTTGAACACCATGGAGACAGACACTGATACATCATATGACCGAGATAGTGATTCCACCACTGAGCTACATGCACCTAGAAGGCCTCATAAAATTGGTAGACATGTGAGAGAAGAGCCCACCTCATTGGCTGAATTGCAGGCTTTCCCACTTGCTATGGCATGTTTTCGAGAGCAGTCATGCTATCAGTTTTGTGAAATGATTGCTAGGATCCATTATCATCATGAGTTGGCTCGTTTGTTTGTATTGCATTTACATGATGGTCAGGTAACTCTTGTCGGTGTAACTTTCACTTTGACACCGAAAACTATCTCTCAAGCAACCGGAATACCAAATGTGGGAGAAAAGTGGAACAAAAGACAACAAGTGGACAAAGTGCATTATGAACCATATATCAGGCCTAGCTTTGTGATACAACTCAGCAGAGTGTTCCCATTCCGGTTCCTAAAGGATTCCTATGCGCCTCAGATGAAAATCATTATCAGATATTTCAGTTGTGAGGGCCGGTTTTCACGACTCTATGCCTATCATATCAGGTTATTGATGCATTTCACCAGGGTGAGGATGATGAACATCCCTTATTTCATGTGCCGGAACATCAAGAGAATGATCACTCTCGTTCAGAGGAAAACTCTCAAGCAGCAGTACAATAGTATTTATCACTATGCACTCATCAAGATAGTGGTTGTACATCAGCTCGGCTTGCAGGGTATTTCATGGGAGGATTTCATTTCCCATGATTTCTTCATAGCCCCTCAGGTTCCTTCGGAGGTTGTTCATGATGCAGGTGAACCTTCATATCAGCATGGAGGTCAGGAGACAGAGAATATTGTGCCGATGTATGTCACTTATCAGAGAGGCACTAGAGGATTATTTGAAGTAGGCCGACGAGTACTATCTCCACCTGGGGTGGAAGGGGTCTCGTTTCCATTATTAGCAACACAGGTACATGATATAGGTAAGAGGCCTATGTAGGATGAGGGGCCTTCAGGAGGCCAAGACACATGTTTCATACTGATTGATGAGGATTTGAGCTCTCCAAGCTCAAAGTTGAGAGAGACTATTCAGGAGCAGAAGGCGGAGATAGACACATTGACCGTCAAATTGCAAAGAGCCCAATGGATCATAAATTACCTGGAGTAGTGAAAAAAATAGTTGGAAGATCAACAAACAATCATGGAGTTGCAAAACATCCGTGAGAACCGGCAAGCTACCCAAAGAAGCCAGACCGAGATGACATCCATTGAGCGAGAGATTGAGGCTGATCAAGAGACTTGGCTTGAGAGGGTCAATATTCATCTTGAGAAGCTACTGGAGAAGGAAAAAAAGGAAAATAACATACTCAGGCACATGAAGAATCATTATTGGGCGAGGAATAATGTTTGCAAGGCGCGAATCAAGATCCTGAAAGCAAAACTAAAGAGGGAATTAAAGCGTCGCAAAAGGCATGATAGACTCTAAATTTTGGTTGAAGCTTCTTTTGCTCAGCATAGCACTTGATGTTGGAAATTCAGCCCAAATTTCAAGAAATTTGGGAAACTTTTTGTCAATTTTGAATTTTTTGGCCTTTACACGCATTTTCTTGCTCGACACGTCGCGCCACTTGGCGCGCACTTATAATTGGCAGCTCCTATTGAAGAAAAATTTGTATTTATGGATTTTTATCAAAATTTATGCATGCCTACCCATTATCTAAGGATTTTGACAAGTTTTGGGTTGCCTGAAGGGTCAAAAACACCTTAAAAATGGTCTTTCTGCCACTTTTTGGACACACAGGAAGCAGTGTTGGGAGATTTGATTTTTGGAGGGGCAAATGGAAACCAAATTCAGAAATTCCACTTGGGTTGGAAAGTAGATAGACAGATATTTCCAACGAGCTATCCTAAACTCAATTTGGACTCCTGGAAGGCCCTCAAAATCAGCCTCAAATTGGCGCTACGGATAGAGATTTCAGGCGCAGCGCATTAGGAAATCTGGCCTAGTTTTCACTCAGTAACTCAGTTTTTCGCCTAGTTTTGGCCAATTTGACTTTTTTATCTTCATATGTACAGTTATTTATGTAACTTGATGTAATTTCATGGCTTTTATGTAATTTTGGCACATTTTTACTGATGTAAGTAGATTCATTCACCAAAAAGTGAATTATAACTGAATGAATCAGTTTCCTATCTTATAGAGGCAAGTTGTTCCACTGCCTATTTTCCAGTTCTTAGTTTAGATCTTGTTGAAACAGCTCCTAAACTAGTGAGCTCGACCCCTATAGGCATGGGGATGAGTTATGCTTGTCTATATCTTGTATTTTCTCAATCATTTTCATGGTTGGACTCTTGGGATTGCTAGGAGCTTCATTGTACATTTCATCTCTGCATTTTGGCAAAGGAAATAGACCAGGGTTTGCAGCACTCTTTGGGATCCATGTGGCTCTATTTTTTGATGGTGTGTTTCTCTTTGTGATTGTAAGTTTACTGAAGTTTCATGTGTATCATTTCCCTTCTCCTTTCTTCTTAAATTAAACAAATAAGTGATAAAGGTGGAATCCATTAGATTTGCAGTGCTCTTCCTTGAAGTTTTTTTTAATTTTCCATGTTTTCAACTATCTGAAGAGAATTATTGAATGCCTCTTTCCCTCTTCAACTCCTCCCCGGTCTGAGCTATCCATTTAATTTTATTCAAAGCATCAAAAAAATTTCTTTCCTTGCCCCATTCAGCCCTCTGCAAAACTGATCATTTCCCAGACCCAAAATTTGTCTTTCCCTTTGATTCCAATAAAAAACCCCCAAAATCAAATAAAAACATTTTACATATATACCTAGCCTAAAATTAGCTTTTATTTCAATTCATCTCAAGCCTCATTAATTATTTTTGCTGAGATTGACCCGGAGAGAGCCCTCTCTCCTGATTTGGTAGGGCTAGCTACCAGATTAAGCGTGGTTTGATGTTACCCTAGACTCTGCCTTCCTTTAGCCTGAGGTAGATTTAGGCAATAACATAATGGAGACCATACTGGGAAACAAAAAATGTTTTGATTGTTAGTGTTATTCGTTTTATAAGCTACAGACGGAGCCTGAAGTTATGACAGGTAGCCTTAGAAATGCTCTTGCTTTGCATTAGCGAAAGTAGATAAACGCCGCTTCAGTCAATATCTAGTCTAGTTTGTAAACGTAAACATTTGAATTGTAAATTTCCCCAGTACATCTGATCATTCTAGAATTTGGATGATGAGTTTAGAATTTGATAGGCTGACCAAGTTGGTTTTGTCCCTTTGATTTTCGAAAATAATTCAACACACTGGCTTCCAGACGACATACTAGAGAAAATCCGGATCCTGATCCACCTCCTGTGTATGAAAATCCCAATGTTATTTTTAGAATCCTTCGTCGAGAAAGTCCTGTGATTCCTCTATTTAAATCTCATTCATGCCCCGCTATTTTTGAGTACCTTCAAGATCTTGAGTTTGACGAACAATTTGAGTTGTCGTTGTTTGAGACGAAGTCCGAAAGTGCTATTGATTCTACTGTCATAAATCCAGATTTTATCAAATATCTTGAAATTGAACAGGCTAATAGATCCATTGATAGATACATTTTGAATATTCAGAATTCCATTGTGGCAATGAATATTCCTAAGTTCATAGAGTCTACATCCGCAACTCTTGGGCCATCAACAGTTACATCTAGTTCACAAGTTCCTACCGAGCCTCCTTTTATTCCTACCATTCCCGTGCAAACATCTCTCTCTGATCAACAATCTGCACTAGTATCGCCTCCATCCACACCTCATACACCTCATACATCAACTGCTCCGACTCCTCCTATATCCCCAAGACCAATTGTAAATCCACCTAGAACAACGGCTGCTTGATTTGAACCTCTCGTGTTGCCTCAAAACTTAGATGACATGCCCGCAGATTGTCAAAGAAAAATTCCATTGTTTGATGGCACTCCTAAAAGTGTCACTGCTCAGCAACATGTGGATAGAATGGCATATTTATTTGACCTTCATGAGATCGATGCGGAAAATGTGACTATGAGATTGTTTGTACAAACCTTTGGAGGAGAAGTCAGAAAGTGGTTCAGAGCTTTTCCGCCCAGAAGTATTGCTACATTGGCTAATATTTAGAGACAATTCCTGGATCGATGGGAAGTGCAGGAAGATCCTCTTTCAATCCTTTCCGAGTATGATAATATCAAGCGAAATGTTGGTGAGTCTGTCCAAGACTATTGTATTAGATTCAATTCTGTTACAATGCAATTCCTGATGATATAAAGCCACCTAGGGGGTCAACTTTGATTAAGTTTCCAGATGGATTCGATCCTGACATGGCTTATCAATTGAGGTAAAGAAGTCCGGCTACTTTAGAAGATATGCAGAAAATTGCAGTCAGTGTTGAAGCTAATTTGAATGCCAGGAGAGCTAGGATGAGAGCTGAAAAGAAAGTAGCAGTAAAGGAAGAGGTTTCCACATCAGATCAAATGCTTCGGAAAATGGAAAAAATGTTTGAAATATTAACACTTGATAAGCCTGAACCGCAGATCAGAAATCCCAACTTCCGTGGCCAACAACAACTGCAATTCAGTATCAAGCAAAGAGAGCAGCGAGCACAAGAACCGACAGTACAACAGCAAGTGAAGACACCCTTACAACATAATTTTGTTGGTCCGGAATCAGATGATGAAGAGAATGTAATAGGAGAAGAGAATCATTTCTTTACACCTAATGATATGCCAATTTACATCACTGAAGATGAGGAGTATGCAGAAAATTCAGCTGTACAAAAAGATGAGGATTTCATCTTGGCAAATGACACAGCTCTTGAAGAAGAGTTGGATGAGTATTAGAGGGGATACATGAATGCCTTGACCGCCCAGCAGCGAAAATAGTCACTCAGAAACAGAGATGTCCCTATTAATCCAATTCAAAAGAGAAAGGAAGTTTCAACACCAAAGAATGATTCACCCGTGGCACAGAAGAAGGGAAAAGGGATAGCTGATCCTACTACTAGAAAAACCCCATTAGAAAATGAAAGATCCAATCAGCCAATTGTATCAAAGGAGAAAACTGAAAAGAAGGATGTTCCAGCTAAAGACGTAGAGAAAATTTCAGTTTTTAACTTAGAAAATGAAATTGCTAATTAAAAAGTATCTATTCCTTTGACTGAGTTGATGAAGAACAACAGCTATAAGGGTCAGGTGTCAAAAATTTTGAATTTAGATCCATTGTCTGATATGGTGAATGTGGAAGATGATCAACCTGAGTTGATTTTTGGTCCAGCATTGGATGGTGAGTCTCTAGATAGTGATGTGCCTCCTTTTTATATCAGCCTTAGATTGCATGATTTTGTGTTACATAATGCTATGTTTGATTTCGGAGCCTCTCATAATCTCATGTCAAGGGAAATTATGGAGAAATTGGGATTGGACATCACTAGAAAGTATCATGATATTTACTCTTTTTATTCCAGTAGAGTAAGATGCATTGGGATTATCAAAGATTTGGTGGTCAGCTTGGATCAGATTCCAACTAAAAATGTTTTCATGGATGTGGTTGTGGCAGATATTCCTCCTAGATTTGGCATGCTACTTTCCAGATCTTGGGGAGTGAAACTTAAAGGAACATTGTAGCTTGATTTATCCTATGCTACCATTCCTGTGTTTGGTCAGATGAGGAAATTATATCGGGAGCAAAAGATGAAGTATATGATCACTAGCAAGGAGAAACCGGTAAATCATCCAATCAACTATGTACATACAGATTTAGAATCATTTTTTTTGTATTCAGATAGTTTCAATGATGTAAATAGCCAATTAGTTGAAGTAGAATACATTCCGGAAATCACCGATAATTTCAGAGAGGTTTTGAAGAAAGAAAGACAAAAACTTGAAAGTTCCGCTGAGCAATCAACCTTCCGACAACAGCAAAAAGTTGATGGTCAGCAAGCAGAAATAACAAAGCAAACATAATTTCAGCACTTGGAAGAAGATGAAGATGGTTTATGGACCATGGATTTTGATGGTGTAGTAGGAAGTGATGCTGCTGGAATTGGCATTTGGGTACGCAGCCATTTTTCCGCCCCAAACAAAGTATTGAGTAATGTAAGGGTCTGTTCTTATAAATTGGCTTTTGATTGTTCAAATAATGAGGCTGAATACGAAGCTTTAATTGCTAGTCTAAAAATTATTAGAAAGTTGAATGCTAAGAGGATTGCAGTATATGGCGACTCCGAGTTGGTTATCAAGCAAGTGAAAGGTGAATATCAAGCTAAGCATCCTCGAATGCGGGCTTACCGAAATGCAGTTCTTGATATCTTGAAATTATTTTCAGATTATACTTTGACTTGTGTCCCTCGTATTCAGAATGGTATTGCAGATGCACTTGCAAAGGCAGCAAGTAATTTGAAAATTCTGATGAACTCAAGTAAAAAATTTGAAATTCATGAGAAGCATCGTCCAACTGTCCTGGAAAATCAAAGGTATTGGCAAGTATTTCAAGATGACGAAGAGATCGACGAATTTCTGCAAAATGAAGGCAAATTCAAAGACACTTCTATTGATATGGAGCATGATAATGATGGGGCTGATATGAAAGTAAATAAGATGGAAGTGTTGCAGCTGAAGGATAATGTCATTCCTAAAGGTCTAATACCTTTAGAGGAGCTTTTCGATCAAGATGATGTAGCTCGAAAACCAACCTTGCGGCCAACTAAAAAGGGAGTTGAAGATGTGAACATTGGATCAGCTGAGAATCCAAAGATGGTGAAATTTTCCAAAGCATTGCCACCACAGGTAAAAGCAAAGTATATCAGTTTTTTGTCATCTTTTACTGATGTATTTTCTTGGGACTATTCAGATTTGAAGACATATGATACAAACATAATTCATCACACCATTCCGATCAAGCCAAATCAAAAACCCTTCAGGCAGAAGTTGAGAAGAATAAATCCGAAGTTGCTGCCCTCAATTGAGAAGGAAGTGGATCGATTGTACAAGGCTGGTGTCATTGTTCCTATAAGGATTTTAGATTGGATTTCTAATTTGGTGCCTATACGCAAGAAGACAGGTGAGATTCGTTTGTGCATTGATTTTAGGAATCTGAATAAGGTTTCTTTGAAAGATAATTATCCGTTGCCCAAAATGGATCACATACTTCAGCGAGTAGTTGGAGAATCTCATATGTCGCTACTCAATGGTTATTCCGGTTATTACCAAATTCTGGTCCATGAGGATGATAGAGACAAAACAACGTTCACCACTCCGTGGGGAATTTCCATTATGCTAAAATGCCTTTCGGTTTGAAGAATGATGATGCGACCTTTCAGCGAGAAATGGATATGGCATTTACAAATGAGAAAGATGTTTTTCTAGTTGTGTATCTTGATGATTTGACAGTCTTTTCTAATTCAGACGAAGAGCACCTTTACCATTTGAATATTGTTTTTCAGCGGTTTAGAAAGTATGGTGTGTCACTCAATCCGAAGAAAATTTTGTTTGCCATGGATGAGGGCAAACTTCTTGGTCATATTATCTCAAAATATGGCATCCGCATTGACCCAGCTCGAGTAGAAGCTATTCAGCAAATTGATCTTCCCCGAAACAAAAATGAGATACAATCATTTAATGGTAAGATGAATTTCTTGCGCCACTTTGTGCCTAATCTTGCAGAACATTTAAGGGATATTACAAAAATTCTTAAGAAAGATAGCGTAGTGAAGTGGACCAAGGAGGCTGTAAAGTCTTTCAATTTAGTGAAGTTGGCTCTTTCTTCAGCTCCGGTTTTGATCAGCCCAGATTATACTCAGGATTTTATTTTGTTTTCATTTGCTTCATAGCATACTATGGCAGCAGTATTGATGCAAAAAAGATATCAACATGAAAAACCAATTGCTTTTTTCAGCCGAACCATAAGAGATGCAGCCTTAAAGTATAACATTATTGAAAAGCAAGCTCTTGCTTTAGTGAAAGCGTTGAAAGATTTTTGAGTATATATTTTTCACTCTCATATTCTTTCTTATGTCCCTAATGCTGTTGTTAAGAATGTTTTAGTGCAAACAGATCCGAAGGGGAGACGAGGAAAATCGATTGCTGCCTTGTTGGAGTATGATGTGGAGATAAAGCCTACAAAGCTTATTAAAGGACAAGGGCTGGCTAAGCTAATGGCTGAGTCAAATTTACATGCCTTGGACATTAATCTCATTATTGCTATGTCCGAGGAAAACGAAGAAAGTTTGCTTTCAGGTATCAAAAATCTTTGTTTATTCTCCTTGGTATTCCAATATTGTATATCTGCTCCAAAATTTGTCACCACCACCAAGCATGGCTAAAAACAAAAGTAGAAATCTAAAATTGAAGGCTGCCAAGTTTTGCATTTTGAATAATGCTCTCTATTGGGAAGATCCCGGTGGTGTTTTGCTAAATTGTTTGGTGGAATAAGAAGCAAAGCAGGTGATGGAGGATTTTCATAAGGGAGATTTCGGAGGTCACCTTTTCTGGAAAACGACGACAAAATTTTTTTTGAGAGCTGGATATTATTGGCTGACTCTTTTTGCTGATGTGTATAAGACTGTTAAAGGCTGTCATGAATGTCAGATTTTTGAAGGGAGGAAGAAATTGCAGCCTTTGCCGCTTAAGCCCATTGAAGTAAGTGCTCCTTTTCAGTAGTGGGGTTTGGATTTCATTGGCAAAATCCATTCTGCTTCTTCAGCTTAGCATAAGTGGATCCTCACAATGACAAATTATTTCACAAAATGGATTGAAGCAATTCCCACCAGGCAAGCCACAGATTCGGTAATAATCTTATTCCTTGAGAATAATATTTTGTCTCGCTTTCCTGGATGCGGGTGTTGGCATTGTTAATTGCGTTGTTGGGACGGAGGTTCACCAGACTGGAGGCCACCTGCCTTCCCGCATGAGACCGGCTATCCCACCTGATAACTGTTAACGCGCTCATCTCCTGGACTTAATGACATTTATTATGGATGCACATCACGATCCGGAGGAAGATACTCGAGGCAGTCTCGACTGTTGTGTTAACGTTTCATATCAGGCTCAACTGAATGGTTATTCAATGCTGAAGATTTCTCGTTGCAGAGTAGAGTTGTTAAATGCCATGGCCCCGTTTTCCCCTGCGCCGGTGAACTGGTGGTGCCATCTTGATGTGGGTAAGGCGACCGAGCGCACCACCACTGGCAAAAGAAGCCACAACAATTGTTGTTTGGAGCTCGATGATAGCATACATATCTCTCTCTCTAGTTCTTGCATGTTGGCCACAGTATTTCTGAATACTCCTCCGACGCAGCCCCCTGTCAATCCTTCGGCCCTCTGGAATTCTTTCTCCATTTCTGCTGCAAGCATGCCCAGACTAAGGCAAAGGATGCGCTGCAGGCGTGGGTCTACCAGAAGCACTGGGAGGCATTCGCCTTCCCCCTCCAGCTCGCCTTCAGAGATTTCTTCCCCCTTGGATAGCCTCCCCCATCTTCTCCATGGTCGTTTGCTCCGTTTGAGTCGCATATTGGACTCTCCCACGTCCTCTGTGCTGCCAGCTCAATCCCACACCGCTCTCTTCTAATTTGATTGCTCCCTCAACCATCCGAGAGTCTCTGTTGCCATTTCTGTAGTTTTTCTTGAGGAGCCCCAGGATGAGAAGACTGAGAATCCTACGGAGGGGTAGGGTCCTGTTGGTTGCACCAATCAGGACGAGGCACTTCAGGGTTTGAGGGGCCAGCCCAGCGGGAGCAAGGATGTTTTGCAGGGAGACTCTAGACACTGTCAGGCGGATTTGGTGGACAATCCAACCTCCAAAACAGTGGTGCACTCAGATGCAGACATCTCCAACAAACGTGGCGAACCGAAATATTATGGGTGCAGGATTGAGGAGGTGGCTCCTAATGAGTAATTATGCTCTCTTTTATGGTTTTATTGTCATGTCTCTGCCCTCTCCAGAGGGCTTGTTATTTTGTTTTTATGTTATCTTCTGTCATGGTCCAGTTTTTGTCAGTGACAATCTTCAGAATTCACAGTATTTCGATCCCCTACCTGGGATTTTTTTAAATGGTGGTTGCTACAGGCTGGTTTCCCTCCTGCAGGGCAGTCTCAAACTATGTTTTGTCTGTCTAAAATGCCTCCACACTAGGCACTGTTAAGGCTTTGGCCCACTGTACCATACTTTTACTGTTAATAGAATACTTTTACTTAGAAAAAAAAAATATTTTGTCTCGCTTTGGTTGCCCGAATAAGTTAATTACTGATAACGCAGCAGCTTTCAAATCAAAAATAATGGTTGAGTTTTGTAACAAGTATCACATTACTTTGGGACACTCAACCGCTTATCATCCACAAGGCAATGGACTGGCCGAGTCCTCGAACAAATATTTAGTCAACATTATTAAAAATTTGCTGGAAATAAACAAGAAAATTTGGCATAAGAATTTGGTCAATGCACTTTGGGCAGACCGAGTGAGTCGAAATAAATCCATTGGTATGTCCCCCTTCGAGCTAGTATATGGAGTTGACATGGTATTTCCTACCTCTCTCACAGTTCCAGTGGTCAAACTTCTGCAGGAAGTTGGCAGT
Source organism: Pinus albicaulis (assembly GCA_034641835.2). Lineage (NCBI taxonomy): Eukaryota > Viridiplantae > Streptophyta > Pinopsida > Pinales > Pinaceae > Pinus > Pinus albicaulis. The sequence goes on along the minus strand of CM076574.1, from coordinate 340,824,310 downwards.
GAAGACGATCATATGCAAAGGAGAATAAATCAAATGATACATTTGCAGAAGACAAGAGAAGAAGTTTTCCAAAACATGTTCAAGCTGCAAGAGAGAATTAATAAAATATATGACAGAAAAGCAAAAGTGGACAAGTTTCAATTGGAAGAAGTGGTGCTGAAATGGGATGCAAGAAACAAGGAAAAGGTTAAGCATGATAAGTTCGAAAATCTCTGGAAAGGACCCTTTAAAATTGCTGCATATCGGGGTCAGAATGCTTTTCTTTTGAAAGATATGAACGGGGAAGATTGTCCAGGAGGGCCGGTCAATGGTCGACTGCTCAGGCGGTATCATTTCTGAAATGTTTTCTGCTATTTTACATTCTCACTATACATACTAGTTTATTTCAGTTTCATTGCAAGTGTGTGGTGTGATCTTTTCTTCAGTTTGGGGCTCGAGGTGAAGGCTATAACTCTAAATATTGATTTCAGATTTGGTTTGAGTTTGTCGAGTCATGTCTTTCAGTCATTTTTTGTTTCAAATTTGAGTCAGTTTGAGTCAATTTTTAGTCAATAAAATTGAGTCAAGAGTCTTGTGTTGGTTTGTCGAAATTATGGACTCCATAGCCCAATGGACGAAGGCATTGCCTACTTTCCCAGAGATCTGTAGTTCTTGGCACCTCTAAGGAGCTACCATCCCCATTGGAGCCAATGTTAGAGTCGGTATCTTAATCCCTCTGTGAGAGATCAAATTTCTCTTGCTGCATTTCATTTTAGGTGTCTCACTCAGTTTAGTCAGCTGCATTCCATTAGGAGCATGGATCATTTGACGGTAGGGTCTTGTCACCCATATTCCTCATGTCTTGTACCTGCTGGCCTATGTCTGTTCATTAAAATCATTTACAGTCATTTTTGGTCTCCTGGTTAGCAAACAGTCATTTTAGGGTTTTAGTCTCATTAGGTCTAGGGTTTCGTTAATACGGTCATCAGAATGTCTAATAATGTTAGTAGGCACATGAGGGAGGTTCGAAATAAGTTTTCAATGCAAAAAATTTCATTATCATATGTTCAAAAATGATTTTTCCTCAAAACTCCGTTTTGAAGAAAAATTGTCTATTTTATCCTTTTGTAATAAATCCAATGCAATTTTCAAATTATTCAGTTGTAATAATGCTCCATTCACAGCCCTGGTCGCCTTTTCCAAAACTCCATGCCATCCATCCCTGCAAAACAGACAAGAAGCTCATCATTCAGTCCAAGAATCAAAAGCAAGCAAAACAGAGTTCATTGAAAAAGTGTCAAAGTTTGTAACATTACAAAATGGGGTTTTCAAATAAAAAATCAAAATCTTTGTCATAAAATATATTTTCAATTTTTCAAAACTTCATTTGCATGCCAAGAGACCGAGTGAGCCAAGAAAAATCATGGAGGAGCGAAGGAAGAAGTTGGGAGGTCGAACTGTGGGTAAATTGCTGAGCGCGGCACACTGGTCAAGTGACGCAACGCATAGGTTGAGCGCGACGCATAGGGTCGCCCCTCTGTGTGTTAAATTGTTCCAGCACGGTGCATCAGAAGGGCATGATGCACTGGGTTGGCTGTGCGACACATTGGGCCGAAACACAAGAATTTTTCCATTCCTCTCAAACATCAAATTTGCTCGGTTGCTCCTTGTTCGAAGTAATTCAAAGCCACTCCTCTATTGCTCATAACTTGTGCTTGGTGTTTATTTTAAGATTTGTTATGAAAATTTGAGTACAAAAACTAAACCCTATTATCTTGATTGAGAAGTCCCTCCTTAGGCTTTTGAAACTTGTTTTGGTGTCAATCATTCTATTCCCATCACCTTGTTTTTTCCCCTCCTCATTGTTTATATCCACACAAAAGTCCATTTCATTGTTCACCTTATGTCCCAAGTCACTCATTCCTAAGCCTTTTTCCCTATCCCTAAAGTCATCTCATTTCCTATCATCCCCATTTCCCATTTCACTTGTAAAATTTCCCAAACCCCAAATTTTCCCAAGAAATCAAGTGGTTGTCCCTTGTCTCTAAATTTATCAAATCAGAAGCTTTCAAAAGGAAAATATTATTTGATTAAACCCCATTATCCCCACTACCCTATTCCTCCCTAGTCCCTCCCATATTACCATACATTTGGCACTAAAACAAAAGCACCAAAAATCTCATTTTCATCTATCTAATTCAATATAGACCTTGCATCAACCTTGAACACCATGGAGACAGACACTGATACATCATATGACTGAGATAGTGATTCCACCACTGAGCTACATGCACCTAGAAGGCCTCATAAAAGTGGTAGACATGTGAGAGAAGAGCCCACCTCATTGGCTGAATTGCAGGCTCTCCCACTTGCCATGGCATGTTTTCGAGAGCAGTCATGCTATCAGTTTTGTGAAATGATTGCTAAGATCCATTATCATTAGGAGTTGGCTCATTTGTTTGTATTTCATTTACATGATGCTCAGGTAACTCTTTCCTGTGTAACTTTCACTTTGACACCGAAAACTATCTCTCAAGCAACTGAAATACCAAATGTGGGAGAACAGTGGAACAAAAGATAGCAGGTGGAAAGAGTGCATTATGAACCATATATCAGGCCTAGGTTTGTGAGGAAACTCATCAGAGTGTTCCCATTCTGGTTCCTAAAGGATTCCTATGCGCCTATGATGAAACTCATTATCAGATATTTCAGTTGTGAGGGCCGGTTTTCACGACTCTATGCCTATCATATCAGGTTATTGATGCATTTTAATAGGGTGGGGATGATGAAAATCCCTTATTTCATGTGCCAGAACATCGAGAGAATGACCACTCTCGTGCAGAGGAAAGTTCCTGAGCAGCAGTACAACAGTATTTATCACTATGCACTCATCAAGATAGTGGTTGTACATCAGCTCGGCTTGCAGGGTATTTCATGGGAGGATTTTATTTCCCATGATTTCTTCATAGCCCCTCAGGTTCCTCTGGAGGTTGTTCATGATGCAGGCGAACCTTCAAATCAGCATGGAGGTCAGGAGACAGAGACGACTATGCCGATGTATGTCACTTATCAGAGAGGCACTAGAGGATTATTTGCAGCAGCTCGGTGAGTACTATCTCCACCTGGGGTGGAAGGGGTCTCATTTCTGTCATTAGAAACATAGGTACAGGATAGAGGTAAGAGGCCTATGCAAGACGCAGTGCCTTCAGGAGGCCAAGACACAGGTTTCATACTGATTGATGAGGATTTGAGCTCTCCAAGCTCAAAGTTGAGAGAGACTATTCAGTAGCAGAAGGCGGAGATAGACACATTGACTGTCAAGTTGAAAAGAGCCCAATGGATCATAAATTACCTGGAGTAGCGAAAAAAACAGTTGGAAGATCAGCAAGCAATCATGGAGTTGCAAAACATCCGTGAGAACCGACAAGCTGCCCAAAGAAGCCAGACCGAGATGACATCCATTGAGCGATATTTTGAGGCTGATCAAGAGACTTGGCTTGAGAGGGTCAATATTCATCTTGAGAAGCTACTGGAGAAGGAAAAAAAGGATAAGGACATACTCAGGCACATGAAGAATCATTATTGGGCGAGGAATCATGTTTGCAAGGCACGAATCAAGATCCTGAAAGAAAAACTAAAGAGGGCATTAAAGCATCGCAAAAGGCATGATAGACTCCAAATTTTGGTCGAAGATTCTTTGGCTCAGCATAGCGCTTGATGGTGGACATTCAGCCCAAAGTTCGAGAAATTTGGGAAACTTTTTGTCAATTTTGAATTTTTTGGCCTTTACACATATTTTCTTGCCCAACGCGTCGCGCCACTTGGCGCGCGCTTATAATTGGCAGCTCCTCTTGAAGAAAAATTTGTATTTATATATTTTTTTATCAAAATTTATGCATGCCTACCCATTACCTAAGGATTTTGACAAGTTTTGGGCTGCTTGAAGGGTAAAAAAAACCTTAGAAATGGCCTTTCTGCCACTTTTTGGACACACAGGAAGCAGTGTTGGGAGAATTGATTTTTGGAGGGGCAAATTGCAACCAAATTCCAAAATTCTAGTTGGGTTGGAAAGAAGATAGGAAGATATTTCCAATGAGTTATCCTGTGCTCAATTTGGACTCAGGGAAGGCCCTCAAAATCAGCCTCAAAGTGGCGTGATGCATAGAGATTTGAGGCTCGGCACATTGGGAAATTTGGCCTAGTTTTCACTCAGTAACTCAGTTTTTCACCTAGTTTTGGCCAGTTTGACTTTTTTATATTCATATGTACAACTATTGATGTAAATTGATGTAATTTCATGGCTTTTATGTAATTTTGGCACATTTTTACTGATGTCAGTAGATTCATTCACCAAAAAGTGAATTCTAACTGAATGAATCAGTTTCCTATCTTATAGAGGCAAGCTGTTCCACTGATTATTTTCCAGTTCTTAGTTTAGATCTTGTTGAAAAAGCTCCTAAAATAGTGAGCTCAACCCATAGAGGCATGGGGATGAGTTATGCTTGTCTATATCTTGTAGTTTCTCAGTCATTTTCAGGGTTGGACTCTTGGGATTGCTAGGAGCTTCATTGTACATTTCATCTCTACATTTTGGTAAAGGAAATAGACCAGGGTTTGCAGCACTCTTTGGGATCCATGTGGCTCTATGTTTTGATGGTGTGTTTCTCTCTTTGATTGTAAGTTTACTGAAGTTTCATGTGTATCATTTCCCTTCTCCTTTCTTCTTAGATTAAAAAAATAAGTGATAAAGGTGGAATCCATTAGATTTGCAGTGCTCTACCTTGAAGTTTTGTTTAATTTTCCATGTTTTCAACTGTATGAAGAGAATTATTGAATGCCTCTTTCCCTCTTCAACTCCTCCCCTGTCTAAGCTATCCATTTCATTCAATTCAAAGCATCAAAACAATTTCTTTCCTTGCCCCATTCAGCCCTCTGCAAAACTGATCATTTCCCAGACCCAAAATTTGTCTTTCCCTTTGATTCCAACAAAAAACCCCCAAAATCAAATCAAACCCTTTTACATATATACCTAGCTAAAATTAGCTTTTATTTCAAGTCATCTCAAGCCTCATTAATTATTTTTTTTTAGATTGACCCGGAGAGAGCCCTCTCCTGATCTGGTAGGGCTAGCTACCAGATTAAGCATGGTTTGATGTTACCCTAGACTCTGCCTTCCTTCAACCTGAGGTAGATTTAGGCAATAACATAGTGGCGACCATACTGGGAAACACAAAATGGTTTGCTTGTTAGTGTTATTCGTTTTATAAGCTACAGACGGAGCCTGAAGTTATGCCAGGTAGCCTTCGAAACACTCTTGCTTTGCATTAGTGAAAGTAGATAAACGTTGCTTCAGTCAATCTCCGGTCTAGTTTGTAAATGTAAACATTTGACTTGTAAATTTCCCCAGTACATCTGATCATTCTAGACTTTGGATGATGAGTTTAGAATTTGATAGGCTGAACAAGTTGGTTTTGTACCTTTGATTTTTGAAAATAATTGAACACACTGGATTCCAGACGACATACTAGAGAAAATCCGAATCCCGATCCACCTCCTGTGTATGAAAATCCCAATCTTATTTTGAGAATCCTTCTTCGAGAAAGTCCTGTGATTCCTCTATTTAAATCTCATTCATGTCCCGTTGTTTTTGAGTACGTTGAAGATCTTGAGTTTGACGAACAATTTGAGTTATCGTTGTTTGAGACGAAGTCTAAAAGTGCTATTCATTCTACTGTCATAAATCCAGAGTTTATCAAATATCTTGAAATTGAACAGGCTAATAGATCCATTGATAGTTACATTTTGAATATTCAGAATTCCATTGTGGCAATGAATATTCCTGAGTTCATAGAGTCTGCATCCGCAACTCTTGGACCATCAACAGTTACATCTGGTTCACAAGTTCCTATCGAGCCTCCTTTTATTCCTACCATTCTCGTGTAACCATCTCTCTCTGATCAACAATCTGCAGTAGTATCGCCTCCATCCACACCTCATACATCAAATGCTCCAACTCCTTCTATATCCCCAAGACCAATTGTAAATCCACCTAGAGCAATGGCTGCCCGATTTGCACCTCTCATGTTGCCTCAAAACTTAGATGACATGCCCGCAGATTATCAAAGCAAAATTCCATTGTTTGATGGCACTCCTCAAAGTGTCACTGCTCAGCAACATGTGGATAGAATGGCAGATTTCTTTGACCTTCATGAGATCGATGCGGAAAATGTGACTATGATATTGTTTGTACAAACCTTTGGAGGAGAAGTCAGAAAGTGGTTCAGAGCTTTGCCGCCCAGAAGTATTGCTACATTGGCTAATCTTCAGAGACAATTCCTGGATCGATGGGAAGTGCAGAAATATCCTCTTTCAATCCTTTCCGAGTATGATAATATCAAGCGAAATGTTGGTGAGTCTGTCCAAGACTATTGTATTAGATTCAATTCTGTTTACAATGCAATTCCTGATGATATAAAGCCACCTAGGGGGTCAGCTTTGATTAAGTTTCCAAATGGATTCGATCCTGACATGGCTTATCAATTGAGGGAAAGAAGTATGGATACTTTAGAAGATATGCAGAAAATTGCAGTCAGTGTTGAAGCTAATTTAAATGCCAAGAGAGCTAGGATGAGAGCTTAAAAGAAAGTAGAAATAAAGGAAGAGGTTTCCACATCAGATCAAATTCTTTGGAAAATGGAAAAAATGTTTGAAAGATTAACACTTGATAAGCCTGAACCGCAGATCAAATATCCCAACTTCTGTGGCCAGCATCAACCACAATTCAGAATCAAGCAAAGAGAGCAGCGAGCACAAGAACCGACAGTACAACAGCTAGTGAAGACACCCTTACATCAGAATTTTGTTGGTCTAGAATCAGATGATGAAGAGAATGTAATAGGAGAAGAGAATCATTTCTTTACACCTGATGATATGCCAATTTACATCACTGAAGATGAGGAGTATGCATAAAATTTAGCTGTACAAAAAGACGAGGATTTCATCTTGGAAAATGACACAGCTCTTGAAGAAGAGTCAGATGAGTATCATAGGGGATACATGAATGCCTTGATCACCCAATAGCGACAATATTCACTCAGAAACAGATATGTCCCTATTAATCCAATTCAAAAGAGAAAGGAAGTTTCAGCACCAAAGAATGATTCACCCGTGGCGCAGAAGAAGGGAAAAGAGATAGCTGATCCCACTACTAGCAAATCCCCATCAGCAAATGAAAGATCCAATCAGCCAATTGTATCAAAGGAGAAAACTGAAAAGAAGGATGTTCCAGCTAAAGAGGTAGAGAAAAATTCAGTTTTTAACTTAGAAAATGAAATTGCTAAGTTAAAAGTATCTATTCCTTTGACTGAGTTGATGAAGAACAATAGCTATAAGGGTCAGGTGTCAAAAATTTTGAATTTATATCCATTTTCTGATATGGTGAATGTGGAATATGATCAACATGAGTTGATTTTTGGTCCAGCATTGGATGGTGAGTCTCTAGATAGTGATGTGCCTCCTTTTTATATCAGCCTTAGATTGCATGATTTTGTGTTACATAATGCTATGTTTGATTCCGGAGCCTCTCATAATCTCATGCCGAGGGCAATTATGGAGAAATTGGGATTGGATATCTCTAGAAAGTATCATGATCTTTACTCTTTTGATTCCAGTAGAGTAAGATGCATTGGGATTATCAAATATTTGGTGGTCAGCTTGGATCAGATTCCGACTAAAAATGTTTTGATGGATGTGGTTGTGGCGGATATTCCTCCTAGATTTGGCATGCTTCTTTCCAGATCTTGGGGAGCGAAACTTAAAGGAACATTGCAGCTCAATTTATCCTATGCTACCATTCCTATGTTTGGTCAGATGAGGAAATTATATCGGGAGAAAAAGATGAAGTATATGATCACTAGCAAGGAGAAACTGGAAAATCATCCAATCAACTATCTACATACAGATTTAGAATCATTTGTTTTGTATTCAGATAGTTTCAATGATGTAAATAGCCAATTAGTTGAAGTAGAATACATTCTGGAAATCACCGAGAATTCCAGAGAGGTTTTGAAGAAAGAAAGACAAAAACTTGAAAGTTCCGCTGAGAAATCAGCCTTCCGACAACAGCAAAAAGTTGATGGACAACAAGCAGAAATAACGGAGCAAAAAAAATTTCAGCACTTGGAAGAAGATGAAGATGGTTTATGGACCATGGATTTTGATGGTGCAGTAGGAAGTGATGGTTCTAGAATTGGAATTTGGGTACGCAACCTTTTTTCCGCCCCAAACAAAGTACCGAGTAATGTAAGGGTATGTTCTTATAAATTGGCTTTTGATTGTTCAAATAATGAGGCTGAATACGAAGCTTTAATTACTGGTCTGAAAATTCTTAGAAATTTGAATGCTAAGAGGATTGCAGTATATGGTGACTCCGAGTTGGTTATCAAGTAAGTGAAAGGTGAATACCAAGCTAAGAATCCTCGAATGCGGGCTTAACGAAATGCAGTTCTTGATATCTTGAAATTATTTTCAAATTATACTTTGACTTGTGTCCCTTGTATTCAGAATGGTATTGCAGATGCACTTGAAAAGGCAACAAGTAATTTGAAAATTCCGATGAAATCAAGTAACAAATTTGAAATTCATGAGAAGTATCGTCCAACTGTCCCCAACAATCAAAGGTATTGGCAAGTATTTCAAGATGATGAAGAGATCGACGAATTTCTGCAAAATGAAGGCAAATTCAAAGACACTTCTATTGATGATGATGGGGCTGATGTGCAAGTAAATAAGATGGAAGTGTTGCAGCTGAAGGATAATTTCATTCCTAAAGGTCTAATACCTTTAGAGGATATTTTCGATCAAGATGACGTAGCTCGAAAACCAACCTTGCGGCCAACCAAAAAGGGAGTTGAAGATGTGAACATTGGATCAGCTGAGAATCCAAAGATGGTGAAATTGTCCAAAGCATTTCCACCACAGGTAAAAGAAAAGTATATCAGTTTTTTGTCATCTTTTTCTGATGTATTTTCTTGGGACTTTTCAGATTTGAAGACATATGATACAAACATAATTCAGCACACCATTCCAATCAAGCCAAATCAAAAACCCTTCAGGCAGAAGTTGAGAAGAATAAATCCGAAGTTGCTGCCCTCAATTGAGAAGGAAGTGAATCGATTGTACAAGGCTGGTATCATTGTTCCGATAAGGTTTTCAGATTGGATTTCTAATTTGGTGCCCGTACGAAAGAAGACAAGTGAGATTCGTTTGTGCATTGATTTTAGGAATTTCAATAAGGTTTCTTTGAAAGATAATTATCCGTTGCCCAAAATGGATCACATACTTTAGCGAGTAGTTGGAGCATCTTGTATGTCGCTAATCAATGGTTATTCTGGTTATAACCAAATTCTGGTCCATGAGGATGATAGAGACAAAACAGCGTTCACCACTCCGTGGGGAACTTTCCATTATGCTAAAATGCCTTTCAGTTTGAAGAATGCTGGTGAGACCTTTCAGCGAGCAATGGATATGGCATTTGAAAATGAGAAAGATGTTTTTCTAGTTGTGTATCTTGATGATTTTATAGTCTTTACTAATTCAAACGAAGATCACCTTTACCATTTGAAGATTGTTTTTCAGCGGTTTAGAAAATATGGTGTGTCACTCAATCTGAAGAAACGTTTGTTTGCCATGGATGAGGGCAAACTTCTTGGTCATATTATCTCAAAAGATGGCATCCGCATTGACCCAGCTCGAGTAGAAGCTATTCAGCAAATTGATCTTCCCCTAAACAAAAAGGAGATACAATAATTTAATGGTAAGATGAATTTCTTGCGCCGCTTTGTGCCTAATATTGCAAAACATTTAAGGGAGATTACAAACATGCTTAAGAAAGATAGCGTAGTGAAGTGGACCGAGGAGGCTGTAAAGTATTTCAATTTAGTGAAGTTGGCTCTTTCTTCAGCTCCGGTTTTGATCAGCCCGGATTATACTCAGGATTTTATTTTGTTTTCATTTTCTTCAGAGCATACTATGGAAGCAGTATTGATGCAGAAAAGAGATCAGCATGAAAAACCAATTGCTTTTTTCAACCGAATCATAAGAGATGCAGCCTTAAATTATAACATTATTGAAAAGCAAGCTCTTGATTTTGTGAAATCGTTGAAAGATTTTCGAGTATATATTCTGCATTCTCATATTCTTGCTTATGTCCCTAATGCTGTTGTTAAGGATGTTTTAGTGCAAACAGATCCGGAGGGGAGACGAGGCAAATGGATTGCTTCCTTGTTGGAGTATGATGTAAAGATAAAGCCTACAAAGCTTATTAAAGGACAAGGGCTGGGTAAGCTAATGGCTGAGTCAAATTTACATGCCTTGGACATTAATCTCATTGCTGCTATGTCCGAGGAAAACGAAGAAAGTTCGCTAATTCAGGTATCAAAAATCTTTGTTTATTCTCCTTGGTATTCCGATATTGTATATGTGCTCCAAAATTTGTCACCACCACCAAGCATGGATAAAAACAAAAGTAGAACTCTGAAATTGAAGGCTGCCAAGTTTTTCCTTTTGAATAATGCTCTCTATTGGGAAGATCTCGGTGGTGTTTTGTGAAATTTTTTGTTGGAAGAAGAAGCAAAGCAGGTGATGGAGGATTTTCATAAGGGAGATTGCAGAGGTCACCTTTTCTAGAAAACGACGAAAAAAAAAAATTGAGAGCGGGATATTATTGGCTGACTCTTTTTGCTGATGTGTATAAGACTGTTAAAGGCTATCATGAATGTCAAATTTTTGAAGGGAGGAAGAAATTGCAGCCTTTTCCGCTTAAGCCCATTGAAGTAAGTGCTCCTTTTCAGCAGTGGGGTTTGGATTTCATTGGTGAAATCCATCCTAATTCTTCAGCTCAGCATAAGTGGATCCTCACAGCGACAGATTATTTCACGAAATGGATTGAAGCAATTCCCACCAGGCAAGACACAGATTCGGTAATAATCTCATTCCTTGAGAATAATATTTTGTCTCACTTTGGTTGCTTGAATAAGTTAATTACTGATAATGCAGCAACTTTCAAATCGAAAATAATGGTTGAGTTTTGTAACAAGTATCACATTACTTTGGGACACTCAACCACTTATCATCCACAAGGCAATGGACTGGCCGAGTCCTCGAACAAATATTTAGTCAACATTATTAAAAAGTTGTTGGAAATAAACAAGAAAAGTTGGCATAAGAAGTTACTAAATGCACTTTGGGCAGACTGAGTGAGTCAGAAGAAATCCATTGGTATGTCCCCCTTCGAGCTAGTATATGGAGTTGACACGGTATTTCCTACCTCTCTCACAGTTCTAGTGGTCAAACTTCTGCAGGAAGCTGGCAGTGAAGACTATAATATGCAAAGGAGAATAAATCAAATGATCCATTTGCAGCAGACTAGAGAAGAAGTTTTCCAAAACACGTTCAAGCTACAAGAGAGAATTAAGAAAATATATGATAGAAAATAAAAAGTGGACAAGTTTCAATTGGAAGAAGTGGTGCTGAAATGGGATGCAAGAAACAAGGAAAAGGGTAAGCATGGTAAGTTCGAAAATCTCTGGAAAGGACCCTTTAAAATCGCTGCATATCGGGGTCAGAATGCTTTTCTTCTGAAAGAGATGAAAAGGGAAGATTGTCCAGGAGGGTCGGTCAATGGTCGACTGCTCAAGCGGTATCATTTCTGAAATGTTTTTTGCTGTTTTATATTCTCACTATACATACTAGTTTATTTCAGTTTCATTTCAAGTGTGTGTTGTGATCTTTTCTTTAGTTTGGGGCCCAAGGTGAATGCTATAACTCTGAAGATTGATTTCAGCTTTCGTTTGAGTTTGTCGAGTCACGTCTTTCAGTCATTTTTGGTTTCAAATTTGAGTCAGTTTGAGTCAATTTTCAGTCAATAAAATTGAGTCAGGAGCCTTGTGTTGGTTTTTTAAAATTATGGACTCCATAGCCCAATGGACGAAGGCACTGCCTACTTTCCCTGATATCTATAGTTCTTGGCACCTCCAAGGAGCTACCATCCCCATTGGAGCCAATGTTAGAGTCGGTATCTTCATCCCTCCGTCAGAGATCAAATTTCTCTTGTTGCATTTCATTTTAGGTGTCTCACTCAGTTCAGTCAACTACATTTCATTAGGAGCATGGATCATTTGACGGTAGGGTCTTATCACCCATATTCCTCATTTCTTGTACCTGCTGGCCTATGTCTGTTCATTAAAATCATTTACAGTCATTTTTGGTCTCCTGGTTGGAAAACAATAATTTTAGGGTTTTAGTATCATTAGGTCTAGGGTTTTGTTAATCCAGTCATCAGAATGTCTAATAATGTCAACAGGCACATGAGGGAGGTTCGAAATAATTTTTCACTGCAAAAAATTTCATTACCATATGTTCAAAAATGATTTTTCCTCAAAACTCTTTTTTGAAGAAAAAATGTATATTTTATCCTTTTGTAATAAATCCAATGCAATTTTCAAATTCTTCAGTTGTAATAATGCTCCATTCATAGCTCTGGTCACCTTTTCCAAAACTCCATGCCATCCATCCCTGCAAAATAGACAAGAAGCTCATCATTCAGTCCAAGAATCAAAAGCAAGCAAAACAGAGTTCATTTAAAAAGTGTCAAATTTTGTAACATTACAAAGTGGGTTTTTCAAATAAAAAATTAAAATCTTTGGCATAAAACATATTTTCATTGTTTCAAAACTCCATTTGCATGCCAAGAGACCGAGTGAGCCAAGAAAAATCGTGGAGGAGCGAAGGAAGAAGTTGGGAGGTCGAACTATGGGTAAATTGTTGAGCGCGGCGCACTGGGCAAGTGACGCGATGCATAGGTTGAACGCAGCGCATAGGGCCGCCCCTCTGTGTGTTAAATTTTTCCAGGGCGACGCATTAGAAGGGCGTGGCGCACTAGGTTGGCTGCACATCACATTTGGCCGAAACACAATAATTTTTCCATTCCTCTCAAACATCAAATTTTCTCGGTTGCTCCTTGTTCAAAGTAAGTCAAAGCCACTCCTCTATTGCTCATAACTCGTGCTTGGTGTTGATTATGAGAGTGGTTATGAAAATTTGAGTACAAAAACTAAGCCCTATTATCTTGATTTAGAAGTCCCTCCTTAGGGTTTTGAAACTTGTTTTGGTGTCAATCATTCTATTCCCATCACCTTGTTTTTTCCCCTCCTCATTGTTTATATCCACACAACAGTCCATTTCATTGTTCACCTTATGTCCCAAGTCACTCATTCCTAAGCCTTTTTCCCTATCCCTAAAGTCATCTCATTTCCTATTATCCCCATTTCCCATTTCACTTGTAAAATTTCCCAAACCCCAAATTTTCCCAAGAAATCAAGTGGCTGTCCCTTGTCTCTAAATTTATCAAATCAGAAGCTTTCAAAAGGAAAATATTATTTGATTAAACCCCATTATCCCCACTACCCTATTCCTCCACAGTCCCTTCCATATTACCATACATTTGGCACTAAAACAAAAGCACCAAAAATCTCATTTTCATCTATCTAATTCAATATAGACCTTGCATCAACCTTGAACACCATGGAGATAGACACTGATACATCATATGAATAAGATAGTGATTCCACCACTGAGCTACATGCCCCTAGAACGCCTCATAAAAGTGGTAGACATGTGAGAGAAGAGCCCACCTCATTGGCTGAATTGCAGGCTTTCCCACTTGCCATGGCATGTTTTCGAGAGCAGTCATGCTACAAGTTTTGTGAAATTATTGCTAGGATCCATTATCATCAGCAGTTGGATCATTTTTTTGTATTGCATTTACATGATGGTCAGGTAACTCTTTCCGGTGTAACTTTCACTTTGACAACGGAAACTATCTCTCAAGCAACCAAAATACCAAATGTGGGAGAACAGTGGAACAAAAGACAGCAGGTGGACAGAGTGCATTATGAACCATATCAGGCCTAGATTTGTGAGACAACTCAGCAAAGTGTTCCCATTCCGGTTCCTAAAGGATTCCTATGCGCCTCTGATGAAACTCATTATCAGATATTTCAGTTGTGAGGGCCAGTTTTCACAACTCTATACCTATCATATCAGGTTATTGATGCATTTCACCAGGGTGAGGATGATGAAAATCCATTATTTCATGTGCCAGAACATCAAGAGAATGACCACTCTCGTTCAGAGGAAAACTTCCGAGCAGCAGTGCAACAGTATTTATCACTATGCACTCATCAAGATAGTGGTTGTACATCAGCTCAGCTTGCAGGGTATTTCATGGGAGGATTTCATTTCCCATGATTTCTTCACAGCCCCTCAGGTTCCTCTGGAGGTTGTTCATGATGTAGGCAAACCTTCATATCAGCATGGAGGTCAGGAGACAGAGACTATTGTGCCGATGTATGTCACTTATCAGAGAGGCACTAGAGGATTATTTGCAGCAGCCCGGTGAGTACTATCTCCACCTGGGGTGGAAGGGGTCTCATTTCCGTCATCAGCAACACAGGTATAGGACAGAGGTAAGAGGCCTATGCAGGATGAGGGGCCTTTAGGAGGCCAAGACACAGGTTTCATACTGATTGATGAGGATTTGAGCTCTCTAAGCTCAAAGTTGAGAGAGACTATTCAGGAGCAGAAGGCGGAGATAGACACATTGACTGTCAAGTTGAAAAGAGCCCAATGGATCATAAATTACCTGGATCAGTGAAACAAACATTTGGAAGATTATAAAACAATCATGGAGTTGCAGAACATCCGTGAGAACCGGCAAGCTGCCCAAAGAAGCCAGACCGAGATGACATCCATTGAGCGAGAGATTGAGGCTGATCGAGAGACTTGGCTTGAGAGGGTCAATATTCATCTTGAGAAGCTTCTAGAGAAGGAAAAAAAGGAAAACAACATCCTCAGGCACATGAAGAATCATTATTGGGCGAGGAATCATGTTTGCAAGGCGCGAATCAAGATCCTAAAAGCAAAACTAAAGAGGGCATTAAAGCGTCGCAAAAGGAATGATAGACTCCAAATTCTGGCCGAAGCTTATTTGGCTTAGCATACCCCTTGATGGTGGAATTTCAGCCCAAATTTTGAGAAATTTGGGAAACTTTTTGTCAATTTTGAATTTTTTGGCCTTTACACAAATTTTCCTGCCCGACGCATCGCGCCACTTGGCATGCGCTTATAATTGGTAGCTCCTCTTGAAGAAAAAATTGTATTTATATATTTTTTATCAAAATTAATGAATTCCTACCCATTACCTAAGTATTTTGACAAGTTTTGGGTTGCCTGAAGGGTAAAAAACACCTTAAAAATGGCCTTTCTGCCACTTTTTGGACACACAGGAAGAAGTGTTGGGAGATTTGATATTTGGAGGGGAAAATGGCAACCAAATTCAAAAATTCCACTTGGTTTGGAAAGTAGATAGGTAGAGATTTGCAACAAGCTATCCTACGCTCAATTTTGACTCTGGGAAGGCCCTCAAAATCAGCCTCAAAGTGGCACGATGCATAGAGATTTCAGGCGCGGCGCATTGGGAAATTTGGCCTAGTTTTCACTCAGTAACTCAGTTTTTCGCCTAGTTTTGGCCAGTTTGAATTTTTTATCTTCATATGTATAGATATTGATGTAAATTTATGTAATTTCATGGCTTTGATGTAATTTTGGCACATTTTTACTCATGTAAGTAGATTCATTCACCAAAAAGTGAATTCTAACTGAATGAATCAGTGTCCTATCTTATAGAGGCAAGTTGTTCCACTGCCTATTTTCCAGTTCTTAGTTTAGATCTTGTTGAAACAGCTCCTAAAATAGTGAGCTCGACCCCTAGAGGCATGGGGATGAGTTATGCTTGTCTATATCTTGTAGTTTCTCAGTCATTTTCAGGGTTGGACTCTTGGGATTGCTAGGAGCTTCATTGTACATTTCATCTCTACATTTTGGTAAAGGAAATAGACCAGGGTTTGCAGCACTCTTTGGGATCCATGTGGCTCTATGTTTTGATGGTGTGTTTCTCTCTTTGATTTTAAGTTTACTAAAGTTTCATTTGTATCATTTCCCTTCTCCTTTCTTCTTAAATTAAACAAATAAGTGATAAAGGTGGAATCCATTAGATTTGCAGTGCTCTGCCTTGAAGTTTTGTTTAATTTTCCATGTTTTCAACTGTCTGAAGAGAATTATTGAATGCCTCTTGCCCTCTTCAACTCCTCCCCGGTCTGAGCTATCCATTTCATTCAATTCGAAGCATCAAAACAATTGCTTTCCTTGCCCCATTCAGCCCTCTGCAAAACTGATCATTTCCCAGACCCAAAATTCGTCTTTCCCTTTGATTCCAACAAAAAAACCCCAAAATAAAATCAAACCTTTTTACATATATACCTAGCCTATAATTATCTTTTATTTCAAGTCATCTCACGCCTCATTAATTATTTTTGTTGATATTGACCCGGAGAGAGCCCTCTCCTGATCTGGTAGGGCTAGCTACCAGATTAAGTGTGGTTTGATGTTACCCTAGACTCTACCTTCCTTCAACCTGAGGTAGATTTAGGAAATAACAGGGGCCAACATGCACATACGCATATGCATAAGAGAAGACGCAATCTATGAAATCTTACGAGCCTGTCATGATGAATCTTGTGGCGGCCATTTCGCCAAATGCAGAACAGGGTATAAAGTGTTACAATTAGGCTATTATTGGACTACGATTTTCAAAGATGCAAAAAAATATTTCCAAGCCTGTGATAGCTGCCAGATAATGGGCCGCCTAGGCCAAGCTGATGAAATGCCGCTACAACCACAATTGGTGGTAGAACCATTCGAACGATGGGTGCTGGATTTCGTTGGACCATTCAACCCGCCATCAAACTAGAAATTATACATGTTGGTTTCCAAATATTATGTAACCAAATGGGTAGAAGTAGTGGCCTTGTCAAGAGCCACGGAAGAATCGATGATTAATTTTCTTTTCGAGCTATCCGTGCGATACGGTCTGCCATGAGAAGTGATAACCGATGGAGGGGCACAATTCATAGGTAATAAAATGACAGCCACCCTAAGAAATCACCATATCATCCACAGATTTATGTCTCCTTACCACCCGTAGGAAAATGGGTAGTTGAAAGCACCAAAAAATTCCTAGAGGAAATCCTTACCAAAACGGTAGTAGCACATTGCCGGGACTAGGCCACTAGACTACCAGAAGCCTTATGGGCTTATTGTACAACCTGGAAAAACACCACTGGATATTCACCATAACAGCTAGTATTTGGGAGAGAACCTATCTTCCCTATTGAATTCGAAATCAAAACTCTGAGAACAGCCCAAGAAGTGGGGTTGGACTTAACAGAAGCTCAAGCTAGAAGACTCCAACAAATAAATGAACTAGATGAAATACAACTACTAGCCCTGTAACGCACAGAAATCATCCAACAACAACGAGCTAAGTGGCATGAAAACCTTATAAATAAGAAGGTATTTCAAAAAGGAGATTGGGCACTCCTCTATGACTCTAGATTCCAATATTTTCCAGGAAAACTACAAAAAAGGTGGATCGGTCCATATGAGATTCAGGAAGTACACAGTAATGGCACACTCACCTTGACCACCATATAGAGGTTTGGTTCAACATTTCAAGTTAACGGACATAGAGTGCACCTCTATCACAAACCTCTCATGAAATAATCTTTTTTCTAACAGGTACAAAAAAATCCCACCATTCGAGTTGTGGCACAAGGGGGTGACAACCCCACAAACTCAAGTACATGAGAGGTTTGCTAGCATCATTTGTAAATAATGTATAGAAATTTCTTATTTTTTTGTACATTCTTCATACTTGCAATTTTTTTCTCTCATCCTCTTGTGAATTGCGTTCTTATTTTTCTTGTTGTTTAATCCTTGAATGGATATTGTTCAATCTCTGAATGGTTGTTGTCCAATTGGATTGAACAATGACGTTTTTGGTGTTCTTATTTTCTTGCTGTTCAAACCTTGAACGGTTGTTGTTCCATCAGATTGAACATCCATGTTTTGGTGTCTTTATTTTTCTTACTGTTTAAACCTTGAACTGCTGTTGTTCAATACTTGAACAACTGCTATTCAATCGGATTTAACAACCATAATTTTAAGTTTTTATTGTTCTCGTTGTTCAATACTTGAATGACTACTATTCAATATTTGAATGGCTACTGTTCAATCAGATTGAACAACCATGATTTTGAGTTTTTATTCTTCTCGTTGTTCAATACCTGAACGGTTGCTGTTCAATATCTGAATGAATGTTGTTCTATTGGATTGAATTCCCAAGTTTTTCGTTTTATTTCTCCCTACTGCTCAAATTGAATAACCTTGTTTTTCTTCATACCATTATCCCCTTTATCCAGCTAAAAGCAACTCTGAGCAGGGAATGGTAGTTGAAGAAGAAAGGGAAACGGTAAAATTACCAATATGATGACCCATTGGCACTATATTCCTTAAACAGGAAGCTGACATTGTGGATACATGAAGTGAAAGGCTAAGTCATCCCCAGTTCAAATATGTTATCATACAATACATGACCTTATCATGGTATATCTTTCTGCACTATTTGAGTGATATTTCCCTCCAATATGAAGGAATGGGAATAAAAGGTGTTAATTTTATTGGAATTCTTTCACTTCTTTCACCATCCCTAACTCTTAAGGAGCTAATGAGCCTCCCTTCATGTATAAAGAGCAATTATTATGTGTTCATGCAAATATTTAAGAGAATAGGGGGTATCATCACGAGCCAACATACCATGATCATAGGGATTTAACAAGTGACATGCCCACAATGGCTACCACACCAGGGTAATGAACTTCTCATATGCTTGAAGGACAAGAGGTCTCATCACAAGCTGGCCTGATCACTCTGTTACAATCCTAGTGAATGGCACTGTGACTATCTGGCTATCACACCAGCACAGTGACCTCCTTATAAATCAATATGCTATGATTCAAAAAGAAGTACTATGCTCACATGCAAATTTTCAAGAGAGGATAGGGGGTCTCATCACAAGCCAGCCTACCACATTCTTAAGAGCTTAGAAAGTGACATGCCCACAATGGCCACCACACTAGGGTAATAACCTTCTTAACTGCTTGAAGAATAGGAGGTCTCATCATGAGCCCACCTTATCACTTTGCTACAACTCTGGTGAGTGGCACTATGGTTATCTGGCTACCATACTAGCATGGTGATTCTCCACAAAAAGGGCAGAATAAATATTTTTACATAAGGATCCTGGCTCATTCTTTCAGGTTAAAATAGCAACCCTGTCGAGGCTATGAATGCCTGCTGGCAACAGTGGCTCTACTTATGGTATGAAAGTATGCTTCATCAATAGCCAATTACTTTTATATACACCTTATCTTCCATTCTTCTTCCATAAGATATTACTCGAATTAGTGATAATTATAATCTACCATAGGAATAAATAGCATAGATATGCTTACATATTTGAACCCTAGGATGACAACACTAATAATTACTTGACTCAGTCTTGCTTCTGTCATAAATTTTCATTAAAGAAGGACATCATATCGTAATAATGGTTATATTATTCCCTTTCCCTTTCCGATCACTTCTGCATAAGATGCAATTATGAAAAAAAATTCCAAAACTGACCTTTACGCTGCATATTCTAGTAATTACTCAACCACTTGAAGCTCAAAAGCCATGAACTGATCCTTCATGTACAGGTCATTATTACCAAATGCTGACATTCCCTATCTACATTCATGATTGGCCAAATCTCCCTTGTACTTAAGGGTGTGGATGCCCTTTCTTTGATGGAGGGGGTGTAATTGATCTTAAATTGGAAAGCATGTTAAATCTCGCCACAAATCCCGTTAGACCATGGAAAATTTTCGGGGCTAATATTCGTAAGTGGGCTAATTTTCCATGTTTTTTCCAAAAGAAAAATTCGCCAATTCCAATTTTTTTTAGAATTTATTCGCCCAAATTTAATAGTATAAAAATATTTTACCCTAAAACTCGCCAAAAGTTTATATATACTAATATAAAATGATTACAAAACTAAATATTTTTACAAAAATAATATAAAAAATTTTACAATTCACATATTGGGGACTTCTAAGATTCACCAAGTTTTTAAACTTTAAGATAAATTTCCATCCTTAAAATTTTCCCTGCGTTAGACACATCGATAAGACTAGAGGAACACTGCAATTAAGGCATGAATTTACTTGCGCAGAACCACAATTTCTCTTTCTCTTGCATACAAAATTCAGTTGAAACAATAGAGCCGAGGAAGAATACAATCAGAGGAAGAAATCATATCAGCTATGGGAGGAAATTCCCTTCGAAACAATCTTGT
Organism: Pinus albicaulis; assembly: GCA_034641835.2. Lineage (NCBI taxonomy): Eukaryota > Viridiplantae > Streptophyta > Pinopsida > Pinales > Pinaceae > Pinus > Pinus albicaulis. Next base: position 340,803,978 of record CM076574.1, on the reverse strand, counting down.
AAACTTTCCAAATTTAGATACAGCTAGTGCCATCCTCCAGCAAGTTGGCTGGCTGACATATGTACATTGATTACAAGGATTTGATATAGAAATTGCAATTGAGTTTCTATGAAATATACAAGAAGGTCAAACCAAAATCAAGGGTCGGATTATACCAGTCACAGAGGAAATTATTGCTGAAGTCTCCAGAATTCCAGTAGAAGGAGAAAGATGGACAAATAAACATCTCCTCCTACGAGAGGCAGTATCAGTATATCAGGATCCAGAGGAGCCATTGGAGAGAAAAGGGAGAGGGATTGACCCTACCTCTCTACACCAGCGATGGTAGGAACTAAAGGAATCCATCCAAAGTTTCATTACATGTGATGGAATTTGGGCCGCGGTAAAACCTCGTTAGCTCAAACTCTTAGTTGTACTTAAGAAAAAGATTTCAGTTAATCTGTTTGGTTTCTTAAATTCCATATTGCATGATACCATTGTTCGATTAAGAAGAGCCAAAAATCCCCAAGCAGTAGTCAGTCACCATGGGTTAATTAAACTATTCATCATTCATGAGTTGGATAAGCAACAGATAGCCTGGGACAATTTTGTCAACCCTGATGCACAAGAACCAGAAATAAATCCTGATGAAATTGAAATTAAGCCCCCCAGGGTAAATACACCAAGAAGAAAAAGGACTCGAACTGCAACCTCAGCACCAAACAGGAAAAATTGGTCTAAAACGCAGCAAGGAACCTCAGACCTCATAGAAGAGGTAGGGCCATCCCACCCTCAAAATGCACCCTTACAAGACTTCGAGGAAGAAATGGTTTGAGTCCTAGAACAATTGAGGATAGACTACGAATCTAGAAACTCATCGAGAGCAGAAGAACAAGAGGAACCCATAGATAAGTCTACCACTGCTAGCAGTTCTGGTCACACTAAATTCCTACCTGACCAAGAGGAACTATAGGATGACGAGACTCTATCCCCTCTTGGGAATTATGAGGTGTATAGCGAAGGATAGGTAGATGAAAGAATGGAATTAGAAAATAAGTCAGGTGACACTGTCCCTATAGAACAAAGCACAAAAACAGTCCCTTTGACACCAGGAGGTAGCACTGCTCCACCCAGTCGGGACCCTCATACATAAGTAAAATCTGAAGATCAAATAAGAAACACCATGACAGGCAACCCTAAGGTTGGAAATGCCATTCTTGAAAATGGGAATATCGCTCCTCCACCACTTGCTGAAATCAGGGCAAGTGAAAATTTAGATGAAAATAAAATTAGGAAACTGAGCAGGGCCTGCATAAGATTAAAGAAAATGGTGAAATATCTGAGGAAACAAATAAAGGAGGAGAGAAGGGCCCAAAAGCCAAAGAAAGAAACCACCACTGTAGGAACTCAAATAGAACTAGTCACCAAGTTGATAAACATTGTTGAAGCCAAGATGCAAACTAACTTGGATGCATTGTTGAGGCTGAGGTACAAACCGACTTGGTAGCCACTACAGAGGTTGAGGTACAGACCAATTTAATCGATACAACCGAAACTGGGATACATACTGACGAAGAAGGTACTTCTGAGGCCGAAATTCAGACAGAACTAGAAAATACCATTGAATCTTCTACACAAACTGAGCAGAAAACTACACAAGAGAAGGAGACCCAAACAAAGGAAGCCCCTGCCTTTACCCCCCTGGTAGAGAAAGCTGTTTATTAGAAATTACATAATGAACTGGTGCAAGCACAACATGAACTAGCAAAATGTAGGAAGGAGGTGTTGCTAGCACAAGAATACCAAGAATTACTAAAGAAATTCACAGACCTCTCCTCTACAAAAGACGAAACATTTTCCTAGGTCAGAGAAGAATATGCAAAGCTAAAAAGGGCATAAGAGCAGATGGAGCAAGCCAAGAAACAAATCACCACGATTTGTTCTATGTATAACGATGCACTATCTTGCATGGCACCGGCCACCAACTATGCCCTGTTTTAACAGAAAAATATTTACTGCTAAAATTCAAGGCCATCAGGGCAGGAAAATCTACAACTTTTAGGACTATAGAAGAATTTTTCCACTGCTGTAATGAGAAAGATGAACAAGTCAAATTCCTCCTATGTGAAATTTACATGCACAATTTCTTTTTAGAAGAGGACACATACAACAATCCTAGCCCCTTTATAGGAGATGTCCAGCTCCAAGCCTTCCTCTCATTCGCCAAGAACCAGATTAAGTGGGCCAAGGCCTGTAACATATTCCAAAAGAGAGAGCATGGCCTAGACTTGTGGGTTAGAGTGGAACCCACAAAACCCCTACAATTGTTTATCCAGCACAAGAAATTTATGTGAAGGCAAGGTGTAAAGACTCGGCTGGGGCCCATCCATAAGGACATAATATAAAATGGACAGGAGTACTTTGAATACATTCAATAAGAAGCCTTGGTAGCAACCAAACAAAGGTGGATGGCCTCCATGAACAACGTAAAGAATAGGGAACCATTTGGCTACAGGAATTTCAAGGTTGCTGCCTCCAAATTCCTCTCATACAGTAACCTAGTCTTTAGCATAGGGACTGCATGGCTAGGATGTAGGTATAGAAGCCCTATCCTATGGTATCCTCCTAAGGACTATAATCATAATTATGAGTTACTGGAGGGGCATGCAAGCGCTGCCTTCGCAATAATAAAACAAAAACAGGGTTTCAGAGCATACAAGGAAAAGGTCTACCCTTCCTACTCCTTAACATAGTTGCATCTCAACCATCTGTTTGCATGAGGACATGCAATGAGTTAAGCAGGGGAGTATGTTAGGCCCGAATTAAGGTACTTTTTCACCCTATAATTACTTGAAATTATGTCACAATTTTGGGAATTCTTCCTCATATTAACAATAAAGAATTAAAAGATTTATGAAAACTAGAGCAATAGGGCTAACGAAAAAAGTAATGTTTCTATAACAGAAAATTGACTTATTTTATCTCCATATGCAAGAAGGAAAAGTAGTTGAACCAATGGTAAATGGAAAGACAACTGAAAAACGCAAACGTATGGGATCTCAGTAACTCCCAATGGAAGAAGGCAGACAGACGGATTCAAGCTCAAGAACTCAAACGACAGCTATGCGCAATGGGCTATCGTTTGGAAAATACTTCCTCATTGCATGAAATTGCCTTTAAAAGGACCGGGGACGAAATAGATAGGGAGTCGAAGTTGAATAGGAATTTTCCCTCTGTAATCAGCGCATCAAGACAGAGTTTTCATATTGTATTCCTGCATTATCTTTTGAGTTTTGATGCTTTGAACAATTACCTTTTGAGGTTTTCATTGCGTTAGAACTTCTAGTGGTCTGGGCCCAACCCATGGGAGTTTTTGTGCCAATTTTTTGTTGTGCGTTATTTATAGAATCCATTTTCAGTTATTTGATGCGGTTGTAACATACTTTTCTACTTAATAAAGTTACAGTTGTTCTCCCTTCAGAATAGTTTAACATTTGTACTTCTTGATTCAGAATCATCGCATTTCATATTTTCTGGTTCATAATAATACTTCATCACCAGTAGATGTTTTTAGTTTCGTCCAATGCCTTTGCAATCAATTTACAAATCATAAGATAGTTATTTCTTGATGTTACTTATCTTTATGGATTAGATTGTTCTTTTAGCACAGTAAAGCATCCAATTATTGATTAATTTCAATGAGTTAGTTTACAAAGAGAATTCCATTGCAAAATTATATAAGTAAGTGTTGTACAATTCATTTAGATTGCTTCATTTAAATTGTTGTTCAATTTGTTTAAGGTTGCTATTCAATTCATTTATATTGATTCATTTAAATTGTTGTTCAATTCGTTTAAGGTTGTTGTTCAATTTGTTTATATTGTTGTTCAATTCATTCAGATTGTTTTTTAATTCATTTAGATTATTGTTCAATTCATTAAGTTGGTTGTTCAAACCGTCATCCTACTGTTCAATCATAAGCTTGACAGAATAATTAACCATAACCTACCAAACCATTCCTCGTTAAGTTGATTGAATTCAGAAGTATAGATAATCCTTTCTCATAAATAGCATAGAGTATCTATCAGTCGATCTCACTTACATATATTGTGCTGACACTCTTGAAATAAGAAGACTTACCTCAGGTTGATAATTAAATGAGAAGCACTAGGGTTGCCTATAATAAGCCACCTTTGTGAAAACAACAGGATTCACAACCAACAAAACTATGTGCCATATATTTTTCGTTTGTTGAGTTTAGTGCCACAAAATTTTTCTTCTTGTTGAACTAGGAAATCATACTTGAACCTAAATTGAAACAACATAATGAAGTGCTCCTCTTATCACTAGCACTACCTATCTAATTAGAATTTGAAAAACCATGCAACACCAATTGCGCATCACCAACATAACTATAGAAATTTATAGAAATTCTATATTAATGGATTCAATCCGATCTTGTGATGTACTAAAACAAGATACTCAATCCTTCTACAATATTTGCGGAATATGAAACACGATCACTCAATCACATGCAAGTAAGAGAAAGAAGTAAATAAATCGCACAACACAATATGTTATTGGGGAAAGAAACTGCTCAAAACCCGGTATTAGGTATTGTAGAAGGCAAGGAATCATGAAACAATAAAATGCTTAATCTCTCATGAGATTCTCCAGCATTCTGTCAATTGTCTCCCGCTAATCTAGGAAAAATTGGACAAAAACATAGCCAATTCTCAGCCTTCCTTCAACCTACCTTTCTCACACAATTCCTAAATAATTAGGCCCCTATTGAATAGGAAAATTAGCCTTCCTTGATTGCGCAATCCATAATGGATTCATCATGGCTTTATAATTTCACTCTAGAAATTCTCTAAAACTAAAACTGATAGTTATGTTCCCTTTAACCTCTATCTCAATTGGGTATTCCTCAGAACTTACATGCATGCAGCTACTAATAATGAATCATCAGTTACCTAATTGATCACTACTTCTAAATTGAATCTAATTTAATTCATTGGACCTCTCACTAATTCATCACTCTCTTAGAACTACTTAAACTGATTTTAACTCAATTAATTGGGTTAACTGATTACACCTTCACCCCACTAGTGCGTTAACTACAACTAGACCCCCAAAATATTAGGATCACTCTACATGCCTCATCTTAGACCCTCAACTAGAGTTTCTTGAGCTAACTCAGTCATCACGACTTAGATAACTTATACAAGTCATTATGATATGAAATTACAATTTATTGTCCAAATTATTTAAGGGAAAAACAAATTAGACACCCACATTCCTCATTAGTGTGTAACCAAAATTCCTCACTGAATTTCCTCACTAATGTGTGTGAATTTTTATTTCCTTTCTTCTTGCCAATTTCAGTGTTTCTTGTTGCAAATTTCAACACTCCATCTCAACAAGAAATGAATTCAATCTATATCAATCCAGTACTTTGGAATGCTCTAGATTCAACACTTCTCTAGTTTTGTTTGCACCTACAACTCTTGAAACTGAATAGTCTCCAAAAAACTCAATCATTATAATTCTTCTATTATTAGACTCTTATGACTACTACTAGCTACTGCACCTGTCTACTAGACTCTCTATGCTACTGCTAATATCTGCATCTATGCCCTTTGCACTGTTGCCAACTCTGATATTAGCTCCAATATCCACATATGTTACTCTAATTTATGTATTCCTGAAATCTGACCGCATAAATCCAACCAACCCTTCCAGCTACTATTGTGATGTTTGCTCCTCATAGCCAGGTTTGATCCATGAGACACACCATCTCAATGGACCCTACCCAAATTTATTCTCTTGGGATTATGTATGCACATCGCCCCACCTCTCACCTAGAAGTATGGTTGCATGTACTCCCTTTTCCCATCTGTCTTGAAATTTCCCCCTCCTAGAGGTCTTTGCTTGAGTGGATGCTTCCACTCGGTCTTCTCTCTGCTTCTCCAATTGTGGCTGCTTCACAACCTTCAGAGATTTCTTATGAGGTTGCATGTTGAGAGACTCCCTCTCAACCAACATGTCACTAACCTTTTCTCTGCTCCTCAAATATTTTCATGCATCTGGTACCTCAAGTGCATACAGGTTTTTGACTCACACACCTTGTAATTGTCCCACCGGCACAAAAATTTTTGAAAAAAAAAATTGATTTTAAATCGACGATATCTCCCTCATCCAAAATCCAATTCGATCGATTGCTTTTTTTTTTAATTTGGGTATTTGATTGCAAGGAATCCAAATATACTATTTGGTTTTGAAAATTTTGCATCAAAATTTTCAGATATTCTTTGCAAACTCGCCGCCCAAAAAAATTATGCTCTGATACCATGTATAAATTTATAGAAAGTCTATATCAATGGATTCAATCTGATCTTATGATGTACTAAAAAAAGATATTGAATCCTTCTACAATATTTGTGAAATAAAAAACATGGCTGCTCAATCACGTAAAAGTAAGAGAAAGAATTAAATCAATCGCACAACACAATATGTTCTTGGGGAAAGAAATTGCTCAAAACCTCGTTATCATATATTGTATAAAGTCAAGGAATCATGAAACAATACAATGATTAATATCTGATGATATTCTCCAACACTCTACTAATTGTCTCCTATTGATCTATGCAAAATTGGAAAAACACATAGCCAATTCTCAACCTTGCTTTAGCTTTCCTTGTTCATGCAATTCCTAAAGAATTAGGCCCCTATTAAATAATAAAATCAGCCTTCCTTGATTGCGCAATCCATCATGGCTTCCTCATGAATTGATAATTGCACTCAAGAAATTCTCTAAAAATACAACTGATAGTTATGTTCGATTTAACCTCTGTCTCAACTGGGTCTTCCTCAGGACTGACATGCATGCAGTTATTAATAGTGAATCATCGGTTATCTGATTTATCACTACTTGTGAATTAAATCTAATTTAATTCACTAGAGCTCTCACTAATTTATCACTCAGTCAGAACTAGTTAACCTAATTTTAACTCAATTAATTGAGTTAACTGATTACACCTGCACCCCACTAGTGCATTAACTACAACTGTACCCCCAAAATATTAGGATCACTATACATGCCTCATCTTAGACCCTCAACTCGAATTTATTGATCTAACTCAGTCATCATGACTTAGTTAACTGATACAAGTTTTCATGAGATAAAAGTACAATTTTTTGCCCAATTTATTTAAGGGAAAAATAAATTAGACACCCACATTCCTCACTAGTGTGTAACTGAAATTCCTCGCTGATGTGTGGGAAATTTTTGTCCTTCCTGGTTGCCAATTTCATTGTTTCTTGTTACACATTTCAACAATAACTTAGTCCAAAATGAAATATGCCCTTCAAGTACTAGACCATGTGTTATATCCGCTTGGGTTGCACCATGTATTCAGTTAATGTATATAGTACAAAATGAATTCCATGCTTCGTATTTATCAAATACATGAGAGGATATATAAAATATTTATACATAAATGGATCAATCACATTTAAATCTAAACCAATGAAGTACTTTGGATTTGTTACCATAGGAGTATCCATGGGCTTGTGGTTCATCATCTGAAATCTCTTCTGAAACTTGATTGTGTACTTACCTTGTCCAAGGAAAAAATTACATGGACCTTTCCAAATTTAAAACATTAAAAGTAGTACATTAAGCCAATATCCTTTGTCAAGCATGGACTTTGCCACATTTCAAACATACAAAGTAGTGCATTAATCCAATATCCTTTGTCAAACTCTCTCACCAAATTTGTCTTTCACCACTTGAATATCTTCCTTGAACTTGATATAAGTATGAGATCATTTACATACAATATTAAAATAAGCATATTGGAATGATAAACCAAATAGTAAATATTGGAATTTGCAATAATATTAGTGCAACCTAAAATTGAAAGAACTCATTGATCATGTAGTACAATGTACATGGTGCTTGTTTTAAAGTGAGTCTCGAATGATCCTGCACAACAGGGTACTTCACTTCACAAAAATTCTTGGCCACATTGGAATACACCAAAAATATTATTAGAAAGAACCAACTGCATCCATATAAACATTATCTACTCTATTGCATAAGCATTATTCCATTATAATCCATACTCCACAGTAAAAGCAAGAATAAACCAATGTTATCAGAATCAAACTGGTTCTAGAAAAACTGGCCGATCCAACCTGTTTGGAGGAAAAACTGGTCTGAACTGGACCTCTGAATTGGAAAATACTAGTTCGGTACCGAATTGGTACAGACTGGTTTGAAGATTGCTTCCATCGATTCACAAGCCCTGCGGCTGCGCAACCTGGGCATTAATTTTTATTTTTTTTCCTGGTTACTAATGCTACCATAACCCCCCCCCCCCCCAAGCTATTTAAACACCCCCATCTGCTCTATTTTAATCACACTATTCATTCGAGTCTCTTACAATTCTTGAGCTAAGTTTGGTGTGGAGAATTCAGAGAGTTTTTTGCAAGGCTATTCTTAGGGTTTTTTTTGCAGATTTGAAGAGTTGATTGGAGTCTTGGAGAGCTTTTGGGTTGGTACATTTTTGAGCTACTTAATTATTTTTTTTCCCATAGATCTTTGGGTTTTCTTCAGTGGTTTTTGCAGCTGGTGGAAGATTTTATTTTTATTTTTTTGGGGCTACTACATAGCTAATTTCAGAGGATTTTGGAGTTGATTTTGTCCAAAAATTTAGAGGGTAAATCAGGGTCCAAAGGAATCAAGCCATAATCCCATTTCGGACTTGGATTCTACTCATTCTTCATATGAGGATGAGGAGGATGCTCAGGATGATGATTCTAATGATGATTCATGATTTTATCATTGATTTTTTGTAGTTGTAGCTTGTAGTATTGTAGGTTGTAGTATAATACTATGATCTATGATGATTTTTTGGACTATAAAGGGCTTTTAGAGCCTGCTTCTTGATGTTTGTAACATTTTTGGTTCAAAAATGTTTTAAACTAAGTGATATTTTTGTTATATGCACTATTACTTGCTATATAAATGAGAAATTTTTCATATTTGTGCATAAATGGTTTGGATTAATATGGATGCACTTGAATATATCTGTTTTTTCTTTAAAATATGAATATTTTATGTGTTTTTGGTATACCATTTTTTTCTAGTTCCAACTGGTTCCCGGTCCATAAGATTTTCCGATTCAATGACCGATTTGGTTTTGATAAAATTGGAATAAACAGAAACACTACCAACCAATAAACCATGAAAAACATCAAACTATGCCATTAGAGGAATCAATGGATGAGAAGATAGAGGAAGATTAGAGAAGGTAGAAGGGTGGAAGTTCTAAAATAACAACCTCGTTTTCCTGCATAAACTTCATCATTCTAGCCTCCAATGAACACAAAATTTAGTTAAGAATCAACCTTAGAGTTATGTTCACAAAAAACATGAGCAAAATAGATTGTGTCAAATTTGTTTCTCATAGTTGATCATATATGATTCATCACTGCTTGAAGACCCAAATTTTGAATGGTGATTTTTCCGTTGAGCCAATCCACTGAAACATTTCAATTCCCATAGACCTAGACACTAATTACACTATTATTAATGGATAATCCATTTAGGGTTACTAGGGTTGATAGCTTGTCCTAGTTATTGGTCCCTTATCCCATGCGCCATATTTACCTGGTTTTTCTAGGGAAGCACCATCAAAGAAGCTACGTGGGTGAGAATCATCACCCACAAAAGGATTAATTTGATACTTTTTCCTATTCTTCATAATGTGTATATATTCTTCATAGGAGAATTGCACGCCAACATGCTTGTACTATAGAGAATGGGTCTTCTTTGAAACTAATCTCATTTCGAGACCTCCATATATCCCAACTAATAGTGATTGGGAAAGAGCCATTTTTTCATACATCCTTATCATATTTTGAATACTTATAATAACGATTTCCGTTCCCATTTACGTGTTCCATTCAACAATGTTAAAGATGTTTCCCATACTTCCTTTGTGTAATGACATCCCACAAACATGTATGTAGAGTTGCATAATTTTCCTCATTTTCTTGGAACAACATACATATTCTTGGAAAAAAAACATAAATACATAATAAATATATGATGAATCATATTGTGATTCAATGAGGTTATGTTAGATTGAATCAAACTATATAGCCACCTTGAAGTATCTTTAGAGTTATTTGGATAGAAATAAGTTTCATGTTACAACCCATCAATTTGCTAATTACTTCTCTCATTTGATCGAATATAGGTACAACCAAATAGGTAGCTTTCATATCTATCTTCTTCAAGTGATTTATGTTCAGGTAGAGTGGATGAAGCTTGGAGATCTATTACATCTAACAGAAAATATCAATCAGAGGTGAGAACATTAGAAGAAAATTTCGTAGACGCATGAAATTTTTTCTTGTTGAAGGGAGGCCATGTTATTATGATGTTTAGATCATATACAACATCGAGGTTCCCTTGAGGTACAAACATATAGTGAATATATGGGTACTCGAGGACCATCCTCAAGTAAACATTGATTTTTGTCTCAACGAGAGGATATATCACAATGCTCCATCACTGTTACATAGTTTGGGGCTATTTTCTATTGATGGAATAAAGGTTTGTTACGATGGATTAATTGAATTGAAGGAGTATATCTAACCTTATTACAATTACAAATATTGGATGTGGTTCGTTCAATATGTTGAAATATGTAACTATTTTCGGTCTTAATAATGACATATGTAATCATGATTTTATGTATTTGATGAAAAGAGAAATAAATTTGTTTTTGTTATTCTTGAGGCATGGGTTTAATTTTCAAGGGAAATTTATTTTTAGTTCAAGCACCCATTGAGTGCTTCTATGGCTTTTCATTAAGTCTACAAGTCAATTAAGTCATTGTCATGTATGGAAGACCCATTTAGGAATGTTGCATATTGTAGAGTAATTTTTATTTGAGTAAAAATAGAGTCAAAGACCCTCCAAGACGTTGCCATAGTTCTACAAACAAGTCAAACTTCAAAAAGAGTAAGATGGCATATCTAGAAGGTAAATTTGGCCCATTAGGAGACTCAAGGAAGCCTATATAAAGGAGAACTCAGCCTCATTCAAGATATCATCCATCTAGCAACAAATAATTTTGATCAAGGCAAGAAGGGGACCTGAAGAAGAGAGAGAAAATGAAGGAAAGTTAAGCCCAATAAAGTCAAAATGTTTGACATGTTTTGGGCCTCATATCCTCACATGTGTGATATCTAGGGAATCACTTTGTTGAAGTTAATATGAGTTACAAAATAATTTGAATCCCAGTAAAAATAAGTCAAGTTTTCTAGTTGAATAATCAGGGAATATAGGGTTGTCCAAGAAAAGAAAAGAAGATAATAGAATCACCATAATTATTTCATGTACCACCTACAGTTTTTGCAGTAGGGGCCAAAAACTATAGGTCAAAGTTTCATTAAAAGTTGTAGGTTCAAAATCTTGGTCAAAGGTGAATTGGAAGTTGTTGGAAGGCAAGTTTGACTTGGGTTCAGAAAGTGCTTCAAGGAGAAAGTTTGACTTGGTTTTGGAGAGGTCTTGGTAAAGGGTCATATGTCTTGGAATTTCTCAATTGAATTTCTATAAGAAAAAAAAAGTTCTTGTGGGTTTTCCTTTCAACAAGAGAGGTTTTGACCCTGTCTGATCACCTATATCTTGTCTTCTTTTGTCTCATTGTTCTTTATTTTTTTGGTAGTTGTTTTATGGTAAGAACACTAATTATAATCAAGAGAAAGAAGAATTTAATCAAGTTAAGTAATATAAATCACAAGCAGTTATCAAAGAGAAATTGTCTAATATGTTTCCCCTAGATTTCTCAACATGGTTTCAGAGATAAGGTGACAAGACAATGAAAACAAGCTTGAAGAAGGACCATGTTGGGTCTGTTTACTGGGTAGACTAACAAAAGTATTTTATTATCAATTTGGGCTTGTAGAACTGAAGCATCTCCAAGATATATGGATTTCAGCTATAGTCAAGTTTAGAAGATGAATTATTAATATTAAATGGAATTCATATTACAGATATAAAACTTAACTAAATAATTTCTAATTCAATTATATAATAAGCAGAAGAAGAAGCTCCTAACTTAGGAGAACTTGTTTGTCATTCTCTACAAATCTAATTCATGAATCAGAAACCAAAAACCACTAATAAAAAATAGATTAAAATGCATGAAAGAATAATAGAAGAGGCTCCTAACCAAGGAGGTCATTGTTTCCCTTCACTATAGATTCATTCATCATTAATGCCATTGTTAGAAAACAGGAAATTCAGAAAATTACTAAAAAGAAAGAAAGATGAATTCTAGTTTTTAGTTCTTGATCAGATAGAAGGAAAGCTTAACTTAAACACTGGGTTAAACCTTCATATTCAAAATAGAAATTATAATTAGATTCATCAAAAATCACAACATATCATCATACATCTAATTAACTTATTAAGCATGAAACAAAAGTAGTTCAGGAAATTGCAACTAAATTACTCAGAAAGTGCACTTAGCTCGATGTGGGGCCCTCCACCCTTGCCTCACACACTGTGAGTACTTTCAGCTACTGAAAATAATTCAAGCATTCACCATATATAACAAGAGAAAAGGAGATAAAACAGGTTCTTTAATTAGTTCTCAAAGTTTTAAAAATATCAAAGTGAAGTTATACAAATTCTACATATGAATGCCTTCAATGTCTTAGGCTTAAATAGAGAAATATGAAAAAAACTCATATTAAATGTCTCCAATAACCATTTCTATCCTTATACTATCTATTCAGGTCGAGCTCATCCATCTAATCTCTCAAAATCTATAAAATCCCATAAAATGCTAAATTTGGCCTATTTCCTAGGGATTTTTATAAAAACAGGTCCTATTTGACCACCTTTGACCGAACCAATAGGTGTACATCCAATATTAGTTCCCAAGATTTATATAAATGTGTTCAGCTCGAGCCTAGGTTCCCTGCAAGTATGACATCAATGAAGCCATTACGGGAATTTCTGCTCTGGTCCAAAAATGCACTTAAAATTCAATTTTTATAAAAATTTCTAAAAATTGCAAAAATTAATTTATATACCTGGATATGCATTAATTGGTCAAAATATAGTGAATATGGATGGTATATGGATGTATATAATGGTAATAGAGTGTATTTACTTAAACAAAATTAGATAAAAAACGAGTGCCAACATCTCCCCCATGCTGATTTGTAAGTAGGTCCTCATGCTTGCCTCTTTCTATTTGACCTTCTCAGTTCTGATTTCGATATTGTACTTGATCCAGATGCTTCCTATTGTGCTTCTTACAAAAGAGAATATATCCCCTTATAATGTTCTTCTTTGTAGATTAAAGCCTTAACTTTTTGTTTTTCATACTTGATCTTCCATGAGTTTTTCTCTTTGAGCCATCTGAATGCTTGCATGGAAAGAAGATTGTTCTTTGTTTTCAATTTTCCCACTTTCTCATTCAGTTTCTCATTCTCTTAATCAAATTTTCATTTTTTTTCCTATATGTATTATTTTCTCTCTTCAAATGCCTCTCTAGTATCCTACTTACCTCTAATTGATCCGTCAATTCTTTTATTTTGCTAAGGTTTAGATCCTTTTCTTCTTCTTTGGTGTCTTTAGCAAATTAAGTGGCTTAAATCTCATCATTATAAAAAAATGAGTCTCTTTCTAATGTGTTTTCAGAGGCCTCCTTTTGCAATCTTTCAATAATTTCATCATCTTGTTTTGTTATGGGAGATGTCTCAACAATTTGCACCTCAGGTTCTTTCTCTTTACTTCTTGTGTCTACTGGAATCTTTCTTCTTTGTCTCCTGGGAATGGATAGGAAGGATGCTTCTCTTTCAATCATGATTGTATCTTGTTTATTTTTGGACCTTGTCCTTGGATAAAGAGGTGAGTTCATTATACTCTTTGTTTCATGAACTGGCTTAAATTTTTCTTCTATGATTTGTTCTACAAATTGATATTGAGTTAGGAACTCTTTCCACATCACACCCCTGGTTTTCAACTAATACTCAACAATAATTTTGATGTGTCCTTGATCGTATATTTTTGCCTCTTTGGGTTTGGTTTCACTCTTCACATTTTCTATCATTTTGATACAATTTTTAGAGAAAAGATATGGAAAATTGATTTTCATCTCTCCCTTGGTGTGCTGAAGCAATCTAATATGATAGAGGTGCACTACACTATGCCTATTGTCACATGTGAAGAATTTTTGAATGATTAACACTAAATCTGCCCAAGTCTCATTAAACCATTCCCTTGGAATCCCATTGGTTTTTTCAAATGATCCCTTCCTATTTTTCTCTAGAAAGAAAGTCCATCCCTTATCTTTAAATGTGTTCAGCTCGAGCCTAGGTGTCCTGCAAGTATGACATCAATGAAGCCATTACAGGATGGACTTATAAAAATTTTCCCAAGATTTATATAAATGTGTTCAGCTCAAGCCTAGGTGTCCTGCAAGTATGACATCAATGAAGCCATTATGGGAATTTCTGGTCTGGTCCAAAAATGCACTTAAATTCAATTTTTATAAAAATTTCTAAAAATTGCAAAACTTAATTTATATACCTAGATATGCATTAATTGGTCAAAATATAGTGAATATGGATGGTATATGGATGGATATCATGGTAATAAAGTGTATTTACTTAAACAAAATTAGATAAAAAATGAGGGCCAACATCTCCCCCATGCTGATTTGTAAGCATGTCCTCATGTTTGCCTCTTTCTATTAGACCTTCTGAGTTCTGATTTCGATATTGTACTTGATCTAGATGCTTCCTATTGTGCTTCTTAAAAAATATAATCTATCCCCTTATATTTTTCTTCTTTTTAGATTGAAGCCTTAACTTTCTGCTTTTCATACTTGATCTTCCATGAGTTTTTCTCTTTGAGCCATCTGAATGCTTGCATGGAAAGAAGATTGTTCTTTGTTTTCAATTTTCCCACTTTCTCATTCAATTTCTAATTCTCCTTAATCAAATTTTCATTTTTTTCCTGTATGTATTATTTTCTCTCTTCAAATGCCTCTCTAGTATCCTGCGTACCTCCAATTGATCCATCAATTCTTTTATTTTGCTAAGGTTTAGCTCTTTTTCTTCTTCTTTGGTGTCTTTAGAAAATGAAGTGGCTTCAATCTCATCATTATAAAAATATGAATCTCTTTCTAATGTGTTTTCATAGGCCTCCTTCTGCAATCTTTCAATAATTTCATCAGCTTGTTTAGTTATGGGAGATGTCTCAACAATTTGCACCTCAGGTTCTTTCTCTTTACTGCTTGTGTCTACTAGACTCTTCTTCTTTATCTCCTGGGAATGGATAGGAAGGATGCTTCTCTCTCAATCGTGATTGTATCTTGTTTCTTTTTGGACCTTGTCCTTGGATAAAGATGTGAGTTCATTATACTCTTTGTTTCATGAACTGGCTTAAATTTTTCTTCTATGATTTGTTCTGCAAATTGATATTGAGTTAGGAACTATTTCCACATCACACCCTTGGTTTTCAACTAATACTCAACAAGAATTTTGATGTGTCCTTGATCGTATATTTGTGCCTCTTTGGGTTTGGTTTCACTCTTTACATTTTCTATCATTTTGATACAATTTTTAGAGAAAGAGTATGGAAAATTGATTTTCATCTCTCCCTTGATGTGTTGAAGCAATCTAATATGATAGAGGTGCACTACACTATGCCTATTGTCACATGTGAAGAATTTTTGAATGATTAACACTAACTCTCCCCAAGGCTCATTAAACCATTCCCTTGGAATCCCCTTGGTTTTTTCAAATGATCCCTTCCTATTTTTCTCTAGAAAGAAAGTCCATCCCTTGTCTTTAAAATGAAAACCCTTATGATATTGTTCCCCTGACAATGGAAAATATAAGGCCTAAGAAATGGACTCTAGATTTAATGGGATGACTAAGTTTCGCATCATAGTTTTCTCTTGTGTGTAATTACTTATGAACTCCTTTGTAATGCTCTCATTATGTCCATTAAAATTATAAAGGAAACCTATTAAGTAGCTTGGTAAAGTTTTTCTATAGTTTCTTTTTCCAAATGCTCAATCTGGAAGTCTTTTGGTTCTATCCTTGTAGCCATGTGTTCTGAAAACCAATTAATGTATCCTGCCATTGTCATCATTCTCATTTTTAAAAATAAAAATTTATGCATTATATCTTTGTTGACATATGCATTATGGTGGTAAGGCTTACCTCTTTTCTGATGCCCTTGTCAAAGAAATGAAACTAACCCTCTTCAACCTCTATTTTCTTGAAAAAAACGAGCTCACTGCTTCCACAAACACAAAATTTTGATAGAGAAAGATTATAAAAACATATTAAACCTTTTTTTATTAATATATTTCTCATATTTTATCCTATGTTTCATCAAAATTTAAAAAAACTCATGTCTCTGATGTAGAATTATCTGTCTCTGATTTCACTATGTAGAAAAATTAAAAAAAACTTATGCCATTGTGTCTTTTTTTCCTTCGAATTCACACATACTTCCTCAATTCCTCCTCTCTTGAGACAAAATCACGATGCATTTAATCTGAAATGGCGTAGGATTACTGTGTGAAAAACGTTTAGGAATG
Organism: Pinus albicaulis; assembly: GCA_034641835.2. Lineage (NCBI taxonomy): Eukaryota > Viridiplantae > Streptophyta > Pinopsida > Pinales > Pinaceae > Pinus > Pinus albicaulis. The sequence continues at coordinate 340,787,347 of CM076574.1, read as the reverse complement.
GCTCACTGTATATATGCCAACATTCATCAGATAACTCATGAAATGGATCCACTATGTTTTCAAAATTCATAAAAACATTTCTCTCTGTATACAAAAAAAAACATTTTGACCATGTTTTTATTGATCCCTAACTCATAATTCAATCTCTGTTTTTTCCAAAATTCATCAAAAATCCCTTCTCTGTTTCAAAAATTCTCATTGTGCACATGGATGAAATGAATTTTCCCACTGCATGTTAAAAAAAATAGGAAGCATTTTATTCTCTGTATGTATCAAATCGAAATTGAAAACCCTCTGTTTTCTCATACAACCACATATGAGGAAATTTTTAGATTCCATGATCTAGAAGTGATTTTTGTGATATCTATGACATAACTTGAGTTCCTGTGTTAAACAACGCCAATTCAATCGGAAATATCCTTCAATATTTCCAACTATTTGTTCATCAAATCAATGGAAAATACATGTTTAATGGTGACAAAGTTAAGTGAATGATGGCATAGGCACTCATTTATAACTCGTAGTTCAACTTGTGTTCAACACAAAATCTTGAGATTTACTTATTCCGAATAACCGTTGCATTAATGAGAAAATCCAGGTTTTTTTCTTACCTTCTTGCTCCACAAGATCGCTGCACTTTATGGCGTGCTTGATTAACACGACTACTAGATCTCTTGGCTCAAATCACAGTCAACATATATTAATGTTTAACTCTTCTCCTCTTCTTATCTCTTCGTTCCTTTGTTGTTATATCTCTTGCTTACTTCTCTTAGCTTGAGTTCCTCTATTTCATTCACATCCTTCCGGTGATTTCTCTGTCAATTTGTTCTTCACAAATTATTTTGAATGAGTGTCGATGGTTTACACGACATTCAAATTTCTCTCTGAGCTTGCAATGGCTATGATGGTGAAGAAAACGTGATTTACAGAGATCTGTGGGGTTTGAAATGGTGGAGGCTTTTACTAATTTCACATTCTTTATTTTAATGTTATATCACTATGTTTTTAAATTTTTTTGACTGTTTTCTCATGCGCCAACCTCTGACTGAGATGCCCTCGTAGCTTATTCTTTCTGAATTTCTCCATGGTGTATACATCCATAACCCATGTTCTATGTTTTACTTATTATGCAACCCATATCTCATCTCTCATTCATGACTATTCTGACCACATTCTCGGATTCTTTCCATTCCAATCGAAATGCATCATACCCATTGAAATGCATCATTTCTTTCCATATCCATCGAAATGCATCATATCTTCATTCTTTTCATTTCATCATTTCATCTTAGGTTATGTTCTTTGTATTGCTCATTTCATTTTCACTTAGGTTTTTGTCACAATCACATTATCCACTAATGAATCATTCTATACCTTAGCTTTATCATATATGCATATTATTGCGCCATCAAATGATATTTTCATATTGTACTTTGTAGCTTAGGTTTTGAACTTTGTACTATTTAATTTAATTTTAAAAATGACCCTAGAATGGTCATGTTTTAAAATTAATTTTTTATCATGGCACTAACCTTTGTTGCTTTTGTAGGTCCAACAAGAATTTGATATTTGAGCCTTTCATTTTTTATCCTTATGTTTAAGAAAATGAGGGTTAATGTGATATGGTATATGGAATATGGATTATGGAATGAAATATGTTATATGGAATGATAGTTAAATGGGTAGGATAATGGATATTGATAAAGATATAATGGGTAAAATAGGGATAGGAATATAATGAGTAGAATAATCAAGGTAATGAAATGTAGGTAAAATATGCATATCAAGTACTAAATTAGTCTTAACAATCTCTAGAATATTTTTAAAAAATCGAAATTTTAAGAGAAAAATTTTCACTTACTGTACTTGTACTCCCATAAATTTCTTGATGTCAATGATGTCCTTTGGTCAAATGATGGTCAACATTGTCTTTATTATCATAACGATGGCTCTTCTAGGATATGTAGAAATGTAGAGACTTATTTCTGCTTCATGTTTTTGCATCTGATTATTGATTCAGGATGATATTGTTCAGGTCCCTTCTGCAGTTTATAATTTGATGTTTCATGTCCCTTATGACACGTTATTCAGGCTTGAAAGTTGATGTAGTTCAAGTCCCTTCTAACATTTTGTTGTTTCAGGTTCCTTCACGCATGTTCTTTAGGCTTGAATCTTGATGTAGTTCAGATCCATTTGTACTTGGAATTCAGGTTCCTTCTTCAATTTAGTTGCTCAAACTATTACATAGTTTTATTACAATATTCCCCCTCGCTGATGTTAATACTTGTCCTCAAGTCTTGCATGTCTTGGAGGATAAATCTGCAAAATCATACTGAAGTAAAAACAAAACAAAAACATAATTTATATTGTCTAAACAAATTGGTTTTCCAATATGAATTCGAGTTTGTATTGTACGAGTCTCCTTGATTTTCACAACCAAACTCTTGTATTATTATTATTATTATTATATATATATATATATATATATATATATTATTATTATGATTATTATTCTTATTATTATTATTTATTCTTATGGAGTTATGGAATGCATATTGTTATGATGTTCCATTAGTTCCAGATCAGTATCTATTGAAATTAGTTTTATAAAATCCTCTTTATTTATAAGCTTGTTGTAGACTTTAAGCCTATGTCCATTAACTACAAATGAAATAGATGCTTCATCAAATGTTTTTATTTTTACATCTCCATTTTGAAAGATCTCTTCAATCTCATATGGCCAAAGCCAATGAGTTGTAAACTTTACCTTGAAATATTTAAACTTGGAGTCGAACAATAGTGCACAATCTCCATTTTGAAAAAAATTATTCTTGATGAATCTATCATGCCATCTTATTCTTTGCTCTTGCACAATATATGTGTGCTCTACTGCTTGCTATCTTATCTCATCTAGTTGATTTAATTGATTCACTCTTTGTGCTTGTGCTTCAGATAATTGCATTCCCAACTTTTCTCCTAGTTTGAATGGATGTATTTGAAACTCTATGGGTAACAAGACTTCTTTTCCATACACCAACTGTTATGGAATGAACCCAGTTGTGTTTTTCCATGTTATCCTATATTCCCATAGTTCATCTCTCAATTTCTCTAACCACTTCTTTCTATTCATTTGTACAGTCTTCGTCATGATATTCTCTTGGAATTTGTTTGTTGACTCCGCTTGTCTATTTGCTTGAGGATGGTATGAAGTTGATTTTCTATGTTTGATCTCGTACTTCTCTGTAAGATCTCGAAAAAGCTTTGATGTAAATTGTGTGCCTTGGTCAATTACAATCTGTCACGGAACTCCATACCTTACAAATATTTCTTCAAATAGAAAATAAACGATTGTATCTTCTATTTCTCGTGCCACTGCCTTTGCCTAAACCCACTTGGTAACATAATATATACATACTAGGATGTACTTATTTCCGTTTGATAACAGGTTGATTAGTACCACAAATTCTAGAGTCCATTTCTCAAATGGTTCTATGAGTACTTGTGTCTTTAATGACATTTCATCTGATGCCACTAGTCTTCCAATTCTTTGGCAGTCGTCACATCTCTTTACGTAGGCTTTGGAGTCTTTGAATATTTTCGTTCAGTAGTAGCCAAGTTTTAGCACTTTGTATGTCATCTGCTTTTCTGCAAAATGACCACCACATGGTTCGTCATGATATGATTTCAAAATATCTATAATCTCATCTTCTCTAACACATTTTCTTATTATTAGATCAGAAATAGTATAAAAGAGGTCACCATTGACCCAACTATATCTAGTACTTTATCTAATTATCTTTCTTTTTTGTTTATTTGTGTAGTAGGATGGTAGGATTCCAAATGAAAAATAGTTGTCTATATCTACAAGCCATGGAGTTTTGACAGTTATAGCAAATAGATGTTCATTTGGGAAATTATCTGAAACTGGATTTGGATCACTAGGTGAATGAAGTCTTGATAAAAAATTTTCTACTTGATTATCCTTACCTGGACGATCTTGTACAGTGATGTTAAATTCTTGCATCAATAACAACCATATAGTAATTATGCCATTTGTAATTGCTTTTTTCATTAAATATCTTATGGTTGAATGATCTGTGTGAATGAATACTTGATAACCTGTTATGTAATTTCTAAAATTATTAACTACATGTACTACAACTAACATTTATTTCTTTGTAACAGTATAGTTCAATTTTGTCAGTGTTAAGTTTTTTCTTATGAAGTATATGGCATAATTAAACTGATTCTACCTATTTCCAAGTGATGCTCTTATAGCAGTGTCAGATGCATTAGTTGATATATGAAATGGCAATGACCAATTGGGTCCTCGAAGAATGGGTGCAACTGCCACTTTTTCTTTTAATTTCTCAAATGCATTTTGAAAATTATTTTTCCATTGGAATTCCACATGTTTTGAAAGTAACTTGAATAAAGGCAAAGCTATTTTTCTGAAATTTTCCATAAATCTCCTATAGTAGCCTGCATAACCCAAGAAACTTCTTACTTCCTTTTGTGTTGTGGGTGGCATTAAATTCACAATGACTTGTATTTTTGCTGGATCTACCTTAATTCCTGAAGAATAAATATGGTGTCCCAACACTATTCCCTTAGTTAACATAATAAAGAATTTTTCATTACTGAGTGATAGATTTGTCTCTATGCATATTTTCAAATTTTTTTCAAGATTTTCTAAACAATCATCAAATGTTCCACCATACACAGTGAAATCATCCATGTAGACCTCTACACATTCATGGATCAGACCAGAAAATATTTCAGGGACTACTCTCTAAAAAGTAGCAGGTGCATTACATAAACCAAAGGGAAAAACATTATATGCATATGTTCCCCTTGGACAAGTAAATGTTGTTTTATCTTGATCTTCCAATGCTATGTTTATCTGATTGTATCCACTAAATCCATCAAGAAATGAAAATAATTTCTTCCCAAATAATGAATCTAGTACTTGATCAATAAATGGTAAAGGGAAATGATATTTTAGTTTTTCCTTATGGATCTCTCTGTAATCTACACAAATTCTCCACTTTCCATTTTTCTTAGGCACCACAACTAAGGGTGAAACCCATTGACTATTAGAAATAGGATAAATAAATCTGACTTGTAACAATTTTTGTAATTCCTCTTTTACTATTTTCTTAATCATAGGATTCATCCTTCTTTGTGGTTGTCTTACAGGTTTGATTTCATCATTAGTGTAAATGTGGTGGATACATGTCTTTGGATGAAACCCCTGCATGTCTGTGTAATCTCAGGAAAAATATTTTGAGTATTTCTATAACAATTTTATTACCTCTTGTTCTTGTGATAATTGTAAGTTATTAAAAATATTCAAATTTATTCCAGGATTGATTTCGATGATTTTACTCTTTGAATTGGTAATTGAGTTAACAGGAAAAATTCTTTCAAATGAATTTTGCAGTGATTCAATAGTACATTTTTCCTAGAAACACTGATTTAAAACATGACTTGCAACTTCATATTGTGTTATTCTAAGCTGCTCCGAAATATTTGGTTCTGAGATGAAAATACATAATAAATCCTCATTTTTTCCCTCTTCTCTAAAATTATGGACTTGATTAATACTAAGAATAGATTGAATTTCTTGTTTTTCTTCTCCATCAATCCATGATAATAGAGAAGGACATTGTGTTGGAGGATACAATGTAACATGTTTCCTTTCATCCCCATGTTAAATAATCATACTTCCTAACCTGCATCCAATGAAGGCATCTGTAGTGGCTAACCATGGTCTGCCTAAAATTAACGGATGACCTCCTAAATTTGTTTTTGGCTGCAAAATGAGGAAGTCTATAGGATAATCCCATGAATCCAGTGAGACAATGATATCTTCCAATATTCCTTCTGTTACAACTTTAGATCTGTATTCAAGTTCTAAGAATGTAGTAGTAGGTCTAATGTTGTTCAAGTTCAAATGTTTCATAATCTCTGTAGTCATAACATTTATAGCTGCTCCCAAGTCTATTAAAGTGTTTGGCACTGAAAAATTATTGATCGAGATGGTAACCATAGGGATCCCAGGATCAACATATTTTTCAATGGTTGTCTTTGTAGACATGAGACTAGCTAATCTTCCAGTGACCTGGATTGTGGGTGGATATCTTTTTCTTCAGCCATATTTCTTGATGAATAACTCCTTTATTGTGTTTTCATATATTGGAATATCTTTTATTTCCTGCATCAAAGGAATTTTGACATATGTATTCTTCAATTCATCCAGAATATCAAAATCAGGCAGAGACATTGGAATTTTCTGTTGTACTAACCTCTCTAGATAAGGTGGTGTCTGAGTCATAATAGATTTACCCTTCTGAATTTGATTTTCTGGTTGAGATTGTTGAATTTTTTCTCCTTGTTCAGTTTTTTCTTTTATTATTGGAGGAGAATATTTATGTAACACCTTCCCAGACCTTAAGTGTACATATTGTATGGGAAGAATGGAATATGTAGGATAATATGTTGCCACTTCTACATTGTATGCTGGTTTATCCAGTTTTTTACTTGGATTAGCTACTGGCTGAGCTGGCAATTGTGTTAGTCTAGGAGGTGGTTGGTTAGAAGGCAGTTGGAGCTATTGAGCTTGAGTTAGCATTGGTGCATGATTTTTGGGTGGAAATGGCATTGGTTGATGTTCCTGGAATTGTTGGTATTGAGGGTATGGTTGTTGATATTGATATTGTTGAGGGTACATCTACTGAGGTGGTTGGTTTCCATAATCATATCCCCTCCAACCTTGTGTAGGTTGGTTTTGATATTGCTGTGGAGGCCAACCCTACCATGGCATTGGAGTTTGTCATGAATTCTGAGGAGGATATTGAAATTCTAGGGGTTTTGTTGAGGGAATTTTTGAGGCATCCTTAGTTTCCAAGGTATACTTGGTGCCATATAGTAGAGAGAATCTACCCCTTACACTTCCTCCATTTGCAACTCTTTCAATTTAGGAAATTTTTCAGTTACATGATTCTTTGTACAAAGTCAACACACTTGTATACCTTGCATAGGACATTCCCTAAGTGGATGTTTTTGCCTGCACTTTGGACAAAATGTTGCTAATTTTTCATTTTTTTTTTCCTTCTTCTTCTTGGCTTTTAAAACATCTACTTGTGTTCCCAAAATACTTAAGAGATCCGTTTTGAAATTTTATAGTAAACTTCATATTTCTGCTCTTGTTCCTGCACTTGCTGCAGATTTGGAAGCTATTGATGTAATATCTCTTTTTCCACATTATTCTCTTCCCCTAGATTATTTTAGACAAGGTTCAACAATTTCATCAAATGGTATGTTTGATATATCTCCTTTTCCCATCACATTAAGGATATCTAAATATTCATCTTTGATACCCTTAAGAAAAATTGTGCGGATGGTATCGCGATTCAGAGAATGTTGTTTGGATTTTTCAAAATTGTAAAGAAATATTTCTAAATACCCCTCCAAACTTTCATCTTCTTGTTATTTCATTCTAAAAATGTCTTCTTTTGAGTCTCTATCCCTACAGTAAGCTTGATATTTTTTAAGAAAAAAATTATTCATATCATCCCAAGAAGCTATTGTATGTTCTCCTAAACCCATAAACCATTTTAATGTTGTTGCTTTCAAAGTAGTAGGAAAGAGACAAAGCTTGTGTTTTTCATCCATGTATCCATAAGTTTTACATAAGATATCGAATTCGAACATAAATGAATCGGGATCTTCTGTTGACATTCCATAAAAGTTAGGAAATACAAAAGGCGGAACGTTTTTCATTTTCACTTCTTCTTCTAATATTTCTCTTGTATCTAATATTGGAAAGCCAAAAGTAGATTCCTGATCATTATTATTTTCTTGTTCATTATCATGTAGTCTTTTGTTTACATTTTCTCTTTTTTCTTCTTCCTCTATCCTTATGAGTGCTTCTATTCTTCTATCTTCCTCTCTCTTTCTTTCTGCTTCCAATTTCCTTTCTTCCTCTCTTTTCCTTTTCCATTCCCTTTGTTGTCTCTCATATTCAATTTTCTGTTCAAGAGTTATAAATGGCATATTGGATCCTTCTCCTTCTTCAATCATTTCCTATTCAAAGATGTGTAATGTTTCAATATGAGGTTGATTTGGTGTTTCCTCAACTATCTTAATTTGTTCAAGGACATGTTTTTCTAATTGTTCAACAACTGGTTCTCTTGTTTCCTTTTGTTTTCCTAAGGAAGGAGTTTATTTTGGTGATTTCTTTCTTTTTACCCCCAAGGCTAACAAGATCTTTCTTTCAACTAGGGTTAATCTTTGTCCTGATCTCTATTTTTCCTCTAATTCCTCTAGAGTAGGTCTTCCAGCAAATGGTTTTGTTATTCCTATGGATGGATGAATTGTTGGGTTTTTTTTTTTTTAATGAATCTACCCTTCTGATCTCTATCTCTAGGCATAAAGAAAAAAAAAAAAAAAAAAACTATGCTTTTGTTGTTTTTGATGTGTTTTTTTTTTTAATCTTCCTATTTGACCACTTCGAAATATTCTTCCCCGAAAATGACGCCAAAAATGTTGGGTCTATTTACTGAGTAAACTAACACAAGTATTTGATTATCAATCCGAGCTTGTAGAACTTAGAAGCATCTCCAAGATATATGGTTTTCAGCTATAGTCAAGTTTAGAAGATGAATTATTAATATTAAGTGAAATTCATATTACAAGTATAAAAATTAACTAAATAACTTATAATTCAATTATGTAATAAGCAGAAGAAGAAGCTCCTAACTTAGGAGAATTTGTTTTTCCTTCTCTACAAATCTACTTCATGAATCAGAAACCAAAAAACACTAATGAAAAATAGATCAAGATGCATGAAAGAATAATATAAGAGGCTCCTAACCAAGGATATCATTGTTTTCCTTCATTACGGATTCATTCATCATTAATTCCATTTTTAGAAAACAAGAAATTCAGAAAATCACTAAAAAGAAAGAAAGATGAATTCTAGTTTCTAGTTCTTGATCAAATAGAAGGAATGTTTAAATTAAACACTAGGTTGACCCTTCATATGAAAAATATAAATTGGAATTAGATTCATCATCAATCATAACATATCATCATACATCTAATTAACTAATTAAGCATGAAGCAAAACTAGTTCAGGAAATTGCAACTAAATTAACTAGAAAGTGCACTTAGCTCAGTGTGGGGGCCCTCCAGCCTTGCCTCACACACTGTGAGTACTTTCATCTACTGAAAAATATTCAAGAATTCACCATATATAACATAAGAAAATTATATAGAACAGGTTCTTCAATTATCTCTCAAAGTTTCAGAAATATCAAAGTGAAGTTATACAAATTATACATATGAATGCCTTCAATGTCTTAGGCTTAAATAGAGAAATATGAAACAAACTCATATAAAATGTCTCCAAAAACCATGTCTATCCTTATCCTATCTATTCAGGTTGAGCTCATCCAACTAATCTCTTAAAATTTGGAAAATCCCATAAAACGCTAAATTTGGACTACTTCCTAGGGATTTCCATAAAAACAGGCCTTGTTTGACCGCCTTTGACCAAGCCTGTTTAAGCTCGGTTTGAACGAACCAATAGGTATATGTCAAATATTAGTTCCCAATATTTCTATAAAATTTTTTAGACCGAGCACATGTGTCTTGCAAGTATGACATCAATGAAGCCATTACGTGAATTTCTAGTCTGGTCCAAAAATGCACTTAAAATTCATTTTTTATAAAAACTTCTAAAAATTGAAAAAATTAATTTATATACCTGGATATGAATTAATTATTCAAAATAGAGTAAATATGTATGGTATATGGATGGATAGCATGGTAATAAAGTGTATTTACTTAAACAAAATTGGATAAAAACGAGGGTCAACAGACCATCAAAAGGAGTATTAAGAAAAGTTAAGGGATCAAATAGGACATTGTATCATAAATAAGTACTAAATCTCTCATCATATTGAAGGAAGGAATATCATAGAAGAAATCAAAACCCTAGCTCATACAGAGAAGGATTCCACACTTGAATATTTCTTTGGAAGCTCACACATTTTACAATCATCATCTCAAAAATATCTCAAGGACCCCACCTTCATTAAAAGAAAGTTGGACTAAAAATTTTAAGCATATTGAAGTCTCAATTTCAAGGAAGTGTTTCCATAATCATAAAAAAAATCAAGGTGTTCTCCCTCAATTTGAATCAAGAATCTCATCACAAGCATATTTGAAGAAGGACATCTCTAAAATAATAATTATCATCTTCAAGGAAGCAAACATCATCATCAAATTAAGAAGGAATCAAGTTGAATATATCTCCATCAAATATCATATTAAATTTAAAATTAGGTATCCTTATATATATGATTTAATATACTGAAAAAATGACTTCATTCTGGAAGGAGAACAACCAATTGATTGGGTCATCAAAATTCCTCGCATGGAAGAAGAGGATAGATTTGATCCTCATATAAAATGATGTAATTGGACATGTTAAGGTTTCAATCGTCAAACCACCAAAATAATAATATCAAGTTCTAAAAAATTATATGAAGGGAGAAATAAGGGATTAAATAATCCTTATAGAATCAATCAAGGATTATTTCATCCTTTATGTAGTGAAATTGGAGAAGTCAAAATACATCCATGAAAAGATGGTAGAATTATTATTCCTAATCACTAGAGGAGAAGTAATATCTTTGAGAACCAAGCTATAAAAGATGAAGGTATCAAAGGAAGAAGGGATAGCCTCATATCTTATGAGGGTGTCACAAATTTGAGACCAACTGTAAGAGTTTGGGGAAATAATTCTCGACAAAGAGATGCCCACTGTTGTGCTTAATGCACTACCTGATGAATGGGGAAACTTTGTATCAAGAATTTTTTTAAAGAAGGAATCCACCCCATTCAGTGAAATTTGGTCATTGTGTAAGATTGAAGAAACTAGGTTGAAGGGAAAAAACGATGTAGGACCATGATAACAAGTTCAAGCATTTTATTCCATGGATAGGAGAAATGGAAAGTTTGGGAAGTTTGGTCTGCCGAAAAAGAAGAAGATAGATATGTCAAATATATAATGCTATGGTTGTCAGGAATATGGGAATTTCAATAGAGCTTGTCTGAAACCCAAGAAGGACAACAAGAAAAAGAAATAAATTATTGAATCCCATGTCACCGAAGAAGTGCAAGAACCCGAGAAGAAGAAATCAAATAAGGATGACGTGAAAGATCTCTACTATGACTATGATAACCTCCTTCACTAAGTTCTTTCATTTTTTGAGAAAAATAGTTATCATGGTAGAAAGCATTGTAATTATGATAGGATGCATCATATTAGGAGATGGCATCATATTAGAAGTATACGATCCAAGAAAGAGCTCATGACATCATTATATAATCTTGAAATATAGCTAAAGTATAAGTCTTCATGGATGTAGTAGTCATCATAGAAAGGAAATAGCTCTTGGTAACCTCATTGAAAGCATAATTCATCTAGCATGATAGAAGATAAAAATAATTCATCATACATCATCATCATTAGAAAGAAAAATTTGTAGAATGAGGATAATCAAGATCCTCCATTGGAACCTTCACTAGAAGGTTCACCTCTACTTGGAAGAAGAAAGTGTCTCACTAATAATTCCACCATTGTATGGAATCCATTGTTAAAAATGATTATGGTATGATGAAAAAGGAGTGAAAAATGTCAATATCGTTGAAGTACTTTCAAGCAAAGAAGGGAAGTTGTCGGTGGAAGTATAGATTACAAAAATAAGGAAAGAGGCATGTATATATTTGATATTTCATGTCATCATTTAGTTTCAAATAGCATGGATAAATACTCTAACTCATGAGCATGATCAAAAAGGAATAATCTCTTCCGTTGGAAAGATGCATGAAGGCTTTTGTCTTGAACTAGTTAACATATTTACAAGATGAAATAAACATAATCTTTCGTCATATGGAATATGAGGTAGTTGACAATATGAAGGAATTATGTATGGAACATTAGAGGAAATTTCAGCCTAAAAGTGTCCTTCTCGAGAAAAATATTAAAATAATAGGAAAATAATAAAATAAGAGTTCTGAATTTTGGAGGGAAAAGAAGAAAACTATTTTTTTAATTGTATTTTTGGCTTAATTTCTTATAGGTTTACTCAAATTTCAAGTTTATACATAGTGGATATAGAATTAAATTCCACGCCCAATGAGTACACATTATTCATACTTTTGAGAAAACCCACATTGATAAAAATTTAACATACATTAAAAAATGTGTTGAACATGCTTTTTTAATGTATCTTTAATATTTACCAATTTGGGTCTTCTCAAAAGTATGCATAATGGGTACTCATTGGATGTGAAACTTAATTTTGCATCCAATGAGTACATACACTTGAAATTTCAGTAAACCTATAAGGAGATAAGCCAAAAATACAATTAAAAAAAAAAAAAAAAATTCTTATTTTCCATCCAAAATATTTACATGTACCTCTTTTTAAATTCAAAGAACTTTTATTGGTTTACATATTATGTACGTGAAAACTTCATGGGAACTTTTAGGCTGAAATTTCCTCTAATGGTTCCTTGAAACAATATGTGAAGAAAGGAAGAAGAATTCATGAAATATGCAACTATAGTCAAATAAGATAAGAAATCAACATCGGATGACTAGAAGAATTGGATATGACATCTCCATAGACAAGGTATGAAGACTCTAATAAATTTTGTAAAGGAAGAAGATCCTTGACATTACATGTATTGGAGATGTGTTAAATGTGCAGGATACTGATGTTACAAGAAAACATATGTCATGATGAAAGGCCATCATAAAAGGTAACTTTGATTTGATGTTAATTTTGATTTCTTAATAACATCTAGTTGAGTTAATACAAGGCTACCGAAAGGGAGTTGTATATGTCACCTACAACTAGTACTTATGTGAATGGATGAAATATCCTAAAAGTAACATGAATTGGAAAAGGTAGTTGAATGAATAAAATCCAGATGTGGACTAGTGATCCAAATGGAAAATAGCATCAACCCATGGTATTCATCTACCCATGTTATCCATCCACCCATGAAATTTACCCATGGTATTGTAAATGGCATCTACCCATGGTATTCATCCACCCATGATATTTATTCGCTCATGGTATTGTAAGTTACTCATGGTATGTATCCACCCATGGTATTCATCCACACATGGGATTTACCCATGGTATTGTAAGTGGTATCTACCCATGGTATTGGCCTATGGTATCTACACATGGTATTGTAACTCAAAAAGGCTATAAATAGCAAGCCTCGGTTTGTAAAAGGACAGATTGTTCACCACAATGTAGCTTCTACAGTTATTCTCTGTTTTAATAAAACAAGTTTATTTGAGGTTTTATTTTATTTGTGTTCTCTCTTTTTTCTGGCATTCTAATTTTGCAGATCTTGTCAGATCCATTTCAATTTTTTTTATCTGGATCAGTGGTATCAGATTCAGGTTATGAATCCATGGGAATGAGGGTTTGAAACATATTTCAGTTTCAATGTTTTGCAGCAATCTTCAGCAAAATCCATGAATTTTTTTTGGGTGGCGAGTTTTCAGATCAGATCTGAAACTTTTGGTAAAAAATTTACAAAAAAAAAAATACCATATCTAGATTCCTTGTGAAAAAATACTCAAATTAAAAAAAAAAATTGACCAAATTGGAGTTCGGATGAGGGAGATATCACTGATTCAAAATCAGCAATGTTGAAGCAATTGTTCTGCGACAATTCATGGATGGCGGCTCTCCTGTCATTTTTTGCAGTTTTTAGTGAAAAATTTTAGAAGAATGGATATATATCTGAGCTCCTCTTGCAAAATCATCCAATTTCAAAAAAAAATCGGTCGAATCGGAGTCCGGATGTGGGAGTTATCGTTGATTTAAAATCAACTATTTTTTCAGAAATTTTGTGACGGCGAGATAGTTCCAGCACAAATCTGAGAGTCTAGAGTCTCCAAATAGTGGTTTCAAACACATGAGAAGATGCAGAATGATCATTCCATTTCCAAAAACAGGTTATAATAAATATTCTGAGTTATATTGATCGATTTATGCTTATTTTAAATCTGGAGCAGCATTCGGAGCGGGTTCCCTTTGGAGACGTGCCCTCCCACCCCGCTTTAGTAGGCACTTGCTTCACATTCATCAGTTTCATCATAGCAGCGTTCGGCTTGGGTTATTTGGAGACATGCCCTCTCACCCCAAGCTATGTAGGCACTTGCTACTTCATCAACAATCAGCATCATGGTTATGGGTCAACCGCGCGAAATCATTTTCATCGAAGTCCATTTGCTAGGCCGCACACTGTTAGTAACACAGTTGGTCATAAGAATTACAGGGTATCTCTATCCTTGGATCTTTTTTTGTCATGGTTTTGGTTCATCCACAAACCCACACTTCATCGAAGTCCATTTGCTAGGCCACACACTATCAATATCACAGTTGGTCACAAGCATTACAGGGTATCTCTATCCTCGGATCTTCGTTCATCACGGTTATGGGTTAACTACACAAAACCATTCTCTTCAGTGGCTCTTCATATTCAACAAAGGCTTATCAGGAGGGAACTTCACGCAATGGGGACCATTTCTTCTTAAGGAGGGAGGAATGATCCGAATGGAAAATGGCATCAACCCATGGTATTCATCTACCTATGTTATCCATCCACCCATGGAATTTACCCATGGTATTGTAAATGGCATCGACCCATGGTATTCATCCACCCATGATATTTATTCGCTCATGGTATTGTAAGTTACTCATGGTATGTATCCACCCATGGTATTCATCCACACATGGGATTTACCCATGGTATTGTAAGTGGTATCTACCCATGGTATTGTCCTATGGTATCTACACATGGTATTGTAACTCAAAAAGGCTATAAATAGCAAGCCTCAGTTTATAAAAGGACAGATTGTTCGCCACAATGTAGCTTTTACAATTTTTCTCTGTTTTAATAAAACAAGTTTCTTTGAGGTTTTATTTTATTTGTGTTCTCTCTTTTTTCTGGCATTCTAATTTTGCAGATCTTGTCAGATCCATTTCAATTTTTTTTAGATCTTGGGGGCCTCCCCCCAAGATCCGGATCAACTAGAAGATCACTTTTTGATGAAGAGAAGGATGACATGACTGATGGTTCAACCCTATGGTTCGTTGAAGGAAAGTGGTGTATGGTCGATGCCCTACAAAGAAAAAATTAGAATATGAAGGCTCTAGTATAATGAAGATGAAATTCATGGCATCAATAGGAGGATCCCTACGA
The DNA here is from genome assembly GCA_034641835.2 of Pinus albicaulis. Classification (NCBI taxonomy): domain Eukaryota; kingdom Viridiplantae; phylum Streptophyta; class Pinopsida; order Pinales; family Pinaceae; genus Pinus; species Pinus albicaulis. The sequence continues at coordinate 340,772,038 of CM076574.1, read as the reverse complement.
GTAGCTGAAAGTTATACCATGATCTCCACCAAGGAGTAGATAGTTGTTGCTGGAAACAAGTCCCTAGTTAAAAGGGAGCTTGGAATCAAGTCCCTAGTTGAGAGGGAAAGATAGACATGTCATTTTTGTCTTCATATGAATAAATAATGAAGGATTGGGTAAGCATATGAAATTGATTCAGATACTCTTTGAGGATGTGATAGGGCATCCAAGATGTAAGAGTAGTTGAAGAGGAAATTCCTTAAGGATGTGCTATTCCAAGATAGGAATTATCCTAAAAATACATACCCTATGAACACCTGGGTGGGGTATGTGCCTTGAGAGACAATGATGATGGTGTATGTCAGTCATTGGTCTCACTATTACTGTGCTTTGATCTCGTGGAGAGATGGAGTTGTTAGTCAAGGCCTTGCTATGTGAAAATATTGGTTGATATGATGACATGATTTGGCATAAGCTAAGGAAGTATCTTATGAGATGGCTTACCAATCTGAATCTTCTTATGAGAATTATTCAGTTTGAGAATGTCCAAGTACCTTGTATGGATTATGAATATCTCCCTAGTTAAGAGGGAGTGTTGAAATATGTAACTAGGTTTGGTCACAGTTTGGTCTTCATAATGACATATGTAATCATGATTTTATGTATTTGATGAAATGAGAAAAAAATAATTTATTTTTGTTATTCTTGAGGCATGGGTTTCATGATCAAGGGAAATTTATTTTTATTTCAAACACCTATTGAGTGATTCTAGGGCTTGCCATTGAGTCTACAAGTAAATTGAGTCATTTTCATGTATGGAAGACCCATTTAGGCATGTTACATATTGCAAATAAAATTTTGTTTGATTCAAAATAGAGTCAAAGACCCTCCAAGACCTTTTCATATTGCTACAAACAAGTCGGCCTTCCAAAATATCAAGTTAGCTTATCTATAAGGACAATTCAACCCATTAGGAGACTCAAGAAAGCTTATATAAATGATCACTAGGCATTGTTACCACTCAAACCAGCAGCGGACGTAAAAGGGGTTCCTAAGAGAGAAACTAAAAAACTAAGGGCAACGATGGAGGCTTAGCCCACTGTCACCACAGCTAAGACTCCCTGCTCTTTACGTACTTTAATCGATGGGAGGAGTCCCGATGTTTTTGGGAAGAAAATTATAAATGATAAGTCAATGAATAGATATTAAGTAGTCCCAGAAACCATTTCCCAAGGAGGAGGTAAAGAATGGAACTTGCTTGCTCTTTAAGCATGGGACTTTCCTTCCAAGGGAGAGGGGGTGAGGATGAAGGGCACAACTTTAAGAGGTACTTCCCAATCCCTAAAATCCTATAAGAACTTGGATTCCCAAATAGTCCTTGATGAACAATATTTAATGAGAAATGGGACCACACAAGACCAAATGGACCCAACCCAGGTTCGGGGATGGAATATAGCAACCAATGATGCTCCTATCTAGGACAAGGTGAGGGGGAAGGATCAAAAAATAATTTTTACTTCAAAAGGTAAAATTAATCCTGCCAGGTGCTCTCCTTGGGAAACATAGGGAAAAAATTGATCCTAGATCTAGGGCTTGAGGTATAGAGAGATTCCACTGTCAGAATTGTCCCAAATTCAGAGGAGAGAAAGGGGACCCACTAGCTCAATTTCCTCTAGGATATTGAAATTTTCTTGTAGCTAGATTCTTGGGAATTTGATGCCCTAAGAAACCTAATGGGGCTAGGCCTCGGACAAAGGGGACAATGTCAAAAATAGGGTAAATTTACAACCCTTTTGTGAGGGACTAATGCCTAATTCATTTGGGGATATTGATTCAAGGATGATAATGAGTAACAACTCGGTTTCTTATTCATGGAGGCCTAGAAAGTCAGCTTCATCCAATGTTAAGGGAAAGATAAGAAAAGTGACCTTAAAACATTTATACTTCATACAAATTATGCAATATTATCGAGAAAAAAATGATCTCTAGTACATTTAATTCATCTAACAATGGACCATACATAGAATAAGCTAAATAGACACATAATTCCACATTTCCATCATCCAACAATTAGCATTAATTATAGTGAAATCTAGTAGTATGCAGCAACAAGAAAACTAGCATAAAATTTACACTTAAAATGTTAGAAAGTAAATCCAACCAGCATCAATTTGTACATAAGAAGCTCCAAGATAGAAATAACCTAAATCCATACATCAAAATTCATCCATTATCTAAAAATCTCCACCAAGGAAAAAACGTGAGTTTCCCTTAAGAGAGAGAGATCCCAAAATAGGTGATGATACAAATGAATGTAGATAACATAAATTTATACCCCTTATAGGAGTTAGAATTACCCTATGAGCCTACATTAGCCCCTACTAATAAAATAATGTGAAAATAAAACCCCTTTGGTGACAAGCCCACCAAACTAGTTCATAAATGGAAAAATAAGCCTCTAAGAAGGTCAAATAATAATATGGGCATGCTGTGGGTACCTCCAAAGGCCTAATGATAACCATAAGTGCCATAATGATGAATAAATTCCTTGAAATATGATGGAAAAGGGGGTGGCCCCTTGTTCTCCAAGTAGTAGACCTGTGGTGCTCCAAGCGGATGTGGGGGCACATAAATGACCCCATGGGTGTCCATATGAGTCGAAGATGCCTGTAGATCCCATGCAAGGGCTCGAGTGATGGAATGAATGTTGCCATGACATCGAGAGGTTGAAGTAGCTAAAAGAAAAAGAAAATAATAATTCGCCACACTTAATTGGGGAACCCTGACTTTGGGTGCGTAATACTTGATTGGTTCCTTAGGAGTGAATTTTGAATTTTGATATGGATAAAGGAGCGGGACCACGCACCCAAATTCAGGGTTCCCCAAGTATTACCACCCTAGAACCAAATTTTCAATAAAGGAGATTCCATGGGACTAAGATCAAGGGTAACATCCAAAAGAGATCAAGGGGACAAGAGCACAGGCTATGTCCAATCTTTCTACCAAATCCCCCCATAAATCCATGCCCATAAGTATCATGATAAGTAAACGCAATACTCAATTACCAAATGACAAGACATACCTTTAGATTCGGGAGGCCCACCTTCCAACAAATTATCAATATAGCTAGGTGAGGTACCAGATGGTTGTCTCAGGTGGCGAAGAAATGACACAATGAGCTATAAGAAGGCTAGAAGGTGAGGTCCATCATGGAGAAAAATTTCTCCTAGGGATATCACCCATGAAGTGATGGATAACATCTGGCTCTAATTGGGATGTTATCTCTTGAAGAGGTGTACAAGGCAACTTGAACGAGAGGTCATGAGAACTCCAACAGTCTCTTGGTCACCGTAGACTTGTTATCTGCACAGGTCAAAGCTCAAAATCATGGGGAAGCATTTTTTTCACGATGCCTTATGATCACCCATGCTTAATGTCAGCTCATAAAATCAACAAGTAATAAAATATGCAATTTTAATCTAAATGCAACTAATCTATCATGATAAATATCATATGAGGTTAGTTCTAATGCAAAAATCAACATGGAATACATCCTACTCTAATATGCATAATATACAATATCAAGTGCTAGGTGTAATCATAGATCCAATGCAACCAACATATCAATTGATTAATACAATAATGCATGTTTCCATGATTATTTTTGCAATGGAACCAAAAAAAAAAATGGGAATAATAATATGAAGGGCTACGAGGGCGGGAGGTGGGAAACAAAGAGACCCATATTCCATAGAATGGAACCATGGAAGAAGGAAAAGACACCAACCCAGAGGATTGAATTTGGTCCTCTAACCAGGAGATGGAAATGTCAATGATCAGGTACATGAATCTTTGATGAAGAGCTATTTCAGGTTTATCATCCTCAGGGTAAGAAGGAGTAAATGAATCGGACATATTTAGGACGATATTATTTTTGTCATTAGGAAAAAAGAAGTGGACTCATCATTGTATTTGGGAAAAAACCATGATTCTTGTTTTTCCGTAGGGGAAACCAACTCTTCATCAAAACTAAGGGAAAAAACTTAATCACAAACATTCATTTTTAGGGTAGGGACATAAAAAGGGGTAGGATGCTCAAACATGAAGAAAAACCTCTTATCGGTGGCATGGCTAGAGGGAGTTCCGTACTTAACCTCATTTACATTAGAGTCATCAAAATTACCCATAAATTTGGGAGGATATTCTTAGATTGAATAATATTTTAACATAAATAAGAGACCCTTCCAATCACTAAGAGGGGCTTCATAAGGACCAACACTGTTGTTTAGAAGGAGCAGAGTATCTTCTTATTTCCTGAGCTCATTATTATGGATATGAGAGACCATGGGGTCTTCATAGTCATACCCGATTCACCAATCAACAACCCAAAAGTCACTCGTAGATTCTTCATTTATTTTACTATCATGATCCTCCTCAGCATCCTCTCATTCTTCAATATACACTTCATATTGGCTAGGATGCCATTCATTCTCTTCTCTATATGAGGAGGAATTTTCATCCTTCATTCATTCTCGAATATTGATGTCCAAGGTATTTACTAAATGGATATTTATGTTCATTGGTAGGAATATTTTTGTATTCATGCTTCATATTATGGAAATTTTTTTTATTTCTTATGATAGCATGAGAAAATCTCTTGCAAGTTATATGTTTCCATAAAATTCCCGCAATACTCCTCATATCCCATCATCCATTCTTGAAACACCTGAGGGATCTCAGGGTCAAGATCTTCTTCAGTATCCTTAGGGGATATGCTTTCCAATTCATGTGTCTCCTTTTCGATATTATCCCCAAGGAATTCATCAATTACTTGATCTTGATGATTTCGGGAAGGGTTAAGACACTCTTCCTCAAGCTCAAAAACACATTCAATGACCTCTTTCTCTTGAAGGGCCATGTCCAAAATTTGGCATGCATCTTCATGAGACTGGAAACCTAGTTCTTCATGCAACAAGAACTGCATAGTCAACATCGGAAGAGAAGGAATGCTTTTAGATCTACATAACTCAAGAAAATAGGTATGGGGAGGAATGGATAAGACATAAAATTCCATTTGCAGGGAAAATTTTAAGGATGGAAGTTTATCTTAAATTTTAACGAACTTGGCGAGTCTAACTAGTCCCTAATATCCAAATTTTAAAATTATTGATGATAATTTTGTAAAAATGTTGAGATTTTTAATATTTTATATTAGAAAATATATAATATTGGTGATTTTTAAGGTAATACAATTGTATACTATAAAATTTGGGCAAATTCATTTTTAGAAAAATGGAAATTGGTGAATCTTTTTTTGGAAAAGTTATGGAATATTAGCCCACCTGCGAATATTAGCCCCTAAAATTTTCTCTATCCATTTGTTCACAAGGTAGAGTTATATTTTGATTTGAAATATACCTCATGAACCTTACCACATGATTAGCTATGGAATGTGGATCCCCATCGAATGCTGGCATATTCTTCATGGATTTCGATGAGGGATATTTCGGGATCTGTGTCATTTCTATGGCGGAAAAATATGTGGTCAACATCTTGTTGGTTCCTTGATGACACGGTTGTCTCCAAGTTGAATGAAATTTCCTTAAAAAATTCTTTCTTCACCCTAGAAGGGTCCTTGATGACATGGGAGTCTCTAGGGTGAATGAAATTTCCTTAACAAATGCTTGCTTCACCCTAGTAGCATTGACATTAGAGATCAATGAAGAACTGGGGCTTTGCTCTTCCAATGGAGTCATCAAGAATGATATATCGATATTGTAGTATGTAGAACTAGACACCCGTCTCGTCCCCCGACAATGGCGCAAGAAATGTTACCACTCAAACCAACAGGGGAACTAAAAGGGGTTCCTAAGAGGGAAACTGCTAGACTAAGTGAAATGGTGGAGGCTTAGCCCATTGTCACCACGGCTAGAACTCCTTGATCTTTATGTAATTTCACCAATGGGAGGATTTTTGATGTTTTTGGGAAGCCACTTATAAATGATAAGTCAATGAATAGGTATGAATTGGTTCCAAAAACCCTTTCCCAAGGAGGAGGTGAAAAATGGAACTTGCTTTCTCTTTAAGCAAGGGAATTTCCTTCCAAGGGAGAGGGGTTGAGGATTGGAGGGCAAGAATGAAGTGTACAACTTGTATAGGAACTTCCCGATCCCTAAAATCATATAAGAACTTGGATTTTCAAATATTCCTTTATGAATAATATTTAACGAGAAATGGGACCACATGGGACTAAGTGGACCCAACCCAGGTTTGGGGATGGAATATAGCAACAAATGATGCTCCTATCCTGGACAAGGTGAGGGGGAAGGATCAAAAAATAATTTTACTTAAAAAGTTCAAATTAATCCTGATGGGTGCTAGCCTTAGGAAACACAAGGCAAAACTAGGTCCTAGAGCTAGGGCTTGAGGTATCAGGAGATTCCACCATCGAAATTGGCCCAAATTTGGAGGAGAAAAAGGGGACCCACCAGTGTAGTTGCCTCCAGGATATTGAAGTTTTCCTGTGGATGGATTCCTAGGAATTTGATTCCCTAGTCAACCTAATGGGGCTAGACTTGGGAAAAAGTGGAAAAAGTCAGAAAAAGGGGAAACTCACCACCATTTTGTGAGGGATAAGTTCCTAATTCACTTGGGGATATGGATTCAAGGATTATAATGAGTAATAACTCGATTTCTTGTTCAAGGAGGCCCAACAAGTCGGCTTTGTCCAATGTTAAGGGAAAGATAAGAAAAGTTACCTTAAAGAATTTATACTTCATAAAAATTATGAAATATTGTTGAGAAAAAAATGATCTCAAGGAAATTTCATTCATCTAACAATTTCCCATACATAGAATAAGCTAAATATACACATAATTCCACATTTCCATCATGCAGCAATTATCCCTAATTATAGTGAAATATAGCAGTATCTAACAACAATAAAATTAACATCAAATTTACACTTACAATGTTAGAGATTATATAAAACCAACATCAATTTTTACATAAGAAGCTCCAAGATAGAAATAACCCAAATCCATACATCAAAATTCATCCACTATCCAAAAATCTCAACCAAGGAAAAAACATGAGTTTCTATTAAGAGAGAGATATCCGAAAACAAGTGATGATACAAATGAATGAATCTAACATCAATTTATACCCCTTTTAGGAGTTCTAATTATCCTATGAGCCTACATTATCCCCTACTAATAAAATAATGTGAAAATAAAACCCTTTTGGTGACAAGCCCGCCAAACTAGCTCATAAATGGAAAAATAAACCTCTCAAGAGGTCAAATAATGATATGTGCATGTCATGGGGCCATACAAAGGACTAATGATATCTAGAAGTTCCATAATGATGAATAAATTCCTATAAATATGTTGGACAAGGGGGTGGCCCCTTGTTCTCCTTGTATTAGACCTGTGGTGCTCCTGGTGGATGATGGGGGCACATAAATGACCCCATGGGTCTCCATATGATTTGAGGATTCCTGTAGATCCTCTGCAAGGGCTCGAGTGATGAAATGAACACCACCATGACATTTTACAAGTCTCGGGACACCTTCCAAGAGTGTGGGGCTCTTATGGGGCTTACTGGGCATAACGTACCAAGCACATCATCATCATCCAAAAAGTGGATCGCTAGTAATATCTGAACAGTGGTGGGGATCTGTGGAGTATTTTCTAATGCATTGGAGGCCCATGGCTCTCTACGCACACCCCTATATGTACCAATGTATCCCTCTGGGGTTAGTTCCCATATAGGGAGACCAAACCCAAATGGAAACCACTTGCAATCATGTATAAGATCCAATGCGTCCCCTAGGCGTCTAGTACATCTAGCCATTAGAATAATCATGCAAAATATTTTACAAACCATGGATAACAAAATGGGCACTTTACAATGGCATGCCCTTCCATAATGGGATTTGGCACGTGCTAGTTTCTCCAAGCTCCAAAGGGGGTTAACCAAACACCTTCTTAGGTGGTTTGAACCCTTAAAAGGGAATGTAATCAGCTACAGAATGTGATTAGCGGTAAAATGTAGTCAGCTGCAGAATGGAATCTATAAAAATAAATGAAGTATGGCTATGGAATATGAATGTGAAATGAAATGGAAGTGGAATATGATTGTGAAATGGAATGAAAGTGGAATTACTTGTGAAATGGAATGAAAGTGGAGTGAGATGGAATGAAATTGTAAAATGAAATGAATTTACAGATTATGAGTTGCAAATATGGAATGTGAATGTAGTTTTGTGTCACTACTTATTACATAAAAGAAAATGAAAAATATAGGATGTTAGAAATCTATGATTTTCACCCTATATTTTCTGTATAAGTATGCCAATCATTGATTGGTTTTCATAATTATACACTTGATATATATATGAATTATTCTTCACTAACTTCATATCAATATTATCTTGGAAAATCTTTACAAACTCTTCTTTTGAAAGTGGTTTATGATATACTTTCAACCGATGATCATTCACAAGAAGAGGTACCTTTTCTTCATCTATTGTCCTTATCTTCACTGCTCCATTATCAAAGAATTTTTCAATCTCATATGGCCCAAGCCAATGAGTCTGAAACTTTCCTTGGAAATATTTGAATTTTGAATTGAACAAAAGTGCCCAATCCCTTTCTTGAAAATTCTTCTCCTTGATATACTTATCATGCCATTTAACCCCTTGCTGCTAGACTATACTGGTTCTTTGAATTGCATCTTGCCTGATTTCATCAAGCTCATTGAGTTTCTCCAATCTATGTTTCTGTGCTTCTGATAAATTAAGTCCAAATTGGACTGCCATCTTGAAGGTTCGAATATGAAATTCTATAGGGAACAGGACGTACTTTCCATAAACAAGTTCATAGGGAGTATGTCCTGTTGTATTCCTCCATGTAGTTCTATAGGACCATAAGGATTCAGGAAGCTTTTCTGCCCAATCTCTTCTGTGTATATGTACAATATTAGTGAGAATTCCTTCAATCGCTTTACTGGTAGATTCAAATTGACCATTTTCTTGTGGATGATATGGATTAGACTTTCTGTGCTTGATCTTGTAATCTTCCACGAGCCTTTTCACCAACTTGGATGTAAAATGGGTTCCCTGTTCTGTCACAATTACTCTTGGAACACCAAAACGAGTGAATATATCCTCAAAAAGAAAATTAACTACAGATATTTCATTAGCAAAAGGTAATGCTTTAGCCTCTACCCATTTAGTGACATAATCAGTACATACCAAAATATACCTCTTTTTTTTAGATGGTGTATTGATAGGTTCAACAAAATCCAAGGCCCATTTTTCAAAAGGTTCAATGAGTACCTGAGGTAATGACATTTCATTTGAAGGAGCAGATTTCCCTACCCTTTGGTAGTTGTCACACCAATGACATATTCTTTGACATCTCTAAAGATGGATGGCCAATAATATCCTAAATGAAGGATTTTATAGGTTTTCTTCTTGTCAGCAAAATGTCCACCACAAGGTTCATCATGACATGATTTAAGAATTTCAAGCATTTCATCTTCTCGAACACATCTTATGATAATGAAATCTGGATCTGTCTTATACAATTCATTAGTAATCCATGAGTATCTTGCACTTATTTTAATGACTTTTCTTTTCTCTCTAGAAATCAAATGTGAAGGTAATTTTAATGTAACTAAGTAATTGGAAATATCTACAAACCAAGGAGTCTGAGTAGTTATTGCAAACATATATTCATGAGGAAATTTATCTTCAACTGGAATGTCATCTTTGATATTTGAATTCTAGACAAGAAATGAACAAGTGTGTTTTGTTTTCCAGGTCGGTCTAGAACAATAATGTTGAATTCTTGTAGGAGTAATAACCATATTGTAACTCTGCCATTAGTAATATATTTTTTCATTAAGTATCTAATTGCAGAGTGATCTGTATGAACAAAGGTTTCATAGCTTGTTATATAATTTCTGAATTTGTTGATAGCATGAACAACATCTAAGAATTATTTTTCAGTTACAGTGTAATTTAACTCTATGGGAATCAAATTCTTACTTGTGTAATAGATGGCATAGGGGATCAAATATTTGTGTCCTAATACATATCCTAGAGCTGTATCTGAAGCATTTTTTGAAATGTGAAAAGGTAGTTTCCAATTTGGACCTCTTAAGATGGGTGCTTCAGAAATTTTTTCTTTTAAAGTCTCAAATGCTAACTGGAAATCAAGATTCCAACTGAATTCACAATCTTTGGTGAGTAACTTGAAGAGTGGGGATGCTATTTTAGTGAAATTTTCTATAAATCTTCTATAATATCCTGTAAATCCTAGAAAAATTCTAACATCCTTTTGAAAACTTGGAATTGATAGTTTGGAGATGACTTCAACTTTAGATTTATCAACTTTAATTCCATCTCCTAAAAAGTGATGTCCTAAAACAATCCCTTTTGTAAACATCATAGAACATTTTTCATGGCTTAGTGAAAGGTTTGTTTCCTTACATATTTTAAGAACCTTTTCCAAATTTTCTAAAGCTTCTTCAAATGTATTCCCATAAGCTATAAAGTCATCCATATAGACCTCTACACAATCATGTATTAGATTAGAAAAAATTCCTAGTACTGCCCTCCGGAATGTTGCAGGTGTATTGCACAATCCAAAAGGAAGTACTCGGTAAGCATAAGTCCCCCATGGATAGGTGAATGTGGTCTTATCTTGATCTTCAGGTGCCACCTGAATTTTATTATAGCCACTAAAACCATCCAAGAATGAGAAATACTTCTTACCTTCTAATGTATCCAACACTTGATCTACAAAGGGTAAAGGAAAGTGATCTTTCAGGGTAGCTTTATTCAATTCTTGAGAATCAATTCATACCCTCCATTGACCATTATTTTTGGGCACAATCTCTAAATGGGAAACCCACTAACTGTCTAAAATTGGGTAAATGAAGTTTACATTCAACAACTTTTGCAACTCCTCTTTCACAATTTCCCTAAGATTTGGATTCATCCTTCTTTGAGGTTGTCTGATAGGTTTACAATTTTCTTCAATGTAGATGTGATGTATACAAGTATTAGGAATAATTACTTTCATGTCAGTGTATTCCCATGCATATGCAGAATAATGTTGTTGTAATGTTTTGATTAGCTTTTCTTGTTGTAATTTTTCAAAGATATTGTTTATGTTCAGAGTTTTCCCTGGAAAGGTTTCAACTGTAGAGCTACCAAATTCTTCCATAGAATAAAGGGAAATATACCTAGATGACAAAAATTCAATATTGGATTTTTCTTGAAATTGATCATGTTCATATTCTGGGGATGATTCAAAATTTTCTATTGAATTTAAGATTTGACTATCTTCACTAATGGTTGAAATAGTAAAGAGAAGCTGTATATAATTTTCATCATCAATCCATTCTTTGTCATCTAACTCTGTGATTTTTCTTGCTCACGGATATAGAGTGAATTTCTTTATTGAGTTACCATCAGAGATATACATGTCACCAATTCTACAGATAATGAAATCATCAGTTGTAGCCAACCTAGGTCTTCCTAATATAAGTGGATGTCCTCCTAGATTATTCTTAGGGGTTAAGATCATAAAATCAACAAGGTACTCCCAAGAGTCTAAGGACACTAAAATATCTTCTAACACACCATCTGGATTGATTACAGATCTATTTACTAATTTTAGTAATGTAGGTGTATACAGAAGATTTGGAAGCTTGAGCTGTTCCATGGTTTGTTTTCTCATGATGTTTGTTACTGATCCTAAATCAATCAATGCATTTGGAATTTCAACTCCATTGATATGTGTTTTTACAACTGGACTTCCTGGATCTAAATATTTTTGAATGGAAAATTTTCCCATCATTGTGTCTACTATTTTTCCTACAAGCTGAATTATTTTTATTTCTTTTGTTTTTCTTCCCAGTTTCTTCATACTCAACTCCTTTATTGTTTTATCTAGGATTGGAATCTCCTTAATGGCTTGTAACAAAGGGATTTTGATACAGACATTTTTCAATTCATCTAGAAAATCATAATTAGTCAACATAATATGCTTTTCTACTCCTCTATCAACTTGTAATCTTTCATGAAAAGGAGGTGTAGAAGTAGGTATTGATGGTTGCTCTATGATAGGAGTTGAGTTTATTGGTTCTTTTTGTTTTTCATTTTCAGAATTTTGTTTTTGAAGAGATGTTCCTTCTTCAAAGCTTTTATTGGGCTCTAGAGAATCTTCCTCAGAATTGTCTTGTTCTTGAATAACTACATAAGGCTTTTTCTTTTCTAATATCCTACCAAATCTAAGTTGAACATCATTAATATCTAGAGGAGTAATCACGTAGGTTGGAAATTGTTGTCCTTTTATCATATAGGTATTCTGAGGATTTTAATTGTTGGGGTTTGGTAATGGTTGGGCAGGTAGCTGATTTGGTCTCTGAGGGAATGGTAATGAGAGTTGTGGATTTTGGTTTTGGTTTTGGAGTTGAGGTTGTTGATTTTGTTGAGGAATTTTTTGGAGGATAATTTGAATATGATGGAGGATATTGATAGTATTGAGAGAATATTCCATATGGATTTTGCATTCCTTGAGCCTAAGGTTGAGATTGAGATTGAGATTGAGGCCAAGGTTGCTGCCAAGAATTCTATTTTGGTGGGGGCTGAGTATACATTTGGTTATTAAAACCTTGAGTTTGTGGCCCCTACCATGGCCTTCTAGAGACAAAGCAAAGAGATTATGTTGGATTTGAAGCTATTTCTTCTTGAAAAACAACCTTAAGACCAGGATTTGAAGGAAAACTCTTAGTCTCATGACTTTATGAACAAATAATACATGTCTCTATGACTTTTGCATCAAGAGGACATTCTCTTAAAGCATGCTTCTTTCTGCATTTGGGACAGAAAATAGCTAAAGCATCAGTCTCGGCTTTCTACTTGTTTTGTAACTTAAGGGTGTTTATCTATTCACTAAGACTCCCTAAAATTTATGTTTTAAATTCATCAAGCATGTTTCCAATTCCTGCCCTACTCATTGTTCTGGTTACAGATCTATTTACCCTGGCAAGAGAAGGATCTCTTGGACCTTTCCCAGTTTTTGATTTTCCTCTTGAGATATGAATATATAATTCCGCAATGTCAGGTATTGGCAGTTGAGAGATATCCCCCTTCCCCATCATGTTAAGGATGTCTATCCATTCATCTCTAATGGCCTTCAACAAAAGAGCTTTTAAATTATCTTGAACTAAATTATCCATTTTTGCTCTTTTTATGTTATAATTGAATCTTTCAATTAAATCTTCCAAATTCTCATCCTCTCTTTGCATAATTTTAAACACTTCATCCTTGTGATTAATAGGTGTGCAATAATCCAATTACCTTTCTAAAAATTCTCTCTTCATATCATTCCATGTTCTGATAGACCAAGTGATTAAAATCATGAACCATTTTAGAGTTCCTCCTTTCAATGTTGAAGGAAACAATTTGAGTTTTTGAGAGTCTTGTAAATAATCATAAGTTCTGCATAAGACTTCAAATTCAAACAAAAAGGTTTCAGGGTCTTCACTTTTCAATCCATGAAAATTTGGGAGGACAAAAGGTGAGATATTTTTCATTGTGGCATTTGTATCTTCATCGACTATAGGGAATCCAAAAGAACTCTCAATTACCCTATTTCTTCTGCCTCCTTCTACATTTCCTTTACCTCTCCCTCTATCTCCTCCTCTACCTATACCTCTATCTCCTCCTCCAAATATCAAACTTTATCCATTTATAATTTCTCCTTCCCCTTCCCCTTATTCTCCTCTTCCTGCCATTATAGATTCTTCAGAGTTGATATAAGATTAAAATTGTAAGGCTAACTACTCTTCTTCTGGTTCTTCTATCAATGGTAGGTTGAAGAAAGGTTCTTCCTCTTTCTCTCCACTAGGAATTTCTAACTCTTCAGCTAAAATATGTTATCCTGTAGAGGTGAAAAATGTTACTCCTTCTATTGGATATCTAAAATCTTCTTCCTCTAAGAATGCCTCAGTGGATGAAGTAGGAGATCCTCCTAGTTGGATTTCTAACCTTAGAACTTCAGGAAGTCTATGGCTAGTGAAATATGGAATATGAGTTTGAGATGGAGGTGTATCACTTCTTAGTCTTGGTGGAGTGAGTGGTGTTGTAAGGGTTAAACTCTTGCCTCTAGCTATGAATTTTCCCCTAGAGTCTCTTTCTCTACGTATATCATTTTTTTTTAAATGTAAGAAATGAGGTTTCCTAATTACACTTCCCTGGCAACGACACCAAAATGTTTAGTCAACTTAATGTCTTAAATGTCTTGCATAAATTATCAACCGAGGTTTGTAAACTGATAAAGTGTAGTGCACTGTATGTGCTTAGTTAACCTTTCTTCTTACTTCGTTGTTTGTAATTTATGTTGTTTTGGGGGTTTTTGTTCTTTGATGTCTAAGAATGTTCAATCTAAAACCTATGAAAAGATAAAATGAATCTAATGAATTTTAAGAAGGAAGAAAAGGAAGTGTTCCTAAATTAATCTAATTTACATAAAAATAAATAAAATATTGTTGGTTGGTTACAATCTAATTTGGAAAATAGAGCATCTATCTTTTCTTGTCATTAGTTCTATTCCATGGATCTAATTCTTAAAACTGAGATTGAAATTGAAGTGTTTGTCTTAAGTAAAAATAGACAATGAAAAGCACTAATGCATTTCTAGTTACTCTAGCATTGAATTATGAAATGTGACCTTCTTGAAATGATGTGTAAGTAACTATCTATACTTTATCTTCTAATGTCCTAGAACAGTAAGCAAAGGATGCAAAGGAAAATATCTATTGTATATTTATATACTCCAACATTCAATTATGAAGTGTGATCTTCTTGAGATGGTGTTAAGTAACTAATTATACCTAATGATCTAGAAAAGCAAGTAAAGTATGCAAAAATTAACTTAGTAATTGCACTCATTAAACATTCAATCAGTCAGCCTTGAAACATGATTAAAACAATCTCGTTGGAATTACTTTTAGGAATATCGGTGATGCAAATAAGTGAGGATATGAAAGGAAAATGTGAAATAATGTAAAACTGATTGCACCAACCAATGTATATTTGATTTTCCCCAACATTCAATGTGAAGTATTACCCTCTTGAGATGTTGTGTAATAATTCAACTATACCCTAGTTTCTAAATTCCTAGAAAGAAAATAAAAATGTCCAAAATAAATTCAATAACTGTATGAATTAGACATTCAATAATTTAGTTCAGAATCATCATCATGAAATGACTTTTTAGAACATCCATTTACACAATTAATGGATAATTATATTCTAAGAAAATGAATGACATAATAGTAAGAAAACTAGATAACTACATATTCTTAGTGCTTCAATCTTAATTTGATTTGAAAATAGAGTTATCTATCTTCACGAAATATTTTAGAAGAACAAGGCTTACACAGTTATGTTTTTAACATTATGCTATTGATCAAAACTAGAATGAAACATTAATATAATAAGAAAACAAAATTGTTGAAAGCAGAGTAATGGAAATTAAACTAAAAACAACAACTGAAAAACCTCCTCCAATGTAGGGGCCCTCTGCAACTGATTTGGCTAGAATGCTAGTTGGTTAAAGGTGCACTTAAGCAATCATTGGCAATGTGAACTTTTTGTTATGATGGAATGAAGACAAAGTATCATAAAAAATGTTTAAACTTAAAACTTAATTTCTTAACTGTCTTCTTGGTTATGTACAACCGATTGTAATATTCCTAAATTAGCACATAGCTAATTGGAATATTAAATTTTGATTTTTCTCTTAGATAAAGGAATAAGAGGGTATGGAGACCCATAAATCTCCTTAGAAGGAATAAAATACACTCCTAGTGTGAATGGAGGTCATATAAAAGTTGGATTGAAGACCCTTAGGTGTGAAAAGGGGCTGGAGCATGTTGAATAGGTTAACTTTGAACAAATCAAATAGCGATGTTATGGAGGAGTGGCATTAATAATGGGACAACGCAGTTTTGGAGGGATATTAATTGCATGATGGTGGAAACCCTATTGAGTGGGACCCAAGGTGAGAAGGCTTACATTTTTTATAAGGAAGAGGATGGAAGCCATATGGGGTTAGCTTATGATTATTATTTTGATATGTTTGTTTAGAATTTTTCTCTCTTTAGTTGTTTAGCTAAGATTGTTGGTGCTGTTTAGCACAGGGTGTTCCTGGTCATGAATCCCACCTCTTTCCTTAAGAGGCCTCTTGAGAGAGTACTGATCTATTATTTCCACATATCTGGCATTTTGGCCAAGCTTCAATCTTCAGCTATAGCGCATTTTCTGCAGAATATTCGGTTGTATTGTAGGGTGTTGCAGTGGAGGGGTGATAAACCCACTTTCTAAGCTAGTTTTTCATAGGAGGAAGGGTTCCTTCTCTTGGGAGATCAGAAAGGAGGGATTCTGAGCACATTTCATATCTTTGGCACCAGACCAACCTATTCCCATAATTTACAGCGTATTTTTAGCTGGGAATTGTGTTATTTTGTAGGGAAGCTTCAAGAGAGGATCTATTGGCTCTATTAGAGTGTTTTCTTGTGGTTGAAGGGTTCAACCTTTCATTGGAGGAGACCTTTGAGGAGATATAAATTAGATATGTATTATTTCAGACTTATATTTCATGAGCTTCAGTTTGCAGTGACTCTTCAGTCCTAGGGCTATAGATCACCATTTGTATTTGGGTGTATTTCTGGAACCCTTCCCAAGTTCTCTTGGAAAGGTGTCTAGGAGGCTAGATCTTCACTCCTAGCATTATTTGAGCTATATAACAGCATATCCACATTGATATATCTTTATGTAGTATTTTATGCTCCAAAACTGCGTTTTCATAACTCAAGGACATTTGTATGCCAGCTATTTCTCACGTATTGACATATTTTGCTTGTAGAGGCTTGTTTTGTATTTCCTGCATGACTTGATCCTCAAGATCTTGTGCTTATTATTTGCTGATATGTTTAATAAGATGGATGTGCATTTTTATCATATCATGGTGTGTTGATTAATTCACTGTTATTTCCATTATTGTTTTCATTTATTACTTCTTCCCCATTTGGGAATATTATAGTGGTATTAGAGCATAATCTTGGCTCAGCCTATGGATCTTAGCCATTGTGCTATCAGAAGAATAATAAGAAGGAGAAAGAGATCAGAATGGTGGAAAGAATGAGTTTTATTTCATCTCTTTTCAGATCTAAGAAGGACCTCACCAAGGAGTTCAAGAAAATAGTAGTGGAGAAAAGGAGTGAAACCACACTAGGGTTTCAAGATGACGAAGGTCCATGTACTTCCTATCAGCAAAAAGAAGATCCGATATTGCATAGAACTCCAAAGAAACATGCTATTCCCTTTTCTTTTGAAGACAAGAGGCAAGGAGATGAAGGAAACTTAGATCATGACATTCTAACTGAGTATCTTGCAGAATATAAGTCTCAACCTAGAGCTTTCAGGGAGAATCTAACTCTCCCACAGTGCATTCAACTAAAATAAGAAAGGATACCTTGTAGAAATAGAAGAATAAAAGGCAATAGATTTTTATTTTCTACCTTTGGTGGGTCATCCTCATGCAGAGCAAGAGCTTGGGGAATGAATTTGGATGCATTCTTCCTACTATACCCAGTGGTAGAAAGAGAAGCCGTTGAGATTGCAGCACTGCACCTTGAGGGTGAAGCAAACATTTGGTGGTTCAGTCAATTGAGCCATGCAAAAGTGACTGCATATGCATATTTTACTCAAATATTGATCAAGAAGTTTGATAAGAAGAAATTAGAGGAGAAGAGGCCTTCACCACCACTTGCTGCAGGAGCACTTGCGTCAGGAGAAAGAACCCTTGCATCTTTTCCAGGTGGTCTTGATCTCTTGACATATGGGATCCCATACACTATTCTGGAGATGTATGAGGAGGAAGAGACTTATACCAGCACTGATGCAGCCATAGAGGAGCAACCATCATCATCAATATTTGGGGAAGTCATCACACTGAAGGAAGGAAACCTTGTAGTAGTACAAGATGTTCCCAAGCTTTACCAAGGTATGCATATGTTTCCACTTTCTATTATTTCAGCACATCATATGGAGGATTGTGGGGATGCACTTCTACATGACCTAGGGTCACAATACATTGCTTATTTGGAGCAGCAGACTATCACTATGATGAGCAGCCTTGATCTATTCAAGGAAGAGATATATAGTCATCATAGTGAATTATTGTTGAGCTGCACACAACTCTCAGGATTGGAGTGTAGATTCTTGGAGGATGGGATGAGTATTGTCTTGAACAATCAACACTGAGCATGATCTTGAGATAGTAGATGCACCATTATGGATATCAACAACACTGTCATTGAGCAACAATGATGAGTTTGGGGCCCAACCATTATTGGAGCATTCCAATGACCTTTCTACATGTATAGCAGAGGATAGGTAGATGGTTGATGAATGGCATATTATGAGGGATGACATATTCCATTATTATTATGGATAATTCTTGATGATAACTTCACATTTTAATGAAAATTATTTGCCTACATTTTATTTGGATCCTTATGGGGTCAACATGGTCATTGATGAGTGGTCTTCATTTGGATCCAGGAGATTGCATTTCAACATCCCATGAAATGCAAATATAGAAATATGATTTGGGAGGAAGGTATTCTCCATTGGAGGGATACCAATTTTGGGCATGATGATAGACACTCACCATTGGTTGGATGGGTGATGTTGATGAGCAAGAGGTTGGGAATCCACTTGCAGATTTATGACACCAGGAAGCAGGAGGAAAGACTGTGTTGGTTACCCTTGAAATAGTTTGGCCATCATATGACACATTCTATTTCCAAGAGTAGGTTAGTGGATGGAACTGGGCATGGCACTTACAACATATGGAAGCAAGGAGTTTTGGTATATTGGGGTGATATGATATCTATCATGCCAACCATCATGATTTTTCTCCACAGTTTATATGGTGATGTTGTGGGGAGGCAACAAGAGTTGTTGTTGCTTTGGTTATTCTTGGGAGGATATGGATTGGTCCCCTTCCATACTTTGCATGATGTTGCAAGCATAGGTGATGGCACTATCATAGTGAAAAGAAGCTACTCCTAAACCTTGGAGGATTAGGAGGTACTTCCACTTTGGAAGGAATCTCCCATATATAGCAACATTAAGATTGATGGATTTGACATGTGGTATGTCAAAGAATGGAGCTATGAGATGACAGGAGCCTTATTACAAAGGCCAACAACGTTGTCACTTGGGAGCTTGATTTTGGATTGTCCCCAGGATCACTTCACATATGATGCACTTGATGAGAAAATAGGGGATGAGTGATGGAGTAGTGGATGGAGACATCTATTACCATGATATGATCTTCGTGACTTGGATTTTCAAGCATAAGAAGAATGATATTCATGCAACACATAGTTTATTCCCCTTCATGGAGATATGTCATATCACTATGGAAGGCTCATTCATAGATCTTATTATCATCTTGATCTCAATACATGGTAAGAATTAAGTTTTTGCATTTATTGAATATCTAACACAATATTTGCATTCTCTTACCATCTCTATACAGTGCATTGCTCCACAAGAGGGCAAACCTCTATTTGGGCTTCATGGTCATTTTGATACCAACATCCATGATGGTGATAGCCATTTATTGTATGGCTTTGGGAATTTTTTGTACTATTTCCTATATACTCAGTTGATATACAATGCCATTTTATATTTACTAGTAGATGAGATAACATGCACAACTAGAAAATTGTTTGAAGACAACTTGTCACATCATATTCTGAAACTGCAGTTGGTAAAACTGCATTGTGAATACTTGAGAGACTGTTGGTACTTTCCAACACTATGTAAAACCTACAGTACATCTCTCATTTGGATTCCATATGGTGATAATGTCATATTCATTTTATATGGGATGATCCGGGCAAGAATCAAAGAGTGGATCTTGGAGGATCTAAATGCCTTTTTGCTTCATGAAGGAAACATTATTGTAGCCCAAATTCAGCAGCAGCTCTACACTTATCATAAGTGGAGAGAGAGACAGTGTGGATGGACAATTTGATCCATCATGCTTAGCTATGCATCCCACCTACTTTGCGAGATCTTAAGGTGGAGGAGATATTTCATGAGTTTCCATGTTGGAGGGTGACTCAATTTTTTTGGATGATAGCTTGGAGATGGAGGCTTCACATGGGAATGATAGTTCCCAATATATTTCAAATTCCATGCCTCAAGAAGGCCTCGAGACCATACATAGTTTCTTCAATGGATATTCTACTTGTTCATGATGAGAGCCACTTGGATTTTTCACCAAAGGCATCTTTATACACTTGGGAGGAACAACTTGGAAACTTATTGGTAAAACAACATCTTGTTCATTAGAGGAGCTTATCACATGGAGATGCTACAGGAGGAAGAGGAGAGGCTCTTCAGTTCTATTCTTACAGTTTCTTGAGGAAAAGCAACATTTGGAAAGGGTAGGACTGTAATATTCCTAAATTAGCACAAAGCTAATTGGAATATTAAATTTTTTTTTTCTCTTAGATAGAGGAATAAGAGGGTAAAGAGACCCATAAATATACTTAGAAGGAATAAAAGACACTCCTAGCGTGAATGGATGTCATATAAAATTTGGATTGAAGACCCTTAGGTGTGAAAAGGGGTTGGAGCATGTTGAATAGGTCAAGTTTGACCAAATCAAACAACGTTGTTATGGAGGAGTGGCATTAATGATGGGACATCGCAGTTTTGGAGGGAGAATAATTGCATGATGGTGGAAACCCTAATAATGGTTTGAATCCTATCTGCTCTGAAAATCACTACCCCATAAAACATCTGGTCTGGAAGAATGATCAGAACAACCTTGACAGATTGTTTCAATTTAAAAATTCTGAGTCTGTTGACAGCATGGATACGGGTCTGTGCAGTGTTAAAAGAGATTTTGACATGGTTGGTAACATAGAACGTTCAGAAAGCGATGGAAATGGGGACTTTTTGATCACAACAGAGAGCGTTAGTTGTTCACACAAAACTAAGATCAGTACCTGTTCAAACAGTGGACACATTCCTGAAAACAATAAGGCTAAAAGTTACAACTTGCAGGCTGATCCATCGGTGAAGATAATCCATTACAGCACGGATTACCTTCTCTCTCTCAGAAATTACAATGCACCCCCTGAATCATTGTCTCTAGCATTAAAAAACATTGAGATCTACGCTAACATGACGAAGTCCTCTGCTAATATGAAACCGGTGATGGACAGAAATGAAGAAAACGCAGACAGTGTTTTTTAAATACTACTGTTTTAGAAAGCCCGGGCCGAATTTCCAAAACAACCATTAACACCTGTAGTAATGAGACCTCGGTCACGATGAGTTCTAACTCGGTAAAACTCGGTGTCAATGCAGTTAACACCTGTAACATCGATTCCTTGGTAAAACTCGGTGTTAATCACTGCAGTGACACGGTCTCCACCGCAGACAACGATATTTTAAATAATATTGTATTAGAATACCGGGGCGGGATTTCCAGAACAAGCTCCAACTCGGTGAAAATCGTTGTTAATAGCGCTTCCAATAGCGCTTCCAATATGGTTAACACTTATAGCATCGAAGGTGTCACTGAAAAAATCGGTGTCAATAACACTTCCAATACAGTCAACACTTGTAGCATCGGTGCCTTGGGTTCCAAAACGGTCAAACTTGGTGTTAGACCCTACAATAACATAGTTTCTACTTCAGTCAATAGAGTTGTCAATATTGCAATTACGGTGATTCCACTTCGATCATAAACAATGTTAGCAACACCATAGGTTCCACGTCGGTCGATCCTTGCAAGTATTTGGATTTACGTAGTATGGATGGAGAGAGGTGGTCATGTAGTGAAATGAGCCATGAACCTTTCCATAATAGAATCAAAATGAGGGGAAGGCCACAAATCAAGAATGATAAAAATAAAAAAGTTATGAATTTATCATCTATATAACTAGATCAAGTTTCCATCGATATTCTTGGCAAGGGCTTAGGCTTTGCAGTTGCTCCCAAGAGCATCCCAAATGAAGGCATCCTGTGCAGTATAGAGGAAGGAATTCAAGGATTAAATCTCAATGATAAAGAAACATTAAGACAAGAGTGCTCTCTTGTTTTGAAGAAGGCCAAAGCTCCAAAAAGCAACTTAAATAAGGAAGAACTTAATGCTCTAAGAAACCTACACAACAATGAAAACATTGTGATACTTAAAGCAGACAAAGGTGGTGCTGTTGTTGTTCTAGATAAGACTGACTATATAAATAAAATGAAAGAGCATCTTGATTGCAGCAGCTACAAGAAACTTAATTCCAACCCCTTGCCGAAAGTTTTGAGAGAAGTCAAGAAAGCAATTAAGAATTCAGGGCTTGACGACAAGTTAAAGAAGAAGTTGACCCCTTCATGTGATGTCGTTCCCAAGATCTATGGATTACCCAAAATCCATAAAGATGGTATCCCCCTCAGACCGATTGTCAACACCATAGGATCTCCCACCTATGAGCTAGAAAAATATGTCGCTAAGATCCTAAAACCCCTTGTTGGGAACACGGATTCTTTCATAAAAGATTCAAATGATTTTGTTAAACTCATTAAAGATCAAAGAGTGGAAGAAGGTGACATCTTGGTTAGTTTTGATGTGGTATCCCTATTCACCAAGATTCCTTTAGATGAAGCAATCTAGGTCATCAAAGAGGTTACTGATCCTGCAACATCCAAGCTTGCGGAAATATGCCTTCGGTCCACTTTTTTCAGCTTTCAAGGAGATTTCTATGAGCAGGTATCAGGGGTCGCAATGGGTTCTCCACTATCCCCTATTGTCGCCAACTTATACATGGAACATTTTGAGAAAAAGGCCCTTTCCTCATATCCCTTAAAACCAGACTTGTGGAAAATATTTGTTGATGATACTAATATAAAATGGGCCCATGGAAAAGAGAATCTTGACAAGTTTTTTTATCACTTGAACTCCATTTCCCCGGATATCAAATTTACCATGGAAACTGAAGAAAATAGATGCATTCCTTTTCTGGATGTTCTTGTTATTAGCAATGATGATGGAACCCTTGGGCACCGTGTTTTAGAAAGAAAGCCCACACTAATAGTTATCTCCATGCCGATTCCTACCATCATCCAGCTCAGAAGTTCGGTGTCCTTAATACCCTTGCTGTTAGGGCCTTGAGGATATCTAATGCTGAACACCTTAACGAAGAAATCAACCACTTATCATCCGTTTTTAAGGGTTTAGGTTATAAAGAAAGAGATATCAGGAAGGCTTTAAAAGAGCGAAGGACGCAATCTTACCCCAGAAACGACTTGAACCCCAAGAAAAAGGAGGGAGGGTTTTTCTACCATACATTAAAGGTGTTACTGATAAAATCGCCAAGGCTCTAAGAAAGAACGACATTTTCACACAATTTTCAGTAGCAGGAACTATTAGACATAGAATGCGATCAGTTAAAGATGCTATAAGTCCAGAACAAATTAAAGGAGTGTACAAAATTGATTGTTCATGCGGGAGAAGTTATATTGGTGAAACTGGACGCTCACTCCAAAAAAGACTCAAGGAGCACGGAGTCAATATCAAGAATGAACGACTTCGCACTTCGGCCCTTGCTGAACACTCTTCAAAAACTAAACACCAAGTGTGTCTTGAAGATGCAAAGATCATTGCAAGAGAAGATCACTATTACAAAAGAAAAGTAAGAGAAGCCCTAGAGATCAAAAAACATCCTGAAAACCTCAATAGGGATGGAGGATACGAAATTAGCGACAGCTGGCGACCTCTTCTTCGACAAATCTGCTCCTCAAGAACACATTCCTCCCAGGTATGAGTTTGTAGGTATATTATTTCAAGGTTTGTCTCCTTTCTTTAAGTAATGGTTTAACAAATAAGGAACTTTCTTTTAATAATTATTAACTTTAATTAATTTTTATTTTATATAAAATTAATTAATTTATAAATAATTATTAAGTAGAAAATACTTATTTGCTTCCCTTCCTTATTTAGTTTGCTAGATTAATATTTATTAATTAGAAAACTAACTAATCAGTAATAATTAAAGATAACTTATCAGTTAACATTAATAAGCGTAAATTTCTTGGTAGTATATTTAAACTATAACATTCCTCATTAGAACCTATAAAATTTTTCTAGGGTATTAAATAATTATTTATTTTTATAAAATAAAAATAAATAAACATTAATACTCTTTAGAAATTCCTTAGTTTAATTAATTAATTAATTAATTTTTAGAATAGATAGGTTGATTTATTTTTAACTTGTTATTTTTAATTTTAAATCAAATTAAAAATAAATAAGTTAAAATTTTCAAGGTATATTAAATTATCCTTAAATTTTTTTTTTTTTTAAATTTCCCTTAAATAAATTATAATAACCCTTAATTAAATTATAATAATCCTTAAGATTTTTATTAAAAACTTAGTATAAACATCATTGATTTTATAGTGTTAGGATTTTTTCAAATCTTTAAAAATAATAAACTTATTAATAAAATAAAAATAAGTTTATTATTTTTAATAATAAAACATTGAGAATAAGAAATAATAAACTGTTTAATAAAATAAATTTAGTAAGGTTATTATTTATTAAAAACTTAGTATTATTATTAAAATTAAAATTAAAATAATAAATAATAAATCTTTGAATTAAATCAAAAATTATAAAATTATAAAAATTAAAGTAATTGAAAAAATTTGGTCACCCGTGCCTTTCCTTCCTTCTTCGCTATTTATGGATTATAACCCTTCTTTTAATTCTTCATTCCAATGTCCTGAAGATGAATCCCCATTGGAATTTGAAACGTCGACAAGTGTTTCGTGAGACTGTGGATAATCCAGCAAACTCTTCAGTAAATTTTTCTCTCTTCAGCTGTTTAGCTAAGATTGCTGGTGATGTTTAGCACAGGGTGTTCTCGGTCAGTAATCCCACCACTTTCCTTGAGAGGCCTCTTGGTAGAGTACTGATCTATCATTTCCACATATCTGGCATTTTTTCCAAGCTTCAGTCTTTAGCTATAGTGCAGATTCTACAAAATATTGTGTTGTATTTTAGGGTGTTGCAGTGGAGGGGTGATAAACTCACTTTCTGAGCTAGTTTTTCATAGGAGAAAGGATTCCTTCTCTTGAGAGATCATAAAGGAGGGATTCTAGGCACATTTCAGACCTTTGGCACTATTCCAACCTATTCCCATCATATACAGTGTAGTTTCAATTGGGAATTGCATTATTTTGGAGGGCAGCTTCAAGGGAGGATCTATTGGCTCTTTTATAGTGTTTTCCTTTGGTTGAAGGGTTCAACCTTTCATTGGAGGAGACCTTTGAGGAGATATAAATTAGATATATATTATTTCAGCCTTCTATTTCATGAGCTTCAGTTTGGAGTGACTCTTCAGTCTTAGGGCTATAGATCACCATTTTTATTTGGGTGTGTTTATGGAAACCCTTACCGGGTTCTCTTAGAAAGGTGTCTAGGAGGCTAGATCTTCACTCCTAGCATTATTTGAGCTATATAACAATATATCCACATTGATATATCTTTATGCAATAATTTATGCCCTAAAACGGTGCTTTCATAGCTCAAGGGAATTTGTATGGAAGCTATTTCTCATGTATTGACATATTTTTCTTGTAGAGGCTTGTTTTGTATTGATTGAGTGACTTGATCCTCAAGATCTTGTGCCTATTATTTTCTGATATGTTTAATAAGATGGTTATGCATTTGTCTCATATCATGGTGTGTTGATTAATTCACTGTTCTTTCCATTATTGTGTTCATGTATTTCTTCTTACCCATTTTGGAATATTACACCAGTATTTAAAGGAAAATCCACATACCTCTCTATGAGATAATATTACTATAGGTAGCTAATTATAGAATTTTAGTAGGACTGTTTGACTCTTGATTTGCTACGATAGAGAAAATCAAGAGTCCTGCTATTCTCGGCTAACACACTTTGACTATGCCTTTGACCATGATCTCAGGCCTACTTTTCTGTCGATCTTGACCGAGCGAATAGGACAAAATCCATATGGAGATGATTCTAGAAACTCCCATGTAGCTCAATTCTTCATTTGGCACCTGGAACCTGCCAGACCATGAGAGTAGCTACGGAATCCACAGTTAGTTGCAGAATAGCCAACGTTCTGTAGCTAAATTGCAAAAATCTATTAAAATAGCAAGAACATGAAAATATAACACGACAGTCATTTTAATGCAATCCTTAAGCCAAAACATAGCATTTATCATTGATTGGAGTATGTGATCTTATGAGAAAGTAAGGGGAAAAGGTGAGAAAGGATGTCAAGGAGAGGGTAATTCTGAGATTCAACAACCTTCCAAGGGTTGGGACAATCATGGGTCCCTGAATGATAAGGATGCTTATCTAGGGCCTATGGAACTAAGGTGATGACCATGGATGGGGTAGAGCTCATGTGTTAGCATTTTCCCACTGGATAATTATTTTTGTCCCATACATATTTTTCATTTTTTGGTACAATTTCTTGTTAAGTGTGGCCAATTATGCTTTTTATTTTTATTTTACCTGCTTCAACCTCTAGGGCACCATTCTAGGCCTGACCCAAGGCGAGGGAAAGGGGATAGGGAGGTTTCCCCCATGTGGAACCAAAGAGAGAATGTGGATGCAAGTGGGAGAAATGATGAATGGTGGTATAATGAGTGGAAAGGGAGTAATATATGCAGATAAAGGAGTGAGACCACACACCCAAAGTCAAGGTTTCCCAAATAGTACCACCCTAGAACCAAATGGTCAATAAAGGAGATTCCACGGGACTAATATCCAGGGCAACATCCGAAAGAGATCAATGGGTAGGAGCACAATCTAATTCCACTCTTTTTTCAAAATCCCCCCATCAATCCATGCCCATAAGTATCATGATAAGTAAATTTAATACTCAATTACCAAATGAAAAGACATACCTTTAGATTCGGGAGGCCCACCTTCAAACATAAGATTAATATAGGTGGGCGAGGGACCACATGGCTAGCTCAGGTGGAGGAGAAACGACACAACAAGCTAGAAGAAGGTTGCAATGGGTTTTTGGCTACCGACTGAGGTCCATCATGGAGAAAAATTTCTCCTAGGGATATCACTCACGAAGTGGTGGGTAACAGGCCTCATTCAAGATATCATCCATCTAGAAAAAAAGAAGTTCGATTAAGGCAAGAAGGAGACCTAAATAAGAGCGATAAAAGGAATGAAAGTTAAAAACAATAAATTCAAAATTTTTGATCTATTTTGGGGCTCATCTCCTCACACATGCAAGATCTAGGGCATCACTTTACTACAGTAAATATGAGTTATAAAATAAGTTGAATCCTAGTAACAAGAAGTCAAGTTTTCTAGACAAATAATCGAGTAAGAAAGGGTTGTCCAAGTGAAAATGAGAATATAACAGAATCATAATTCTCTCACATGCCACCTAGGGTTTCTGCAACATGGGTCAAAAATTTCTCGTCGAAATTTTAGTAAAATTTGCAAGTCTGAAATATTTGTCAAAGGTGAAGTGGAAGTTGTTGGAAGTCAAGCTTGACTTGGGTTGAGAAAGTGCTTCAAGGAGAAATTTTGACTTGGCTTGGAGGGGTTTTGGGAAAGGTTCATAGGCCTTATAATTCATCAATTTAAGTTCTATAAGAAGAGAAGAGTTATTTTGGGTTTTCCTCTAAATAGGAGAGGTTTTGGTCCTAGATTATCGCCTATATATTTTGTTCTTTTGTTTCATTTTTCTTTATTTTTTTGGTAGTTTTTTGATGGTAAGAACACTAATTATAATCATTATAAATAATAATTTAGCCAATTTAAATAATATACATCACTAGCAATTATCAAAGTAAGAGAAATCATCTAATCTGTTTCTCCTTGATTTCTCAACATAATATATGCAAGGTATGCAAATATACAGAGTGCATTCAAATTATATTCAGCTAAGAGACAATTATAAAAATAAAGGAGCATGTATTTATATTGACGGAAGGCCAAAAGCATCAAGTAATATTGTATGGTTTATAAATAGTACACAATATGGGATAACAAATAAGCAACCCATTTTCAAATTTGAGGGACATGAAGGAAACCGCGTATTTGTATGTGCAATAAAATTAATAGTTGTAGGAGAAGAATTGTTGATCAATTATAAATTGAATCAAATAGGTACATTTAGAATTTCTATTATGGGGGTAGCACATATCAAAATTACATGGCCAATGAACATCATATGACTAACTTATCAAAAAGTTATATCTATTGTCAGTTTGCATTTTTTAGGGGTAAATAAATGAATCTATGGCTAACTATTTTATAAGAATGGGTATATATTATCCAAATCACTATATTCCAAGTTTTTTCTTCATCTAATATATTAGGTATTTATTAAGCCAAAAAAATATTATAATGTGGTAGGATGATTGTGGAAAAGAACCAACAAAGTTAGAATAGGTAAATGAATAACAATTTTGGTTTACATTAAATTTGAAATGGACTATTTTTTTAAATAATCCAAACAAATTTTCTTTTGTTGAAATATGTAGTATGGTGGACATGACCATGGTGATTGTGATTGGTTTTATGAGGAGGATTTGTTCGATTCTCAAACATAAGTCATCTAGTTTTTTATTTTCAAACTAATGATCGTATATATTTTCATTTAGGAAAGAACTTGTTCTATAAATACATGAATGATAAATCATTGTTGATAGTTGAGCCAATCATACACACAGGGTGGAAATCCCAAAATTCCAACTTGAAGAAAGAGTTTAGGGACTACCTTAAAGGCTTGTTTCGGGTAGATATCTACAATAAGAGAGAGGTCACCTCTGCATCGGAAAATATTTAAAATATATACGAGACATGTATAGGGTAACTTCGAAAATAAATCTAGGTATGAGAATATGCCCATGATTCCTATGAGGAAATGGAAGGTCCTCGTCGCTGATGCAAAGGAGAAGAAGCAGAGAAAAGAAGGAAAAACACCACCTGATACACCAAGGTAAATTACATTTTCGATTCAATAATTTTAATTTTATTTACCTTTAAATAAAATTGTGGTATATAACATACTTTAAAATTTTCATAGGCTCCCCAACACTTTAAAATCCACCAAGGAAAGGCTTGAGAAACATTGGAAACACGAGCTAGGCTGGGGTGGTTATTCGAAGTTACATGCATGACTTGTAAGTACCCACAAATATTAGTAGTATTATTCATTATATTGTCTTCCAAGTGTTTAGGAATTGTGCTAGTCAATAAAAAAAATCAATAATCTTATGCATTGGAGGGTGAGGAGTTCAAAATCAAATCCATGGAGGAATACTTTCAGCTTGGTTTCAAGTTCAAATTTCAAGTTGTTGATCAGTGAATAAAAATGGGAGAAACTCCAAGATCTAGTCTGAAGGACACAATAAATAAAAATCAATCCCCATCAACCTGCCATTACTTACCAAATAAAATCATGTTTGATTTCATCCATAATTTAATGTGTTGATTTGTTTTAATTAGAGGAGCAATGATATCAACAACCACTTTGTTGATAGTGGAATGAATCTAGAACATGGTGCTCTCGTGTAGCCCCATGATATTGCTCTAGATGAGGTCCACAATGGTAATTTTACGATTGTGCTTATCAATTTTATGATGGTAATTTATGATTTTTTAATAAATTTTGTGATTTGAATGGTAGTGTTTGTCGTACATGAGGATCCTCTACCAAAAGAGGAGCATTGGGTAACCATTCCAATAGTGTTGACTAGTGCACGAGGTAAATAATTACATTGTAAAGGTATTTTTTAGTATTAACAAAATACTTCAATGATATTGATTTTGAATGAGTTCTTTGAATCGTTAGGAAGACTCAACTTTTCTTCATATAGAAATAGGAGTAAAATTTAAAATATTGAATTGAAAATGGTGTATTAATTATTACCTTTCATGTTTCAGCTGCAGAGAAGGTAGAGGATGAGGCTAGACAAGAAACTACTACAACTACCTTTGATACTCAAGCAGGTAACGAAAACTCTAATGTTCTTTTTATCAATGAAAAACTTGTAATAATAATAACAAAAAATATCAATTTGACATTTCTTTCGTATTGCAGTTGATCATTCGCCCCTCTTGTAGTAGCCTCCACATCGTGAGTACACGACTAGGTTGTCAAGAAGATTTCCAAAGGCCATAACAACTGGAGGGGAAGAATCAATTGGTGTCTTCCTTTCTCAATTCATGTAACAAAAGAAAAGAAAATGAAAAATAAATATTTGAACTAGTTATATAACTAGAAACATCATGTACCATATTATGAAAATATATTTTTATGATAAAATTTATTGAGATTAAATAATTTGTTTCTATGATTAAAAAATGAATGAATGGATGTTATATGTTAATGAATTACTGTTATAATTTTCTTTATGTACAAAACACATATGTTTCTTTATGATTTTTTTTTCTAGTGTTTATGAAAGAACCTTAATGTGTTACTCTCAACTATTTTCTAGTAGATGGATTAGGTACTAGGGAATTTAGAGTGATGTGGGGGAAGAGGGGCCATAAGAGATTCCAACTTCATCTGGTTGGACCTATTCAATAGAAAATAAAATAGCATTCAAATAATCTTGGATAAATCCTTGCTCGATACAACAAAGCAACTGCAAATTCAATGTTGACTTCACTATTTCTCCATCAAATCAAGGGAGGTTTGCTACAATATTAGACTACTCCAATAAATTATTCTCAAAATCAAGAGGAGTTCATTCAGTTATTCTTGCACTCAAGTATTTTTAATTATTATTTAGTCATAAAAATGTTTGTTAATTTATTTTATGATTTTGTTGATTCTTTAAGTGTTGGTTGAATCTTCTACAAAACTCTTCTACAACAACCTTTAGAGATTAGAGCATTCATCTTTGTGTGAGCGCCAAGGAGGAGTTGAAGTAAGAATCTAGGAGACCTTCAATTGGGACTGAAGGTAAAAAAAAATCGGTTAATGTAATGTGTATATTTTTATGGATATAGATCAAAATTATTTTCTGCTTCATTATCTTTTGTATTCAATCTTTTATGGCAAACAAATTGGCAGATATAATCTTCCTTGAGTATATTAGGTTATATCTAATAGTAGTCAACATTCCTATTGCTTAAAATC
Source organism: Pinus albicaulis (assembly GCA_034641835.2). Taxonomy (NCBI): domain Eukaryota; kingdom Viridiplantae; phylum Streptophyta; class Pinopsida; order Pinales; family Pinaceae; genus Pinus; species Pinus albicaulis. The sequence continues at coordinate 340,740,783 of CM076574.1, read as the reverse complement.
ATTTTATATGGGTGTTTTTTATCTCTTGTGTGTAGGAAGCAAGTGTTAGGAGTTGGAGATGGATATTTGGGGCTATATCAACAAATATTATGCAAGGAAAATTATCAAATAAAGGGTATGGGACATTTTCTCCATTCCCTTAGCATGTATTAGGATGTATTGCATTGGATATAGTGGAAAATTGTGTTGTAGTCTAATATCACACATTTTCTTGGAAGAATGTGGAAATGTGTATGTAATAAATTGAATTTAATGGCTCTAGTATGTGTTCATTACCCTATTGTGTACTTTACCACTATTAGGTATGGATTTTTTCAAGAAAGTTACAAAAATAATAGTATTTTAAACATAGTTTAGGCACCCAGATTTCTTCATTGGTTTAACATAACACTAGTTTGTCTCAATCCTTGAGTTGAATCCATGGAGCTAGCATGAAAAAACAAGATCGTCATCCTTGATCCAATTCATGGATCAACCCTTCTTGTCCTAAAATTTATCTTAAATGTAGGGGCCTAAAATTAGGCCAATAATGCTTTAGCTTACTCTTAATACAGGGCTAAATTTGGTTCATATTTTCTTAGACATGGGTTGAGTCCTATTACAGGTCCATTCCTTGTTCAATCAGTATAGGTCTAATGCTTATGCTTGAGATGAATCGCCCTTTTGGAATAAATAAAGGAACTCACTCTTTCCTTAGATAAAAACTTTATGCCTTAAGGTGTGACCTCCACAGGGTTGTTGTGGCCGAAACACAAGTTCAAATTTGACTTAGAACAAAAATCAAATAAGGTCTAGTTTGTGTCTCAAACATCAACCTTGTTCCTTACTCTTCATACAACAATCCATACAAGGTTCATCCTTGACTTGATCTTCATAAAGTTGTGCTTCCTTCTATTCACATAATAGAGGTACTCAACCTCTTCTAGGCCTACAACCTTCTTAACCAAAATTTTCCACAACACAGGACTTATGCGATACTCAATTACACTTTAATCATTTTATCACAATTGGCTCCAAAAAATAGAACATGTGGTCAATAAATAGGGGGTTTGCTTAAAATATTAGCATCTAATAAGCACCAAAAGGTCTCGAAATGTGACCTAAAGGCAACCCTAACCAGGGCCGAATTATTTTCAGATTATTGTCTTAGGGATGGGTTGACTAGGTCCAAGTTTTTTATTATAGTACTGAGTTAGGGCTTCAAGAAAATCCTTAAATGGTGAGATGATTTGGGTTCATTCCATTTTCCTCAATGTGAATCCATTTAGGTGTACTCAAGCATGTCATATTAGTCATAGTGGCATATCAAATATTATATTTTTCTTCCATTATGACTTCAACCCTCGTCATATTCCTAAGCCCAACCCTTGAAACCTCTTCAATTGCCTCAGTTTGGGTTGCATAAAAAAATTCATGTCCATTGTTGCTTTGGTAAACAAACTCCACTACAATAATATTAAAAAAATATTGTAATTTTACTTTATTTATTTTTTTGTCTTCTAAAATCCTCATACATAAATTATATATCAAAATTAAAATACATCCTATACTTATATTTATATATATAATAAAGTAACTTCATTCCCATAATATTGTCAGTTAACATATCATTCTACCTTCCTCAACAGTGATAATTCACCATTCATTTTCATTTTTCTAAGTTGCAAAGGTCAAAATCCCAAATTAGATCTAGTGTATTAGATTCTCTCTTGCAGCCTAAGGTGAGATAATAAATTAGAAGTATTTTATTTTTCAGTTCCAACAATAAGTGGTAGGTCTGCAAACTTCATTAATGTAACCTTATTAATAAGCTAGGTCTAGATTTTTTTAGAGCATTCAAGACTTAAACTTTTTACATGAAAACTTGAGGATGACCATGATATTAATTACTTGAGCCCCCTAAGAATAAGGAGAAGGTTAGCGTTGAAAATTTATTTCTTAAACATGATAACAGTGCCATATTTTTCCAATAACAACTTCAACATTCATTGACTCCATCATTCAAGCAATTTTTTCTTTCGTCATTGAATCTCCATAATGGTTAATAGATGTTTTGTATCATGCACTTTAAGGTTTGTCTCATAGCCTGATTTTTTTTTTTTAAACCATTTTGAAATTTGAAGGTTATAGGCTCCCAAGTGACTCTTAGCCTTCGACTTCATCTCTCCAAGTTTTATTCTTCAACAACATGTTTATTTGTTCTAGATCCAATGCCAAGGTTCAACATCAGCCTTGATCTTTCTCAATAGAAAAGTATCAACATTCCTTTTGTATAGTGTAGATGTTATTGGGTTTTGGTCCTCTATTACTTGTTCACATTCTTCAAATTTATGTATAAATGACTCTAGGAGTGCCAAGATGAGTTATGATTTAATAAACATAAGGTAAAAGAAAGTTTCATAACTCTTTGTTTTATAGAAAATATGGGAAAATTTATGAGCAACTACTATGATATTTTGTAAATAATTGTATATGATCATTATGTGATCCTTTTTGTATTATTTTAATGCAATTATGATTACCCATTCACTAACATACAGACACAAACATACACTTCGTATCTTATCTCTCATACTAATGGCATGCCCTTCCTCGTCACTTTTTGGGATCATGCACTCACCACCCTCAATTCTCTACCCTATTACCTGAAATTCATTTTCCAGCCACCCAATGTTTCTATAAATATGTAACTCTTGGGTGTAGGAGTCCAAAGAGAAAAAATTCAAAGTCTTGTGTTTTCATCAATTCCATTAATAAGAAACTTATTATAGTTGATATTGTTTTCATATTTATAAAATATTTTATTTTTATTTAAAAAAATTTGGCATTATGATTGCATGTGTTGTCCTTGATGGAAACCCACTTGTAAAATACCAAATATGTTGGTTCTGGATAAGCATAGTGATGGAACATAATGTCAAAATAATTGGACATAAGTTTTATAGATTAGAATCAGAAGATGGATAAAGCAGATATTTAAGGAACTATACACAAGTTGGTCAAGGAAAAGTCGTGTATACATATGGGTACATCAAAGCAAAGACTTGTATGACCTAGTGCACTAAATTTATAATATCAGGGGTCCTTTACCATGGTATTATCCCACAATATTGAGAAAAATAATGGTTATTTAATCTCGTCCAGGAATACCATCGACACTTGTGTGGTTTTGGCTCATGGTATTAGCTAAGGCTCTCAATATATAAGTGTCGAAATTATACAAACATATGTATATCAATGGATTCAATCCAATCAAGCAATGTACTAAAGCAAGATACTGAATCCTTCTACAAAATAATTGTGGGAAATAAACACGATCGCTAATCACAACAAGTAAAGAAAGAAGAAATCAAACTACAAGACATATATTTTCCTAGGGAAAGCTTACTGCTCAAAACCCTTCTATATTCTATTGTATATTCACCAAGGAATCATGAAATAATTACAATGCACTCTTCTCACAAGAGTCTCTTGCACTCTTCCTATCATCTCACACTGATCTAGACAAAATCAGGCCAACACTTAGCCAATTCTTAGCCTGTATTGCTCATGCAATTCATGAGGAATGCAATCCCTATTCCTTAGGAATTCAACCTTTCTCAACAGCGCTAGCATCATGGGAAATCCTATGGTGTTTTAACTGCATCCGGGAAGTTTGATAATAATACAACTAATAGTCAACTTCCCTTTAACCTTTGTCTCAATTGGGCCTCCACTGGAACTGACATGCATGCAACTATTAATAGTAAATCATCAATTGCATGGAAAATCATTGTATGTGAATTAAATATGATTTAATTCACTTGATCTCTCACTAGTGCAAAAAATAGTTACAACTAGTTCAACTGACTTTAACTCACTTAACTAAGTTAATTGATTTCTCATGCACTTAACTACAACTTGAACTCTAAAACACATAGAATCACTCTGCATGCCTCACCAACCACCCTCAACTCGAAAATCATGAGCTAACTAAGTTTATCAAAATCAGTTAACTATTACAAGTGATTATGAGATAAGATTACATTTTATTGTCCAATTTAATTAAGGGATATTTAAATTAGACACATTTCCAATTTATTGAATAAATTGAATTGCACATCTAGGACCCATCATTACATGACTTGTGGTCCTACACTAGTGTAGGTGTTGTCATGTTGTTTCTGGATACCAATTTTACTGTTTCTTGTTGAAAATTTCAACACTCCCTCTCAATGAGAAAGGATCAATATGTCCCGATGCGATACCTTGGAATGTCCTTGCATGCACACATGCAACTCTTGCATGTGACATGAAACTCTTGAATGAGACATGCAACTCTTGCATGCAACACTTCTCTAGTTTTGTTCGCACATGCAACTCTTGCATGCAACACTTCTCTAGTGTTGTTCGCACATGCAACTCTTTCATGCAACACTTCTGAAACTTAATAGCCTCCAAGCCATTGATTCAGTATAATGCATCTGTCATCAGAGTCTTCTGACTGCTGATAGGTATTGCACATGTCTACTGGACTCTCTGCGCTATTGACACCTGCATCCATGCACTCTGCACTGCAGCCAACTTTGATATGTGCTCTAATATACGACACCTGTCACTCTAATTTCTGTCTTTCTGACATATGACTGCATCAATCTAACTGATCCTAATACTTTTGTACTATGGGATCCTCGTAGCCAGGTTCAATCCATGAGACACACAATCTCTAGGACCCTACCCAAATTTCTTCTTGGGATTAATTTTGCACATCGCCCCACCTCACACTTGGAGGTATAACTGCATGTACTCCCTTTTCCCATATGGATCGAAATTTCCCCCTTCTGGAGGTTTTTGCATGAGTGGTTTCTGCCACTCCATGATCCTCATCTTGTGGCTGCTCCACATCTTGAGTTTCATCCTTAGGAACCAAGAGCTCCTCATCTGCATGCTAATCAATCTCCCTCTCAAGGGAAAATTTCATGGCTTTCTCACACTTACCCATGGTACATCCCTTGCATGTGTCTATCTATGCGAGAGTACCCTTTTGAGCCTCATAAAAATCTGTTGCATGACCTTCAAAGATCCGTGGTGTAGATGGGCCAATCTCTTGTGCCATAACTCACTCTCATCCTAACTCACAACTATTTTTTCCTTACCCATCAATGTTGCGCAACCATCTACATCAAATTTATAGATATTATTCACACAAATCCTAATCTTCTTGGCTTTTCCTATGGATTTGTTTCGAAGGAAATATTTCCCTTCACAGAAAACCTCATCATAACATCTATCCTCCAACATTGTGACTGAAACTAAATTATTTTTCAAGCCTGGTGTTGGAACAGGGTCCCCTAAAAGCTATGAATTTTGTATAATTTTGTATATTTTTGGTATTAATTAGTCTAATGTAGGGATTTTGGGGTGGGTCAAAGTCCTGAATGCATTCTAATGGGTCAAGGGTAGACCAAGAGTCTACAAACCATGGTTTGCGAACCATTGGAAGCGTAGGCTAAGTCAATATAAATAGATGAAAATTTTGAGTCTTAAGGTAGGCAGAAATTCAGTCTGATGCTAAGTGCGAATTGTTAGATATGTTTTTGGGTCGTTAGGGTAAGGACTCCTGCTGGCTGTGTGCATGGAGATCCTCAGTCCTGTTGTGTGTGGACCTTGTTGGCTGTGTGCGTAGGCTCTATCGGATTGTATTGGGTTTTGGATGCTAATATATGCAGATATGGTTAAAGTATTTATGTGTTATCTGATCTAATGTATTACTGTTGATGTGAACTATTGGGATTTTTTACGAATACTGTGGGTTATCTGTTTATGCCATGAATTTTTCTGTGTTATTGTATAACTGTAATCTGTTGATGATGCGTTATGATAATGTGTACTGATAACTGTTGATACGCACGTGGATGTGGATTATTAACTAGATATGTGCATGATATTAGCTCTGTATATTGCGATTATACTGTTAAAAACACTACGAATAGATCTGTCTAGTGCAAACTTGATAATTTGAGAACGTGGATCTGATTGACTTACCTACTCTCTCTCAGAGTGCATAAACCTAGTTCCAGCACCCTCCCATACTACTTCGAATGAGACTTTGGCCTGCGCAAGCAGGTCACTGCCGAAGGGGACAGTAGTATAGGGGTTTGTTGGCAAACCTTAACCTCCTAACTTGGGTCAGGACCCCTTGAGCCAACAAATGGTTCTGCTGCTGGGACTGGGAGCATTTTGAGAGAGGGATCGAGTAATGCCAAGAGAACAGTGGAGACCTAAGAAGAAAGAAATTGAAGAGTGTTTTGAAAAACAGGCTTAGGAATGTGCGATAAAAGAGAATCGCAACACAAAATTGATGACAGAGAAGTGGAAGAATAAGTACATTTTCATAGAGCTCTACAAAATTTTCTTTGTGACATTTGCGACCGAGCTTCAGGAGTGGCTCGCAAGGCTCGTAGATTTCCAGAAGTGTTGGAAGGACGAACAGGTCACGCAGTGGACTCCAGAGTTGATCCAACAGTTAGAAAAGGTTGATAACACCATCACTCGTACGGTAGATTACTGGGTAGATAGTGTGTTGGGGGGTTTTGTAATAGAATTTGCAATTGATCAGTTCGTGTCCTATTCTGAGGTAGAATGGAGGTTCTTCAAGGGTTTCTAGGGTAAGTTTCTGAAAACCTTGCCATTATTGATTAAGATATTATTATGTGAAAATAGAATTTTGTGTAGCCATACAAAGTGAATTAGCTCTTATCAGAGCAAGGGTACAACACAGAGTGGAAAATACTATAGAACTAATCAAAAAGGTGATAGGCCGGTCTACAGTCTAGTAAGGGACTCAGATGCGCATAGCCCTCCAACCACACCACCTTCCAATCAGCATAGGGGTAAGAACTCATCCATACCTCCTACACCAGAAGACGAGATGGCCTCACACATGAAGCTACCTACCTTCAAGGGTGTAGGGTACGAATATATGGATCGGTTTTGGTTTGTCGCAGAGTCGGTATGGACGGCGTAGAATGTGGCCAACGATGCTGTGAAAAGGGCAAAGTTGTACCTTAATTTGAAGGAAGAGCCTTGGAATGGTATATGGGATATGTAGCTCAACATGCGAATGCAACCATTCAAGAGGTTAAGAATGCCCTAAAATAGCAATTTCGGAAGCCTAAATCCTACTCTTAGATAGTGAATGATCTAAAATATTTCAAGCAAGGACCCTCTGAGTCTGTATGGGAAGCTAACCAATGGCTGAAGAAGGTAATCAAAGAAGGGGAATTTTTGTATGACAATAGACACTACAAGGAATGGTTCATTTCCATGTTACTACCTCACCTACGCGTACCTATCGGTCAACAAGCCATTGAATCATAGCAAAAAGCCTTGCAGATTGCTATGAAGTTGGAAGTTGCGCCGAGAGATGATACCCAGTTGGGAGTACAAAAAATCCAAGAGAAGCTGGGGGCAATGAACATGGAGATCCAGAACCTGCGAAAGGACCAAGGGAAAGAAGCTAGCCCAGACATATGGTGCATACGATGTAGGGTATATGGGCATACCAAGGATCAGAGCCCCTTACTGGTAGAATACCTACAGGCGGGGGGACCCAGTCCATTGCGTCTAGGACCAAGCAGACCAGCGTTGTGGTGTGATGATTGTCGCGTAGTCAGCCTGCATGATACTAACCATTGCCCCCGTCTAGGTGCATATGTCCCAGAACTGAAGCAACAATGGTGTAGGTTTTGCCGATCAGTAGGACATGATGAGTAGAACTATCAAACTTATGATCTAATGATAGACCGAAGAAACCTATATAGGGCACAATCGGACCCTTCCTCACCAAGATCCCCCTCATGCATAGGTGGCTCCCCGGCTGGGGTTAGAGGAGGAGGCCGAGGTGGAAGCACAGGTAGGAGAAGAGGACAGCTGATCTACTATAACTGCGGAGAGGTAGGGCACTTTGCGAGGGACTACCCAAACCCTTCAAGACAATCTTGCAGGTAGTGTAGACAACTGGACCATGTGATTGAAGAATGCTCGATTCTGATAGCTAAAATGCAGGAAAAGTAGCATACACCTACGCAGAATGTATAGAGGGTTAAGGAAAAACCTTGAGATGAAGGACCAAGTGTTAATGTCATAACACGCAGCAGCATGGCCACTGGAGGAGCTGAGGAGAAATCTGAGGTGGAGCCTCTTATCTTAAAATCATCCATCAGACAGGAAGGTTTGGACTCAAAAAAGGAAAAGGAAACCTTTGTCGCTGCTCGCCAAGACTTTGCTAAGACTGAGGCATCTACTTCTCAAGCCCCTGCGGGCCTCAAAGTAGATGATGAGGTCAAACCATTTTTTCAGGCTTGTATGAAGTTGCTGCGCGACCAAAGGGTCGTAGAAAACCTCCAAGCCTTGATTGATAGTTGCGCATAAATAAATACCCCACCTATGGAAGTTAAGGATGTGCACAAACTGTACAAGCATAAGAAACGCACTCGTAGGGAAATGCGACTAACCGCACAAATTGGTGATTATGAGATGCATCAGGTTATTTTGTACCTAGGCTTAGATGCGAACATACTACCTAAGCAAACTTGGTAGCGAATGGGAGAACCAAAGTTGGAATGGTCCACTATCCAGCTGTGCATGGCCAATCAGCAAAAGATCATACCGTTGGGAAGACTATCTAAGATCATGGTAGATATCACAGGAGTTAAAGTCTGGGCTGACTTTGAGGTCATTCATATTGTAGAAGATGTGGACCCCTATCTTGTGCTCCTAGGATTGGAGTGGGTCATAGATATGGGAGGTATCATCAACCTAAAGAAAAGAAGCATGGTATTTGAAAATGAAGGTATGTGGGTGATAGTACCATTAAACCCTACAGAAGGAGAATGATATACAAAGCCAATGCATAAAGAAGAAGATGTGGATCATATTTATAAGTTAACTGTAAGGGATGAATATTGGATCAATCCCACAGCCGATGGCGTACTCTTTTGGGAAAAGGATAGAGAATGTCTCTTTGACTCCGACAGTGAGATGGAAAATTGGTAGAATCAGTTACATGTTGTATCTACGTTGTGATGCCTTAGGATCACCAAGGACTTCCAATGCATCTCCTCCGATGTAAGAGAACTGCCCTACTCTAATGGATCTGGTAGCATTAAGGAGTTTTTAAGAACATTTGAAGCTGAGGTTCCGAGAGAGCAAAGGTTATGGGCCCTTAAATTAGCTATGCGCACAACACCTACGAGGTGGTGGGACACGCATAAGGAGGCATTCCAGGATTGGGAAGAGTGTCGGTATACGATGATCCTGCGATTTGAACCTCCGGTTCACTTGCGCGTAAAGACATTCCTTGGGCCAAGGGACCCGCGCAAATATTTGTTTGCTTGGATGAAGAAGTGGTGCGACTAGACTACAGAAGAATGGGTTCAGCTGTTTATTGATGTCTTGGGACCAATTCCCACCACATGGTACTTAGATGCGGAGCTACATCCGTGCACCCACCACTGGGAAACACTAAAATATGAATTTGTAGGCACATTTGGGTTAACAAGGGGTACGGAGGTGCTTGACGAAGCTCTACAGGATATAGATACCTCTGTATTTGATGAATCACGCCCTTCTACATCACTTGGGACACCAACATGGGAAATGCAGACGCAGGATATTGTCAACTGCTACAATATAGCCATTGAAGAATGTGATGAAGATCCGCGCAATGTCTCTATCCCATAATCGGAGGGAGAGCACACAGTTGTGCCCTCGCTACACACTATCAATGTTATGAAGCCTATGAAGCTATGAGAAGTCAACATCAGCACAAAAGAGCAGTCGAAGTTGTCTAAAATTGGGGATTACTGGGATGATGATATAGGAGGCAAAGTTGCAGAACTGCTCACTAAATATCAGGACTTGTTCCCGACAAAGTTTTTTGAGCTTAAGGGGATCACAGGGGACCTAGGGGTCTTGCACATCACATTAAAATAAGATGCACGCCCTATGAAGCAGTGCCCTTATCGGTTGAATCCCAAGTATAAGCAAAAGGTTAAGGAAGAAATAGATAAAATGCTCACTGCAGGTATTATCGAACCGGTCGAACAATCGGACTGGGTAAGTCTGATGGTGGTTCAAGAGAAAATAACAAAGGAGGAAATACAAATATGCATGGACTTGCACAAATTTAATGATGCCTGCGTGAATGATCCTTTTCCCACATCATTTTCAGATGAAATCCTTGATAGCGTAGGAGGGCAGGAAGCATACTCATTCACTGACGGGTTCTCAGGGTACCATGAGATCAGAATCACACCTGAAGATTGTAGCAAGACTACGTTTTCCACTGAATGGGGATCCTTCTAGTATACAGTCATGTCGTTTGGACTCAAGAATTCCCCTACTATATTTTCACGAGTATTAGTCGCAGTGTTCAAGGATTTCATACGCAAATTTTTGGAGGTTTATTTTGATGATTGGGCTGTCTTTGGCTTAGTGAAGAAGCATGTTTTGAACCTGTGCATGATGTTGGATATCTGCAGAAAACACCATATTTCCTTGAATATCAAGAAGTGCATATTTTGCGTACCCTTCGGAATCTTGCTCGGCCATATAGTTTGCCGACAGGGGTTGATGGTTGACCCTGCGAAAGTCGCAGTTATCATAAATCTGGTAGTACCTACAACTGAGAAATAGTTGCATTCGATCCTTGGACATACAGGCTACTACAGGAAGTTTATTCAACGATACGCGCTAATCACAACACCTATGGAAAAAATGCTTAACAAGGATGTTTCTTTTTTTTTGGGACGACGAGTGTCAGAAAAGCTTCGAGCTACTCAAGGAGAAGATGGTCTCTGTGCCTATTCTTATCTTTCCTGATTGGATGAAGGTATTCCATGTTCACGTAGATGCGTCAGGAATCACCTTGGGAGCGGTCCTTACGCAACATGGGGACGGAGATATTGATCACCCGGCTGCATTTGCTAGTAGAAAAATTTCTGGTGCAGAGTGCAACTACTCTACCACGGAAGGAGAGGGCTTGGCTATGGTCTATGCATTACAGAAGTATCGACACTATCTATTAGGAGGACACTTCAAAATTTTTACAGATCATTTGACTTTGAATTACCTGGTGAATACGCTTGTGTTGGGGGGGGGGGGGGGGATCTGCACAATGGCTACCGCTATTTCAGGAATACGACTTTGAGATCATTGTCATGCTAGGTAAATTGAATGTTGGGATGGATCACTTGTCTCGAATTTAGAGTGGCGAGGAACCAACCAACTTGGAAGAAATGTTGCTTGATGCACAACTATTTTCTATTAAGATCGTTGATGTGCACTTCGCTGACATCATCCAGTTCCTAACTATAGGCATGGCACCTGCAGAGTATTCGGTACAACAAAAGAAAGAGTTGGTAACCCACGCTGTAGATTTTACCATCATCACAGGTCATCTATATAAGATGGGAGCTAATGAAGTGTTGCAAAGGTACGTTTTGAAGAGTGAACGACATGCTATCTTGGTAAAAGCCCATGACGGCGTAGCTGGAGGTCACTATGTAGGGAAAGCAACGACACAAAATATCTTGAGAGCTGGATTATGGTGGCCCACCCTACATAGTGACTCTCATGACTATTGTAAGGCCTGCGATATGTGCCAACGAATAGGAAGGCCATCACACAGAGATGAAATGCCTCTTCAACCACAAATGGCCCTACAAGCATTTGACAAATGGGCCATTGATTTTGTAGGACCTATCAACCCACCCGGAAGGAAGACAAGTTCTTGTTACATTATAACTGCCACGGATTATGTAACCAGCTGGGCCGAAGCACAAGCAGTGAAGGATTGTGCTATAGACACTGCCACGCACTTCATCTTTGAGTATATTTTGACCAGATTTGGATGCCCGAAGATCTTGATGAGAGATAGAGGTACTCATTTCGTTAATTAAACAATACACACCTTGACGGTAGAATTACAGATCCATCATGCGAAAATCACTCGGTATCATCCCCAGGAAAATGGAGCAGTCGAAGCTTTTAATAAAGTCTTGGAGCACGCACTGACTAAGTTCTATAACGCTAATCGCAGCGACTGGGACGTGTGCATCCCATTTGTTCTTTGGGCCTACAGGACCACTTGTAAGAAGCTGACAGGAAAAACACCATTTAGGATGGTTTATGGCAAGGAGGCCATTATTCCAATGGAATACATTGTTCCTAGCCTGCGCATTGCAGCCTTTACGAATATGATAGAGCCTGATATCATGGAGGAGCTATTAGCGCAGCTTGTGGCTTTGCAGGAAGATCGTTTCATTACTAATTTTCATCAATAGGTTCAGAAAGCTCATGATAAGGCATGGCATGATCGACATATTCGAAAAAAGACCTTTGCGGAGGTTGAATTAGTCCTACTCTATGGTATCTAGTTTGCGAAACATGCGGGGAAGTTCCGAAAGCGCTGGTTAGGGCCCTATGTTGTTAAAGAAATCATGGATGGTGGAGCTATTCGGTTAGCCACCCTACACGGCGATATGCTACTTGGCTATGTTAATGGCAGCTGGCTCAAAATGTATCGGATCAAATGACTATATGGTTGGAGTAGCTATATAAAGTGGGCTAGGCCCACCAAGGAAGGTAAGAACAGAAGGTACTATGGTACGCACAGGAAGCAATCACAGGATTGGAAGCTCGGAGGGGTGTGCCAAAGGCGCAGATGTATGATCAAAATGCGACAGGTGCAGTGGACATGCAGAAGTGTGTTGGGAACATAGGAGGTCCACAGGGAGCACAGGGGTGCGCTAGGCGCACAGAAGGTGCGAAAACTAGCCGTTGGAATAGTAAAATCGGATAAAATGAAAAAGTTACCGTTGAAAGGAGCGGGTGGTCAGCATTTAATGAAGATATTTCTGAAGATTTTTTACCGTTTACTTGATGGTAATTTCCAAGTGAGATTTACCCAACCATTGGTCAATCACAAAGGCTATAAAAGGAGAATGATAGATCACACAAGGGTTCCGTATCATTTGAATAGTTTGTACTTGGCGTGTTTTTCCTTGACAACTTTGTGCAGTAAGAGTTTCTGTGCCTATTGTGTCCCTTTCATGTATGAGCAGCCTACTCCCTCTGATAGTAGCAACCCAGAGTTCATTTTCCGTGCCAGAATGATGACCACTAATCCCACTGAGGCCTCAGAACCAGTGACCTTGGTGGAACAAGAATCTGAGGAAGTAGTAGAAATCAAGGTAGAAGTCAAGGAAGTTATATCTATGTCAAGCCAAGAAAAGAAGAAAGACAAAGAAAAATCACAGGGGTTGGGGAAACCCACGAAGTGGGTTGGGGTGAAGCCTCGCACTTCTCCTCAGAATGTGAATTCCCTATGGGGGGAAACCCTGACAGGCTCGCCTAAACCAGTAAGGCGACCTTTATCTACTCAAGAAAAGGCCCATATGGCCCAACCAATCAATTGGTTGCCACCCTTTGTTTGGCCCTACAGGCCCTCCACACGCATGCTGAAGAATCTTGATGGCTTGTGCACCTACCTGTAGATGCCATTGACCCCAGTAGAGGTACCCATCATTGGCGAACCCTTTGGCAGGCTTCATGAGGTGAAATTCAATGATCATGACTTGGCCAATTTGGAGGCCTTCCCTGAGCTAGTGCTCGAGTTGTATCTGGAAAGAGTAGAGGAATATGACGAGACAAATATTGTCCCCATATGCTAGGTATGTGGAGTGGCAGGATCTGGGCTTATAAACCTGCTGAGGATGCCACATTTTGGCCACTACAACATCACGAACCGTCTGGTATGTTAGTTGCTTGCCCTGGTCCATGATGGCTTCTTATGCATCCAGGATTGAATCCCCATCGATGCTGTGCTCATTCATCGAATTATTTTTCTTCCCATGGAAGGGAAGGACCCTCTGGAGTGTGTTGGTAAGAAGTATGAGGGGGAGATTGTTGAACACGTGCGTAAAACCTACCATGTGGAGCAGAACACTCGAGGCTTCATAATAAAATCTATTAGTGACCTTGGTATGCAATTGGGTACCATGTTTTTGGCATGCAAGATGATGCGAAAATTCCAGGTAGCCACTGTCCCTACATATCTGATCCAATTGGTAGGTCGGTGCAAGAAAGGGGTATGCTTCAATTGGTCTTAGTACTTGTTCAACGAGTTCTTGGCTAATGTCCAAGAACCCCAGGAGCAGGGACGACCTTTTTGCTATTCATGGTTGCTGATTCTCATTACGTTGGTCGCTTGGGAAGCACCTAAGGAATCATTCCTCCCTAAGCTCACCCTAGAAATGTGCGAAGGGGCTCAATATATGAACTTGTGGGACTCTAAGGATGCACAACGCATCGAGGAAAACCAAGTATTTTGGGTATTGTTTTAGAGTGGGCTCCTAGCATCTATCAACTCTTGGCCGCATCTTTCACCAGCCATCTATGATAAATATAAAAGAATTGATACTTTCCAGGTAACTATGCATAATATACAAGTCAAAATCTACAAGGATTCAACATGGAGTTCGCTCCCCTATATGGGTGAAGATGAAGAGATTGACTGGTTGATTGCACAATGGCCTCCTTAGTGGAAGCTTGGCTTCAAAACAGGCACGAAGGGCACTGAGGGAGCAAGCACCATGAAAGTCACCCCACGGGTCATCACCAAAGAAACTGGGGGGCAGGGCACAAGCACAGGAAAAGGCACAGGAGCCGCATCACAGAAGGGTTCGCAGTCAGGTAGTATGGGGAAGGGTGCGAATGCATCATCACAAAAGGGGTCACAGCAGAATATGAGTATGGAAGGGTAGGAGACAAAAGGTGTTGACTTTACTCGTGAAACAAAGCGAACTGGTGAACCAGATAAAGGGCCACGAAAGAAGCAGCACTCTCAATGAACAAAATGCGGCGAAACTGTTACACTAATAGAAGGGGACCTCGAGCAAATTGTAGACATGGTTAATTTGGCTATGGAATAAAAATTCCTGGCCCTAGAGGAGCAGCAGAGAGCCACGGTCGACACCCTTCAGGCCGAGCTCCGAGCTCTATAGTTGAAGATGGACACACTGCAAACAAACATGATTCAGGTTCGAACGGCCTCAGAAACAAGCAGTAGCACTTGTCACAGCAGAAAGTCGCCTTTATTCCTTTCCAGGTGCAACCTTCCCAATAATTCCACCCAACGTAGGTGTGCAAGTCTAGGAATACACAGAGGTCCACCTGGATCTAGCCAGGTTACTGCATGAATCATTGTAGGTACTCCATACCTCCATATTCGAATAAATTCAAAACCAGGACCATCGAGTGCACCAGCAGCTCAGTGTAGCTGAGCAGACAATTGAGGAAAATAGCGTTGAAGTCTCTCAAATACAGGCTGCTTGTACCCTCACCACTACGCAACAAATGGAGCTGGAACACCTCATCAGTAGGCTCTGCGCGAACATTTCTGAAGACATTCCAGCCTCTGCCACCCCCTAGGCCAAGATTGAAGGGTTGGTCGCAGCATTACGGGCCTCAAGGACCGAGATCCAGGCGGTCAAAACAGAGATGGAACAATAGATCGTAGACTTGCAAGCCAAGTTGCAGCCTAAGACACCACCAGAAGTGCGGGCCCAGTGAGCTGCGCTAGTTACGGCAGCCACGAATGTGATTAAAGTACAAAATGATCAGGGTTTGCCCAATTTTTGGACACAACCATGAAGTTATGGACCAATGTGATATGGATTTATGCAGGAATGCAAAAAAATATAGAAATAACCATAAACATAGAGATGCAGCGGAAATAATGCTTCATTTCATTAATATCAAATAACAAAAATATGCTTATAGACATAATGGAAATAAAATAGCTAGGGTGTTGGTAGCGAATCTCTGAGAAGAGATGTGGCAGCTACAGACCTCTGAAATGTGTTAAAATGAGGCTCGAGGGCCTAATATTATTTAGAAACAATGGAAAACTTGAAACGTCCAAAAACCTAACCCTAGGAGATGAAGCACCAAAACTGTGGGTCACGTTTGGGTAAATTGGTGTTTCAACTTCCCTGGGACGTAACTTTGGCATCCGATCTCTTTTTAACATGCTCAATAGCTCGTTAGAAATATCTATCCGAGTACAAATTTTATTGTGAGAAAATTTGGTCCATGGAACCATGTTGCTCCCGGTTTTCCCAAAAAACGTTGTTTAGGGCCTCAAAACAGCTCTGGAAGTCCAGGACTCGAAAAACTGCTAAAAATAGTAAGTTGTGATGCAACTTAAAAACTAAAAGAACTGATGGTGGGGGTTCAAATGGAATATGTGGGTGGCCACCAATGTCCAACTAGATCATTAAGGCCCCAAAACGGCTCTGGGAGTGCAGGACCAGAAAACATGCTAAAAATAGTAAGTTGTGCTGAAAGTGAAAAGCTACAAGAATTGATGGTGTGGGTCCAAATGGAATAGGTGGGTGGCCACCAATATCCACCTAGATCACAAGGTGTAGCGCGACCCAATCCTACATGAAATCAACCAGGACCTGCGACAGAAGGAAGAAACGTTCAAGCAGCTAGAAGCTACAATGCCTAATTTGATCCCTGCTCAACGACTGGCCCGACTATGAACTATCCATGCCCTTCGGGATGATGTCAACGAACTCCGCCAGAAGAAGAAGAATCTCAGTTATCATCTTAAGCCATGGGATGATGAAGCCATCAAGCTCTCCCAAGATATTAATGTCATTTTTAAACAATTTAACCAGACTCTGGAGAGCATCACAGTTGCGACGGAGGGACCAACTTCACAGAAATTGGTAGATATTACTCAGAACGTTGCTGCTCAGAGTGAAGGAGTGATACTCCCACTGGTTGAGGCTATCAAACTACTGTAGGTGTAGGTGGAGACCCCACCATCACAGTGACTCAGGACGAGTCACAAGATTGTGTTGGGGGCCTGTTGGAACAAGGTCCCCTAAAAGCTGTGAATATTGTATAATTTTGTATAATTTTGGTATTAATTAGTCTAACGAAGGGGTTTTGGGGTGGTTCAAAGCCCCAAACACTTTGTAATGGGTCAAGGTAGACCAAGATTCTGCAAACCACAGTTTGTGGACCATTGGAAGCGTAGGCTAAGTCGATATAAATAGATGAACATTTTGAGTCTTAAGGTAGGTAGAAATTAAGTCTGATGCTAAGTGAAAATTGTTAGATCTGTTGTTGGGTTGTTAGGGTAAGGACTCCTATGGTTGTGTGCGCAGAGATCCCCATTCCTGCTGTGTGTAGACCCTGCTGGCTGTGTGCGTAGGCTATGTTGAATTGTATTGGGTTTTGGATGCTAATATATGCAGATATAATTAAAGTATTTATGTGCTATCCGATCTAATGTATTAATGTTGATGCGAACTGTGGGATCTGTTACGAATACTATTGGTTATCTGTTTATGCTGGGAATCTATCTGTGTTATGGTATAAATGTAATCTATTGATGATTCATTATGATAATGTGTGCTGATAACTACTAATACAAACATGGATGTGGAGTTATTAACTAGATATGTGCATGATAATAGCTTTGTTTATTGCGATTATACTGGTAACAACCCTATGAATAGATTTGTCTGGTGCAGACCTAATAGGTTGCGAACGTGGATTTTCTTGACTTACCTACTCTCTCTCAGGGTGTAGAAACCTAGTTCCAACACCCTCCCATACTACTTCGGGTGAGACTTTGGCCTGCACAAGCAGGTCACTACCGAAAGGGCCAGTAGTATAGGGGTTTGTTGGAAAACCTTAACCTCCGAACCTAGGTTAGGACCCCTCGATCCAACACCTGGTACATGAATTAAATATTTTAATAAGAAGGGTTTACCTGAATGTCTCTGGATAGTAACTATATCGATCTCGGTAGCACTGTACCGCCCATCATCACCCATTTCAATATGCATCTGGAGGTCCTTCTCCTCCAAGCTACTGAAAATTTCTTTGTCTCCCGTCATGTGGAAAGATGCACCACTATCCAAGTACCAACCTAATCCCATTACACTTGACACCATGCATGCAATGGGTGAGAAGTCCAACTCAACTTGCGAGGCCAAAACCTCACTAGCTACAATTCCTGAAGCCTTCTTGTTCTTCTTCGTTTGTGGATAATTAGTGGCATAATTTCCATGCTCGTGACAATGAAAACACTTCACTTTGGACATGTCACACTCCTTGCCTTATTCTCCGATCTCAGATTTGGAATAAGATTTCTTTCCTTTCCCTTTATTTTCCTTACTAGCCAAGGCATATTTTTCTTCATCATCTATCTTAGATGAAGATCCATCCCTGGTATTCTGCCTGAATTCTTCTTGCACCAAATCTGATCAAATTTGTTCCCAATCTAGCAGCTTCTTCCTCCCATTGAGAGAGTCCTGATAACTATGCCAAGACTTGGGAAGCCCTAGAAGAGCTAGGATCACCAATTCATCATCCGTGAAAGTAATTATAACACTCCCAAGCCCATCTCAAGATTGGAAAAACTTGGTTAAATATTTCGGAATAGTGTCGTCTTTCTCCATTTTGATTTTCCTGATCTTGTCCTCTAGTGCCAATTTTCTATGATCACTGCTACTCTAAAGTAGATCTGTCAAAGCCTTCCACATTTCATATGGATTCACTTTTCCATGGAGACTTGAAACAAAGTGGTCTTGTATTCCCTCTAGTAAGATCCTCCTCGCCCTTGCAACCTTCTTTTGCCAAGTATCAGTATTTGTGGCATCTGCTGTAGTGGGTTTGGGAATGTCATTATTAATGAATTCTTTCAACCCATTGTCCTCTAGCACTGCCTCCATCTAGTCTTTCCACACAATATAATTGGAGCTTCCCTCATGTGCATACTCCAATCTCAAGCCAATGAAAGACATATTGATCCTGATTCGTCTATCACACCAAGAATACTTTTGCAAATTTGAATGTTATTCAATCACAAACTCAATTTCTTCTCTACTATAGTGATTTCCTATGCTCTGATACCATGTATAAATTATACAAACATATGTATATCAATGGATTCAACCTGATCAAGCAATGTACTAAACCAAGATATTGAATCCTTCTACAAATCAATTGCGGAAAATAAACACGATCGCCAATCACAACAACTAAATAAACAAGAAAATCAAACCACAAGACAAATGTTTTCCTGGGGAAAGCTTACTTCTCAAAACGCCTATATCTTCTATTGTATATTCACCAAGGAATCATGAAACAATTACAATGCACTTTTTTCACAAGAGTCTCCTTCACTCTACCTATCGTCTCACACTGATCGAGACAAAATCGAGCCAACACTTAGCCAATTCTTAGCATGTCTTCAGCTAGACTTTCTCATGCAATTTGAAGAATGAAATCCCTATTCCTTAGGAATTTCATCCTTTCTCAACTGCGCTAGTATCATGGGAAATCCTGAGGTGTTTTAACTGCATCTCGGAAATTTGCTAACAATACAACTGATATTCAACTTCACTTTAACCTTTGGCTCAACTAGGTCTCCACTGGAACTGATATGCATGCAGTTATTAATAGTAAATCATCAGTTGCATGGAAGATCACTGCATGTGAATTAAATCTAATTTAATTCACTTGATCTCTCACTAGTGCAACAAACATTATCAACTAGTTCAAATGAATTTAACTCACTTAACTGAGTTAACTGATTTCTCATGCACTTAACTACAACTTGAACTCTAAAACACATAGGATCATTCTGCATTCCTCACCAACCACCCTCAACTCGAAATTCATGAGCTAACTGAGTTTATCACACTCAGTTAACTATTACAAGTGATTATGATATAAGATTACATTTTATTGTCCAATTTAATTAAGGGATAACTAAATTAGACATGTTTCCAATTTATTAAATAAATTTAATTTCACACTAATGTATCGCTAGGATCCATCATTACATGACATGTCGTCCCGCACTAGTGTAGGTGATGTCATCTTGTTTCTGGATGCAAATTTCACTGTTTCTTGTTGCAAATTTCAAAAATAAGGAGGTGAATATCATATTTCTTGTGGGGCCTCGTATACACCCATGTTTTCATCATGAAATATCATTGTTTATACCCTAAAACCCTAGGCTTTTAGCCCATTCTATACCCTAATTCCATCACTTTCCGCCAAATACTCTCTATGGTTGATTATCATCAGTTTTATTCACTTCTCTATGATTAAAGATGATTATGCCATGTTTTACTGATGACATTTATGTTGAAGTACATTTATCACAGGGTTCCATCACTGAAATCCCTCACAAGCCAGTTAAGTATGCAAATGCCTAATTTAGAGCTTTGACACTTTCAGCGTGCTTCTAGAGAAACTGAGAGAAATTATTATAAAAAATGATATTATAATACCTTTCCATAAATTGGATTCCACGCATCTCACCCATATGCGTCACTAGAAGGAAATTAGCCAATTTTTCCAAATCTTCAATAAATTCTAAACTACCAACTTCCGCCTCTATTTCCATGCAGTTGAAGGCAAGTGAAGAAATTATGGGACATGGGTTTTGGTCCCAATATAGCATATTTAGTACACCTAATATATTTTTGCAAAATACCATTTTTTTGGGAGATATTTAGGATTCTTTGAGGCTAATTTATGTAAAACTCAGAATTTCCAGATTTGTCAAAATCTCCCAAAATAACCATGTTTTGGATTTTTGGTCAATGACAGTTGAAAATAATACAGATCATCACATCACAGCTTTCGAAATCGATTTCATCCTATCTCCATGGCTACATATGGAGTGTTGTTAAAGCATCCATATTTGAATGGACATTGCAATTAGATTTGTACAAACTAAGTTAACATAGTAATTCCTATGATCTGATCCATGTGGATCTCTTCATATTTGTAATTCTTATGCTATGCTATAAATATTGTATCCAAAGATGTTATGGGAGAGCCATACAATGATAGTGTTAGCCAGAAATATAGCTATTGAGCAACATTATTGTATTGAACCCTTTTAATTTCAAAGGCTCTTCATCATGAACATGTTTTGAGAAGTGAAGTTGTCGAATTGCAAGATTGCTGAATGACTGGATTAGTTAGTTGATTTTCTTCTTTATCCTGTAAATTTTCTCTATCCTGGGTTTGGCAAGGTCCCACCATAGCTGGGAGATTTGTCCAGTATTAGTAGTTTAATTAGTTGTGATTTTTTATTGATTTTGTTTTGCATTACAACTGAGATTTTTATTACAGGTGTTTGTATTGTTAGATCAATTTCAAAAGCTTGATTTGGTGTAAGCCGATTTCATTTTGGAGTGACCGAGTATCGATTTCTCTCCTTGCTATGTGATGTTATTTCCTCACTGTGTTTTTCAGTTAATTGAATAAATCATTGAATTACATTCTCAATGTGTGTTTCAAATCTTCTTAATGAAATTGATTAGGTGAATTAAATCGATGTCACTATGCATTTTACATGCCCTTAAATCAACTTTCAATTATCTATAATTTGGGTTGAATTTTGAATCCTTTTCATCCGGTGTTTATACAAATCAAATTGTAATATTGGTTGATTGTGGGACGCATTTGCATCTTAGACCTCGTGCATTATTTCTGTTTGATCACATTTTATGGAAGAGGACATCCTCTGTCCCTCTTTAAATGTGTGAGTAGCCATTAAGGATCCATTGTAAACATGCATCCTCTGTTACTTTCAACACTGATCCCTACAGTCATGTAGATCCTTCGTTTTCTTTCAACGTTGAGACCCAGCAACTGATATTTAATTTCTCTATTTCTTTGCTCAGACATAGACCAGCATCCATTTTCATTGTAGGCTAATCAAACCTTTGTTTTCATTCTCGATAATTAAACCTATGTTTTCAAATAGATCTATTAAAACCAGAGTTATATTTTATTAGAGAGCATAGTTGGACCTGTGACCATATACGTTCACCTTCACACGAGATCCAAGCAATGACATTCACAATGACCTGTAAAATCGAAATATATATATAACACTGTTCTTTCATAAATTAAATAAATTATATATGCAGAGTGAGGCAGTGAGTTTTACACCCTGTAAGGTTAAGAGGGCAGTGAGTAATTTAACAGTCATGTTGTGTGTGTTCTTAGAGATTCATAATTCTCATTACTGTATTACGACATTAGATCCTAGTGCATTGATTGGTTTGGTTTAAAAGGTGACTTTGAGAACTATAAATAACATAAAATAGAGCTCGAAATTGACAACATAATTTGTTTCTCAAAGTATTATATTCGGTAGTATTTTCTTGGATAGTTAGTTCCAGTTTTATGAGTTGATTGCCTCTTTCAAGTAGAAGTAATTCTCATTCTATTATATGCATGTAGCTTGAAGTGATAAGTAAATATAATTTCAATTCTCATAAGCAGTGAGTGTGTGTCAGCATTTATTATTTCCAAATTGAACAATTAAATTGCATGAGCATGGTTTGATGATAGAAATAGATTTTTGTTCAATTGCATTAAGGTTTGTTGAAATCGAATTGCTTTTAGATTTGTTATTGCTCTAGATTTATTATTGCAGTGTGAAGTTCTAGGTTATTTTAAATCTTAGTTGGAAGTTTTTGTTGAGTACAATTTAGAAGTTGATTGATTCATAAGAACAATAACATCATTCTTGATTGGGTTTTTCTTCATTTCTCTTATGTGATTAAGTAGAAGCTTACAGTTTTGTTTTGTCTCTCATAGAATTAGGGTTTCACATAGTGAATTAGAGGTCACTTACAAAATTGTTGTAGAAGTTTGGTTACAAAAAGCGGAGTTAAGTTTTCAATGTTATTTGATTGATTAAGAGCAAAATAATTAGGCCAAGTTCTTAGCTAGCATCTCTTATTGTTTAAAGCTTGTGTGGAGCTCCTATTAGCATAGGGTTTTCAACTTCAAGAAGAGATTAGGGTTTGATGCAAGGATTAATTTCGAGATTTTAGTTTCAAGTTTTTTTACATAAAGTGGTGATTGAGTAGATTAATTTTGCAATTATTTACTTAAATTTCAAATTTAATTTGCAATAAAAATTAGGGTTTCACTTAAGTACAATTTCCTTTAAAGGGAAGAATTGGATTGATTCAATAGAAGTCTGAAGTTTTAAAGTCAAGTTCGATTATTTTTAGTGATATGGCTTGATTCCCTTTTCAAAAAAAATTTATTCAGAATAATTTGTGTATTTTATTACTTAGTTGAACATTATAAGGGAAACATTAAAGCTCTAACCTACAAACTAAATCAAGAAGTGCAACGCAACTTGTGTCTACGATCCCGGATTGAAAATTAAATATTAAGAGCTCTAATTCACCAATTAAAACTCTCAACATTTTGGCGCCATTGTCGAGGAGTTGCAATTTTTTATTCAGGTAACTATTATCAGAGTTTCAAGATCTTGCAGGGCTGTCAGAGGGCAGAGAGTGTACAGTAAGACATGAGTGAAGAGCCACGCATCCACTTTTGTGGGGTTGCTCCAAAGCCTGACCGACTACTTCTAGTTCTTGATTTTTATTTCCTTTTTCTTTATGCGTAGAAGTAAAGGTATACCTAGGCATAGTAAAGATAGATTCATTTCCAGTGCTAGTTTTGTTGCAATTAGCACTTTTTAATTCATTTGGATCAAAAATTCAATCTTTGAACGACAAAAAATTTATGGGGTGATGTAAGAACCCATTTTTGTACTAATCCATGTTGTGAACAAGGATCATCAACTAGCAAGAGAAATTCAAGAATGAATGAGAGCTTGCAGAATGTCCCTCAAAATAATTTCTCAAATCCTAGTAGTAACTGTGATATCTTCCTCTCAGGAAGAGTTCATCTTCACCACATTCATGAATTTATCTGTCTCTCCACAGCCAAAAAAAGATTTGGAAGTCTCCCTTGATTCCTCTTGCATATCTACCAAGGATATGGATGAATCATATACCAAATCTGATGGGGAGCATCTAGCTGAACCTGTGATCGAAGAGATTTCACCATGCCCAGCAACAAGCCTTGTGTGCATTCAAAAGACCGATTATCCAAGTTTTTCTGGCATGACTAAGGAGGACATTCAAATTGTTCCAAATGAATAAATGAGCCAAAACCACCAATATTACATCAAGCATTGGTTCCATGTCACAATCCAGTCAAAATATCACTCTCATCTTCAAATACTCTTGGTACCATATCAATTGAAGCAAATGGTTTCTCATACTTTGGTATGTGTTGAATTTTATTCTTTCAAACTGAGTGTGAGTATATTTAGCATGTTGTTACTAACATGGATGCATTGGAAGTACTCCTACACTTGAATGAGACCTTCCTCTCTCTAGTTTAGGGTAGGGTAGAAATGAATAAATTTTTTGTTATAGCATCATTCTTGAAATTGATATTCCTAAGGCATAACCATTGAAATTTTTGTCATTATGCACTCTTGCGATAAGACTTTTTAGAAGAAATTCACTCTTAATGCCTCATATTTTATAAAGTGACTCTAATTATTGTCCGAGATTTGGGCCAGTTAGGGGAATTGTTATTGTTATAATTCCCATTCATAAGCTTAACATACTATCATCTAAGAGAAATTTTCAAGTTTCTCTTTGAATGTATTGATGAAAAGCCTCCTATGGTGGACCACTCCTATAAAACCATCATGAGCTCTCATAAGAACCCTAGCATGACCTACTCAAGGAATCTTTCAGTCATTATCTAAGTTATTTTCTTTTCTTGAGACTTTATGGTAGCAGGATCAGCCAGTAAATATTAGGAATTAAAAAAATTTCACACCATCCTGCACTCTTAGGGAGTAGATCTGTCTCCCCACTTATTAAGTAACCTCTAAGGTTAATCATAATCAAATTCTAAGAAAATATTTAGGGGATGATAGGAGTTCTCGTAATGAACCGACCTACCATGATCATGAGACCTAACATGCATAACATTACTGCTCCTAGTCACCAAGCCAGATTAA
This sequence comes from Pinus albicaulis, assembly GCA_034641835.2. Classification (NCBI taxonomy): domain Eukaryota; kingdom Viridiplantae; phylum Streptophyta; class Pinopsida; order Pinales; family Pinaceae; genus Pinus; species Pinus albicaulis. Next base: position 340,715,837 of record CM076574.1, on the reverse strand, counting down.
TGGCTTTCAACCCAAAAGGCTAGAAGAAAGGAGGTCCCATCACAAGCCAACCTGTTCATCCATGTTACTTCTTGTGAGTGGCACTGCCATCAGCTGGTTACCAAGCTAGGACAATGGCCTTTATCTAAAATTCAAATAAGCTAACTATGAATCTATATATAGCAAGTGGGACACGAACATTTCGTTAGGTTAAAAAGGCATCCCTGTCGAGGCTATAGATGCTTGCTGGTAGCAGAGCCATGCTTGTGGTATCAAAGTTAATTTTACACTATGATTTACTTGGTTGCTTTTGTATTTTCCCTAAAATCACTATCATATATCTCTGAGAATGGCTTTAATATCCTTTAGTAGTGTGATTTTTAGTTCTATCTTTTAGAAATGATTTGGTTTTTATGGATGTGAGACCCTTAGTGTAGGTGATTCACTTTGCTTGAATAAGAGAATCTTCGACTATATGCTTGGGTAATGGTAAGACAATCATCCTCGGAGGGTATCATTTTGTAATATTTATTTTTCCCTATTTCCCATCCATTTTAATGCTTGGTTTTTAAAATAAAGTCACTTCTGTTTATAATAATGAGGCCATTGAAAGTAAAGACCTGCTGCTTTGGATTACTCTTGAGATGCTTTGTGGAAATTCTTATGGTTGATCATTTTAGGATGACATTATCCCTATATTAACAACATTGTTAAGCATTCCTTTAGTAGCCCTAACATTAGTTACTTTTTCTTGGAATAATAAAACTCAGTCTTGACGTCACTGGATCCCTGGTCACTAATTTTTCTTATCTTATTGATGCAAAGGAAGATGGAATATGATGAAACTTAGTTACATGCTCTCACAATTATCCATATAGTTTAAGTCAATGAAGCATGAATTTAATATAGAAACCATAGTCCTTCTCTTTGGTATTTGTCAAAGTTTTTTCTTGCATGAGGACATGCAAGATGATAGGCATGGGGGGGGAGAGATGTTAGGAAACAAATGATGAGAATTGTCAGGTTTGATTCATATTTTCACCCTATGCTTACTCATGGTTCTCACTATCATTTTTCACAATTTTTGGGCTTGGAGCATGATCAGGTAATTTTTCTCTAATTTAAATTATTTCCTCTATTTAAATAAAGAGTATTATTGATGATGGTGCTTGTATTATTTCAGGAAACCGTATGAAAAATACACATGCATCACAATTTTTGGGATAATGTGGATATTGAGACCTTTTTCCTTCTTCAGCAAATCATATCAGCAGTCACATCAGCTCGAGCCATTCCATCATTTACTTTATCTTGCAGCACCAAGAACATCAACAAAAAGGGTAGAAATTCAGGTAGAGGTGGCTTAAGATTCTTTAATTGATTAGAAATTTAAGAAATATTTGATGATTAACCACCACATATTTAGTATATTTGGTTTTCCATATACCCTCCATTTGGATACTACTCCGAATTAGGTCATAATCATATTGGTTCATGTAAAAAAAATAAAAAAATTTCATACCATACCCTCCTACATTCACACATATTTTCATTTGAATCCAATAGAGGATGACTTCATTACTTCCTTTCATAAAGGGACCATCCATAAGCATTGGCCTCGCAAAAATAGAGCATGTAAGCACATGTCTTCCCATCTCCATAACCACCTAATATAATCTACAATTTCCATTGTCACATATCATCCTATTCATCATTTTCCTCCTACCATATCTATTGTCTTTCCTCAATTGGTATCGCTCTTAAAATCAAATCTATGACAATCAAATCTTCATGTAGTGTTGCTCCACAAGAACTAACCCTACCTCAAGCTATGATGCCATAAAAACCTAGATATGAGTAAAGTATTTTTTCATGAGGACATGCAAAACCTCAGGCATGGGGGGATGTTGGGCCTCGTATATGCCCATGTTTTCATCATGAATATCATTTTTCATACCCTAAAACCCTAGGTTTGTAGCCCGTTCTATACCCTAATTCCATCACTTGCAGCCAAACACTCTCTATGGTTGATTATCATCAATTTTATTCACTTCTATATGATTAAAGATGATTATGCCATGTTGTACTGATGAAATTTATGTTGAAGTACATTTATCACAAGGTTCCATCGCTGAAATCCCTCACAAGCCAGTTAAGTACGGGAATGCCTAATTAGCTTTGGCACTTTCGGCATGCTTCCGGAGGAAACGAGAGACATTATTATAAAAAATTATATTATAATACCACTCCATAAATTGGATTTCACCCATCTCACTCATATGGGTCTCTAGAAGGAAATTAGCTAATTTGTCCAAATCTGCAATAATTTCTAAACTGCCAACTTCTGCTTCTATTTCCATGCATCTTAAGGCGAGTGAAGAATTTATGGGACATGGGTTTTGGTCCCAGTATAGCATATTTAGTACAGCTAAAATATTTTTGCAAAATCCATTACGATTTGGGAGATATTTAGGGTGCTTTGAGGCTAATTTATGTAACACTCAGAATTTCCAGATCTGTCAAAATCTCCCAAAATAACCCTGTTTTGGATTTTTGGTCAAAGGTAGTTGAAAATAATACAGATTAGGACATCACAGCTTTCAAAATTTATTTCTTGTTATCTCCATGGATACGTATGGAGTGTTTTTAAAGCATCCATCTTTGAATGGGCATTGCAATCATATTTGTTCAAACTAAGTTAGCATAGTAGTTCCTATGATCTGATCTGTGTGGATCTCTTCCTATTTGTAATTCTTAGGTTGTGCTATAAATACTGTATCCAAATATGTTATGGAAGAGCCATATAGTGATAGTGTTAGCCAGAAATATAGCTATTGAGCAACATTATTGTATTGAACCTTTTCAATTTCAAAGGCTCTTCATCATGAGCATGTTTTGAGAAGCGAAGTTCTGGAATTGCCAGATTTTTGAATGACTAGATTAGTTAGTTGATTTTCTTATTTAGCCTGTAATATTTCTCTATATCGGGTGTGACAAGGGCCCACCACAGCTAGGAGATTTGTCTAGTATTAGTTAGTTTAATTAGTTGTAATTTTTGATTGATTTTGTTCTGCATTACAACTGAGATTTTTATTACAAGTGTTTGTATTGTTAGATCAATTTCCAAAGCTTGATTTGTTGTAAGTCGATTTCATTTTGGAGTGACTAAGTATCGCTTCCTCTCCTTGCTATGTGATGTTATTTCCTCAATGTGTTTTTCAGTTAATTGAATAAATCATTGAATTACATTCTCACTGTGTGTTTCAAATCTTGTTAATGAAATTGATTAGGTGAATTAAATCGATGTCACTATGCATTTTACATGCCCTTAAATCAAATTTCAATTATCTATAGAATTTGGGTTGAATTTCGAATCCTTTTCATCCGGTGTTGATACAAATCAAATTGCAATTTTGGTTGATTGTGGGTCGCGTTTGCATCTCAGACCTCGTGTATTATTTATGTTTGATCACATTTTGTGGCAGAGGACATCCTCTGTCCCTCTTTAAAAGCGTGATTAGCCATTAAGGATCCACTGTAAACACACATCCTTTGTTCCTTTCAACGTTGAGCTCTACCGTCATATAGATCCTCCGTTTTCTCTCAACGTTGGGAGCCAACAACTGATATTTAATTTCTTTATTTCTTTTCTCAGAAATAGACCAACATCCATTTGCATTTCAGTATACCTCTATTTTCATTCTCAATAATGAAACCTCTCTTTTCAATTAGATCTATTAAAATCAGATTTATATTTGATTACAGAGCATAGTTGGACCAGAACCATATACGTTCACCTGTGGTTCACCTTCACATGCGATCCAAGTAATGACATTCACAATGAACTATAAAATTGGAATACATACATAAGACTGTTCTTTCGTAAATTAAATCGATTATATATGCAGAGTGAGGCAGTGAATTTTACACCCTGTAATGTTAAGAGGGCAGTGAGTAATTTAACAGTGCTGTTGTGTGCGTTCTTAGAGATTCAGAATTCTCATTATTGTATTATGACATTAGATCCCAGTGCATTGATTGGTTTTTTAAAAGGTGACTTTGAGAACTATAAAGAAGATAGAACAGAGTTCGAAATTGACAACATAATTTTTTTCTCAAAGTATTATATTTGGTACTATTTTCTTGGATAGTTAGTTCCAGTTTTATGAGTTGATTGCCTCTTTCAAGTAGAAGTAATTCTCATCCTGTTATATGCTTGTAGCTTGAAGTGATAGGTAAATATAATTTCAATTCTCATAAGTAGTGAGTGTGTGACAACATTTATTATTTCCATATTGAACAATTAAATTACATGAGTATGGTTTGATCATAGAAATATATTTTTGTTCAAATGCATTAAGGTTTGTTGAAATTGAATTTCTTTGAGATTTGTTATTGCTCTAGATTTATTATTGCACTGTGAGGTTCTAGGTTATTTTAAATCTTAGTTGGCAATTTTTGTAGAGTACAAGTTAGAAGTTGATTGATTCATAAGAACAATAGAATCATTCTTGATTGGGTTTTTCTTCATTTCTCTTATGTGATTAAGTAGAAGCTAACAGTTTTGTTTTGTCTCTCATAGAATTAGGGTTTTGCTTAGTGAATTAGAGGTCATTTACAAAATTGTTGTAGAAGTTTGGTAAAAAAACGAGGAGTTGAGTTGTCAATGTTATTTGATTGATTAAGAGTAGAATAATTAGGGCGAGTTCTTAGCTAGCATCTCTTATTGTTTAAAGTCTGTGTGGAGCTCCTATTAGCATAGGGTTTTCAACTTCAAGAAGAGATTAGGGTTTGATGCAAGGATTAATTTTGAGATTTCAATTTCAATTTTGTTTACATAAAGTGGTGATTGAGGAGATTAAGTTTGAAATTATTTACTTAAAGTTCAAATTTCATTTGCAATAAAAATTAGGGTTTCACTGAAGTACAATTACCTCTAAAGAGCAAAATTGGATTGATTCAATAGAGGTCTTACGTTTTAAAGTCAAGTTCCATTGTTTTTAGTGATATGGCTTGATTCCCTTTTTGAAATGTGTTTATTCACAAGAATTTGTGTCTTTTATTACTTAGTTGAACATTATAAAGGAAACATTAAAGCTCTGACATACAAATTGAATCAAGAAGTGCAGTGCAGCTCGTGTTTACGAGCCCACATTGAAAATTAAATATTAAGAGCTTTAATTCACCAATTAAAACTCTCAACAATGCTAAGTGTGCATGAGTATGTGAACTGAATGAATATTTCAATTTGAAGTATATCTACATGGAATGGGCTATAATCAATATATAGATCTTATATTATGATGCACTCATGAATACAATAATGGATCAGGTTCTATAGACCTGAAATGACTGTGTATTTGCATGATCTGTTTATGAGTTGTTTAAGTATGGGATCTGACACATGATTGTTGACGCGAAGGGTATTGATCCAGGTGGATATTGGTGGCCACCCGCCTATTCCACTTGGGGCCCCACCATTGTCTCTTTCAGTTTTTCAGTTTCAGCACAACTTACTATTTTAGCAGTTTTTTGGGTCCTGAACTTCCGGAGCCATTTTGAGGCCCTAAACAATGTTTTTTGGGAAAACTGGGAGAAACATGGGTCCATGGATTGATTTTTCTCACTCAAAATTTGTAGTCCTCGGATAGATCTTTCTAAAGAGGTATGGTTCACGTCAAATGGATATTGTATGCCAAAGTTACGTCCCTAGGAAGTTGAAACACCAATTTACCCAAAGGGAGCCCATAGTTTTGGCGCTTCATCTCCTAGGGTTAGGGTTTTTGATATTTAGGGTTTTCCATTGTTTCTAAATAATAAAAAGGCCCTCGAGCCTCATTGTAACTTAGTTCAGAGGCCTATAGCTGCCACATCTCTTCTCAAAGATAGCTATCAATGCCCTAGCTAGTTTATTTCCATTCTGTCTGTAAGAAAATTTCAGTTCTTTGATATTAATGAAATGAAGTGTTATTTCCGCTACATATTTGTATTTATGGTTATATGTTTATTCTATTGTGTTCCTGCATAAATCTGGATCAGTGGTATCAGAGCGGTCTGTTTTTTTCTCGATCCTTCTTTGCATGTCCCCAACGAGGTTAGGGTATAAGGAGTTAGGGCTCGAACTGGTGGAACCTTTGCAAGATCAGCCTCGCAAACCCCGACGGACACCCATGGGGGACAAAAAGAAAGATGAGGGAATAGGAGATCCTATCAAAATGTTGCTCGAGGAGGCCGTTGAAAAAAAAAGGAACGCAATAGAATAAACATATAGCCATAAATACAAAGATGCAGCGGAAATAACACTTCATTTCATTAATATCAAAGAACTGAAATTTTCTTATAGACAAAATGGAAATAAATTAGCTAGGGCGTTGGTAGCTATCTCTGAGAAGAGATGTGGCGGCTACAGGCCTCTGAACTGAGTTACAATGAGGCTTGAGGGCCTATTTATTATTTAGAAACACTGGAAAACCCTAAATATCCAAAACCCTAACCCTAGGAGATGAAGCGCCAAAACTATGGGCCCCGTTTGGGTAAATTTGTGTTTCAACTTCCCAGGGACATAAATTTGGCATAAAATCTCCGTTTGACGTGAACCATACCTCATTAGAAAGATAAATCTAAGAAATACAAATTTTTAGTGAGAAACATAGGTCCATGGACCCATGTTGCTCCTATTTTTCCCAAAAAATGTCGTTTAGGGCCTCAAAATGGCTCTGGAAGTTCAAGACCGGAAAAACTACTAAAAATAGAAAGTTGTGCTGAAACTGAAAAACTGAAAGAGACAATGGTGGGGCTCCAAGTGGAATAGGCGAGTGGCCACCAATATCCACCTGGATCATTCCTCCCCCCTTAAGAAGTAATGGTACCCATTGCGTTGATTTCCTCCATGAGATGAGGAAACTTCTGCTGAACTTGGTCCCTAGTGAACCACTTACCTTGGTGCAGGAGTTGACCAGCTTTGAAAACCCGATACAGTTGGATCTTATGTTGGCAAGTGTTCTTGATTTGCATGTCCATGATACAATCTGTGGTGGCTTGTTCCATGCAGTATGGGTTTAACTCTTTTGGCGTGATTTCTTCTGCAATGTCGGAGGTGTCCAATAGAGGTGGGTAGTAGGGATGAAGGCGTTCTACATTGAATACAAGGTACAGACCAAGGAATGGTGGAATACTGAGCTCGAAGGCATTGTTCCCTACAACCTTGGTGATGGTGTATGGCTCGTATCGGAGCGGGAAAAGCTTGCGGTGGGGTCTAGTGAGGTGTTCCTTCTACAAATGTAGCCACACATTGTCACCCACCTGGAAGTTGTGTGGCACCCAATGTTGATCATGGTGTTTCTTTTACTTAGCATTGGCTTTGTCCAATATGTCATGATCCTATTAGCGGATGTGTTGAATGCACTCAATGAAGCTTTTTTCTTTGTCAACTTCAGACTGGACATGAGCAGAATCAGCCTGAGTAGCCGCAAATGGCATGGCTATGTCAATGGGACATAATGGATGGAATCCTAGGCCCACTTGAAAGGGGTTGTGGCCAGTTGAGTTGTGGAGAGCCAGGTTATAACTGTGGTGTACATAGGGGAGGCTCTCATCCCATGTGCGTGGATGCTTTGAATTGTACATGCATATAATGTGTACAATCATTATGTTGACGACCTTTGTCTGGCCATCTGTTTGGGGATGGAAAGCTATGGAATTGGTGAGCTTGGTGTCCAGCATTGACCAGAGGCTGGACCAAAATGTGCTGAGGGACTTGTTATCCTGATCTGATATGATAGACTTTGGGATCCCAAAGTCCATCAACACTCGTTCAAAGAATAGTTTAGCAGTGGCTTCTACTGTGATATTCTTCTTGCAAGCTGCCATAATGGCCATCTTCGAGAATCTATCGACGACCATGAAAACAAAGTCATTTCCATGCTTAGTAGAAGGTAGGCCCGACATGTAATCCATGAATATTGATTCCCAGGGTCGACTAGGGGTAGGTAGCGAAGTATATAGACCTTGCTTCTTGATGGTCAGTTTGGCAATGGTGCAAGCAGTGCAGGATCTAATGTGCTTCCCGACATCCTTTCGAAAGTTCGGCCAATAGAAATACTTCTGCAGTACTTCCATTGTTTTATTGGTGGCCACCAACCTATTCCACTTGGGGCCCTACCATTTTTTCTTTCATTTTTTCAGTTTCAACACAACTTATTATTTTTAGCATTTTTTTGGGTCTTGAACTTCTGGAGCCATTTTGAGGCCCTAAATGAAATTTTTTGGGAAAACTGGGAGCAACATGGGTCCATGGACCGATGTTTCTCACTCAAAATTTATAGTCCTTGGATAGGTCTTTCTAACAAGGTATGGTTCATGTCAAACGGAGATCGTATGCCAAATTTACGTCCCTGGGAAGTTGAAACACCAATTTACCCAAATGGGGCCCATAGTTTTGGCGCTTCATCTCCTAGGGTTAGGGTTTTGGATATTTAGGGTTTTCCATTGTTTATAAATAATAAATAAGCCCTCGAGCCTCATTTTAACTTAGTTCAGAGGCATGTAGCCACTACATCTCTTCTCAGAGATAACTACCAGCGCCCTAGCTAGTTTATTTCCATTCTTTCTGTAAGCAAATTTCAGTTCTTTGATATTAATGAAATGAAGTGTTATTTCCACTGGATCTTTGTATTTATGGTTATATGTTTATTCTATTGCGTTCCTGCATAAATCCAGATCAGGTATGATCTAAGAAAGTTTGTAGTTCTAAAGTATTGCACAGTCCTCAATTATTTACATATCTATACACAGGTTAGTCACGTTGAAGGCGCGTATACATGCAGATTCGGCTCTGCAAAGGTGCGTATGAAAGCTAGGGTTTCTCTGAAGAATGATGAAGGAAATTTCTGATCAGTTTTGTTGTATTTCTGTTTTCTATCAATGATGTCTTATATAGATATGGGTTGTTTGAATATTGATTATGTTGCTAGTTGATTGTGTATAAATATCAGTGATTGGTGGATTGAAAAATGATGGATGCTACTGACTGTATAAGGGTTTTATAAATATGACAAAATATGTTTTAATATCTTTGATCTGTTATGAGTCTGGTCAGAACTCTAATATCAGTATTTAAAGATCTATACGCAGGTTCCTCCACAGAAAAGCATATATACGCGCGAGTTTCCATAAGTAAAGTTGCATAGACATTTTTTATGAATTATCAGGGTTGATTCTATGTTTATGCAAAAATATGGGTTTAATTATGTGGTCTGGTTACAGTTGTTTCAATGTTCTATTCAAATTTTGTTGATGGTTTTTTATATTGATCTACAAGTTTTGTTGAATTAAAGTTTGTTAGATCCAATATGAAAATTTACGAAACGTGGTCTGCAGTGGTTCTAAGGTTCGAAACCTTCAGTGTAGAATTCGAAGCTTCCTACCAGTTGGAGCTGGCGATCAGATCAAGGGGTTGAGGCGATCAGATCAAGGGGTTGAATGTCCCTTCCAGTGGTGGCTAGTAAACGAGATCAGGGGGTTGGAGCTCCATTCGTGTAGTAGCTGGAGAATGAGTGAAGGTTGTAGCATTATGCAGGTGGATTCCTGTGTGCTGGTATGATTCTACGCCAGTACAAGAATTTAAGCGGTTTTCTATATAATATATATTGAAGACAAAGATGAAAACAATGATGTTTTTCCACTGACTTGGGTTTCCACCTTAAATCCTGGTTTTCATGTGTGTTGCTTATGTGTGATGATTTATTTTGTTCTTACTGCACATGTTTAATGCTTACTAAATGTCTGATGAATAAATGATGAACTGGGCTAAGTAAAGTTTCTGATGAAAGTCGTGTGCATACGCTAGTTGGATTAATTAAAGTCACATATAGAAATCAATAAAATAAAGTAAATTATTGTGAGTTTTAAATATTGATTCACCCCCCCCACCTCGCCCTCCCTCTCCCCCCCCACCACTCTTATTATTTTTCCCAACAATTGGTATCAGAGAAGGTCCTTCTGAAGAAGCATGATCGTTATAAGGAATATATACCAAGATGAGAAATCAAGATGTAACAACATCTATCAGACCACCACTCTTCAACGGAAACAATTTAATCTTTTTTAAGACAAGAACAAGATCCTATCTACAATCTCTTGGAGCAGATGTTTGGTAAATTTTTGAAGGAGGTTACCAATATCCAACTATAGTTTGCACAGATCCAAGAACAAAGAAAAACTATGAAACCAATGCGAAAGTTGTTAATGCATTATCGAGAATCTTGACCGAATCAAAACTAATCAAGGTCATGCAGTTAGATACAACAAAGGATATATGGGACAAAATCATTCTAAGCTATGACGGCGATGCCAAGGTAAAAAGTGCTAAACTACAATCTCTCAGAATTCAATATGAAAATCTTAGAATGCATAATGATGAAAGTATTTCTATTTTCCTTTTGCATCTAGATGAGATCATGAATTGTATGAGAAATCTAGGTGAAGACATAAAATACACAACTTTAGTAGAAAAAATATTAAGATCTCTAACTCCTAAATTCAAGTCAAAATTGTCTTCTATTGAAGAGAAGCAGGATCTGCAGACTCTTACTGTTGTTCAACTTCATGGGATCCTAATTTCTTTTGAAATGAGAAAAGGGGGTTCGTCTGAAGTCAGAGAAGCCGCATTTAAAGATACTACGAAAGGAAAGGAAAAGGAAGAACAAAAGGAATCAAGGTATGTATCATGTTGAGATTGCAACAAGATGATGAGCTTAGTGGAAAGGATTCGCCTTCACTAAGTGGGCCCGCGGGCTATTTTTGGCGCAAAGTCTATTTTTAGACTATGTCTATTTTTAGACATGGATCATGTTCTATGAGTTGCAAGATGTTATTTGTGGATGGTTGTTCAAGTCAGAAAAAATAGATGGACTTATATTTTTAGACATACTGGGCGGAATCTATTTTTAGATTGCCAGTCTAAAAATAGATATGTCGAATATTATTAGATCTTAATAATATTTGGACTCTAAACATTATCTTATTCTCTTGGAGCACTTCAGTTAAGTGCACAGATGTGGCACAGGAGCTGACAGAAGGAATTACGCTATTCCTGAGGGTTAACTGGAGCTATTGCATGGATACTTCAGTTAGAACTCATGTGACAGAGTTTGGTGGAGTTGATTAAGGAAGTTAGTGGAGTTGTATTCAGTTTAACTAATCTAAACATAGTTGAGCTATTTGTATTTAGTTTAACTAATTGATACAATTAGTGAGAGTGGTGTGAATTAATTATTAATTAATTCACTAATTATAAACTCATTAATCAACTAAAGAATACATCAATTAACTTCAGTGCAAGGACAGTTTCAGTGGAGACCAGTGCAGAAATAGGTGAAAGAGCAGGTTAACTATCAGTTGTGACTATACAGTTTCTATTTGCAACACACAGATAGGTGGAGTAGCCCATGAGGATTGCGCAGTTCAAGCCAGGTGGTTTATCTATTTAATGAAGCCATCCCATAGCATTAATTACACAATAGAGGCTGGCTATCAAGTGGCAAAAGATTGGAGCATGTGTTTTGCTAGATCTATCTTGATAGTGTGTAGCAATTGAGGGTGTGCATGAGAGCTTGTGAGGAGCTTTGTACTATGATTGTTACATGATCTCCATGACATATAATATACAGATAGTTGGGGTTTTCAGCTTTAAGCTTTCCCATTAAATACTGTGTTCATGTGTGTGATTGTTTGTGGTTTTAATGTGTGCATGCAATTGATTTTATTTCCGCAATTAATGATCAATGGTAGAAGAGATTATGTATTATGCATGAAGCTAAAATAGTGTGTGATCCAGAGAATCTCGGTGAATAATATATTAGTTATTCAAATTTCTACATGGTATTAGAGTGATATTGATCATTGGAGCAATTGCGAAACATTGAAGCGGTTGAGTTTTGTGCTGGTGGAATTCGAATTTGCAGCAGTGTTTTCTTGGTGTTGAAGTTGAGATGTCTTTCAACGGATTGCGATTGGAGTATGCCCTTGAGGGAAACTCGAATTATATTGCATGGAAGGACAGGATGGAGGCGGTGCTGGATGAAAATGGGTTGAAGGAGTTCATAGATGCATAAATTCCAAAGCCTACTTCTAGTGATGCTGCCGTACTTGACGCATGGCAAAAGAAGACAGCAAAGTGTCGAAGGATTCTGTTGGAAGGTGTGAAGGATCACATAGTGTCTAGCCTTCATGGTAAGGCTTCTCCATTCTTGATGTGGAAATATTTGACATATTTATTCCAAAGCAAGAGCGACCAGAGGAAGTTGGCGCTCAAGGACAAACTCAGGAACATAAAGATGGAGAAAGGCGACAGTATGCCCAAGTACCTCACGAAGTTCGTCCAATGCAGGGATGAGCTGGGAAGTGTGGGAGTGACAGTTGATGATGAGGACTTGGTGAGCTTGGCTCTCCTTGGGCTTCTGAAGAGTTGGCACTCCTATCGACTCGGCCAATGGTCCGATAGTCTCCAGATGGGAGCTTACTTTGGCCTGACCTTGTGCAAGAGGAGATAAGGCGGAAAGTACCAGGACGAATCTTCATCAAGGAACTCTGATGAAGAGAATTTCACTTTGGCTACCAAAGCAAAGAAGGGGAAGAGAAAGAAAGCTTCCCATTCCGGTGCGAAAGGCAAGAAGCAGGACATGTCCATGGTGAAGTTCTTTCACTGTCACCAACACAGACATTATGCCACAAATTTTCCGCGGAAGAAGAAAAATAAGCAAGCTAATGGATCTACAGCTGGAGAGGCCTTAGCCTCGCAGTTTGAGCTGGATTTTTCGCTAATCGCATGCTTGGTCTCAAGTGTGGCGGGATCAGTGTGGTTTCTGGACAGTGGTGCGTCTTTTCACATGACAGGAGATCGAGATTTGTTTACTGATCTGGATGAGAAAGATCTTGGAGTGCACATCGAGATGGGTGATGATGGTAGATACAGTGCGACTGGTATCGGTACCATTTCCTTTGAGAGGGAGTCTAGTAAACCCTTCATATTGAAGGAAGTGATGCATGTTCTAGGATTGAAGAAGAATCTGATCTCGGTGGCCATGTTAGAAGACAAGGGATATGATGTTGTCTTTAGCGAGGGAAAGGTTTTCCTGCGCAGTAAGGCAACTGGTGAAACCCGGAGGATAGGGGTTCGAGTTAAGAACCTTTATCAGTTGCAGGTAGATGGTTGTGCAGCAATGGCAGGCAAGGCAGAAGGAGTGGTGAGCCGAGATGAGGGCGAGAGTTGTGGCACCGAGATTAAATACCTTCCACCATGGAGCTTGAAGATAATTAAAGTGATTTCTATTGGCTTCCTAGCACTTGCGCAATGACGTGGCAAGGGGTATACCTTGGGAAAATTTGTGAAAGCCACCTTTCACGAGAAGGATAGTTGTGCCACGACGATCCTTGAGAGAATTCACACAGACGTGTGTGGACCTTTCTCAGAAGCTTCGACAGCAAAGCACAGGTATTATGTGATATTTGTTGATGATTTTTCTTGTAAGTGTTGTATCTTCTTCATGTAGAAGAAGAGCAAGACATACTCAAAGTTCTGTGAGTTCAAGGCACTGGTTGAGAAAGAGTCGGGGAAGCAGGTGAAGGCTCTTAGGAGCGACAATGGTGGTGAATTCGTCTCTGGTGAATTCAAGGACTTTTGCAATGCAAAAGGAATTCGAAGAGAGCTCATAGCACCTCATAACCCACAGCAGAACAGGATTGCTGAGCGGAAGAACATAACGATCATGGGTGCTACACGGGCGATGTTGCATGATCAGGGCCTACCCATTCACTTATGGGCGGAGGCATGAAATACTGCAGTATATGTGCAGAACCGTTGTCCTCACAAGATACTTGGCATGAGTACACCCAAGGAGGTGTTTTATGGTAAGAAGCCTGATATTTCCCATTTGAGGATTTTTGGTTCACCTGTTTACATTCATGTGACGAAGGATGCCAGGAAGAAGCTGGAGCCGACTGTGGAAGTTGGGATATTTGTGGGGTACACTGATACGCCCCATAACTATTGTGTGTATTTTCCAGACAGTCGCAAGACTGTTGTGCGACGGGATATCAAATTTCAGGAGGAGAAAGCCATGAAGTGTTCACTTGAGAGGGAGCCACACTTGCATGTAGATGAGGAGCTATTAGTTCCTAAGGATGAGTCTCAAGATGTGGATCAGCCACAAGATGAGGTTCATGGAGTGGAAGAGACCACTCAGGCAGCGCCAACCATCAGAGGGCGGAAGCACACTACATAAGTTGAGCGACTGGCTCAAGATGCAGAGAAGGTTGTAGGAGCACCTACATCACAGCGCAGACAGAGATAGTCACCTGATCGGTACACTGGATACATGGCTCTTATGAGCAAGTGTATCGTGACAGAGCCATCCTCTTTCTAGGAAGCTATGGAGGACCCCGCATGGGTAGATGCTATGGTGGAAGAGTATGATTCGATTGTCAGAAACAGTGCATGGGAGATTTTCCCGAGGCCGGAGGGGAAATCAGTGGTGGGTTCGAGATGGATCTACAAAGTGAAGCAGGTAGCTGACGGGAGTGTGGAGAAGTACAAGGCAAGATTTGTTGCCCGAGGCTTTTCAGAGATTGAGGGGATCGATTATGAGGAGACCTTTGCACCTGTCGCAAGGTATTCTTCCATAAGGATGATTCTTGCTCTCTCAGCACAGATGGGGTGGCACATTCATCATATGGATGTGAAGACTACGTTCCTCAACGGGGTGATTGAGGTGGAGGTGTACATAGAGCAGCCCGAAGGTTTAGATATCTTTAGCAGCAAGTCACATGTGTGCAGGCTCAAGAGAGCATTATATGGGTTGAAACAAGCACCTCGTGCTTGGTACACACGGATAGACAGTTATTTCACCGGACTTGGATTCTCTAAGAGTGAGGCGGATCCTAACCTATACCAGATTGTGGTGGAGGGTAAGTTGCTGATCATTGTACTTTATGTAGATGATTTGATTTTGACAGGTGATGAGCTGTTGATACTCTCATGCAAGGAGGATCTTGCAAAAGAGTTTGAGATGAAGGACTGGGGCCTCCTTCATTATTTCCTGGGATTGGAAATTTGGCAGCGCGATGATGGATTGTTTGTTTCTCAGGGTAAGTATGCCTAGGAGATACTGGAGAAGTTCAACATGCATGGCTGCAAGCCTCATGGATACTCCTCCGGCATGGGTTGGAGGAAGATGCCATCACTGAGGTAGTGGATGCCACTGTTTATCGACAGTTGGTGGGGTCACTTATGTATATGGTCAATACACGACCCGACATATGCTATGTTGTTAACCAGATTTCACAAGCTATGGTTAAGCCTACCAAGATCTACTGAAAGGAAAGCAAGCATGTATTGAGATATCTTAGAGGCACATCGGGATATGGATTATGGTACAGACAGTCGGATGAGGTGAAGCTGTGTGGCTTCACTCGATGGACAAGGTGTGAGCCCAATGGACAACACATCCGGGAGTGATTTTCAAAGATTCGATCGACAATGCTTGCACACAGAAGCAGAGATCCGTGGCACCTGGCCCACAGAAAGCCATATAAGTGCCGAGTTTGGCTGCGGCGGCAGGCTATAGTGATGAGGAAGATCCCGGGTTTCCAAGTTGTCTTGCCCACAATTAGAGCCTACTGTGATTTATTGTGATAATCAGAGTTGCATTAAACTCTAGGTTAATCCAGTATTTCATGATAGATCCAAACACATTGACATCTGATATCAGCATATCAGAGATTGTGTGCAGCAGAAGATCATGTTACCTTCATACATTCCTACGGAGGATCAGGATGCTGATATCTTGACGAAGGCACTCACCAAGAGAAAATTCGAATACCACAGGGGCAGGATAGGGGTTGCAGATAATCCATATCTTGTTGATAGGGAGTGTTGAGATTGCAACAAGATGATGAGCTTAGTGGAAAGGAGTCGCCTTCACTAAGTGGGCCCGCAGGCTATTTTTGGCGCAAAGTTTATTTTTAGACTATGTCTATTTTTAGACATATGGATCATGTTCTATGAGTTGCAGGATGCTATTTGTGGATGGTTGGTCAAGTCAGAAAAAATAGATGGACTTCTATTTTTAGACATATTGGGCGGAATCTATTTTTAGATTGCCAGCCTAAAAATAGATATGTCGAATATTATTAGCTCTTAATAATATTTGGACTATAAACATTATCTTATTCTCTTGGAGCACTTCAGTTAAGTGCACAGATGTGGCACAGGAGCTGATAGAAGGAATTACGCTATTCCTAGGGGTTAAGTGGAGCTATTGCATGGATACTTCAGTTAGAACTCATGTGACAGAGTTTGGTGGAGTTGATTGAGGAAGTTAGTGGAGTTGTATTCAGTTTAACTAATCTAAACATAGTTGAGATATTTGTATTCAGTTTAACTAATTGATACAATTAGTGAGAGTGGTTTGAATTAATTATTAATTAATTCACTAATTATAAACTCATTAATCAACTAAAGAATACATCATTTAACTTCAGTGCATGGACAGTTTCAGTGGAGACCAGTGCAAAAATAGGTGAAAGAGCAGGTTAACTATCAGTTGTGACTATACAGTTTCTATTTGCAACACACAGATAGGTGGAGTAGCCCATGAGGATTGCGCAGTTCAAGCCAGGTAGTTTATCTATTTAATGAAGCCATCCCATAGCATTAATTATGCAATAAAGGCTGGCTATCAAGTGGCAAAATATTGGAGCATGTGTTTTGCTAGATCTAGCTTGATAGTGTGTAGCAATTGAGGTTGTGCATGAGAGCTTGTGAGGAGCTTTGTACTATGATTGTTACATGATCTCCATGACATATAATATACAGATAGTTGGGGTTTTCAGCTTTAAAATTTCCCATTAAATACTGTGTTCATATGTGTGATTGTTTGTGGTTTTAATGTATGCATGCAATTGATTTTATTTCCGCATGTGATGATCAATGGTAGAATAGATTCTGTATTATGCATGAAGCTAAAATAGTGTGTGATCAGGATAATATCAGTGAATAATATATCAGTTATTCAAATTTCTACATATCAAAATAAGATGAGGTAAATTTTTTAAAGAAACTTCAACTTGGGACTGGAAGGTTCAGAGGTAAGCTTCCTTTCAAATGTTTTGGTTGTGGAAGAGTGGGTAATTATGTTTCTAAATGTCCTCATAAAGGTAATAATGATAAGGGAAAGGATATAAAAAAATGTAATAGGAGATGATTTGACAATAGAAAAAGTTATTATACTTGTGAAGATAGTGATGGCTTTTCAAATAACGAAGAAGGATAATTTGATCAAGATCTTAAACTGCTCATGGCATTTGAAAAGGAAACTAGTGAGGCTAAAGATAATTTTATGGATGCTTTAAAAAAAAATGATTTCCTTGAATAAATCACTCAAATCAAAATATGCTTGGAATAAAACAAAATATCCATAGATACTCTAAATAATCAAATCATAGAAAAGTGGAAGCATAATGAGAAGTTAGAATGTAAAATAGTAAGCCTAAGAAAGGAACTTGAGAAAGTAAAAACTCTAAATCTTAGATTTGCTAAAGGATTTGAAATCTTAGATGAAATTATCAAGGTTCAACACTCTCCTCTTGTGAAGATAGGTCTTTGATACATTGGTGAATCTTCTCAGTAAGAAAAATTCTCAACCACAAGCTATCTAAATGCAACAAAATTTAGTCAGCAAATTTTCATCACTCAACAAAAGAACAAATAAAATTCTTAGGTAAGGCATGTTCATTCGAATTCAAGGATGAACAATAATAGAAGCAGCTGTCAAAAGGTAAATAACACTAGAAGTTTCTATGATCGCATAAATTTCTTCTTTAATGGAAAATGTTTCCCCTGTCATAAATTTGGTCACAAAGTTTCTCGATGTGTTGCATACAAAACTATTATGACCAGAGAAGCAAGAAAACAAAAAAATGAGACATGAACAAAGAAGAACACTTATAGCAATGTTTCTCCTCTTCAAGAAAAAATTGAATGTTCATTTTGCAATAACTTTGGACATGAGGAATTTGAATGCAGGAGCAAACTATAGCCAAAAGAACAAATATCCACAAATTCTAAGGTATGGAGAAGGAAGGAATTACAATTTGAAAGCTATGACATAGCTTTATTTGTAGAAGGAGAAGAAAATCATTGGTACATTGATAGTGGATGTTCAAAACACATGAAAGGTGATGAAGACAAACTCATTTCGTACAATGCATTTAGAGAAGGAAAAGAATGTCACTTTTGGAAATGAATCTCATGTTTTCATTAAGGGTGAAGGATTTTTTTTTCTAAAAGAAAGGGTTAAAGCTAGTAATTTTTTGTATTTTGATGGATTAAAGCATAACTTGTTGAGTGTCAACCAAACGTGTGACCAAGGAAATGAAGTTGTCTTCCAATCAAAAGAATGTGTGGTTCATGAACTTGACAAAGGAAAAAACATAATAAAATGAACAAGAACACCAAGAAATCTGTATATATTGAAAGGTGGCCAAGAACAAGGTTATCTAGGAAAATCTACAGAAAACTAGTTATGGCATAGAATATTAGGACATCTAAGCTTTTCTCAAATAAGAAAATCAAGCAAACTCAAAGTTTTTTGTGATTTACCCAACATCACTTTACCAGAAAGTACCATATGTAAGTCATGCCAATTCTGTAAGAAAACTATATTTCAATTTAACACCAAAGAAGGATTAGCAAGTAAGCCTCTTGAACTTATACATATTGATTTGTGTGGACCTGTAAGGTAAAAGTCACCTCGTGGAGAACAATACTATATCTTATTCATTGATAGCTTTTCTAGAATGTGTTGGATCAGTTTATTGAAACACAAAGATGAAGTATTTGAAAAATTTAAGGTCTTCAAAGATTTAGTTGAAAATGAATTATATCTAAAAATAAAATGTCTTAGATTTGACCGAGGAGGAGAATACATGTCAAATGAATTCTTTGATTTTTGTTAACAATATGGAAAAAAAAAAAAAGATAATTCTTTGTAGCTGGAAATCCACAAAAAATGGCATGGAAGAAATAATGAATAGAAAAGTTCAACAAATGGATCATGCTATGCTTGATGAATCCAAGACTCCTAACACCTTTTGGGGTGAAGTTGCACATACCACAGTAAATATTCTCAACAAGGCTCATGTTCATGTGAATATTGATAAAACTCGTTATGAACTCTGGTATGGTAACACTCCCACTGTGAATCACTTTAGAGTTTTTGGAATAAAATGTTTTATAAAAAATAACAACAAAAAACTTGGTAAGTTTTAACCCAAAGAAGATGAAGGAATACTTCTTGGCTATTCTTATAGAAGTAAAGGATACAAATTCTACAATAAGAGACTTTAGAAAATTGTTGAATGTATTAATGCTGTGATTGATGAAGCACACAGAGCTCCTAAAAGTGAAATAAAACAAATGAGGATGATGATGATTAATGCTTTCCTACATCAACTCACAATGATATAGAAGAAGAACCTAACGAAGCATCAGAAGAAGATACATCAGAGAGAGAAAAGGCTCCATCGAGGTATGTTCAAAAGAATCATCCAAAATATCAAATTTTTGGAGAAAAGGAATCATGGGTACAAACAAGAAGAACACTTGTGGGATCTCCTAGTTATCTAGCACTATTATCCACCATTGAACCATAAAATGTAAATCAATCTAGTAAATATGAATGTTGGATGAAGGCCATGAATGAAGAACTGGATCAAATTGAAAAGAATAATACTTGGGAATTGGTTCCAAGGCCCCATGATAAAAATGTTATCGGAACAAAATGGATATTCAAAAATAAGTTAAATGAAAATGGAGATGTAATTAGAAAAAAATATAGACTTGTTTTTAAAGGTTATGCTCAACAATAAGGTATAGAATTTGAAAAAAAAAATTGCACCAGTAGCCAGACTTGAAGCCATAAGAATCTTTCTTGCATTTTCAAATTTTCAACTTTTCAAAGTTTTTCAGAGGGATGTCAAATCTGCCTTCCTTAATAGTGATCTGGAAGAAGAATTTTATATATAACAACCAGAAGGATTCCTCCCAGGGAATGATGAAAAACTTGTTTGCAAATTGAAAAGGGCTATATATGGGCTAAAACAAGCTCCATGGGCATGGTGCTATCATCTTGACAAATATCTTCAACAACAAGGCTTCACAAAATGATTTGCAGACAATAACCTATACACAAAAATTTAGGATAACAAACTGTTAATTATTTTTGTTTATGTTGATGATATAATTTTTGGGAGTAATGAAGAATCCATGAGTCAAAAATTTTCTTCTATTATGCAACAGGAATTTAAAATGTATTTACTTGGGGAACCAACATATTTTCTTTGTTTACAAGTAAAAAAAGAAAAATTTGGCATCTTTCTTTCACAAACCAAATATCTCAAGCAGATTCTAAAGAAGTATGGGATGTAAGACTGCAAACCTGTGTGCACTCCAATGATGACCGGATGTAACCTCAATTCTCATGATGATTCTCCCATGGTAAGACAACCAGAGTATAGATCTATGTTTGGAAGTCTTCTTTATCTAATAGGTACTAGACCAGATATCATGCATGTGGTTGGGATCATTAGACGTTTCCAAGCCAATCCAAAGGAATCACATCTTCATGCAGTAAAAACAATATTCAAATATCTCCAAGGAACTCAAGACTTTGGTCTATGGTATCCCAAAAATTGTGATCTTAACCTTCATGTTTACACAGATGTAAATTGGGCTAGTAATGCTGATGACCAGAAAAGCACTAGCAGAGGTGCATTTTATATGGGGCCCCGATTAGTATCTTGGTTCAGCAAGAAACAAAGTTCCATTTATTTATCTACAACAACAATATAATATATGGTTGTTGCATCATGTTTCACAGAACTTATATGGATGATGCATACATTAAAATACATTCAAATTAAATGTTCTCCACCCATCTCCATCCTATGTGATAATACAAGTGCTATTAGTATCTCAAAAAATCATGTTATGCACTCCAAAACCAAGCATATTCATAGCAAGTATCACCTTTTACAAGAATAAGTGCTTGAGAAAAAGGTTAAATTGGAGTTTGTTCCCTCCAAAGAACAAGTTGTTGACATATTTACTAAACCTCTTCCCAAAGAAGCATTTGAATATCTCAGACATAAACTGGGAGTTCTCTCTACCTCATTATGTTGTTAAACTTATCTGATTTGTTTTCAGATGAATAATTTCGATACGGAGGTTGATTGACGCATAGTCGCATATATACGCAAGTCTCTCTTCATACAGTCACGTATGGATATTTCTATCATAAAATCAGTGGTAAATCTCCTTAACACACTTTTCCATTTTGTTGAAAGATATGGTTTGTCTCTATTGATCAGGTGTTGATGGGTACAGTCTGTGGTTATGGTTTTCAAGTTACATTTTATTCTTTGATATTTATTTTCTTGATGAAGATGCTTTGATAAATTGGTTGTTGAAAATGTTAAGGAAGCACAGGTTTAGGGGGAGCATTAGCCTTGCTGGGTATAATGCATTGTTAGCATTATGTTGGTTGCTGAATTATGTTCGATGATCCCTCTCTATTGAGGTCCTTTGGTCTTAGTTATAAAATTCATATCTGTAATTTTATGTAAGGGTCATGTTGAAACCTATGATGTAAACATTGTCATATTCAGTCATGTATGGAATTTTTCAAATATGTAAACCCACTTGGTTGGGTGCTTGAGTTACAAATGTAAACCCACTTGGTTGTGTAGTTGAGTCAAATATGTAACACCGCTTGGTTGGGTGATTGATGTAAGTATGAGTCCTTGGTGATAGGAAAGGTCATAGAGTCGTGTATTTCATCGAAAATATATTTGAATATTCAACATATTTTTAGGGGGAGCATGGTCCATATAATGCATCTCAGATCTCTCGAACTATTGTACCTACAAGGAAAGAGAAACCTTGTTCAGCATTGGTCCACCTTTTCCCTTGATGTCAAAGGGGGAGAGTAATTTGGTGTTTTAATAATGCTTATGTTGATGTGTCTATAGGTTGTGATGATCAAACTCCAACATGGTTGCCATCAAGTCCAAAGGGGGATATTGCTGGCATTATGATTGCATGTGTTGTCCTTGATGGAAACCCACTTGTAAAATACCAACTATATTGGTTCTAGATAAGCACAGTGATGGAAAAAATGTCAAAATGATGGGACAGAAGTTTTATAGATCAGAATCAGAAGATGGATAAAGAAAATATTTAAGGAACTATATGCGAGTTGGTCAAGAAAAAGTCACGTATACACGTGGGTACATCAAAGAAAAGTCGTGTATGATCTAGTGCACTAATTTTATAATACCATGGGTCCTTTACCATGGTATTAGCCCACAATATTGAGCACAGTAACGATTATTTGATCCCGTCCAAGAATACCATCGACGCTTGTGTGGTTTTGGCTCATGGTATTGGCTAAGGCTCTCACTATATAAGCAGGTAAAGATCATAGTGCTAAGTGTGCATGATTATTTGAATTGAATGAATATTTCAATCTAAAGTATATCTGCATGGAATGGGCTATAATCAATAGATAGATCTGATATTATGATGCACTCATGAATACAATAATGGATCAGGCTCTCTAGACCTTGTTGTGGAAGTAAATCCCCTCTGCGGATAGAGGTGATCCCACTAGCCCTAGAGTGGGTCTAGCAAAAATCGAAACATGAAAAGCTATTGATTCCTAGTTACAAAAGATGGAATTGTGATAGATCACTTACCATGATTCCTTCGCTGCTGTTTTCTAAGAAGAAGTGGCGCTTCCATTCCTAGCTGGACAAGTCACAATCCATGAGCTTGCTGCATCCAGATACCTGTACACATGCAAAGAAGAGAGACAACATGCAACATAACATTCCACACTTTATAACTATCGATCAGTGAGAAAGGAACGAATGAAATTTCATTATATAATGGAAAAACACAATCATGGAAACAATAGCAGAGTCATTTATATTAAGATACGAGATAATGATTACAACTGGTGCTCTGACATCATGATCTTCCTTTGACAGGATTCCAGCGGTACGTGTCTCACAAAGCTCGTCAGGGGTTTGACAAAACTCTCTCTCTCACAAGGTTCTCCTTAGCTCTTCTCTTGGTTGTCACTCAGCTATAATTTCCTTCCCAAAAGTTCAGCTAGCTAGCAAATGGAGAGGGCAGGCTTTTATAGAGAGAGAAGGAGAGGTTAGGCTCCCTATAATCATGGGGGAGAGTCCTATCTCTTAGGAAGGTTCCATGAGAGGTGGAAAAACTCTTCCTAAACAAGGAGATCCAAAGCCAAACAGCCCAACCTCTTTTTGATGATTCATTCTCGAGGTGGCTAAAGGAAATTCTGCCTCAATTTGTTAAAAAAAATTCCAAAACAGGTTGCCGTGAGCACAACACAAGGATAGAGCACCAGATGGTGCACCCACTAGTGTATGTTTCCCCCATTGGCATGAGGGATGAACTGGCTACTCGTACCAATGCTAAAACATGGGTTTTTGGGGCTTTTCTAAGGAAATGTTCTCAAAGAGAATTCTTTCCCTTATGCAGAAGGATGCCATCAAGGTGTTTTCAGGAAATTTTACTATTCACAGGTCACGAGAATAGTCCTCCAATGTATGGGACAAGGGATTGCAGGGACAGTGACAAAATGTTGTGTAACAGACCTGAAATGACTATGTATTTGCATGATCTGTTTATGATCTGTTTAAATCTGTGGTCTGGCGCATGATTGTTGAAGTGAATGGTGTGATCAAATTAAGTTTGTAGTTCTAAATTGTTGTGAAGTCTTGAATTATTTATATATCTATACACGGGTTAGTCAGGTTGAAGGCATGTATACACACGGGTTCGGCTCTGCAAAGGCACGTATGCAAGCTAGGGTTTCTCTGCAGAATGCTGAAGGAAATGTCTGATCAATTTTGTTTTATTTTGATTGTCTGTCAAAGATTTATTCATATAGATATAGGTTTTTTGAATACTAATTATGATGCTAGTTGATTGTGTATAAAGATCAGTGATTTTTTATTGCAAATTGATGGATGCTACTAACTGTATAAGGGTTCTGTAACTTTGACAAAATATGTCTGAATATCTCTGACCTGTTATGAGTTTGGTTAGAGCTCTAATCTCAGTATTTAAATATATATATGCAGGTTCCTCCACAGAAAAGCGCGTATACACATGGGTTGCCATAAGTGAATTCGTGTATAAATTTGTTTTATGAATGATCAGAGTTGCAGTTGATTATGTCTGTTGATGCAGAATTCTATGTTTAATTATGTGGTATTGTATCAGTGATTTCACTATTCTGTTCAAATTTGTTTGATGGTTTTTTCTTTTGATCTACAAGTTGTGTTGAATTAAAGCCTGTTGGATCTAGTATGAAAATTTATGAAACGTGGTTTGAAATGGTTCTGAGGGTTGGAACCTTCAATGTGGAAGTTGAAGCTTCATACCAGTAGGAGTTGGTGATCAGATCAGGGGGTTGAATCTCCCTTCCAGTGGTGGCTAGTAAACGTGATTAGGGGGTTGGAGATCCCTTCCATTAGTAGCTAGAGAACGAGAGAAGGTCACAAACCTCTACAGGTGGATTCTTGTGTTCTAGTATGAGTCTGTGCTAGTACAAGAATGTGAGCATAGAGACGACAACACCGGTGGTTTTCTCCCGACTTGGGTTTCCACCTTAAATCCTGGTGTTCATGTGTGTTGCTTATGTGTGATGATTTATTATGTTCTTACTACATATGTTTACTGCTTACTAAATTTCTAATTAATGAATGATGAACTAGGCTAAGTAAAGTTTCTAAGGATTTATCTAAATATTAAGTGCTCTGGGTATACGCAAGTTTCCTTACAGAAATTTGTGTGAATACGCTAGTTGGATTAATTAAAGTTGTGTATATAAATCAGTAAAATAAAGTAAATTATTGTGAGTTTTAAATACTGATTCACCCCCACCCCCGTCAGTATTTTTCCCAACAATAGACACATGTCAACTCAAGGTTGAGTAGCGAAGGAATTACACATATCCTTCATTTTGGACTATCAAATACACCTCTGGAAACAACAAGATATTTCATACTAGCCAATAAATAAAATCCCATCAATTTGAATAACACTAATTCTCTCATTTCATCGAAAATTTTGAAATCATCTTGCATCTCCAAGTATTTACAGAGCACATCAAGGATATTATATGTCATAATATCTAGGCTCCAACCTACCTAGATCATCTCACTATTAAAAATTTAGGGTTATTTGTGTTGAATATTGCAACAAGAAACAGTGAAGGAGGCATCCTAAAACATCATCCTTGATCCTAGTTGGAAAATAATCACCTAAACTAGGTGGGGCCCACACAGGTGATTTTTTGCGCAAAGTCTATTTTTAGACATGTCGATCATATTCTATGAGTTGCAGGATGCTATTTGTGGATGGTTGGCCAAGTTGGAAAAATAGATGGACTTCTATTTTTAGACATATTGGGCGGAATCTATTTTTAGATTGCCAGTCTAAAAATAGATATGTCGAATATTATTAGCTCTTAATAATATTTGGACTCTAAACATTATCTTATTCTCTTGAGCACTTCAGTTAAGTGCACAGATGTGACACAGGAGCTGATAGAAGGAATTACGCTATTCCTAAGGGTTAAGTGGAGCTATTGCATGGATACTTCAGTTAGAACTCATGTGAGAGAGTTTGGTGGAGCTGAGAAGTAGTTGGTGGAGTTGTATTTAGTTTAACCTCGCTAGACTCGCTTGAGCTAGTTGCATCTAGTCTAACTAAATGATACACTAGTGAGAGTGGTGAATTAATTAGTTAATTAATTCACTAAATAATAACTCATTAATCAACTGAAGAATACATCAGTTAACTACAGTGCATGGCAGTTTCAGTGGAGACCAGTGGAGAGATAGGTGAAAGAGCAAGTGTGACTATCAGTTGTGACTATAGTGTTGCATTGTTTGCACCACATATTCATTAAATATGCCTATGAGGATTGCGCAGTGCAAGCTTGGTGAATTCGAGTTCATTCAGAGCCATTCTTCAGTAGGGATTGCGCAGTAGACGCAAGCTAGAAAGTGGCAAAGATTGGTGCATGGATTTGCAAGATCGAACCTGATTAGTGTGTAGTGATTGTATTGTACTGAGAGCTTGATATGATCAGCTTTGTATGAGGATTGTTACATGATCTCTATGAAATATATTATATACAAATAGTTGTGTTTTTCAGCTTCAGGCTTTCCCATTAAACAACTGTGTTAATGTGTGTGAATTTTTATTTTTTCATGTGTGCATTGCAATTGATTTAATTTCCGCATGTGATGAATTATAGTGGAAGGATTTTGTATTTTGAAAGAAGATAAATATTGTGAGATCAGGAGAGTCTGGATATATGCATTCTTATTATATATAATTTTTACATGGTATCAGAGCAGTTGATCATTGGAGCAGATTGCAATTATTGAAGCGGTTGAGTTTTCTGCTGGTGGAATTCGAATTTGCTATAGTGTTTTCTTCGTTTCGAAGTTGAGCATTCATTGAAATGTATTTCAACGGATTGCGATTGGAGTATGCCCTTGATGGGAGCTCGAATTATATTTCATGGAAGGATAGGATGGAGGTGGTGTTGGATGATAATGGGCTGAAGGAGTTCATCGATAGTGATGTTCCTAAGCTGGGTTCTAGCGATGTAGCCGCACTTGACGCATGGAAAAATAAGGTAGCAAAGTGTCGAAGGATTCTTTTGGAAGGTGTGAAGGACCACATTGTGTCTAGCCTTCATGGTAAAGCCACTCCATTCTTAATGTGGAAGGCTTTGACAGACTTGTTCCAAAGCAGAAGCGACTAGAGGAAGTTGGCGCTTAAAGACAAGCTCGGAAAAATAAAAATGGAGAATAATGACACTATTCCGGTATACTTGACAAATTTTTTCCACTACGGGGATGATATTGGGTGTGTAGGAGTTAGTGTGGATGAAGAAGACTTGGTGAGCTTGGCTCTCCTTGGGCTTCCGAAGAGTTGGCATAGCTACGAAGACTCTGTCAATGGATGGAAGAAACTGCCAGGATGGGAGTGACTTTGGTCGAATCTTGTGCAGGAGGAGATAAGTCAGGATACCAGGGATGGATCTTCATCGAAGAATGAAGATGAAGAATGTTACGCTTTGGCTGCCAAAGCAAGGAAAGGGAAGGGGAATAAAAATCCTTTTCAATCCGATGCGGATGGCAAAGAGCGTGACATGTCCAAAGTGAAGTGTTTTCACTGTCACAAACATGGGCATTTCGCCACTAATTGTCCACAGAAGAAGAAGAAAAAGCAGGCTGCTGGAGCTGTAGCTGGTGAGGCTCTTGCCTCGCAATTTGAGCTTGAATTCTCATTGATCGCATGCATGGTGTCTAGTGCATTGGGATCGGGGTGGTACTTTGATAGTGGTGCTTCCTTTCACATGATGGGAGATGTGAACCTTTTCAATAACTTGGTGGAGAAAGATCTCCAGTTTCATATTGAGTTGGGTGACAATGGAAGATACAATGCGACCGACATTGGTACCATTACCTTTCAGAGGGAGTCAGGTAAACTCATTATCTTACAAGATGTAGTGCATGTTCCAGGTTTAAAGAAGAATTTAATCTCAGTCACAATGTTAGAGGATAAAGGGTATGATGTTGTCTTTAGTGAAGGAAAATTTTTCCTTCAGTACAAAGCAACAGGACAAGTCAAGAAGGTTGGGATTTGAGCAAAGAATCTCGACAAACTTGAAGTAGATGGGATTTCTGCGGAGCTTCCTACTATTGGGAAGTGCAAGAAAGCCATGCAATTGAAGCTTTAGAGGGAGCTGGATTTGCATGCAGGTAAGAGTGAAACTCACGATGTGGAGCAACCACAAGATGAGGACCATGTAGTGGGAGGAACCACTCATGCAGATAAATTTCATGCCAGATGGGCAGAGGGAGTGCATGAAGCTATACCACCAGGTGAGAGGTGGGGTGACATGCACAGGTTATCCCAAGAAGAGATTTTTGGGCATGATTCATTGATATGGTGTGGATATCATGGATTGAACTTGGCTACGAGGTGCCCATAGAGCAGCAATAGCATGATCATTTGGATTGATGCAGGAATATCAAAGTGACAGTGTCAAATAATAGAGCCCAGTTCAGAGTTGACAGCAAGTGTAGAGTGCATGAGTGCAGAGTTCAACAATGCAGTGGTTCTTGAAGACATGTGTAGTTGGTACCAGAAGAATTCAAATAATTTTATGATAAATGCATAAATACTGATTGATTTGTTTGGAGCCTTTCAGTTTCGGAAGAGTTGCAGAGCAGATGCATGGAGTTGCAGGTCGCTTGCAAAGGTTGCAAGGCGAATGCATGGAGTTGCATGTCACATGCAAAGACAGTCCTTTCTTGTTGAGAGGGAGTGTTGAATATTGCAACAAGAAATAGTGAAGGAGGCATCCTGAAACATCATCCTTGATCCTAGCTGGAAAATAATCACCTAAACTAGGTGGGGCCCACACAAGTGATTTTTGGCGCAAAGTCTATTTTTAGACATGTCGATCATATTATATGAGTTGTGGGATGGTATTTTTGGATGGTTGGTCAAGTTGGAAAATTAGATGGAATTCTATTTTTAGACTTATTGGGCAGAGTCTATTTTTAGATTGCTAGTCTAAAAATAGATATGTCGAATATTATTAGCTCTTAATAATATTTGGACTCTAAACATTATCTTATTCTCCTGGAGAACTTCAGTTCAATGCACAGATGTGGCACAACAGCTAACAGAAGGAATTAAGCTATTTCTAAGGGTTTACTGGAGCTATTGCATGGAGGAATTTAGTTAGAACTCATGTGATAGAGTTTGGTGGAGTTGGAGAAGTAGTTGGTGGAGTTGTATTTAGTTCAACTCAGTTAGACTCACTTGAGGTAGTTGTATCTAGTCTAACTGATTGATACAATAGTGAGAGTGGTGTGAATTAATTAGTTAATTAATTCACTAAATAATAACTCATTAATCAACTAAAGAATACATCAGTTAACTACAGTGCATGGTAGTTTCAGTGGAGACCAGTGGAGAGATAGGTGAAAGAGCAAGTGTGACTCTCAGTTGTGACTATAGTGTTGCATTTTTTGCACCACACATTCATTGGATATGCCTATGAGGATTGCGTAGTGAAATATTGGTGAATTTGAGTTCATTTAGAGCCATTCTTCAACAGGGATTACATGGTAGAGGAAAGCTAGAAGGTGGAAAATATTGGTGCATGGATTTGCAAGATCGGGCCTGATTAGTGTGTAGCGATTGTATTGTACTGAGAGCTTGAAATGATTAGCTTTGTATGAGGATTGTTACATGATCTCTATGACATATATTATATACAGATAGTTGGGTTTTTTAGCTTCAGGCTTTCCCGTTAAACAACTGTGTTAATGTGTGTGAATTTTTATTGTTTCATGTGTGCATTACAATTGATTTAATTTCCGCATGTGATGAATTATAGTGGAAGGATTCTATATTTTGCAAGAAGATAAATATTGTGAGATCAGGAGAGTCTGGATCTATGCATGCTTATTGTATATAATTTCTACACTTTGGTCACACTTTATAATTGAATAAAATTATATTGAAGGTCTAGGTATTGGTCTTAAATATAGATTTGAGTTGTTGGTAACACACCAATATCTATTGCATCAACACTTTGCTATGTTTGATCCTTCATGAAATATTTTTAGATATAATTTTGTTTTTTTTTCCTCCCTCTAGAGTCTACATTGCATATCTCATCGTTGATCACACATGAGAAACATCCAAGAGATTTCAAGGAAAACATTCTTATCACTTTTGAGAAAATATTATACATTTCCATTGTATTCCTTCACTTGAATGAATTGAAAAACAATGGTAATAATATCATATCCATCACCACTTTCATTTTATTAAGTAAATAATTTTTCTATCCCACTTCCATTATCTAGAACAGAGACAAACACACCGAAGTTGGTCAGTAATGTGTCACTTGTAGAAGTTTATTTTGATTTAGCAAGAAGGCATTAGTTTTGGAAGCCTTCTTAGAAACCAATTTTAGCCAAGCCTTTCTATCTTACATTCATGTTGTGATAAAATTGATGTATCAGAATTGTATCAAAGAAGCCCGCACTTCAATCCATATGTTTGTGAAAACCCTCTTAATAAAATCATGAATCTCAAGAAAATTAAAGCAAAAATATATGTGAATACTTTATGGGTTGTAATACATAACTTACACAACATTTAAACTTGTTCCTTATGTCAGGGGTGTTATCACACCCCCCTCCCCCCTCGCTTCCCAAGGCTAAGAATGAAGCTGAAGGAAGGTAACCACAAACCAACCTTTAGGTGAGGAAGCTAGCCCTACCACAACTAGAGAGGGCTCTCTCAACGTAACTTTGCAGTCAATGAGATCACTGAATATATTGAAATTATTCTAGTTATTATGCTCGGTATATTAGGGTTTTTGGTTGTTTGAAGTTTTGCTGGATAGGAATGATAGTTAAGGAACTAGGTCTAGGGTTTGTTAGATTGCAGAGGCAAGGATGTCAGATGAGGCCAGGTAGGTAAGGTTAGAAGCATGCTTAATTTGTCATTGTGTATATTTTGAACAAAGAGAGAGTCGGAATGGGTATTAAAATGAATTCATTCATCAAAAGAGCAGAGACATGTTCATGTAAATCTTATAAAAATAGAGCATGGAAATCATGATTTATGTCTATAAACTGATAAGACTTAACATAAAGAAACATATATATGGAATATGGATAACATAAAATTCAACATGATAATTTTAAAGATAAAAAAAAATTCTCAAAAGCATACCACTGGAGTCTCAACACTATGTCTGCAACACTATCTTTGATTTCATTTAGAAAAAAATATTGTACAATAGCTCCACTGCAAATAACAATTATCCAACCCTTCAAATGACTTGAAGTGGAATAGTTATAGAAATAGAGTTCATGACACCTCACAGGGTCAAAACATATCCTAAAAGCATCATAATTACATCATATGAGTCAATTCCTAGAATATAGGAAATTTAGAAACTATCCCCTAAAATGTAGCTAAAGACTAGGAGTGTGTGTCTCCTTCATTAAATTACATGTTTCCTCATCATAAGAGGAAAAAAAAACTCAAATAATCAAATGAAGCCTCATGGGATAGATTAGCATTGAATTCTAAAGTTTTTCTGGCTTGACAGCTATTTGAAGGGAATCCAATACAGAAACGTAGCACCATTAGCGGAAGTGTCACGCCTGTTCAAAGGTGATTATTACCCACTTTAAAGCATCCAATTGCAAGTTTGAAGGTTGGGATTAGTATCGATACATTTTTACTTTCCAATTCACCTTAAAATTTGATAAAATACCCATAGTGAAGACTTCCAAAACTTGGTTTTCCCAACCTCACTCCAGAAGTGTCGCGCTTGGTCAAAAACATTGGAAGAAACATGAAAAAGAGGTAATTTTTTGGCTTTTTCTCCAAAACCAAGATGTTTCATAAAAAAAAAAGGCCTAATCTGGATTGTGCAATTGAAATACAATCAAACCGTCTAGGCCATTATTCATTTGAGTGCTCTGAGAAAAAGCGTCGCACCACTGCGCGACACTTCTATGGAGACCAATTTTCTTGAATTTTCCAAAAATCACCAAAAATGCCCAAAATGCTCAAAATTTGTCAAAATTTTATGATGCCTATGGATGAAAATCTAAATATCCAAGGATGCCTTAGAAAATAGGTCTAATTTATCCATCTCTTTGAGCTTCCTTAATTTTTTTATTCATTTGTTTGAGTCTAATTTGGGAGTTTTTTCTTTTTTTTTCTCTATCGCAATAGTGATTTTCCATATGTCTCTGGAGAACATTGTTATTTTTTTATTTCTTCAGAAGCTTCTCAAGTTGTCCATTTACCCTTTCAAGCCAATACTCTCTATCTTGATTGATTTTAGCAAGAATTAGCTCATCAAAAGTTTTCCAACCTGATTTAGGAGTTGTTTCTCCTTCTTTCTGAAACGCCCTCTTGAGACCTCTTGTCCTTTGTCTCCTTGCTTTTGTTTCAACTTCTGCATCCTCCAACTAATCATCATATACAAATTATTTTCTTTTACCTTTATCTGTCTCAATATGCACATTTGGCTTGTCTTGGAGGTTAGTTTCACTGTTAACTGAAGATTCTCTTGTTGTAGGAATTTGATATGAGAATTTGCCATTGAGAAAATCTCCCTCAACTCTGCTATCTCTTCATATTTTTCCTTTATGATTTCCTCAACTTATTTATCCTTCACATGCTCTGCCATGTCAACCTCTAGGGGTGCTTGTTCATCATGCTACTACAAAGGTGACTCACCATCATGACTAGGTGGTTGCTCTATTGTTTGTCTTTGCTCAGATGTAGTTCCAGGTGAAAGTACACCTTTGATGGTCTTAGGAGAAAAAACCATCCTCTTAAATTTCTCATAGGTTTGAGTGATCTCAACCCTAGGTGCTTATGAAACCTTTGCTTGCTTGCTTGAAGAACCAACTTCCTTTAGATGTGCTTATTGTTGTCGTTCCTAGAGACAGCCTTGAGTTGTGAAAGACCAGTGCCTAGGATATCTTATATAGCAAGGAGCGTATGGTATAACAGGGGGAGTTATCAACAAAAATCTCTCATGCTATCTCCTGAAAATAGGAAATGTTGATTTTAATGGGACCAAAACCTTCAAAAACTTGACACAGGGAAAGGAATACTGCAGAGGCAATGTGAAAAACTCCAATATAAAAGCGACAAACAATTCAGAGACAACTTACTGTAAAGAGGGCCAATTCAGAAATACCTCACAAAAATACATTATCAAAAGGTGTTTGTTGTGTATGAAATATTAAGAGAATACTAGCTGTCATTGGGACGATATCTAGATACACAATATCACCATGTAATGGGCTTACCAATCTAAGAATCCATACATGACAACAGCGTTTTAAAAATAAACTCCCAAAGAAACTAATATAGAAGAAATATGGTTTGAGTGAATAGTGAAACAATATATCATGCCTGAGCCATATTTAAAGCGCTTGACTAATTCGAGCATGGGTATCAACTAGGATAAATCCATACCAAAAACCAGTGAGCCACTCGCATTCCAGAAACATGATACAATAAAGGCGGATGAAACGAAATGATCAACCAAAATAGTACATATGAGAGAAAGTTACACACTGTGAGACATAAAAGACCAGAATCCTCTTTAGAGACGGAACTCCTCCTCACTGAAACCCAATGGGCTCTGTACATTGATATGAGATTTTTTTACAAAATGCATACAAAAATCCTCTTACTGCATAGCTTTCTGATAAAATATGGAACCCTCAAAAATCTATTCTTCGGGCGTTTTATAGAAGGAAAAGAAAACCTAGTAAAGAAAGTTGATGATGATCATTTAATTTGCCTCATTAAGACAGGATGGCGGAAATGTGCATGCCCATACTGCTTGATGACTCTGTAGTGTTGTATGTACTCTATGGCATGCTTTCTGAAATAAATGAACTGGGTGGAAGTCTCTTCAGGAACACGGTATAGAAATAAAAACAACATGGGCAGTCTGTCCTTTCCTGGAAAGAAAATTCTGCTGAAATGCAACCTTGAGGGTATTGTTTTCCGTGCATAGACCTTCTGAGTGATCTATGGGGTCTTTGATCTAGTACTCTACCTTCAAGTGGTTAGTTTAAGGCTCCAAAATCTTCAATTACATGCCTTTAACTCTCTACCTTCCACTGATACTCTTTGTCTGCAATATTAATGTCTCCGATAACGAAATCTGTTCTTTGAATGACTCTGGAGGGTTTGACAGAGTTTAAATCTGCTTCTTTAATGGAGGTCATTTCGTAACAGATTCCTAGGCATTTTTCCATAATTCTAGCCTCTGAAAAATGGTCCTTTACGGTGTTCTCTGTTACTGTAATTAAGACTGTGAATCATGGTGAATCACTGCCGCTCGTACCCTACAAAATACACAAAATCGTCAAGAAAACAAATGCACGGGAAGGTGGATGTAGCGAGGGTAATGAGGATAACAGCGCAACATAGTGAAATGGTGGAAAGTGCAGTGTCATGGAGGAAAAATGCTCTGGTGAAGGTTGGTGGAATGCCGCAATTTGAATTTAAAACCTTTGAAATCAACTTTAGAATGGAATATGTATATGGGATGTGTTAGGGTCCCGTGATTTGGCCGATTGGTGAGCCAAATGATGATGTAACATCAAACCAAGCTTTGGAGCCCAAGGACCTAGCCTTCCTGGACTCAGAGAGGGCTCTCTCTATATGTATAAAAGATATCGGTGTGTTTGCTTATGGTGTTTCTGATATTAGGCTAGTTATGAAGTGAGTTTTTTGATTTTTGGGTTTTTAAGTTTGTGAGGGATAAAACTGATCAAAGATATAAAATGGGCAACAAGAAGTTAGATCAACTGGGCTATGGGGTCAAAAAGGTCAAGGAAGCTATCAGATGATGATGTAAGGCAGCTGTAGGGCCGATTTGATTCAAGGTAGAAAGGATCTTTGGGAAAAATGGAGTAAATGGACATCAAGTTTGTGAAAGACGAGGGATTTCAAGTGTAACTAGTTGATAGCAGACATAAACATGTTATAGCAAGCCATTAATCATGCTAAATGTAACTATGAGCTAATTAATACATAGAAATCTAACATTCCAGCCATGCATAGAAGTATAAGACCCTCTAACTTTGGGAAATGGCTATCAGACTTTGGGGAAAACACTTAAGACGGACTAACAACTCAAAATACTATGCCATAACGCCTAAACACAGTCTTTAAGTTATTGGGCACTTTGACAAACAAACTTTCATAGTTTTAGGCAAAGGGCTAGATCGGGACTAGGCCTCCTTGGTTCAACAAGATGATAGGCTAATAAGTCAAAGAGATAGTTTCATAGATAGAACTATGGATAGCCATAGGTAAGCAGGGCACACCATACATCCTACTCAACATGCATAGAACTTATGAATGAAACTAGCAACAATATCCTTAAGTTACTAAAGAGCAGTTAAGAATTCTTTAGTGCAACTAAGGAAGAAGAAAACATCAAAGCTATGAAGATTCAGGAAATTTGAGGTGCCTCCACGAGCATATCTCAAATTTATTCTCCACTGATCTATAGCAAGCAAGAAACATGTATCATGAATGAAAACTAGAAGACAACAACAAAGCAAGAAACACTATACCATTCTACCATGTCATGGAATCCATCAACAATCCTTCATCATTCATTCAAAAGCATCCAAGAGGCAGTCCAAAATCATAACACAAGTATGTTCTTCAAAGCTCATATGACCAATATATTGCTTCTTCTCTCAAGTTCAGCCTTGTTTTACAATGAAGCCTTGTGGAATAAATAGGCTCAAGTGAGGAAAACCTCATGGTGCAACTAGCTATCCCATTGGCCTAATCAAAATATCTAAACTTGTCCTTGAGGCTTTGCAAAGCCCAAGGCACAAAAATATCTCATAAAATATCTAAAAATTGCTAAAAAGGGGAATTTAATTGACTTTGGAACATTTTCCAAGTGTAAAAATAGCTAAACGCACGTTTGGGAAAAGCAAATTTTTGAGGTTCAAAAATTACAAAAATACTTCAAATTTATATCAGAAAAAGGTCCCCTGACTTGCCGGAAACATTTGGCCACCTTCCCGGTGTCGAAACGAAGCTCATGATGGCTCGTTGGAAAGCTCTCTGTGTCTACTTTCCGGTGCAACTAAAATCACCTCAATCTGATGCCTGGAAGTCTTCCAAATCTGTACCTGTGTGAAAAACGCCAGAAAATTGCAGACTACTGATATGCCGGGCAGAATGAGCAAAAAGTGAGCATTTTTTCACCAATTTGAGGGGGCGAATGATCTCCAAATGCCCTGAAAATCGCTGAGGACCTGATCATGAAATTATGGCATCAACTGGTATCATCCTCCTCCCTTGAAAAATCTCCAAAATGAAATGGCGAATTTATGAGTTTTCGACTAAAAACTCAAAAAATGCCAAAAAAAAAAGTTGTTGAAATGGGCCCAAAATTGGTGTGCATGACCCTCAAGGGTCCCTAGCAACATGCTCCGAAGCTGAGGCAAAAATATCAAGTGCTGATATGCCTTTCTCCTCTTTCCGTTCCGGGCGCTTCCCCTTTGCCTTCTTCAGTTTCTCTTGGGATGCCTTTAGTTTGCGCCGGACAAACTGATTCAACTTTTGAAAGTGATGTGTCCTCTTCCTTTGCAGCTCTAGATCTCTGTTTGCTCTTTCAAGTTTCATCTCCAAGTTTTTTTTGGCTCTTTCTAGCCATGCCTCTTTGTTTTCTTCAATTTCCTGCTCAAGGAGTGCAGTGAGAGGAAAGGCTTGGAGATGGGCTTGTTCTTCTTCTTTCTGCTTTTCCAAGGCTCTTTTAAGCCCTATGGTTCTAGGCCTCTTCCGCCTAGGCTAGTCTCCCTCTTCCTCCTCATCAAACTCACCGATGAGTTCTTCTATCCTCATTTGCGCCTTAGCTGCCTCATTCTTGTACTTGATAGCTCGTGCCTCATGAACTGCTATGTGAACATTCATCTGTTTATTTTGGATCTCCAAGAAATGGTTTAAGTTCCTTTCCCGTTGAAGATCATTTTCTAATGCCTCAATTTTCCCTCTCTATGGATTAGGAGGTTTTCAAGAATACGGGCTTCATTATCGCTATCATCACTTTGGATTCGAATGACAGCCAATGCATCTACATGTTTTTCACTTTCTCCAACCTTGCTTTTCCCTTTGAAGGCCAATCTTGCACTTTTCCTCCTTGGCCTGCTAGTGGGTGACCTCTTGGGAAATTTTCTTTTGCTAGGGACAACTTTTGTCACTTTTGGAGTGGCAGCCTTAGGCCCTTTCTCTCTTGCTGTGCTAGGCTGTGTTCTTTTGGGAGGAGGAGACACAACTGCTTTACCCTTGACATCTTCTTGAAACTGTTTCTCTCCTTGTGGCTGCTGTGTGTCTTCTTCTTGCTGTTCAATTTGCTGCCCCTGTTCTCCAACATCAATTTGCTGTCCTACTTCAATGCCTTGTTCAATTTGTGTTTCAACCTGTTGCCCTTTTTCACCAAAATCAAGCTGCTGCTGTGCTTGGATTTCCTGCTCATTTTGTGGCTCAAGTTGTTTCTCAACTTCCTGCCCAAGCTGCTGTTCCTGTCCTCCAATATCAAGCTGTTGTTCTTCATTTTGTACCTGTTGTTCATCAACTTCTGTTTGCTGCTCTACATCCTTTTCCTCTTGCTCATGACCTTTCTCTTCTTGCTGTCTACTTCCCTCTCCTTCTTCCTACTGCCTTGACTGTTCAGTGGTAATTTTGAGCCTTCTAGGAGTAGGCCTGCTGGACAAAGATATAGGGCGATGAACAGGCTGAGTGGGAGATACATGGACCGGAGGAACAGTAGAGAAATCTGGGTGGCTGATAAAAACATCCCATGGAACCTCCTTTTTCTCTAGCTGGTGTAGGATGATAATTTTGATCAGAGAATGATGGAAAAGAGAAGGTATTTTCAGAGGTGGGGCCTTCTTCTGGACTGTGGATGCCATCTTCTCGATGCTTTTGTATAAAAAGTAAGGAAGATTTAGTTGCCTGTTTCTAGTGAAATGCATCAATAGTCGGACATGGTAGGCATAAACTCGATCAAACCTCCCTTCACAAGTAAAATATTTCATTATGACTTTCATAAGAGGAGCATAGCTGTCAAGAAGATAAGAAAAAGGGAAAATAGCAGTCAAAGCATCTCTATGCTCAGGCTTGATGAAAGGCTTGTAATCTTATAAGTCAAGATGGGCCTGTTTGAACCATTTTTCGCCATGATATGGAATCTTGGTGGCCTTGGACACTGATCTTGGAGAAAACTTGAAATCAAGGTCCGCTACCTGGAAATGCTTGTTCTAGAACCTCAGGGCGCATAGGTGTGTTAATGGCGAAAAAATTTTGACCTCCTGTATCTTCTGGAAGAAGTCTAGACAACCTACTTCATGGAAGTTGAAAAGGATGGATGGATGAACATTAACCTCCTCTGTAGATATTGGCTCATATCTTTTGTGCGGACCACTTCTGTTGTCTTGCCTTGGAGGTATTTTTACCTAAATGTGCTTTTGAAGAAACCAACTGCCTCACTGTGTGTAAACTGCCTTCTTGGAGCCAAACTGTGTCAATTCACTGTTTTGATAGTGAAGAATGTCTTTGGATGACTGCACACTGTTCCCTCACAATATAAATAACCCCTGCTCCCTTAAAAGTTGCCTTCTACCTTGAATGTATCTCTGTCAGTAGATTTCTCAATAAGAGACCATACAGTGAACAGGAAACAACAGTTAGGTGAATTGTCTGTGCAAAGTGTCAAGAAATCACCTTGTTCTTGTGAAGTTTAAAGGTCAACAACACATTTATATCTTTGTCCCAAGGTAGAATTTCCAATCATTACAAACCTACTTTTCCTAGTGTGCCAATGAATCAACAGATTTATGGCTTATGCAATCAACCCTCAGTGCAATCTGACAGTCAATGTCACAGTTCTGGAACAAGGTGACAGAGTAAAAAATGCTCCAAAAGTTTCAACAGAGGGTGTATAAGCTTATCCCTTTCAAAAGCCAAGACTCCTCTTCCAATATAGAATGCCAGTCTTCCTTAACAGAATGCCTCTACAACCTCTAAAAATAAACTTTGACAGTAAGCTTTGAAGAACAGAAAAACCAGTCAGTTAGAATGCTCAGTGAATAACTACCCTTTCTGTGGTTGGTGGAGTAACCTTGCCTTTTGGTATCTTGAGGAATAAAACACCTTTGTTCTTTAATTTAGGAAAAGGTAAGAACACACAGTTTGGCTCAGCACGTACTCTTTCCCTGTAGAGACCTTTAATAGTAATCCTCCACTTAAGCACAGTCTTTTGAACAAGGATATTCACACAGAAACAACTGTTCGTTGTATATGGTGTTGTAGCAGTCTTTATGTGGAGAAGCTCCTTTTCAATATGGGAAACCTGTCTCTTTAGCAAATATCTTTGTATCCCTTAAAAATCAACTTGTCAAACGAGTTTGGAGAGTCACAAAGGCAGCCAAACAGAACATAGTGAACAACTTTCCTTCCTGTGATAGTAGGGGTAACTGTGCCCTGTAGCTTTCAACCAATAAACTGCTCTTTAATCAAGAACCCCTTTTTCTTACTACACTTCACTGTTCTCTATAGGTATGTCACTCCATCAAAAAAAATCATACCACATACATAGCCAACCTCCAGTGTGGGCATACAGTCAAACTCACTGTTATAGAACAAGGTGATAGAGATTTTGAAGAATGCTTTACAATTTCAACCAAGCCTATAGGAGTTTATCTTGTCAAATAGTTAAAGCAACCTTATCAACGTGAAACCCTTGCCTTTGTAGAAAAAACCTTTACTCATCTGAATATCAACTTATCAAAATAAGCCTGAAGAACAAAGACAGTCAAATGGAATACTTATTGAAAAATTGTCCCTTCTATGGTTTATAGGGTTAACTTTTCCTTTTGAAGTTTGGAAGGTATAGGATCTCTTGTCCTTTGATTAATAAAGGTGCAAACACACAGCTCCTAGTTCAACACAACTTCTTTCCTGTAGGTGCCTTTAATAACACATCCAGCATTTAACCACAGTTTTACACCTCGGATCACCACACAGCAAAAACACTGTTTTTTCAGATGTGTTGACAAAGTTTGAAAGATTTGTATGTTGTGGTATGAAAAATTTGTAGCAGTTCAACACACTGTTTTCTTTACACTAATCGGATCCAAACAAACTCCAACTGTATATGGACAACCTCAACTTTGCTTCACCACGGTAGTGAGGGTGTTTTGATGATCTTTTAATAAAAATATAGCTCACAGGTGTTTTGATATTTCAACAGTCAATCAGAAAAACACTATTTTGCCCTCACACCACAGCAGAAAGCAAGTTTCCAGCCTTCATATCACTTGGCACTAACATTTTTGCAAAAGCGAGAGGGTTTTTGGAAATACCTCGAATATGATGAAAAACCTTATTGATGCATTTAGACGGCTCACGGTGTTTTGAATGACTTAGTCCATACGAGATGTGCGCGTGCGGGCTTTTTAGAGTGCGCGCCGAATCGAGTTTGTCGAGTGACTTTGTCGGGTCGGCCGGGTGCGTGTCGGGCGCGTCGCGCGCGGTTATCAGACAGTGCAAAATCTCTCCTGGGCACGTCGCGCAATTTTCCGGGCGCGTCAGCCCCCGGTGAAAAGTGGAAAATACGCAAAACGACCAGAAACACTGGTTCGATCTTTGAGGAGTAACTACGGCCTTGCTTGGGCTTGATGAATTTCAAAATGGAATGAAATCGGCTTTGATATTTGTTTGAAGTTGTTGGAAAAAATTCAGGTCTCGCGGGCAAGACCCAGGTTCAAGAGTTGTGGCCAACAAGGGGTCCGGTGTAGTCTAGGAACACGCCGGCATTTTCACCCTGCTCTGGGAGAGCAGTGCGTCTCACCCGAGGCGTGCCGTGACCACATGCATAAGGGGATGAGATCACTGGTAAGGAATAAACCCGCAACCAAAGAAAGAAAGTGCATCCATCACATATACCAAGTTACACATGCATGATCACTAATTAAGTATTCAGACAGTCGCAACTTAAAATTTTTAAAGCAGTGTAAACACATCAAAACGCATGAACAACACATTGAGACATCAATCCTTCCTTATATTATTCTTCTGGCCAAATACATGGTTACATAGCTTTCTTCTCTGATAACTCACAAGTCAGATACAGATGGGTTTGAGAACAGAAAGGAAGAACATAGAAAGTAAGAACCCATAGGAAGAACCGGTCTGATTCTTCTGCGGCTGCTCTGCACATCCTTCCTCAGGTCTTGATTCTCACGACTTCTCTCACATCCATTCAACCCTCAACAATAACTTGTACTGTGACGACCTCTTTCTTCGGCGGGTGATAAAAACGCTTTTATTCACCCGCTTTCGTCACGGCAGCGGCTTCTCTGTGTCTTCACTTTGGCTTTTCTAGGCTTCTCTTCGATGTCTGCATGTTACAACCACATTTCTGTTGTGTGCTATCACCTTATCTACATTCAATCTCCAGTTATCCAAGTGTAGCGCCACCTAGGTTGCTCATGACTCACAAGTCATGATGGCCGTGTAATAGCTATGTGTATTTGATAGCAACTCAAAAGAGTCCAAAGTTCAAAATGTCTTGTGAAATTCAAGGAAACTTAAACATGGTGAAGGACCCCAACGAAGTATAGTATACCAACGGTCCCCTTTGATTTTTGACTTGGGAGGAGTTCTTTTCAAAAAGTTGTGAAAAAGGTTTGTTTTCTTTTACATCCATATTGGAAACCTCACTTTTCGCAAATGAACTAAATTTCTTTGTTTAATCAAAACACAAAGGTGATGATTCCCTCTTTCAAAGCTCATTTTCCCTTCTTGAAATGACATAATTATTTAGATATATCTTTTTTTAGACTTATTTGTTTTATGTTGAAGAAATACTTCCTCCTGTAATGAGTAGTATATGGATGTCTTTGATGACTTTGAGAACCTAAAATTAAGCCAAAGTATTCTTGTTTTTAATGAGCTTGTAAACTTGTAGGCTTGTTTACTCTTGAAAGCAGTTTGACGGACTTACGTAGGTGTTTCTTCGTAGCCAGATGCAAAAATACGGTTGTATTGCACTTAGGTTCGATCATCCTCATCCCCTTTGAAAAAGGAAGTTCCCTTCACAATTCTTTTTTCTTGGTTGTAACGGTGAAGCACCTCATGGGGTTTTGAATGCCTAGGAGCTATGAAACTCATTTCCATAACCTGTTGAAATATAGTCAATATCATTTGCCTGTGTCATGACTTTTCTTTTAACCCATAGCAGAGTTTGTGTTACTTGGGCTCCAGATTGCTATATTGGAAAGAAAATTTGATAAGGGACCAGTTTAACCTCTGTCCTAATCTGCTGAAGGTTATTTGATGAGCAGGCTTTGACAAAAGCTTTCTCTTATACATGATGACAGGCAAACCAGCTTTGACAACCATTACCGTTTTTACTTCTGTCTTCAACAACACTTTGCTTCAGAAAACTCTAATCACTGTTTCACTTTGCACATGGGTCTGAAGGGTGATTCATGTCAGTTTTGTCTCTCTGGTGACTATTTAACACAGCAACTCCAATTTTGAATGATACCCTGATGACCTTCACACCATCCTTTGCCACTTTGTTTATAACACTGTTGATGACATTTGTTATGTAACCTCACTTTAAATCTGTCAAGAAAATACTGAAGACCGCTTTGTTATTGGAAAGAGTAGGGTTTGTATTTTCAACTTGTTTTGACAGTTTCTATCTCCAAAAGCTTCTTCAACTTCTTCCCCACTGCAGGTATCCAGCATTTGCTGTACTTATTTGGATTTTCCATGGCCCTTTTTTCAATTACTTCTCTGCTCAAAACATTTTATATGATATCTCTGTTCATTGAATAATGAAAACTTATTTTTGCCCTGAACTTTCTAAAATACTGACAATCTATCAAAACAACTCTTTGTCTATTATGAACAATAGTTTCCATGGTGATGTATCTTGATGACAGAAACTAGATTGTTTGTGCCAGTTGTTATAGCAATTTTGACAAGGCAACTGTTCATAGATGAAGCTGCTTTCTAGAAAGACATGCTTGATTGTAGATGCAACTGTTAGGTGTTTTCGAGCTTTCTTCTTTGACTGTGGGTAGAAAACCAAAACAGGGGATGATGCATCAGAGTTTAGAAAGTGAAACAAGGATAGCTTCCCTTTTTGTTTCCTGTGAAGGGATTTTTCACTGTCTCATTGCACTGCTCTTTGCTGATGGGAAACTGAAATGTCACCCTTTTCCTTGGTCAACTTATGACAAGTTATTTGAAAGATAATCTCTGTGAGTATGGAGGTTATCCACCCTTTGAAAAAAAACCACCTTTTCTTCTGCCTGTGTAATGACATGACTTGTCAAATTTTCTTCAATTTGGTCTTGTTGAAACAGGAGGCTGCTTATGATTAGAATTGTTTTTACTAATGATATGTCTCTCCAAGGTTTTAACAATTCATATGATTTGAAA
Source organism: Pinus albicaulis (assembly GCA_034641835.2). Classification (NCBI taxonomy): domain Eukaryota; kingdom Viridiplantae; phylum Streptophyta; class Pinopsida; order Pinales; family Pinaceae; genus Pinus; species Pinus albicaulis. The sequence goes on along the minus strand of CM076574.1, from coordinate 340,672,612 downwards.
ACTTCAAATGACATTTTTCACAAGATCAGAAACTCTGTTTTCCCTTTTCTTGCACACTTCAGATCCTAGCCCTGTTATGATTATTACTTATACTCAGAAAACTAGAGTCACTGTTTTACTGTCTAGTAAAAAGCAAGCCTGTGCTTTTGTAATCCTTAAAGTCAAAAATGGCCAGCGCCCTCTGCTTGTAGATGAAGGAGGCGCCTTAACCCTCTGCTTGTAGATGAAGGAGGTTCTTGGCCATGACAAATTACCAGTCTGTGTGACAGTGGTGTCTTTCTCTTACTGTGATTTTCATGCTGAAAGGAAGCTGCAAGTTCTTGATGAGTAACTCTCTGTCTTGCATATGTATCTCAAGCTCATGTTGACATTGAGAAGCAGCTGTTCTTCTAAATGTGTATTCAAGAATTTTCTCCTGAGATGAAGTTATATTTCCTGTCTTTGTAGAATCCATAAAACACTATAAAACACCTAATAATCAGCTTGAGATTGTGGTTTATGCAGTGCTGAGACCTAGGGGGTGTAAGTGGCGTGACTTAGAGCTGTGATCAACTTGATTTGTAGAGTGGGAGGTCTGTCATGATTGGTTTGTATCAGATGGAGGTTTTTTTGGCCTTTTAATGGTTGCCAAGGGTAAAATGCCTTAAAGCGCCACTTCCTAACTTAGGGGAGGCGTTTGAAACAGACTTGGATTTGCCTTTTAGGACTGATGGGCAGACCAGTAGGGCTGAAGCTAGATAGGATAGTGATAATGGGTTTTGACTTTGACATGGGCGGACTGAAAAGTAGGAGGGCGAAAAAAATTTTATGAGGGTTTTCTAGATGACAAATTGACATATGGAGATCAGTTTCTAGAAAACTCAGTTATGGATCTAGTCATCACTAATCAAATGAAAATACTGATGACTAACAGTGGGTCCATTTGGGGAGGGCAGCTCCTCGTCAGCAGGTGTCCAGAATTCAGATCTTTGGCTTATGAAGACCAGTGCCTTATCCATTGGCGCGAAATTTCACCCTTCTTTGATGCTATTTCTGAAAAGTGATAGCATAGTTAACATCAATGATACTTCTACCTACCCCACTATCTTTCCTAACATATTTTCTTCTCTTTGGCGCATTTGAACTAGCAGCCTTTTGACAATGTATATTTTTGTTTTTGCAAAATGAGCCTATCTATTTCTACTCTTATATCTGCCGGGAGTTCAGATTAAACTGATGAACTCTTTCATTACTCTACCTATGCTAGATCGACTGTCAAGATTAAGCAGTTTGACAGGATTTTGTTTCTCTAATCTAAAACATGAAATTCAAAATGGTCAAATCAGGATTAGACGGTTTGATTTGTCATGCATTTGCGGCATAAAAGACAAGCTACACACAAATATTATTTTGCAACAAAGGGAAACTAGACAAGCGGGGCTAAGATGTACAATGTATTTTTCATTCCTCGCTTCTCTCTTTGGTTCTGTTTTAGGCATGTGGAACCAAAATCTCTCCCTAATCTAAACTCTGTGATAAGTCAATCTTACACAATGTTGACTATCTTTGCACTCGCTAACTTATCAACAAATAAATTTAAACATGCTCAGCTATGATTAGGCTAGATAGCTGAACAAGACATTGAAGTACTAGTAGCGGCATTTAGACTTGCTCACTTTCTGAAGGACTATTTTTTGGAACATGGGGCCTTTGTTCTATTTTTACTCGCCCTCTTTTCTATCTTTTAATGTTTTTGACTTTTCTATTTTTCAATATTTCAAGCAATGGTATGTACAATGAATGAAAAGTGTTTCAAACTCAGAAATGGAGCTCCTGACAAAAATAATGCTTTAATTTCCTACCATTCACAGGACCCCCAAAAATTTCAGTCCCATCAGGTTCTTGCAGGAAGAAAGCATTGTTTCCATTGACTGAGTTGATGATGTAAGGCCCTTTCCATAAATTTTCAAACTTGCCATGTTTACCTTTATCTTCCCTTCTAGAATCCCATTTCAAAACTTTATCTCCAATCTGAAAATCATTTTCCTTAGTTCTTCTGTCAAAAATCTGTTTTATTTTGTCTTGTGCCAACTGAGCCCTTTGGTAGACTTCTTATCTAGTTTGTTGTAAATGGATAGTCTGATTTACCCTCCTTTGCATGTCATTTTCTTCTTTTTGGACTTCTTGTAATAGCTTCATTACCGGAACCCCTAAAGATGTTGGGAAAATGGCATCTATACCGTAAACTAGCTGGTAAGGAGACATACCTATGGATTTCTTGGTGGTTAATATATCAGCCCATAAGGCGTGTACTAGTTTCCCATGCCATGCTTTTTGATTTTGTTCAAGAAGTTTTTTGATAATGTTGACTAGGCTTTTGTTAGAAGACTCGGCTAAACCGTTACCTTGAGGGTAATAGGCTGTGGAATGTCCTAATGAAATATGATACTTGTGACAGAAGTCTATCATTTTCTTGGAGGAGAAAGCAACGACGTTATCTGTAATGATCTTCCTAGGACAGCCAAATCTGAATAGGATATTGGTTTCTAGGAACGTGATGATGACTGAATCAGTGGCGTTCTGGGAAGGTATGGCTTCTATCCATTTGGTAAAGTAATCAGTGGCTGTGAGGATCCATTTATGTCGAGTGGATGAGGAGGGGTGAATTTCCCCAATGAAATCCAAACCCCATTGCTGGAAGGGTCCTTCAACTATAATGGGATGTAAGGGCAAAGGTAAAAGCTTTTTCTTGCCATCAAAAATTTGACATTTATGGCATGTCATAACTACTTTATGAGTATCAAGGAATAAGGTAGGCCAATAATAACCGGCTCTAAGGATTTTGTTTGCAGTGGTTTTCCAGTAGAGATGGCCCCCACATTCCCCTTCGTGCATTTCGTGCATAATTTTCTCTGCATCAGACTCAAGCAAACATTTAAGCAGCATACCAGTGGGATTTTTCCAATACAGAAAACCATCTAAAATGAAAAACTTTAAAGATTTTTGTTTAAGGAATCTTGCTTTTGTTTTTGATAAAGTCGGAGGAGCATTCAGATAAGTTAATACATAAAGAATATCTGCATACCAAGGTGAATCCAGAAATATCTGATCAATAGGGGGGAGTGTGCACTCTTCCTGTTCTTCTAAGGCATCAACAAAATTTATATCTAAAGCTTGGAGGTTGGTTTCAGCCATTAGTCTTGCAAGTCCTTGTCCTTTAACTAGTTTGGTAGACTGGATTTCTAAGTCATATTCTAGGATGATAACGATCCATTTTCCCCTTTTACCATCGGGATCTTGGTTCAGAATGTCCTTGACGACAGTATTAGGGACAAAAGCTATGACATGAGAATGCAAGATGTAAACTCGAAAATCTTTTAGTGCTTTTACCAATGCGAATGCCTGTTTTTCCATGATGTTATATTTCAAGGGAGCATCTCTCAGGGATTTGCTAAGAAAGGAAATGGGTTGCTCTTGCCCAGCTGCATTTTTTTGCAACAACACCGCCGCTATTGTGTGTTCTGAGGCAAATTAAAAAATGTAAAAATCTTTGGTAAAGTCAGGGCTTATCAATACTGGTGTTTCAGTTAAAGCCCTTTTAATTAGTTCAAAAGATTTTTTGGCTTCTATAGTCCATTTAACCCCGACCTCCTTTTTTAACATATTTGTGATATCTTTCAGGAGTTCAGCAAGGTTTGGGATGAATCTTCTTAAGAAATTTATCTTTCCGATAAAGGACTGTAACTCCTTTATGTTTCTGGGGTGACTTATCTTTAATATACCTTCGATTCTCTGGGGGTCTATTTTAATTCCTTCTTCCGAAATAATGTGACCTAGGAGCTTTCCTTCTTCTAGACCGAAAAGTGTTTTCTTTGGGTTTAGGGATAGACCATACTTTCTGCATTTGTTGAAAACTTTTCTTAAGTGTGCTAGGTGTTCTTCATCTGATTTAGAATATACCGTTATATCGTCAAGATATATGACTATGAAAACACCTATGTCTTCTGAGAAGGCTATGTCCATGGCTCTTTGAAATGTTGCGCCAGCATTCATCAGTCCGAAAGGCATTTTAACGTACATAAAAGTGCCCCAAGGGGTGGTGAAAGCTGTCTTATGTTGATCGGTAGGGTAAACCAACACTTGGTTATAACCAGAAAAACCATCAAGTAATGAGATTATTTTAGCGCCTACTACCTTCTGAAGTATGTGGTCCATTTTGGGTAGAGGATAGTTATCTTTCAGACATGCCCTATTCAGGTTTCGGAAATCTATACAGAGTCTGATTTCACCAGTCTTTTTCCTAACTGATACTAGATTTGAGACCCACTCAGAGTATTGGAGAGACACTATTATCCCGGCATCATACATCTTTTTAATTTCCTTTTCAACCAACGATAGTAATACTGGGTTTATCCTTCTTAACTTTTGTTTAAAAGGCTTTTGGTTTTCTTTGAGGGGAATTTTATGTTGGATGATGCTGGTGTCATATGACTTCAAATCTTGGTACCCCCATGCAAACACATCTTTAAATTCTTTGAATAAATTGATGTACCTTTGCTTTATGTGAGGTGGGAGGGTTTTGGATAGTTTAATGTTTTTTGGCTCTTCTGGGCTTCCTATATTGTACTCCTCTATGTCATCCTCAGTAGATTCCATCTTTGGTTTTTTGGCCACATCGTTAAAGTCAAACAATTCTTCTAAAGGCGCGAGCCCTCTGGGTATGGTGTCATTTTCGCAGTGTAAGACTTCGAGTTCCCTTTGGTCAATGTCCTCTCCTATTTCATTTTAATATGGATTGTCTACCAGGTTTAGATTGGTCCACAAAGGTGGATTTAGCTCTTGGTCTTGACTTAGGCTGGTTTTCCTTTCTTTGTCTCCTGAGTCTGTTTTGGTTATTTCAAACTCATTCCTAGATTGTAGGAAATCATTAATTTGATCATCGTCTTGGAATATTTGCCAATGGTCAATATTATCTGGCACTGTAGGGCGATGTTTGACCTGAGTACTGTATGGTTCACTTAGGCATGGTATTTGGCCATTACTCGTAGCAAAGGCGAGTTAATTTTCTAGGCTGTTTTGAATCCTAGGGATATAGGTGAGTTCATATTTCTCAAAGGTTTTAAGGATATCCAAAGCTGCATTCCTATATTCTCTTAGTCTTGGGTTCTTTGCCGAATATTCACCTTTGATTTGTCTGATTACAAGCTCTGAGTCTCCTTGGGCTGATAATCTCTTAGCACCTAGGTCCCTAAGTATGTGTAGACCAATGAGAAGGGCTTCATATTCTGCAATGTTATTAGTACATTGGAATTCCAATCTAAAGGAATGACCTTCTTTAGTATTGTGAATCCAGATGCCAGCCCCTGATCCCGTTTTGCCACAAGAACCGTCAAAGCTTATACTCCAAAGAGTTTCCTTTTCATACATGATACTAAGCTATTTTTTAGGTTTCTTGGGACTTTGGTCATCAATTTCTTCATTCAGTAATGGTTTGGAGATGTCTTCATTTTCTTTTATCTGCTTGTTTATATCACTTTCATTGTATAAGATAAAAGAATCTAAATTGGAATGAACAGAATAGATGGGAGTATTGTTTGGCCTATCTCTGTTGCTAACCATGTATTTCACGTGAGTCTCTAGGTATAATCTCCTAGTTTGGTTGAAAACTGGGATAGTAGTGAATGACATATCCATTTGAAGACTTCCTTGTATTTTGGCAACCCATGCCCTTGATAATAGCATTCCATACTTGGGCGGGATATCGGCCACTACTACGTCCATGACTAAGTTTTTCACCGGTAGTTGTGTTAGGGCAAAAAATAGATTCTTTATTAGACCTAAACATTTGACCTGGCTTGAGTCGAAAGAATACAGGTTTTTGTAAGGTTGAGTCACTTCTAGTCCCAGGTTTTCCATGACTACTTTAGGCATGAGGTTATGGGAAGCACCAGAATCTAACATGGCATTATGTAATATCTTGTCCCGTATGTTTAAGCTTATATAGAAAGGAGAAATAGATCCTTCTTGGTATTCACCTTCTACTTTAGGGCCAAATAAGAGCTCGGGTTTGTCGTCAGTTAGATTCAAGGTATCTGCCTTGCTCTCTAGGTCGAGGACTTTGAAGATTTGAGATCTATACCTATCCACAGTTATTAGCTCCATGAGGGGTATGGTAATTTTTATTTTGGAAATTTCCCCTTCGAAACTAAAAGGAGTATGTAGCTTAGGCAGATTTGTTTCAGCTTTCTCAGACATAACTTTTTCTATGTTCTTAATTTGCTGACTTTGGCTTGGGACTTTGTTTGATACAGCCAACTCTAGGGTTTCTGTAGAGGTACTAGGAGTATCTGAGCTAGTACTTGTCTGAATGGCCTTACCTTTGTTTTGGTCAATCTTTTTGGCCCCAATTTTGTTACTATCCATGGTCTTGTTTAGGATGTTATCAGGGGTTTTGGTACTGTCAGGATTACTCTTTTTGGAATGGTTTTGGTTTTTCCTGCTTCTAAGGTTATACTGCCGGTGAGCTTCTATTATGGCATTTTGAAAATCTATGGCAGGATCGTCGAGATTTTCATAGTTGGTCTCACCCTGATTAGGAGAACATAACTCTTGTTCTTCCGCTGTGAGGTACACCTCGCTTTCATTATCAGACCCTATGAGACTTAAATGACTTTCATCAATGGGTTCTGTATCCCTGTCATCCTCTTCCACATAGTTTTCATTGAATGGTGGCCTAATTTGTTGGTCATTTTCCCTTGGTCTGTTTTGAGGCTGCTCCCTCCTAAAGTTTTGGTTTCGGTTTCTGTTTGGAGGGTTAGGTTAGCTATCTCTAACAGGAGCTTTTTCATTTATCCTTTCCCACATTTTGGCCATGGTTTTGACTAAGTCATCTATTCAAGGATCTAGGGAAGGTGATGAAGTGGAGACCTCGTCTTTATAAGTGACCTTTCTTTCTGATCTAGTCCTAGCCCTTTTTTCTGCTAAGTTGGCATCTGCTTTTATGGCTATTTGTTGCATTTCCTCTAAGGTAGGGGGATCCTTGTCTCTCAGATGATATGTCATGTCCGGATCGAAACCCTCGGGGAATTTCGCCAAAGCTAGACCAAGTAGGGGTTTGAAATGAGGTGGGAGGGAGTTATATACACTGTTGAACCTAGTGCAGTAAGACTGGACACTTTCCCCATTTTCTCGTTTCAGGTTGTTATATTCTGACAGGATTTGAATGGGGTTTCTTCGGATTTCCCACCTATTTCTGAAGACTTGATGTAGTTCTGGGATATTGTGGATGTTGTTTGGAGTTAAGCTTTTGAACCATGTTTTGGGTTCACCACCAAGACTTTGGGTGAATATTCTCATTCTGACGGTCTCGTCTTGTACCTCCAGGTATTCATAAGCATCAGTCATCCTACTTATATGTTGTTGAGGTGTGGTGGTGTCTTCTCCAGTAAAGTGTGGGATTTTGTCTTGATATTTATTTGGGAGAGGAGCCAAAGGCGGTGGCAACACCAAAGGTGCATACCAGGCTGCCATGGCGGGAGCTAATGGATGATGTACAAGATGAGGACTATTAGGCTGAGATGAGGTAGTTTGAACAGGTGTGGCGGATGAACTTGGACTAGTGATCTAGTTTTGAGCATATCTGGGATGGTGGGAGCCAAAGTGATAGAGAAGCTGAAAGTCGGGGGGGGGGGGTGGAAGGTGAGGCTTCTCTACTATGACTGTGTGATTGGTCTAGGGGTTCAAGATCGTCAAAGTTTATGTTACTATATGATTTGCTTCTGGAAAGAGTTTTTGATGACTCTAATTCAAAAGGTGATCTGGTAGGATAGTGAGATGTTTAGGTACTGATCTTGTTTTACGGATGGATCTACCAGTAGCTAGATGATCAGTTTCAGAAGCTTGCCACAGAATCTTCTCTGGGTCATCTACTATGATAGGGGGATTTGGGTCTGGATGGGATCTGGTGTTGATTCTTCGTGAAGCCAGATTTTGGATCTAGAGTTTAGAGAGGATGGTACTGACGAATGTTTTGGATGAGTGATCTCTCTAAAGTTCTACTAAGGTGAAGGATGGTCAAAATAAAAGGGATGGACTAGTGGAGTCTCCAGGTGGAACTGAGTTGTTTTTGTGAAGATAACTATGGTCCACCACCGGTAACTAATCTAGAAATATTTTGGATTTTCTGAGTTTTATGTGCAGCCTATGGTTTGTTAAAGTATCCTAGACTTGTTTCAACACTTTGCTAGGGTGATGAGAACAAAAAGAGTTTACTCTAAATGGGTCTATGGACTGCTTGCTTGTTTAAGTATCTAAAGGACCAAAGAGTCTATAAGAGTTTTCTAGACTATTATGTACTCAGTGTCCCACCATCTCCCGCTATGTTTAGTGAGTGATGGGATAGGTCTATCGGATAGTAACCTAGAGTTCGGTAAAATTGTAAGGCCTACTAGAGGTTAGTGGAGTCGCCAGGTGGATTATCAGTTTGTTTTGAGATATACTTGTATGGTCCACCACCAATATTGATAAAAACCAATCTAAGGGAGTATTTTGGGGTTTTTTTTTTAGTTTTATGTGCCTACAAGGTTTGGAAGAGTTTTCTATAACTGACTCATCATTTTTCTAAGATGGTGAAAGAGCTATTTGCTACTCTACAGACAATATCTAAGTTTACTAAACTTGATTGAGACTTCAGGAGTTACTAAGGTGTACTTAGATTGTCACTAACTCGGAAGGTCCTACTGTGAGTGTCACTATGTTAGTGAGCAGTGGGATAAGTCAATCAGATAGTATTCTTAAAGTTGCTTAAGGTCTAGGGGATCTAAGTTTGTTTAATACTCAGAGTCCCACCGTGATCACCATTATGTTAGTGTGGCGATGAGGTGGCTCAATGGTAGGTATGCTTAGTTCAAAAAGGGGCTTTCCGTGAGTCTTGCAAGATATTCAGATTAAAATAAACTCAGAAAGGTCCCACCGTGATTGCCATTATGTTAGTGTGGCGATGAGGTGGCTAAATCGGATGGAATTCTAAAATTTAGCAAGGTAGTAAGGCCTACTGGAGGCTAGTGGAGTCGCCAGGTGGATTTTTAGTTGTTTTGAGGTATATGTGTATGGTCCACCACCAATACTGTCAAAAACCAATGTAAGGGAGTTTTTGGGGTTTTTTAAGTTTTTATGTGCAGCCTAGGATGTAAAAGTGTTATAAACCTAATTCATCACTTTGCTAAGATGGTGAAGCAAAGAGTTTACACTAAATGATTCTAAAGGCTGATGGTCTGAGTTTAAGATTGAAGGACTAAAGAGTCTATAAAAGTTTTCTAGACTATCATGTACTCAATATGTCCCACCGTGATCGCCATTATGTTAGTGAGCGGTGGGATAAGTCAATCAGCTAGTATTCTTAAAGATCTCTAAAGATGAGGGAAACTAAGTTTTTTAATCACTCAGAATCGCACCGTGATCGCCATTATGTTAGGGTCCCGTGATTTGGCCGATTGGTGAGCCAAATGACGATGTAACATCAAACCAAGCTTTGGAGCCCAAGGACCTAGCCTTCCTGGACTCAGAGAGGGCTCTCTCTATATGTATAAAAAATATCGGTGTGTTTGCTTATGGTTTTTCTGATATTAGGCTAGTTATGAAGTGAGTTTTTTGATTTTTGGTTTTTTAAGTTTGTGAGGGATAAAACTGATCAAAGATATAAAATGGGTAACAAGAAGTTAGATCAACTGGGCTATGGGGTCAAAAAGGTCAAGGAAGCTATCAGATGATGATGTAAGGCTGCTGTAGGGCCGATTTGATTCAAGGTAGAAAGGATCTTTGGGAAAAATGGAGTAAATGGACATCAAGTTTGTGGAAGACGAGGGATTTCAAGTGTAACTAGTTGATAGCAGACATAAACATGTTATAGCAAGCCATTAATCATGCTAAATGTAACTATGAGCTAATTAATACATAGAAATCAAACATTCCGGCCATGCATAGAAGTATAAGACCTTCTAACTTTGGGAAATGGCTATCAGTCTTTGGGGAAAACACATAAGACAGACTAACAACTCAAAATACTATGTCGAAACGCCTAAACACAGTCTTTAAGTTATTGGGCACTTTGACAAACGAGCTTTCATAGTTTTAGGCAAAGGGCTAGATCGGGACTAGGCCTCCTTGGTTCAACAAGATGATAGGCTAATCAGTCAAAGAGATAGTTTCATGGACAGAACTATGGACAGTCATAGGTAAGCAGGGCACACCATACATCCTACTCAACATGCATAGAACTTATGAATGAAACTAGCAACAATATCCTTAAGTTACTAAAGAGCAGTTAAGAATTCTTTAGTGCAACTAAGGAAGAAGAAAACATCAAAGCTATGAAGATTCAGGAAATTTGAGGTGCCTCCACGGGCATATCTCAAATTTATTCTCCACTGATATATAGCAAGCAAGAAACATGTATCATGAATGAAAACTAGAAGACAACAACAAAGCAAGAAACACTATACCATTCTACCATGTCATGGAATCCATCAACAATCCTTCATTGACTTTGGAACATTTTCCAAGTGTAAAAATAGCTAAACGCACATTTGGGAAAAGCAGATTTTTGAGGTTCAAAAATTACAAAAATACTTCAAATTTATATCAGAAAAAGGTCCCCTGACTTGCTGGAAACATTTGGCCGCCTTCCCGGTGTCGAAACAAAGCTCATGATGGCTCGTTGGAAAGCTCTCTGTGTCTAATTTTCGGTGCAACTGAAATTACCTCAATCTGATGCCTGGAAGTCTTCCAAATCTGTACCTGTGTGAAAAAAGCCAGAAAATTGCAGACTATTGATATGCCGGGCAGAATGTGCAAAAAGTGAGCATTTTTCGCCAATTTGAGGGGGCGAATGATCTCCAAATGCTCTGAAAATCGCTGAGGACCTGATCATGAAATTATGGCATCAACTGGTATCATCCTCCTCCCTTGAAAAATCCCCAAAATGAAATGGAGAATTTATGAGTTTTCGACCAAAAACTCAAAAAATGCCAAAAAACAAAAAGTTGTCGAAATGGGCCCAAAATTGGTGTGCATGACCCTCAAGGGTCCCTGGCAACATGCTCTGAAGCTGATGCCAAAATATCAAGTGCAGATATGCCTTTCTCCTCTTTCCGTGCCGGGCACTTCCCCTTTGCCTTCTTCAGTTTCTCTTGGGCTGCCTTTAGTTTGCGCCGGGCAAACTGATTCAACTTTTGAAAGTGATGTGTCCTCTTCCTTTGCAACTCTAGATCTCTGTTTGCTCTTTCAAGTTTCATCTCCAAGTGTTTGTTGGCTCTTTCTAGCCATGCCTCTTTGTTTTCTTCAATTTCCTGCTCAAGGAGTGTAGTGAGAGGAAAGGCTTGGAGATGGGCTTGTTCTTCTTCTTTCTGCTTTTCCAAGGCTCTTTTAAGCCCTATGGTTCTAGGCCTCTTCTGCCTAGGTTGGTCTCCCTCTTCCTCCTCATCAAACTCACTGATGAGTTCTTCTATCCTCATTTTTGCCTTAGCTGCCTCATTCTTGTACTTGATAGCTCGTGCCTCATGAACTGCTGTGTGAACATTCATCTGTTTATTTTGGATCTCCAAGAAATGGTTTAAGTTCCTTGCTCGTTGAAGATCATTTTCTAATGCCTCAATTTGCCCCTCTCTATGGATTAGGAGGTTTTCAAGAATACGAGCTTCATTATCGCTGTCATCACTTTGGATTGGAATGACAGCCAATGCATCTCCATGTTTTTCACTTTCTCCAACCTTGCTTTTCCCTTTGAAGGCCAATCTTGCACTTTTCCTCCTTGGCCTGCTAGTGGGTGACCTCTTGGGCAATTTTATTTTGCTAGGGACAACTTTTGTCACTTTTGGAGTGGCAGCCTTAGGCCCTTTCTCTCTTGTTGTGCTGGGCTGTGTTCTTTTGGGAGGAGGAGACACAACTGCTTTACCCTTGACATCTTCTTGAAACTGTTGCTCTCCTTGTGGCTGTTGTGTGTCTTCTTCTTGCTGTTCAATTTGCTGCCCCTGTTCGCCAACATCAATTTGCTGTCCTACTTCAATGCCTTGTTCAATTTGTGTTTCAACCTGCTGCCCTTTTTCACCAAAATCAAGCTGCTGCTGTGCTTGGATTTCCTGCTCATTTTGTGGCTCAAGTTGTTGCTCAACTTCCTGCCCAAGCTGCTGTTCCTGTCCTCCAATATCAAGATGTTGTTCTTCATTTTGTACCTGTTGTTAATCAACTTCTGTTTTCTGCTCTACATCCTATTCCTCTTGCTCATGACCTTTCTCTTCTTGCTCTCTACTTCCCTCTCCTTATTCCTGCTGCCTTGACTGTTCAGTGGTAATTTTGAGCCTTCTAGGAGTAGGCCTGCTGGACAAAGATATAGGGCGATGAACAGGCTGAGTGGGAGATACATGGACCGGAGGAACAGTAGAGAAATCTGGGTGGCTGATAAAAACATCCCATGGAACCTCCTTTTTCTCTAGCTGGTGTAGGATGATAATTTTGATCAGAGAATGATGGAAAAGAGAAGGTATTTGCAGAGGTGGGGCCTTCTTCTAGACTATGGATGCCATCTTCTCGATGATTTTGTATAAAAAGTAAGGAAGATTTAGTTGCCTGTTTCTAGTGAAATGCATCAATAGTCGGACATGGTAGGCATAAACTCGATCAAACCTCCCTTCACAAGTAAAATATTTCATTATGACTTTCATAAGAGGAGCATAGCTGTCAAGAAGATAAGAAAAAGGGAAAATAGCAGTGAAAGCATCTCTATGCTCAAGCTTGATGAAAGCCTTGTAATCTTCTAAGTCAAGATGGGCCTGTTTGAACCATTTTTTGCCATGATATGGAATCTTGGTGGCCTTGGACACTGATCTTGGAGAAAAATTGAAATCAAGGTCCGCTACCTGGAAATGCTTGTTCTGGAACCTCAAGGCGCATAGGTGTGTTAATGGTGAAAAAATTTTGACCTCCTGTATCTTCTGGCAGAAGTCTAGACAACCTACTTCATGGAAGTTGAAAAGGATGGATGGATGAGTAGTAACCTCCTCTGTAGAGATTGGCTCATATATTTTGTGCGGACCACTTCTGCTGTCTTGCCTTGGAGGTATTTTTACCTAAATGTGCTTTTGAAGAAACCAACTGCCTCACTGTGTGTAAATTGCCTTCTTCGAGCCAAACTGTGTCAATTCACTGTTTTGATAGTGAAGAATGTCTTTGGATGACTACACACTGTTCCCTCACAATATAAAGAACCCCTGCTCCCTTAAAAAGTGGCCTTCTACCTTCAATGTATCTCTGTCAGTAGATTTCTCAATAAGAAACCATACAGTGAATAGGAAACAACAGTTAGGTGAATTGTCTGTGCAAAGTGTCAAGAAATCACCTTGTTCTTGTGAATTTTAAAGGTCAACAACACATTTATATCTTTGTCCCAAGGTAGACTTTCCAATCATTACAAACCTTCTTTTCCTAGTGTGCCAATGAATCAACAGATTTATGGCTTATGCAATCAACCCTCAGTGCCATCTGACAGTCAATGTCACAGTTCTGGAACAAGGTGACAGAGTAAAAAATGCTCCAAAAGTTTCAACAGAGGGTGTATAAGCTTATCCCTTTCAAAAGCCAAGACTCCTCTTCCAATATAGAATGCCAGTCTTCCTTAACAGAATGCCTCTACAACCTCTAAAAATCAACTTTGACAGTAAGCTTTGAAGAACAGAAAAACCAGTCAGTTAGAATGCTCAGTGAATAACTACCCTTTCTGTGGTTGGTGGAGTAACCTTGCCTTTTGGTATCTTGAGGAATAAAACACCTTTGTTCTTTAATTTAGGAAAAGGTAAGAACACACAGTTTGGCTCAGCACGTACTCTTTCCCTGTAGAGACCTTTAATAGTAATCCTCCACTTAAGCACAGTCTTTTGAACAAGGATATTCACACAGAAACAACTGTTCGTTGTATATGGTGTTGTAGCAGTCTTTATGTGGAGAAGCTCCTTTTCAATATGGGAAACCTGTCTCTTTAGCAAATATCTTTGTATCCCTTAAAAATCAACTTGTCAAACGAGTTTGGAGAGTCACAAAGGCAGCCAAACAGAACATAGTGAACAACTTTCCTTCCTGTGATAGTAGGGGTAACTGTGCCCTGTAGCTTTCAACCAATAAACTGCTCTTTAATCAAGAACCCCTTTTTCATACTACACTTCACTGTTCTCTATAGGTATGTCACTCCATCAAACAAAGTCATACTACATACATAGCCAACCTCTAGTGTGGGCATACAGTCAAACTCACTGTTATAGAACAAGGTGACAGAGTTTTTGAAGAATGCTTTACAATTTCAACCAAGCCTGTGGGAGTTTATCTTGTCAAATAGTTAAAGCAACCTTATCAACGGGAAACCCTTGCCTTTGTAGAAAAAACCTTTAATCTATATGAACATCCACTTATCAAACAAGCTCGAGGAATAAACAACAGTCAAGCCAAAACACAGTAAAACTGTCTCTTTCTGTGAGAAAATAGGAGTCACTTTGCCTTTTGAAGTTTGGAAGGTATAGGATCTCTTGTCCGTTGATTAATAAAGGTGCAAACACATAGCTCCTAGTTCAACACAATTTCTTTCTTGTAGGCGCCTTTAACAATACATTCAGCATTTAACCACATTTTTACACCTCGGATCATCACACAGCCAAAACACTATTTTTTCAGATGTGTTGACAAAGTTTGAAAGCTTTGTATGTTGTGGTATGAAAATTTTATAGCAGTTTAGCACACTGTTTTCCTTACACTAATCTGATCCAAACAAATTCCAAATGTATATGGACAGCCTCAACTTTGCTTCACCACGGTAGTGAGGGTGTTTTGATGATCTTCTAATAAAAATACAGCTCACAGGTGTTTTGATATTTAAACAGTCAATCAGAAAAACACTATTTTGCCCTCACACCACAGCTTGAAAACATAGTTTCTTAACCCTTCATATCACTTGGCACTTTGTTTCAAAAACTGAGAGGGTTCATGGAAATACCTCGAGAATATGATGAAAAACCTTATTGATGCATTTAGGCCAGCTCCGGAGGTGTTTTGAATGACTTAAGAGGGTCATACAGATGTGCGACGTGCTGGGCTTTTAGAGTGTCGCGCCGAATCGGGCTGTCGGGTGACTTTGTCGGGTCGGCCGGGTGCCGTGTATAGGCGCGTCGCGCGGCAGTTATCAGACAGTGCAAAATCTCTCCTGGGCACGTCGCGCAATTTTCCAGGCACGTCGCGCGGTGAAAAAGTGGTAAACTCCTGCAAAACGACCCGAAACTTCTTTGTTTCGATGCTTAGGGTAGCAAAGAGGCCTTGCTTGGGCTTGATTAATTTCAAAATGGAATGAAATCGGCTTTGATCTTTGTTTGAAGTATAGAAAACCAATGGTCCCCTTTGATTTTTGACTTGGGAGGGTTCTTTTCAAAGTTTTGAAAAAGGTTTGTTTTTCTTTTACATCCATATTGAAAACCTAACTTTTCGCAAATGAACTAAATTTCTTTGTTTAATCAAAACCCAAAGGTGATGATTCCCTTTTTTGAAGCTCATTTTCCCTTCTTGAAATGACATAATTCTTTTGGAGAAATATATCTTTTTAGACTTCTGACTGTCTCCTTATTTGAAGAAATGCTTCCTCCTGCAGCAGTAGTATGTGGATTCTGTCTTTGATGACTTTCAGAACCTAAAGAATTAAGCCAAAGTATTCTTGTTTTTGCTGAGCTTGTAAACTTGTAGGAACCTTTGCCTCTTAAACTTGGTTTGACAGACTTCTGTAGGTGTTTCTTGAATGTAGATGCAAAAATACAGTTGTATTGACCTTAGGTTCAATCATCCTCTGTCCACTGAAAAAGGGGATTCCCTTTACAATTCTTTTTTCACTTGGATTGTAACAGTGAAGCACCTCATGGGTTTTGAATGCTGCTCCGGAGCTATGAAACTCATTTCCAGAACCTGTTGAAATATAGTCAATATCATTTGCCTGTGTCATGACTTTTCTTTTAACCCATAGCAGAGTTTGTGTTACTTGGGCTCCAGATTGCTATATTGGAAAGAAAATTTGATAAGGGACCAGTTTAACCTCTGTCCTAATCTGCTGAAGGTTATTTGATGAGCAGGCTTTGACAAAAGCTTTCTCTTATACATGATGACAGGCAAACCAACTTTGACAAACATTACTGTTTTTACTTCTGTCTTCAACAACACTTTGCTTCAGAAAACTCTAATCACTGTTTCACTTTGCACATGGGTCTGAAGGGTGATTCCTGTCATTTTTGTCTCTCTAGTGACTATTTAACACAACAACTCCAATTTTGAATGATACCCTGATGACCTTCACACCATCCTTTGCCACTTTTTTTATAACACTGTTGATGACATTTGTTATGTAACCTCACTTTAAATCTGTCAAGAAAATACTGAAGACCGCTTTGTTATTTGAAAGAGTAGAGTTTGTATTTTCAACTTGTTTTGAAAATTTCTATCTCCAAAAGCTTCTTCAACTTCTTCCCCACTGTAGGTATCAAGCATTTGCTGTACTTATTTGGATTTGCCATGGCCCTTTTTTCAATTACTTCTCTGCTCAAAACATTTTATATGATATCTCTGTTCATTGAATAATGAAAACTTATTTTTTCCCTGAACTTTATAAAATACTGACAATCTATCAAAACAACTCTTTGTCTATTATGAAAAATAGTTTCCATGGTGATGTATCTTGATGACAGAAACTAGATTGTTTGTGCCAGTTGTTATAGCAATTTTGGCAAGGCAACTGTTCATAGATGAAGCTGCTTTCCAGAAAGACATGCTTGATTGTAGATGCAACTGTTAGGTGTTTTTGAGCTTTCCTCTTTGACTGTGGGTAGAAGACAAAACAGGGGATGATGCATGAGAGTTAGAAAGTGAAACAAGGAGAGCTGCTCTTTATGTTTCCTGTGAAGGAGCTCTTCACTGTCTCATTTCACTGCTCTTTGCTGAGGGGAACTGAAATGTCACCATTTGCCTTGGTCAACTTATGACAAGTCATTTGAAAGAAAATCTCTATGAGTAGGGAGGTTAGCACCCTTGAAAAACAACCACCCTTTCTTCTGCCTGTGTAATAACATGACTTGTCAATTTTTCTTCAATTTGGTCTTGCTGAAACAACAGGCTGTTTATGATTAGAATTGTTTTCACTAATGATATGTCTCTCCAAGGTTTTAACAATTCATATGATTTGAAAACTTCAAATGACTTCCTTTACAGGACCAAAACTCTGTTTTCCCTTTTCCTGCACACTTCAGATCCTAGCCCTGTTAGTATCATCACTTACACTCAGAAACCTAGAGTCACTGTTTTACTGTCTAGTAAAAAGCAAACATGGGCTTTTGCAATCCTTAAAGTCAATATTGGCCAGCGCCCTCTGCTCGTAGATGAAGGAGGCGCCTTAACCCTCTGCTTGTAGATGAAGGAGGTTCTTGGCCATGACAAATTACCAGTCTGTGTGACAGTGGTGTCTTTCTCTTACTGTGATTTTCATGCTGAAAGGAAGCTGCAAGTTCTTGATGAGTAACTCTTTGTCTTGCATATGTATCTCAGGCTCATGTTTACATGGATAAGCAGCTGTTCTTATAAATGTAGATTTAGGAATTTTCTCCTGAGATGAAGTTATATTTCCTGTCTTTGTAGAATCCATAAAACACTATAAAACACCTAATAATCAGCTTGAGATTGTGGTTTATGCAGTGCTGAGACCTAGGGGGTGTAAGTGGCGCGACTTAGAGCTGTGATCAACTTGATTTGTAGAGTGGGAGGTCTGTCATGATTGGTTTGTATCAGATGGAGGTTTTTTTGGCCTTTTGATGGTTGCCAAGGGTAAAATGCCTTAAAGCGCCACTTCCTAACTTAGGGGAGGCATTTGAAACAGACTTGGATTTGCCTTTTAGGACTGATGGGCAGACCAGTAGGGCTGAAGCTAGATAGGATAGTGATAATGGGTTTTGACTTTGACATGGGCGACTGAAAATTAGGAGGGCGAAAAAAGTTTTATGAGGGTTTTCTAGATGAAAAATTGACATATGGAGATCAGTTTCTAGAAAACTCAGTTATGGATCTAGTCATCACTAATCAATTGAAAATACTGATGACTAACAGGATGGACGTGTGACGAACACATGTGGAATAATGACGTGGCGGAGGACACATGCCGATGGTGGGTAGGCAAGCAATATGGACCATCCAATCTCAGGAGGAGATTGACGGCTGAGGACGCATAGGAGGGCGACAGATTGGCAGGCCAGGGGTACGGATACCTCGGGTTAAATTCCGCGCATCTTCGGAGTGCGATGGCCGTAAGATGAAGAGCCCCAGATCGGACGATTATTATCCATATCGCACCGGGTCAAATGCTGAACAATAACGTGCAATGCGGGAGCGGTTTTGAAATAGTGATGGAGCCGCGTGTCACATGCTGAGTGGAATCACTCCGAAATGGAAAATACCGCCCGCCCTCCAAAAGCGGTGCGATGGATACCATCGGTTTTGAACAGTGTTTTAGGGTGCGGGGACCACAAAGGCGGGTGAGCTGCGGATCGGTGATTTATGGTTTGATCGGACGGTGGACAGGCTATCGGAGTGGTAAACGGGTTGGGCCACGGGTGCGACGTTGATCAATGTAGGCCGTCTGATCTGTACAGATCGACGGATAATACTGCGCCCGATATTCCCCTGCGATAAGCGCTCTCCGGGCTACGGCTTGGTCTAGCACCCAGGTTACGTAGAGAAAAGACTGAGGTGCTAGGGCCGAAAGGTGCCAAACCATATATATTTTAAAATGTGGGTTTTTGGCCCTATTTAATGCAATTTTGAGTTTATAGGAGGGGAACGATAGACGGAAAGACAATTTTTTGGCCAAACAGAGGGGGTTTAAAGGGGATTACTTGTCAGAATTTAACAGAATTTAACAGAATGATGACATGATCAACACTTATGATGATGATGTGCTATGAACAATAGGTGGACTAGTAGCAAGTGTTGATGCTACTTTCTTCATGAAAGTTCCCCAGGTCATATTGTTTGTTGAGAGTTGGTGCAAAAAAAACATCTTGACAAAACCATGGTGGAATAAACTAGGATGATTATTTTTACCTTTTCTTTGTACCTTTCCCGCCATCTTGACCAAAATATTGAATAAATTTTTGGATAAATTGAGTGATTTGGTGGCTGTGAAGTGCATTAGTAACCTAACAAGGTAATGGTACAGTCTTAAAAATCTCCCTTCGCATGTAAAATATTTCATGATTAACTTCATTAATGGGGCATACTTATCAATCAAATTCCTGAAATGGAAAACATGTTCAGTTTCATCTCTGCAATGAGGTTTTAGTAACATTGGGTAGTTCTCAAGGTCCAATTCCATGCCTTTGAACCATAATTTTCCTTCATTTGGAATAAGTGTTGCTGAAGTGATGACATCTGCTAATAGAGTGAATTCAATGCCTGCTATGATGGAATTGTCTCTGCTAAAGTTAGTGGAAAAAAGGCTAGTCAATTGAGCATGAAATCCTACCTCCATGATTCTCTCACAAAATCTCAAAAATCCATTATTTTCAAAAAAACTCTTGGCATAAGGGGAGGCATTGAGTTCTTGCAATGTGTATGGCTCAAACTTGGAATGGTGGCCTCCCTTGTGAACCTTTTTTTCACTCTCCATAGTGCTCGTGAACAGGATGAAAACCTAGCTAGATGGAATGGGTAGGGAAAATGAATCTTGGGAAAACAGGGGATAGGGATAAGGTGACTTTAGGGGTTGTGATGAGGTGTAAGAAAGCTAAGGAAAATTCCCCAAAAAATTAAGGAGGTAGTGTGATGTGTTAGCTTGAGGTTACAAGTGAAATTTATTGAAATAGGTATGGGAAGGTGGACCAAAATGTTAAAAAACACAGATTTTCTAGTTTTCTTGTGGAAATGTAGTGGGAATTTAAGGTTTTGATGGAAACAATAGTAAAGAGGACTATGAGTTATAGCGGATATTAGAGTAGGGTATTAGGAGGATATGTGAAGGTTTTATATGGTGGGATAAGGATTTTTAATGGTTAAAACCAATCAAGAAATGGAAACCCTAAAATGTAGTGTAGAAAAAAATGTAAGGACAGAAATCACTCATACACTGATGAATTGACTTGAAAAATGTTCTAAGAGTGTCCACTTACTGATGAAGATGCCACAAAAGCTTTTTACCCTTGTTTTGAACCTTGAAAAGATGATTTGGAGGTTGAAACCCAAAATTTTAGTGCCTTTGGTAGAAACGTAGCACAGTGTTAGAAGCGTAGTGCTGCCTCCCAGAAACATCGCGTTGCTTCCCAGAAACGTCGAGCTACTTCCAGAAATGAAGCAAAGTGAATTTTCTTGCAATTTTACTTGGTTTTCTTCCACCTTTAGCAATGATGGAGTGTGATGAAGCTGAGAGAGGAGCTCTATTGAACAAGAGAGGATAAAATGAGTGGAAGAAATCATTTTTTCCCTTTATAACATTATAAAACACCGTTTTTTGTCCTTTAGTGAAATCATGATATTTTGAGAAAAAAATTTCCTTTCTTGAAAAATTTGACAATGTAACAAGATTTTTAAAGAAGAAAAATTGTTTTACTTTATTTTCCTACCTATGCTAACTCCCTTTTTAAGATAACTTGTATGGTGGAAACGACTCTTTCTTTCGCCTCCTTTATGAAAAAATTTGGACATTTATGGTGGTGAAATAAAAGACACCTATACACTAACCTAGGTGGAAGCATGGTGACTGACCTAAGAATCTAGATGATAATGGAGGACATGACTCATGAAATGACAATGACCATGAATAGACTAGAGGGAGTAGCGTTTTGAAACCTAGACATATCTAGCGAACAAAAATTTATTTGAAAGTTGACTTGAAAATATAAAATTTTGACCTAGGGCTACTACTAAGAAAATATGAAAGAGTACATTTGATCACTGAGTTTTGGACTCTAAAAAGGGGTTAATGGGGAAATTGACAATCATATTTTTTGTTCAATTAGGTTAAGTCTAAGTGAGGGCCAACCACAATTTTGATGGAATAACGATATACCCACCTATGGGATGTTGTCACAAATATTATGGAAGGTTAAATTGATCCTAGCATCCCATGGGACTATTTTTATCCCCACAAGTGACTCTCACCCTCAACTCCTCCCATGAGCTTTGAACCAGTAACCTAATGGAGACTAAACTACATAGAAACCAACTAATCTATACTCGATGGATCTTAGGATCATCCTTATGTGCTAACATTTTGGACATAATTTTTCAATCATTGGAGATAAAGTACAATTTGATATGAGCTTGAACGTTAACATCCAACTAATTTCTTCTTCTTCACTTAATTCGTAGGTGGATTTTAATTTCTTATTCAAATTTTGTTTTTTTGTTTTTATTATTTATAGATAGAATTCAAGTAAGTTGCAGGATGGATAAATTTCCTATTCTTGGCACTTAAAAATTGATGTACAATATTAGCATTGAGCACATAGTCCAAGGTTTCACTAGATTCCAATGAGATGACACAAGTTAAGTAGGCACAAAACTAGGATTGCAAGTAGTCAACATTTACTTTCTTTAGATAGTTTCTAATAACATTATTGTTGGAGCGCTAGTTCCTTGGTGTCCTATATATGTTCATGAAATAATTGTGTGACATCAAAATCAACCTAAGACATATCATTTACAGAAATTCATTAAGTTGATAATTCTTCACAATAAAATTTTGTTTTTAAAGGTATGTTAGTCTCGCATAACCTCTACCTTCGGCATATTTATGTGCACATTGGTATTGTATATTATGAAACAGAGTTACATCATACACCTCGAAGTGAATGTACATTTATCTAAGCTAGGATAAAACTTGTGGTTATAGGACGTCTTATAAACAATGCAATGTGATCTAAGTATTCATTTGATGTCCTAATAAAATTATATCACTATCATCATAAAAACACAACTTGTCTATGGTTGCAAACACCATGCATATGGCATTGATGCATGGAAAACGATGCTACTTTTTTAAGGAAAAAAAATGCTTTGCCAACGACTCATACAACCCATCCTAAACATTAAATGATGTCTTCCAAACATCTTGTGGTTCAACATGTATATAGTGATAAATGGACTTCAAGTATATTTTGTTGATTAGTTTCACGCCCTCCAATGTGTCTAGAATATCATCAATTAAGGGCTTGGGTACATTTTTTTTATAGTCCTTGTTTTAAGGGGTTGAGTGAAGACATTACCTCAATCAACTTTTCAATTTCTTACTGTTGTGTTTCAATAGGAGTATCAGAAATAGTTTGACTAGATCTTCTTTTAGAAAGTGTTCTACTTGTTTGTCCAATTGACTCAATTTTTTATTCTATGTGATAAGAGCACCTTTTTTCCATAGTAAATTCCTATAACTCTTGTGTTTGAACATGTTCAGCAGTAGGTATGTTCAAATTTCTCCTAAGGACCTATATATCAGTATCCCTTATCTTCATGAGGGCTTGGATGGCATTGATATCATTTGGGTCATATCCAATTTAACAACCATTTTTTTCCAACATCCTTATTATATTTTCCTTAGCATTCTTGGAGGTATTCTCCTGCCTCAAATAAATAGTGATTTTCTTCAAATATTTCTCCAATTTTTCCACAGTAACCACTAAATTGGTATAAGGATGGCACAACATTTCACCTGTTTTCATAGGAAGGTCTATATAGTCAATTGGATGTATCTGCTCCAAGTTGACAGTGAGCCTATTTTCTTTCTGTTCATCAGTAGTTTTAATATATTGTTTCCTTGTCTCTAAAATTTTCAGTTTTTGTTGCTTCTTAAAAAATTCCATTGTTGTCAATAATTTAGTGCTTGAGGAAGGGCCGTGTTTCCATACCTCACTGAAATCGGTCTTTTTAAGCTCTGCATTCCTACTTTTGATTTCCATGAATTGTGAAAATAAATAATTTTTTGGAGTTAGAGTTGTTGGGTATGAAGGGACCTCAGTGACAACTAAGGGAAAAAACTCCTTGTTGAAAGCAAGCTCATGTGTAGTAGTTGTTTCATTGAGTGTTTCAATTTCACTAGAAATTGCTTCAACGGTTGATGATTCCCTTTATTGTTTTTGTTCTTCCACGCTGGGTCTTTTTCAATATTTTGAATTGTATTTCCTTATATTTTGAAGTTGAATGCTAATTATATTGGATAGTCATTTTCATCTCCTTTTATTTAGGTGGTGGAGTATCAAAAGTTTTAGGTCCAACTGATTTGAAATCCCCTACCTCATTTATAGTATCCATTAATGTGTTCTCTTCCCAAATATCTCTGTTAGCATACATTGAAGTTAATGGTTTCACTACTGTTGATATGCAGATCAATATTGTTCAATCCTTAGACTGGAAATGTTTCCCTAAGTGTCATATTTCCAAACTTCTCCTTGAGACAAGTTCATTTCATATAACAGTTTTTCAACTTCTTGTGTTTCCACTCTGTTGGTTAACTGAAAAGGGCCCACTTCATCTTTCAATTTAAATAGAATTAGGTGTTTTCTAGGTAAAAATTTAATTTTATCAATGTTAAACATTTATCTAATATACTCCAACGCAAAGTTCCTGAGAGGAAGGAAAGTTAGGATCTTGTAAGGAGCCAACTCACACCCATATAGTCAAATTTCAATGAAATGCTTGTACAAATTCAAGTATCCTTACATTACTATTCAATTTTATCCATCTTCTGGCCTCTAAAAGTATTCTAGGAGCTGGATTGAGGTCATGAATTAGTCCATATGAAATAGAAAAGAATTGATTAACATAAAATGTAAATTTTAATTGTCTAGAATACTTTCTGGGAAAAGAGGTCCAAAAATCATTGAAAATGTTCCTCCATTTGAATCATGCGTTATGAGATTAATATTTTGAAACCTTTCCTCTTGAAAATATATGAACATGTTGCAAACTAGATCAATACTATGGGGGTGAACCAATAGTGATGGCCTTTATATCAATTTTAAATATTTTTGTCGGATTAATAATTTGAAACACACATCACTACTACATTTGGCGGAAATTCCGACACTTGGTTCTGACGCTTTTGACCAAATGTCGGAAATTTCCCCAAATTTTTTCCATCCCGCCTAAAACCGTCGCTATACCGATGTTTATAGAAAATTTTCGCAATACCAACACTTAGACAAAGTGTCGCAATTGCGACTTTTGGAGGAAGATGTCGCAATTGCGACACTATGGCCCAAAGCATCGCTATTGCGACGACTGCCTCCAAACGTCGCAAGTACGACACAGCGTCTAAGTGTCGCAATTGCGACGTTTGGAGCTAGCCGTCGCAGTGGCGACGCTTTTTCCGCCGTCGGTATAACGACACTTATATGCGCACTAAATAAAAATACGAAACTTATATGCGTGCTACATAAAAATGATTTTATTGTTTCGTATCTGTCGCAATAGCTACATTAACGTCTGATATCACACGCTCATTCGCCCTCCACCCTTGCAGAACAACATTCACCCTCAGTATTCGCCCTCAGCTCTTGCAGAACATAATTTTTCCTCACCATTCGCCCTCATCATTCGCCCTCAGCTCTTGCAGAACAGAATTCTCCTTCAACTCTTGCAAAATGGTAAGTTCTTACTGCAGGCCCTTCCTCCTATAGTAGGGTTGACTCTATTTGGGTTTTTTTGGTCAATTCCATTGGATTGTGTTAGGCTGTAGGCTTCTCTCTAGATGTCAAGAATCAAGATTCAATACCCTCTATTATCTTCATCACCCAATACAAGATTTAAATTTTTCCCAAAGAAACGCTTATTAATTTGGCAGCCATTATTTCTCCCTCCTTTAAAAACCCTACATTTAAATGAAAACAAGCATTGCATTTCAACTACAAAAATCTATTAGTGTTCAAATGTACATGTGTGCTACATTAACGTCTGATATCACATGCGCATTCACCCTCCGCTCTTGCAGAACAGCATTCGCCCTCAGCATTCGCCCTCAGCTCTTGCAGAACAGCATTTGCCCTCAGCTCTTGCAAAACAGCATTCGCCCTCAACATTCTCCCTGAGCTCTTGCAGAACAGCATTCGCCCTGCATTCTCCCTCAACTCTTGCAGAACAGCATTCGCCCTACATTTGCCCTCAGCTCTTGCAGAACAGCATTCGCCCTCAGCTCTTGCAAAATGGTAATTTCTTACTGCAGGCCCTTCCTCCTATAGTAGGGTTGACTCTATTTGGGTTTTTTTGGTCAATTCCATTGGATTGTGTTAGGCTATAGGGTTCTCTCTAGATGTCAAGAATCAAGATTAAATACCCTCTATTATCTTCATCACCCAATACAAGATTTAAATTTTTCCCAAAGAAACACTTATTAATTTGGCAGCCATTATTTCTCCCTACTTTAAAAACCCTACATTTAAATGAAAACAAGCATTGCATTTCAACTACAAAAATATATTAGTGTTCAAATTTACATGTGTGCTACATTAACGTATGATATCATGCGCGCATTCGCCTCGCTCTTAACGAACAACATTATATCGACGTCGCCCTCGGCTCTTACGAGAACAACATTTGCCCTCAACATTAGCGCTCAGCTGCTCTTGCGAACGACGTCGCCTGCATTCGCCCTCAGCTCTTGCATAACAGCATTTTCCCTCAGCATTCGCCCTCAGTGTTCGAGCTCAGCTCTTGCAGAACAACATTCGCCCTCAGCTCTTGCAAAATGGTAAGTTCTTACTGCAGGCCCTTCCTCCTATAGTAGGGTTGACTCTATTTGGGTTTTTTGGTCAATTCCATTGGATTGTGTTAGGCTGTAGGGTTCTCTCTAGATGTCAAGAATCAAGATTAAATACCCTCTATTATCTTCATCACCCAATACAAGATTTAAATTTTTCCCAAAGAAACGCTTATTAATTTGGCAGCCATTATTTCTCCCTGCTTAAAAAACCCTACATTTAAATGAAAACAAGCATTGCATTTCAACTACAAAAATCTATTAGTGTTCAAATGTACATGTGTGCATCACTTGTGTAGGTTATTCCTTTTCCACTTTCACATTATCCAAGAATGTGTGCAATATAGTTCATATTTTTTGTGATTTAGATTATCTTGAAAAAGGAAAGGTAAATTATTTCCCATGGAAAAAGAAGGTTTTCTCTTTTTATAGGTTGTTTGGACTTACGTGGAAAAATTTATGGTATGCCTTTCATATTATGTAGTTTAAATTTGAATTAACAGATTATTCTACATGAAAATATAATTACCTATGTGATGTCCTTCATCACTAATTAAAATTATAGGGTTTCAATTTCCTAGACTCTTAACTCATCTGATGCTAAATTCTAGGTTCTCATTGGTGGATCACTCTTCCATTGATTTCCTTTCCCTCTAGATCTTGTCATACTTTAAAATTCATCAATGATACATATATTATTTCAGGTATCCCAAAAGGCTTTATAGTAGAACATATTGTGAAGTTTTTTTGACACTTGAGGATTCTTTTTAGAGCTGCAACGCGGTCTATGCTATCGAGTTATATACCAAGCAACTTGTCCTTAATAACCACACTATGAGGTAGGTTCAACCAGTTTGAACTTGTTGGGACATAGCATATGAAGTTGTGTGATGAGTCCATATCATAGGTCTATTATGGTGACAAAAGTGAAGACACGTAATGATAGTTATTATGTTAGCATTACTAGAAACATTTTCGAAATTATCCATGCTATCAAGATGTCAAAATTCTAGGCATTAGGTGTCAATACTCGTAGCTAATAGATAATAATAATAATATAAAAAAATCACAACTTTATTCTTGAAATATGATTGTTACACATTGGTAACCTAGTTCTTGAGTTACTATCACCCAAAGATTGCAAAACAAACTTAAAATATAAATTAAACCAACATGAGAATCCAACTAAGGGTTTCTCGACAAAATCATGCCATAACCTGGCATTTTGAAACCCAAATTTGAATCCATCATAAGTAATACAATGCAAACTCAGATGGATTTTCAATGCATGTTTGCATGCTACACTATTCTCTGTCTAGATATCATTTTTTAAATGGAACCATTAATCAAGCCCACAGTCCTTTTTATGTGAAAATTTTCAGCTCTATTTGAGCTCTTTTTTGCTCCACCACCTCCATAAACATATGCAAACATATATCATGATCTTGGAATTCCATTACATATGTATGTTCCAATGTTCCATAATCATGCCCCATCATCAATTTAAGAAATTTCCATTGAATATCAAATTATGGAGGGGGGGAACTTTTTGCTGCAACATTTGGCTCAAAATCGGGGACCATCTCCATATGAGGTGAATGAGAACTATAGATATTTGAAGAAGTAGATTAGTGCCTTTTCCTCTGGCCATGGAGTCATATACAGTCATCCATCACAAAAATTTGTCTTTGTTCATTCTCACCTTGAAAGTTGCAAAAATTCATGCCCTAATTGAAATGACACTAAATTTGAGAGATATAATAAAAATGCAAGCTAGAAGTGCCCTATTAATACAAAGGGAAAACCTTCCTACCTACCCTAACTGAGATAAATTTTGATTGAATAGGAAACATGATATTGCCAATGGAGTTGATCCAACAACTTGTTAAATGTATGGGACTAAATCATGCATTTGATTTCCAGGGAAACATGTGCATGAAGAGAAAAAGTGTAGAATTAATGGAAAATCCATACATGCCACTTATAAAAACTACACCGAAAGGTCAAAAAATACTTAAGGCCTTAACTTAATTTGAATCCAAAAAGGACAAAACAGGATTAGTGAAAACATGAGAGTGGTGTGGGTGAACAACATAAATAAAAAGTGAAGATACCTTTCCCAAGATGCCTTTGTCACCGTTGTATGAAAACATGTTTTCCTTTCCCTTTATACATGCAAGTGAATGCATTATAGGTATGGTGTTTTCCCAGAATAGGAGAAGCCTACTTAAATATATCATTCGTGGAGTGAATGTTTCCTTGACCCAGAACCTCATAGAAAATTATCACTGAATTTGATGTTGGGATGGGATTGTAAAGATAACAACCTCTTCATTCCTACAAACTAGATTCCTTCCTGGAGTTAGGACACAGAGTATTGAATCAAATTTGTAGTTTCTAACTTCTTGTATTGGTTCATCAATCTTGAAATTTAGACATTGCATGTCTTCATTGCTTCATGTTTGAATAATTTTCATCATATCGTACAATAGGAAATTAGGAATTATGATTATTATTACTTTATGGATATGTTAAGTTACTTTTAAGTTTGCATGGTTTAGTGTGAAATTATTCTAGTGTGCCCCTAGGCCCAGGTGAAGGAATTCCAAGGACTGAGAACCCTAGTTTTTAAATGGTATTGTTTCTTATACCCAAAAACCCCTCAACATAACTTCTTATTAGTTCTTAACAATAGTGTTGTAAACAATTTGAGAATTGATATAGAAAAATCTCGCACTTCTCAAGATAAAGTCCTAAAGCTAAAGTGTGATACCATGTGTAATTCAATAGCCCCATTGTCACCTCACCAACATATTTTCACTTCGGGCTAGATCTCCTCCAACTTAAGGGGGGTTCTCCCTAGTAGATGTTAGGGATCTAATGGCCCAACCAAACCAAGTCAAGAGCCCCCTAAATCTCTATGTTTACTACTATCAATCAAAATATTGAACAATAGGGTCAGACATGCATCCTGAAGATAAAATTGCCAAGGTATTTTTGGGTAATTTCAAAGGGAAAGTCCCCAAACACATATAATCAAGGAATTATAACGTGATTTCAAACATTAAATATCAACAAAATCGTTTAAAGGATATTGAAAGGAAAAAGGTGATGGAAGATAGAAAATTCCTTACTTAAATGCTTTAAGGATTTTTCAATAGTTGCTCCAAAAGCTTCACTTCAAGGCCCTTCAAGATCGTCTCCGACAATGCTATACCATCAGCTTCAACAATGTTGCTCCAAAAATATCCTCAAGGTCTTCACAAAAATTTTACTAGAAGTTGCTCCAACAATATATTCAATAAGGTCTTCATTGTCAACTCGTCTCTTGTTTGGGTGCCTTAATGTGCAATGACATGTTTCCAGGACTGAATTCAATGCAAGGCATATTTGAAACTCTAACTATGTCTTCCGGTGTCTTATTAGAAATTATTTCAGTTTTCTTTTTGTGTTTTCAAGTTAGATATTGTTTTCAAGTTTTTACATTTATAATTTTATTGCAATGTGGGACACTGATCAGAGTAGTGCAGGAGCAACCCCAAGACGGGATGATCGCGGAAAGAGGCCAGCAGAAGAACATGTAAAGTGCCAGCATTGCTCTATCTTTAGGTATTTTAGTTATTTACATAATTGAAATAATATTAATTTTGTTCAAATATGCAGACACCTAGCCGTGGTAAGCCTGATGATTCCCTCTTTGAGGAAGAGCTTTCTTCATCCCTATCTCCAGTGTTCTTGTTGCAAAAAAAGGCACGAGATGCAAGGTCGGAATTTAATACTTTGATAGACGCGCCTCAAACACCTGAAACAGAAGAGAGGATAAAACATCTTATGAGCCAGCTAGAAAGATATCAGGTAATAATAAAAAGTCAAAAGGATATTTTTTTTGTTCTCCATGAGATGAATTGTGATAGTTTGATTTTTAATTTTTACATTGACTAAACTAACAAAAAGTTCTTTTGTATGTAGCGTTTTCTGGCACTTGCTGAACCCGGTGTTGGTGGTAGTGGGACACAAGGGCAAGATATTTCCCAACAACTCTCTCATACACCTTCTACACCTTTAGGTGCCAGCCAAGAAACACACCCTGCCCAAGCAGACACCCAGCCAACCGCTGAACGTGTTGGCAATGATGAGGCTGATATGGCCAACTACATTATTGCATTTCCTAGAGCTACACGTGTCAGCTCCACAGGGACCATTAATGGCACGTTGTTGGTGAACGATGAAGGTGTCCCTATAAAGCATGTACAACTCCCAGGTAAATTTTAATATTTTAACTATTTCATGTACTTTATCTAAAACATATTTATCGTGACTTTTATTTTTAAATTAATGATAATATCTTTTCTTTTCTTTTTTCTGTGTAGGAAACAATGAGTTCTACAGGTTTCTGGAGAGCCATGCGTTGGTAATTTTTGGCCCAACCATACGCACAGGGTGGAATTCCCAGAATTCCAACCTGAAAAAAGAACTTCTAGATTATCTAGAAGCCCTTTTTGGGGTCGGCACATTTGACAGAACAGCGGTGGCTCGGGTAGTCGGCAAATATTTGAAATATACCAGGGACACCTATAGGACACAATTGCAATTTAACCCTAGATATGAGCATCCTCTCGCAGTTCCAGAGAGTGAGTGGAGAGCACTCATCCATGACGGAAAAGAGAAAAGGGCAAAGAAAGAAGGAAAAATGCCAACTGGACCCGCAAGGTAAATTACAACTTTAATTCAATAGCTTTAATTTTATCTATGTCTAAAATAAAAGTGTGCTACGTCATATCTGACTTCAATTTTGTTGATGCTAGGTTTCCTGACACCTCAAATGCAACCAAAGCTAGGATTGAGAAAAAGGGCCATCACAAGCTAGGCCAGGGCGGCTACTTGAAATTAGTTGCAAGAATTGTAATTAAGTAGCTAAACATCTTATAATTAATTGTATCACCTTCCAACGTTTTTGTAATCCTATCAAATATGATTAAAAATACACAATCATATGTAATGTAGGGTGATGACTTCGGAATAGAAACTACAGAGGAAGATAAAAATATCGCTTTCCATTTCAGCTATCAAGCTGTAGTTGAACGTTGCAGAAGCCTGGGGAGGTCCCAAGATCCAAAATGCCTGATAAGGTAAAACATTAACCTTTCAATATGTTTGTTTTCGTCCATAAATTAATTGTCTAAAAAATTTGTTTAAATCAGGGGAGCAGCACTACTGATGAGGCAAATAACCTAGTTTTAGAGCCAGATGTAGATGATCCTCACATGCAACCTAATCATTGTAGTGGGGACCAGGCCGACAATGCTACTATCAGTGAGGGCCGTGACGGTAATTAATTTCCACTTATAATTTTTTCTAATTATACCTTGATAGTTGTCCTTATAACGTTTTTTGTTTAAATGACAGAGAATGTTTCCCTTGAGGATCTTACCACCAGAGAGGAAGACAGGGCAACAGTCCCAACGGCGACAACTGGTGCACCAGGTAAATAATCTCATTGCCATTTTTTTTATTAATATTACCGAACTAGTTCAATGATATTTAAAAACTAACAATTAAAATTTAATATTATCTGTTTTTGTAGGCGATGCCCCGTCACTGGATGAGACCAGACATCGTGACTACGCAACTAGGTCGGCGGCGACAACTGGTGCACCAGGTAAATAATCTCATTGCAATTTTTTTTATTAATATTACTGAACTAGTTCAATGATATTTAAAAACTGACAATTAAAATTTAATATTATCTGTTTTTGTAGGCGATGCCCCGTCACTGGATGAGACCAGACATCGTGACTACGCAACTAGGTCAGCGGCAACAACTGGTGCACCAGGTAAATAATCTCATTGCAATTTTTTTTATTAATATTACCAAACTAGTTCAATGATATTTAAAAACTGACAATTAAAATTTAATATTATCTGTTTTTGTAGGCGATGCCCCGTCACTGGATGAGACGAGACATCGTGACTACGCAACTAGGTCAGCGCCGACAACTGGTGCACCAGGTAAATAATCTCATTGCAATTTTTTTTATTAATATTACCGAACTAGTTCAATGATATTTAAAAACTGACAATTAAAATTTAATATTATCTATTTTTGTAGGCGATGCCCCGTCACTGGATGAGACCAGACATCGTGACTACGCAACTAGGTCAGCAGTGCAGGTCGAAAGGCACGAAACAGGAGCAGAGCATGATGATATTGATGATGTAATTAGGAGCTTTAGAAATAGGAAGAAGAAAAAGAAAATTCGATAATGTAAAATATTGTATTATTATAAGAAAAAAGTTACCATACTTGCAACGTTTTTTGCGTTATATAAAAAACTCATTTATCATACTATTTTTATGTCAAGCATTAATTGCAATGTTTCCTTGCGTACTTTTTGTTGAATTGTTTTTTTATTAGTTATTGAATATTTTTTTTTATTCTCATGAAAGTAAAAAATGAAATATAGATTGGGTATTGGGGAATTGAGAGTGATGTGAGGGGGGGGGGGGGAGGGGCCATAAGAGCTTCCACCTTCACGTGGTTGGCCCTGTTTAGTAAAGAATAATTTATTGGAGCGATTTAATCTTGGAGCAAACCTCCCTCGATCCAGTGTAGCAACAAAAAAGTCACTGTTGACTTAGTTGCTACTCTTTCAGATCGTGGGAGGCTTGTTCCAAGTTCATGCGACTCCAATAATTTTTTCTTGAAATGAAGAGGAGCTTATTCAGGTATGTTTTGACATTTTCAACATATGTTCTAACATTATCATAAGAATGCATCTTAGAGTAAAAAATACTACATTAATTACTTGTATTTATTGTATAAATAATGATGGATTTTGATTGACTTGGCAGTGCAGGTACAAATCCTCTTGCATCATGAGCAATACAACTTGTCAACCAGGGTCATGTCCAAGATATTTTTGCTTGTGTGCTTGACCAGGTTCGTAATGTCACATTTTGTAAGTTCCTTCACAGTTCATAATTCAATATTAAGCTTGTTCATGATTATTATCTAAGTTTTTTGTATGTGTTTTTTCATCTATTTGATTGTAAGCAACTCTGCATGTTTCCTGTTTTTCACTATGATTTCTCCCATTACCACTCCCAGGATGAATCTGAATTTATTGTTACATAGGTTACTTTATTGTTACTATGATTTCTCCATTTACGATTTCATAGGTTACATCATGTAAAGTTGTAAATCGTAGGTTGGTGATGAGCTTTAGTTCTCCATATTTGGGGCTTTTCTGATATTTTCTCCCTCATGTCACTCCTACATCACCTCGTTGTTTGAGCATGCCAATTGTCTACCACTTGTACCAATTTTCACATGTAAATCTCTGAGTGGTGCCACATTTCACCTATTTCCAGTGAGAGTTTAGGGTTTCTCTAACATAGCTTCAGAAATCTGATTCAGTGTCTGCTTGAATATTGTCACATAATACTCATGGTTTGGATTGATGAGCATGTTCTGAATGGTTGTTTGATTCATAAGAAGCACCCATAAAGTCATATTGAGATATTTCAGAAGTTTTCTCGGGTTTCCGTTTTCACCATTTCTAGTGGGTGGGATGGTGTGGGGTGATCCATCAATACTAGTGCTCTTGTAGTATGGAATTTGTTTTTGGGGATATAAAGGAGCATTTGATGTAGATATCCCATTGGATGCATTCATAGATGGGCACGAGAGGTCAAGAATTTAAATTAAAAATATGCAACCTCTAGCATGGCAACCTGAAGGCCACGAGAGACACTGGTTAAAGATTGTTTTGTGCTAGCCTTAATATAGTCGTGATTTCTTTCTATTATCTTAATGCAAATATATAGTCCAGTCTCATTAAAATGAGGATTGTGGTTGTATTTCTCTTTGGTTGTTTCTCTCTTAATGCTCAGAAGTTGCCAAAAGTTGCGATAGTTGTTTAGTTTGCCTGTTACAACTTAAAAGTGGTTTTTAGCAATGGGAGTCATGTTTTTTAAGGTTCATACTAATATGAAGATATTGTAATTCTATATTCAGCATAAGAGAAGATGGCCTCTACTTTGGGCGGTATGACAACAATTGCCACATCTACCTCATTGGGTAACAATGGAAAGGGGAAGAAGTTGGGTGCAATGTTTGATAATTATGGCAGACAATTGTCTTCTCTTTCAGTTTTTTCACCCATTTCCTTTAATCGCTCAAGCAGAAGAGGGACTCTGAGATTACGCGACAGAGAGAAGGTAGTTAATACAAGAGCTATGGAAAAGGAGTTTTACTTCAATAAGGATGGCTCAATGACAAAAAAATTGCAGGTCAGAGAAAAAATTATGTTTAAAGGAAGGTCACCTACACGTGAAACTTCACTGCGGTGGATCTTTCCTTGTCCACTTATATTCGATTTTAATGTGTTATTTTAAGTTTTCATGGAGGGTTGTTTTGGCATATGGTCTGGCATTCAATT
Organism: Pinus albicaulis; assembly: GCA_034641835.2. Taxonomy (NCBI): domain Eukaryota; kingdom Viridiplantae; phylum Streptophyta; class Pinopsida; order Pinales; family Pinaceae; genus Pinus; species Pinus albicaulis. The sequence continues at coordinate 340,638,394 of CM076574.1, read as the reverse complement.
GCACACTTACTGAAAGCATTTTCAATTTGTCTTGCAGGCGGTGTGAACAAACTTGCTGATCTTGTTGGAGTCACCCTTGGGGCGAAGGGAAAAATGTTGTCTTGGAGAGAAAGCATGGTTCTCCAAAAATAGTTAATGATGGTGTGACAGTAGCTAAGGAGGTAATTTGTAGATGTGTGCTCTGGTTTTCTTTTTAACGTTGTATTAGTTCCCCCTCTTAAATGTCTTAAATTTGGTAGGCATAATTTGAAAACTCAAAGGTGAAAGGAAACATATTTGTTACCCAGTGGTCTACTTGGCCTATGGACTAGCCACATTAGAGTAATGCATAAAGCTTTTCACAACAATAAAAGGAAAGGGTTATGGCTGAGTCAAATTTTATTGTTATTGACGGTGTAATGAAATGTATCTCAATGCTATGGTTTTGGCCTTTTTATTGGTTGAATTAGAGGACCTAGTTGAAAATATTGGGGTCAAGTAGGCTGGTTTTCCTTTTTGCTGATGGTTTGGTGTATCTAATTGAATTAGTTGCCTAAGGTATTTTTGGTTGCAAACTCCTTTTCATTTTTCATACATTATTGGCCTTGTGGAATACATTTGATTGTGTGGTCTTGTTAGATCTACAACATTCGTAGTTGTTTAGTCTTATGGCCTAGGTGAACTTTTATTATGGAAATAGTTCATGCAATATTGTCATTTAATCCTTACTGCAGGGTAGCATGTTGAGAAGTTTCGTTTGAAACATTTGGTATTCAAAATGACACTTGATCCTATATAGCATCATGCACTTGACTTCAAAATTCATATTCAAAGTGTGCCAGACAATTCTTGCAAATTTTCAAATATTTATGTTGTTTTAAACCATTATCTTTTTCATGTATTGGATGCTAAAAATGTGAAAAAGAATTTGGTATGAAAGCAACTGGTAAATAATTTCCAGCAAAACAACCACTTCCAAGACATGATTTAGAAGTAGAACATATGTACTTATGAAGCATAGAAAGATATCCTTGATGCATTGTCAATGTTTGGCTAGGGTTATTTTTGGAGAAAATAACTCCTTATTCCTAGAATAGTGATCTTCAATACAAGTAAGTGCCAGAGAAGAGAGATCATCGTGTGATGCAACAAAACTGAAATTGGACCCCTAAGGAGAGCTGGTGTGTCTACAATTTTTCTGTCAGCATTTTCCCTTGGTTTACCCCATTATTTTCCTCCAGCCTGAGTCTTAATTGACTTCTTCTTTCTTCGGGTTTATTTATCAAATTCATAGAATTTGATAAACAAATACTATCCACAATGGTTGGACTTTAATTTATATTCCCGACTTTATATTATCTCCAAGCCTTATAACCAATGTTTAACTTTCAACACTTTGTATTTATACTCCACGTTTCTTTTTAAATAAATAACTTGTAATGAACTTTCGGCTCTATATTTCACCACCCAGCCTTACAAAAATCACACTCCAGACTTATGCTAAATATTCGCCAATCATTTAATTAAACAATTTCATTATACTCCGGCCTGATGCAGGAGCATCCAGCTCGGAGGAGACAAAAGATGGTTGACTATCTCGACAAAAAAATTTCACGTGTTGATGGAAAGGTTATTGAACCTGTGTTTTAATTCTTTTTTTTATTCAGCAATTAGGCAAAGACAGTAGGATCAGGATTATCAACTGTTTTTTTAGTTAATTAGAAGTTTGTTTGTTTTATTTAAAAAAAAAGAAGAAACTGATTAGGCAGTTAGAGACATTCCGATTGTTAGTTCAACCGAAGACAAAGAAACTGTTTTAAATTTTTGCAAGTATTTAAACAGAAAAAAAAAATCATATGTAGGTTCGAATTTCCAGTGAAGGAAGACAATAAGAACCAGAGTTTCTTTTAATAAAAAAAAAACCATCTGCCAATCTAAATTTACAGCCAACCTTTCATGTATTGATTTATTGTATTTTATCGTCAATCTTGATGTGTATCGTAAAACAAAGAATAGGAAATTGAAGTCATTGCAGACAAGAGAGGTGCCAGCGCAAAGAGTAACTAGCAGTTTACAGAACAAGAGAAGAAACTGGCGCACAGGCGAGGGACGAAAAGTTACAGCATACAATAATAAATTTTCCAGCAAGAAGATTTGTGGAGTAGCCAGTTACCCTATCGATATTACACCAGCGAATTCCAGGTAATGCATAAAGCGTTATATAGAATTAACTGAATCAAAAGAAGTCTTTAAAACATACAGGAATTGTTTCAATCATACATTCTGTAAAACCCCACTGTTTGTAACAATAAGTGCGAAGAAGGGTTTCAAGAACCGAGCGAACAGCACTCATACTACATCTATTAAGCTCATACTACATCTATTAAGAACTTCAAGCTGAGACGAACAGAACAAATACAACCTTGTGACACAGTTTGCCAGAGAAGGGTTTGACAAAATAACCCACGAGACCGAGACTGTAGAAGAGCGAGAACCAGGAAAGACGCAGGCATATTACAAATTAACCACAGACTTAGAAGCAGAACGACCCTACCCATTTCTTGTTTGGGGCCGTCTCCTTCTGACAGGACGAACACTTGAAAACAATCAAGTTTGTTTGACCTGCAAGAAAATAAAAGGAGACAAGTATTAGAACCTGGAGAAATTAAAGATTTGGGTGATAAAACGAAGAAGTTTTCAAAAAGAACAAGACTATAAACCCTGTAGCATTTACCTATGAATAGGAGGGCAGCATTGAATGGAAAGACGAAGTTGGACACAAAGAGACCTGCTCGCAAGGAGCAAAATACATTAGTGACTGATTAAGGTGCGTGACAGACTAAAACATAGAATTTTGACTTACCTTGGAGAGAAAAGGAGCTAAGTTGAGGAAGACTGCTGACACAGAACTGGAAGTTCAACCTGTAACATAAACATGGCAGTTAAACAAACAAATTTGAAGGAGTCTACAACCGTATCACAGTGAAGAACATCTAGTTCGTTTTAGTTTCGATCCAAACCTTTCCATACAGCAAACGGAGGACGGATTGACAACACTGTTACAAACTCAACGAGAAATTCATCGAACCAGAGAGACAGCAATGGAACCCTCGAGACAAACCGGAACAGATAACCCTCAAGGCGCTGAAGGAAAAATGAAGTGAAGCCGGTGTCAAAGCTGGGGTTGGTCACAAGGTGGAGGAGCAAAAACCAAGGCGATCGACAGGTGTCAACAAGTACCAATTAACAAGGACGGGAAATAAATTGATAAGTGATTGCAAACCGGATCCAATCTTACGGATGAGGGTACCCATTAAAATCATATCTGCGCATATTTCAAAACAGAGTTAACGCTATTTGTTAACCCACAACTCGTAAACGTAACGGGACCAATATTTAAGGTTTCCAAAGTTTTATTTTAATTTTAAATTGATCACGGTCAGAGGGCTGGGACCGTCAATTTTTGGTATCAGAGCGGGTTGCAGGGAACAGAGGGAAAAAAAAAATGGAGGTTGGCAAAAGAGGAAGAGGAAGAGGAAGAATAGCCCGAAGAGCAGCAAAAGAGGGACTGCGTGAAGAGATTCGAATTTTGAATGAGCGATTGGCAGTGGTAGAGGCTGGAAGAAGGAGAGACCCCACAGGAGGGGATGATAGTGACGAAGAGGTTGCCGAACCAGCAGATGAATTTGAAGGGGTAACACCTGAACTCAGATTATTGAGGTCAGTTTTGTTATCCAGTCATAAGCCAAAACATGAATTTTCCACTTATGACGGAAGTTTGTCGACAGATGTGTTATTGGATTGGCTGAGTGAAGTAAACAAATATTTTGATTTTGAGGAAACTAGTGATGACAAGAGGGTGAAGTTCGCTGCCACCAAGCTGAAAGGACATGCATCCTTGTGGTGGGACATCGTTCAGGCAGAAAGGAAAAGGCTAAATAAACAGCCTATAAAGAAGTGGGCCAGCATGGAGGCAAAGCTGAAAGAGAAGTTTCTGCCTAAAGACTATCAAATTATGTTGTACAGGCGAGTACAGAACTTGAGGCAAAGGGGAGTGATGGTCAGGGATTATACAGAAGAGTTTTATAAGTTGAATCTGCAGGCAGGGTATATAGAAGATACCCCAGAAAAAACAGCAAGGTTCGTGAATGGGCTGAGAGGGGAGATACTGGATGAAATCGGTATTCTCTCACCCAGAACTTTAGATGAAGCATACTAGTTTTCCTTGAAGGCAGAGGAGAAAATAGACAGGAAGTAGAATTCCAGAAGAGGAGGTGGATCTGGCAAAGGAAAGGGGAAGGCCTTTGGCAGAGGCAGAGGTACAGGTTCCAATGAAGAAGGCAACAGTTCCAAATCTGCAGGAATAGCAGAAAAGGACAACAGCACTAGAGGAGGACGACCAAACCAGCGAGGGAGATGTAATGGTCGGGGCAGAGGAGCTTTCCAGTGCTATAGGTGCCACAAGTGGGGGCACAAATCGTATGAATTTCCTGAAAATGAACCAGCAGGTGGGTGAGGAGCTTATGTTGCCCAAACTGAGGAAGCGGAAGCACCGCCTCAGGAAGTGGAAAATGCACCAGAGACAGGGGAAGCCTTGGTGCTGAATAAAGTGTTGATAAAACCAGCGAAGGAGATTGTGGAACCAGACTAAAGAAAGGCTTTGTTCCGAACAGTTTGCAAATCATAGGGTAAGTGTTGCAAACTGATCATTGACAGCGGAAGTACTGATAATTTGGTGGCCACGAAAATGGTGGAGAAGTTGGGACTGAAAAAGCTGAAACATCCCACTCCCTACAAAGTGTCGTGGCTGCAGAAAGGACATCAACTGTTAGTTGATGAAAAGTGCGAGGTGGAGTTCCAAATAGGCAGATATAAGGAAAAAATTATCTGTGATGTTATGCCAATGGATGTCTGTCATAAACTGTTAGGAAGGCCCTGGCAGTTTGACAGAAAAGTAGTTCATGACGGAAAAACAAACTGCTATAAGTTTGTCAAAGATGGGATCAAGCACACGCTTGTACCCATCAAAGAGGAAGGTACAGCAGAAGCTAGTGGGGTTAAAGAGATGCTGATGGGGGGAAAATATTTTTTAAAACAAATTGAAAACAACGATGTGAATTTTGCTGTTGTGAGGAGGCCAAATACAGTGGTACTGCACAAAAAGATTTCAGATTTACCCAAGGAGATCCAGGATATGTTGCAGGATTTTGGAGATATCATAGTGGACGATCTTCCGGATGAACTGCCCCCCAAGATAGGTATCATTCATTGTATTGACTTTATACCAGGAGCTAGTCTGCCGAATAAAGCAGCTTATCGCATGAGTCCTAAGGACAACGAGGAAATTAGGAAGTAGGTACAGGAGTTGTTGGATAAAGGGTTGATTAGAGAAATCATGAGCCCCTGTGCAGTTCCGACAGTTTTGGCTCCAAAGAAGGGAGGCGAATGGCGAATGTGCACAGATTCCAGGGCCATTAATAAAATCACTATCAGGTACAGGTTTCCATTGCCAAGAATGGACGATATGATGGACTGTTTGAGTGGGTCAGCTTATTTTTCAAAGATTGACTTGAAGAGTGGATATCACCAGATCCGAATTCGGGAAGGAGACGAATGGAAGACAGCCTTCAAGATAAATGAAGGGCTGTATGAGTGGCTGGTGATGCCATTTGGGCTGAGTAACACCCCCAGTACTTTTATGCTCCTAATGAACGAAGTGCTGAAAGAGTTCATTGGGAAGTTTGTAATTGTTTATTTAGATGATATATTTATTTTCAGCAAAACAAAATAGGAACATTTCAGGCATGTTCGAAGTGTGTTGAGGAAGCTGCAGCAAAATAAGTTGCTGATAAATCTGAAGAAGTGTACTTTTTTTCCAACGGGAGTTAGTGTATCTGGGTTTTGTAGTTGCAAAAAACGAATTGAAGATGGACCCAGAAAAGGTTGCAGCTATAATCAGTTGGCCATCCCCAAAGAGTTTATTTGAAGTCCGAAGTTTTCACGGATTAGCAAGTTTTTACAAGAAATTCACCAGAAATTTCAGTGAAATCTACGCACCCATGTTGGATACGATCAAGAAGGAAAATCAGCCTTATCGCTGGACAGAGGCAGCGGAGAAAAGTTTTCAGACTTTGAAGAGGAAGATCACAGAAAGGCCGATATTGAGGCTGCCTGACTTCAACAAACTTTTCCAAGTTCATTGTGATGCCAGTGGTACAGCCATTGGGGCAGTGCTTAGTCAGGAAGATAGACCGGTCGCGTATTTCAGTGAAAAGATGAACGAGAGTAGACAGAAGTACTCAACTTATGACAAGGAATTCTACGCAATTGTTCAAGCATTAAAGCAATGGAGACATTACCTATTAGGTAATGAGTTTGTTTTGTTTTCGGATAATTCTGCATTACAGTATATTATGCAGCAACATAAGTTGAACCATAAGCATGCAGAATGGGTTGAGTATCTGTAGAGTTTTACGTTTGTGCTGAAACATATTAGTGGGCAGGCCAACAAGGTTGCAGATGCGTTGAGTAGGAGGACTTTTCTCTTGCAGGAAAGTAAAATGCAGGTTTTGGACTTTGAGCACCTGAGGGATCTGTATCAGACATATGCAGATTTTAAGGAGGCCTATGAGGCCTGCCAAAACCCTCTGTTGAGAAATAATAGTCCATGGTTGGACTACAATCTGCAGGAGGGATTATTGTTCAGGGGAGGACAGTTATGCATTCCCGACTGTTCGATGAGGGAGAATATTATTCGGGAAAAGCATAGTGGAGGTCTAGCCGGACATTTCGGTATACACAAAACATTTTCACAAGTTGAGCATTTTTATTTTTGGCCAAGGTTGCGACGAGACGTGCAGAGGTATGTGAGCAGGTGCAAAACGTGTCAATTGGCGAAGGGTCACAGTCAAAATATAGGTCTTTATATGCCACTACCCATTCCAAGCAGACCATGGGACTCAATCAGCTTGGAATTTGTCTTGGGTTTACCTAAGACACAGCGGGGTTTTGATTCAGTAATGGTGGTAGTGGATCGGTTTTCAAAGATGGCACATTTTATACCCTGCAGGAAAACCAGTGATGCTACTCACGTAGCGCACTTGTTTTTCACAGAGATTGTTAGACTGCATGGTCTACCAAGATCCATCATTTCCGACAGGGATGTGAAGTTCACCGGACATTTTTGGCGAACCCTGTGGAAAAAGTTGGACACTCAGTTACAGTTCAGCTCCGCTTACCACCCACAGACTGATGGGTAAACTGAAGTGGTGAACAGGAGTCTGGGAAATCTGCTACGGAGTTTAATAGGCAAAAATTCGTGAATGTGGGACTGCGTATTTGCTCAGGCGGAGTTCGCATATAACGATTCACCGAATCGAAAAACAGGTTATAGTCCCTTCCAAATCTTGTATGGCATGCATCCTCGTGGAGTGCATGAACTGCGGGACTTGGGAAAACTTGAAAAACAGAGTGCGGATGGGGAAGATTTCTCCCAAGCAATGAGCGACTTACATGAACAAGTGAAACTGAAGTTGCAGGATAGCAGTCAGAAGTATAAGCAGCGGGCTGATTCGAAAAGGCGGGAAGTTCAGTTTAATGTGGGAGACGAAGTCCTTGCACACCTGCGCAAGGAACGGTTTCCAAAAAGGGAATATAACAATCTAAAATTTAAAAATATTGGCCCCTACAAAATCATTCGCAAGTTTTCTGCCAACACTTATGAGTTGCAGTTGCCGCCAGGGATAGGTATTTCACCCATCTTTAATGTGGCAGATTTGTTTCCTTATATTGCTAGTTCTGAGGATGATGCAACAGTGAGGCCAGAACGGGACACCAAGTTTGAGGAGGGTTCTTGGATGAGACAGATGCCTACGGCACAGCCCCTTGAGATCGAGAATATTCTTGACACACAGGTAGCCAAGCGCACCCGAAGGAAAGAATATCTGCAGTATTTAGTCAAGTGGAAGAACCGGCCAATTGAGGACAGTTCATGGCTTGACGCGACGCAGATACAGAAAGCAGGTTATTCTGTCGACGATCTCATGGAACGGAGCCATGACTTTTTGCCACCCCGGGAGCTTGATGTAGGAGCATCCAGCTCGGAGGAGACAAAAGATGGTTGACTGTCTCTAGAAAAAATTTGCACGTGTTGATGGACAGGTTATTGAACCTGTGTTTTAATTCTTTTTATTATTCAGCAATTAGGCAAAGACAGTAGGATCAGGATTATCAACTATTTTTTTAGTTAATTAGAAGTTTGTTTATTTTTCTTTTAAAAAAAAAATAAACTGATTAGGCAGTTAGAGACATTCCGGTTGTCAGTTCAACCGAAGACAAAGAAACTGTTTTACATTTTTGCAAGTATTTAAACAGAAAAAAAAAATCATATGTAGGTTCGAATTTCCAGTGAGGGAAGACAATAAGAACCAGAGTTTCTTTTAATAAAAAAAAACCATCTGCCAATCTAAATTTAGAGCCAACCTTTCATGTATTGATTTACTGTATTTTATCATCAATCTTGATGTGTATCGTAAAACAAAGAATAGGAAATTGAAGTCATTGCAGACAAGAGAGGTGCCAGCGCAAAGAGTAACTAGCAGTTTACAGAACAAGAGAAGAAACTGGCGCACAGGCGAGAGACGAAAAGTTACAGCATACAATAATAAATTTTCCAGCAAGAAGATTTGTGGAGTAGCCAGTTACCCTATCGATATTACACCAGCGAATTCCAGGTAATGCATAAAGTGTTATATAGAATTAACTAAATCAAAAGAAGTCTTTAAAACATACGGGAATTGTTTCAATCATACATTCTATAAAACCCCATTGTTTGTAACAATAAGTGCGAAGAAGGGTTTCAAGAACCGAGCGAACAACACTCATACTACATCTATTAAGCTCATACTACATCTATTAAGAACTTCAAGCTGAGACGAACAGAACAACTACAGCCTTGTGACACAGTTTTCCAGAGAAGGGTTTGACAAAATAACCCACGAGATCGAGACTGTAGAAGAGCGGGAACCAGGAAAGACGCAGGCATATTACAAATTAACCACAGACTTAGAAGCAGAACGACCCTACCCATTTCTTGTTTGGGGTCGTCTCCTTCTGACAGGATGAACACTTGAAAACAGTCAAGTTTGTTTAACCTGCAAGAAAAGAAAAGGAGACAAGTATTAGAACCTAGAGAAATTAAATATTTGGGTGATAAAACAAAGAAGTTTTCAAAAAAAACAAGACTATAAACCCTGTAGCATTTACCTGTGAATAGGAGGGCAGCATTGAACGGAAAGACGAAGTTGGACACAAAGAGACCTGCTCGCAAGGAGTAAAATACATTAGTGACTGATTAAGGTGCGTGACAGACTAAAACATAGAATTTCGACTTACCTTGGAGAGAAAAGGAGCTAAGTTGAGGAAGACTGCTGGCGCAGAACCGAAAGTTCAACCTGTAACATAAACAGGGCAGTTAAACGAACAAATTTGAAGGAGTCTGCAACCGTATCACAGTGAAGAACATCTAGTTCGTTTTAGTTTCGATCCAAACCTTTCCATACAGCAAACGGAGGACGGATTGACAACACTGTTACAAACTCAACGAGAAATTCATCGAACCAGAGAGACAGCAACAGAACCCTCGAGACAAACCAGAACAGAGAACCCTCAAGGCGCCGAAGGAAAAATGAAGTGAAGCCGGTGTCAAAGCTGGGGTTTGTCACAAGGCGGAGGAGCAAAAACCAAGGCGATCGACAGGTGTCATCAAGTACCAATTAACAAGGACAGGAAATAAATTGATAAGTGATTGCAAACCGGATCCAATGTTACGGATGAGGGTACCCATTAAAATCATATCTGCGCATATTTCAAAACAGAGTTAACGCTATTTTTTAACCCACAACTCGTAAACGTAACGGGACCAATATTTAAGGTTGCCAAAGTTTTATTTTAATTTTAAATTGATCATGGTCAGAGGGCTGGGACCGTCACGGCCCCACCTATATATATCAATAACCAATCAAACACTCGTATCGTACCTGGCTATCCTCCGCACACCTTAGTTAACCTCCGGGCAAGTTCAACATGCGACCACCGTCCGATGGCCCTTCTCCAAATCAACGACTCTTGGCAATTTCACTCGGCTTCCAACGTCGAGCTTTAACGTGCAATGGCGCGGGTTAAATGGTGGTTTTCCGGGGGTCACTTCACCACATGTCGCATTCCCTATGGAATCTCTCACGAATATGAAATACCGCCTACTCCACAAAAGTGATGCGATATGGGCAACCTGCTTTTGTGATTCCGCTCGTGGTTTTGGTATAGGGCTTGACCACGGGTGCAAGTCTGGTTCCGCTATCCTTTTGTTTGTTAACTCATGTCCAATCCTCGGGTCAGGTTCTGAAAGCACAACAATTTTGTCTCTTTATTAAGCGGGATTTTTATATTTGAACAGTGTTCATGACCTCGGTTCTCTACACAAACCTCGCCTTCGGGTGGGGTGAGTTCATAGGGTTATCCAACAATTTACGGGAATTCAAAGACAGAAGAATGGAATTATCAGTACCCAATCACCTCACAGTTAAACAATTCTTCACAATTAGTAGTTTGAGATAATTCAATGGAAAATAAGCTTGGAAATCATTTAACTGGAAACAATTGTTCACACACAGAGTTTTATTGCAGAAATCCCCTCTCTACTCTCCTCCTCCCTCTCTACTTTTATTCATCCGAGGAATTACAATTTAAAGAGTAACATTGTAGATAACCTTAAAAACATTTGTTAACTATTTTTGTTTGACCATTTGATTGTGTTTGATATGTAGAACTCATGGCAGCTAGTGTTTCTCCACTCATATTAAATAATTATTTCCAAAAGTTTCTTGTTACTATTACTTTAGGAAAACCATGAAGACTATGAATTTCTTTCACGGACACTTCCGCCACTTGGCTTGTTGTTTATGTACTTTGAGCTCTACAAAAAAAATCTACAAAATTTGTCTATATAAATGACCACAAAAATGTAATACTTACCTTTATATTTCAGTAACCCTGTAATAAAGTCTATTGATATATCTTCTAGTCTTTGAATATGTATGTGGAATGGTTGAAGTAACCTTAGATATTTTACTATCTCTCTTTTATTTATTATGCAAACCTGACCTTCTCTTACAAAATTTTGAATATCTTTCTTCATTCCTTCCAAAAATATATTTTTTGATCCTTTGACATGTTTTAAGGAACCCTGCGTCCTACCATCAGAGAGACATGGGACTCCCTTAATATTTGTTTATTCAAATATGCTTGCGTGCATAAAAATATTCTACATTTGCACCAAAGTATATCTCTCTTTCACTCCCAATGATCCATAGAGTTCATCCCATCCTTTATAAATTTTAGTTTTTGTTTAGTACTATTGTCATTTTTCCATTATGGAAAGCTTCTTCTAGCCACCTAGGAATAGAAAATGTAATTGGATATAAATTTGAGGCCTCTTCTATTTTAGAAAGAACATCATGTACTAAATTTTCCTTACCCTTTTTGCAGATTATCTCAAAATTAAAACTTTGCATTTTTTCTCCTCATTTTGTTAATCTTCCAATGAAATCCATAGCTTCAAAAAATACTTTATGCTATCATGGTATATCTTGACTTTAAAGTACCTCCCAGTGATATACTATCCCCATTTTTTATTGCATGTAATATTGCTTCCATTTATTTTTCATACGTAGATTTCACCAAATATTTTCTTTGATTTCCTTGCTTTTAAAAGCCAATGATATCCCTTATTGTGTTAATGTTACGTAAATTCCTTGTCCTAGTGCCTCACACTCTACTATGAATGTTTTACCAAAAGTAGGTGCAACCGATGTTGGTGTAGAAGACATGGCATCCATTAAAAGAGAGAATGCCAAAGTAGCCTCATCATTTCATATAAATGATATTTTCTTCAAGAGATATGTGAGTGGACTTGAAATGCATGCATAATTCTTAACAAATGATCAATAATATCATGTAAGTCTAAAAAATCTTCGAAGAACCTTGATTTTCTTAGGAATAGGTCATTTTGTAATAGCTTGCATCTTTTGAGGCTCCAACTTCACTCCTTCCTTTAAAACAATATGAACCAAATACTCGAATTCTTATTTCCCAAAAGCACATTTGGATATTTTTACATAAAAATGATTGTTCTCAATAATTTATATAACTTTTCCACATGTTTAGTGTGGTATTCCCATGATTTATTATAAATATGTGTATTATAAAAGAAAACCAACACAAATTTTATAAGATGGGATCAAACAAAATTGTTCTTAAGTCAAGCCCGCCGGACTTCAAACGGCGATAAACCATAATTCAAACCAAATTCGCGTTCCAAAATAGCCTATTGACGTCGGCCAATTTTGTGACGCGAAAACCAAATGAATTCCGCCCTAATATTTTTCGGGTCTGAAGTTGGGCTGGCATACGGAGGGAGAGTTGTGACGCGAATTTCTTATCAAATTCGCCCTAATATTTTTCGGGTCTGGATTTCCACTGCGCGAGCGGCCCAAACAAAGATCCGCTCCAATCAATTTCTGCCACGTGTCCTCAATCAGAACTTGCCCTGCTCCCGGCTGCAGGTGCATTCGATGGCGTTTAAGGCGATGGGACATGGATGTGGCGATTTCATATCAATCGCATTAAGTTTTAACGTTGTTCAATTAAGTTCCAAGGTTTTCACATCTAATCGCATTAAGTTTTAACACTATTCAAGATCGGACCTCCACTCCTATTAGCGATTCTGCATGCTCCAATATGATCCGGACTTTGGCTCTCATTAATGATCAGAGATTAATTATGATGGGCGTCCTTCGATTGCATTGCAGTCGGGTCGATAAAATGGCATTTCGCTATGGTTTTTCAGACGAGCCGGTTGCTGGGTTACACTGCCTGCTCACTGTGATGAGGAGAAGTGGCCAGCTAAACTGCTGCGTAGACCTTGCTGCATATCTACATTTCTCTCGGTCTGGTCCTTGTCTATCTTCATCTGTTTCTTGGAATTGTGCTTCTTCGTCTCCTCTTGTGCCCACTTCTAGTGAGACTACACCCATGCCTCGCCTGCGTCAAAGGATGCGTTGCCGCAGGGGGAGCACTAGAGGTCAACCCCTGCACGCTCCCTCCATCCCCTCAACCGAGTTGACTTCTGGCCAATCCAGTGATTATTATGTAAGTCGCTATCCAAATACTAGGAGTGGGCGGGGTTGGGTTGTAGGATCTGGCCACCGTATGGATTCCCCTGCTCCTCGTTTCCCCACTGCTAGTTCACCTTCTCCCACGACGCGCACTGTTCAATTTTCCTTTAATTTCTCTCTCAACCGCCCACGAAACACAACTTCAGTCACTGTGGTTTTCTGCGAGGAGGCCCAAACAGAGGAAGAATGCACCCATCCGGCAGGTCTGAGCTTAGAAAAAGCCGGCCAGCATTCGGGCCTTCAGGAGGGGAGCCGTGGCATGAATATGGAGGTAGCACCTAGCGATCCTGGACCTTTCGAAGGATGGTGCCGAATCATCAAGGAGCCGGAGGAGTAGTTTGGTTAATTTGTTTTTCTTGCTTCACGACCCACTTAATTGGGCTGCTTTTAGATTATTTTACTGTGTTGGACCTTTGTAATATTTTTGAATTCTGTAAATTAAACATTCAAGATTGGTTTCCCCGTATGAGGGCAGTCTTCTTAATTTTTTGATTTTTTTATGACAAATTTTCCATGATTCTGGGCAATGATTTTGAATTCGATGTAATTTTATTCCCACTATTAATAGATTAACTTTACTTAGAAAAAAAAATGTTGCCCTGTTTCTATTTTAAACCTGTTTTTTGAAATACAGAGCCATGTTTATATGGTCTATGTATTATACTCTTTCTCTGTATATCTACAGGAACCTTTTTGCTATGAACAGGGTGGATGTTGTAGCAGGCTACTAATGGAAACAAGCGAGCCTGAACCTTACATCTCGGATGCAACATATGGTTACCAATTTTGGAATCAAGCGAGCCTGATCTTACAAGCGAGCCTGGGTTTCTGCAGATGGTTATCACACTCCTCACATGATTAGCGTTTTTCTTTGTTCAAGGATTTTGGGTACTTTAATTTGTATTTGGAACAATGGACGTCGGTACTCTATCTGTTGCTTTACTATTCTACATACTGCTATTTCACTTTCTTATAGATGCCTAGGGCATATTTGGATGCTTTCTCAGATTGTCGATAATCTCCATGTGGACCGTTACTGGGTTTTATATCATGTCCCTGTATGTGACATGGGGTATTTTTCTATCATTGTCTGGGGTGGGACTTCCACTTTTCTGGATGGATATTTGGGTTCCAATCTTCGGATGTGAAAATTTAATGACTTCATGGACTGTTTTACTTCATATAATATATTCAAAACAACATTTTTTCTCTTGTGAAAAAAAAATGATTAATGTTTATCACTCTACCTTCAAAACTAGCAATACTAGTTTATTGATATGGTCTAATGGTCTTTTTATATTTTGGACATATCACACTCCTCACATGATTATCATTTTTCTCTGTTCAAGGATTTTGGGTACTTTAATTTGTATTTGGAACAATGGACGTCGGTACTCTATCTGTTGCTTTACTATTCTACATACTGCTATTTCACTTTCTTATAGATGCCTCGGGCATATTTGGATGCTTTCTCAGATTGTCAATAATCTCCATGTGGGCTGTTACTGGGTTTTATATCAAGTACTTGTATGTGACATGGGGTATTTTTCTATCACTGTCTGGGGTGGGACTTCCACTTTTCTGGATGGATATTTGGGTTCCAATCTTCAGATGTGAAAATGTAATAACTTCATGGACTGTTTTACTTCATATAATATATTCAAAACAACGTTTTTTTCTCTTGTGAAAAAAAAATGATTAATGTTTATCACTCTGCCTTCAAAACTAGCGATGCTGGTCTATGTTGCTGGTTTATTGATATGGTCTCATGGTCTTTTATATTTGGGACATATCACACTCCTCACATGATTAGCGTTTTTCTCTGTTCAAGGATTTTGGGTACTTTAATTTGTATTTGGAACAATGGACGTCGGTACTCTATCTGTTGTTTTACTATTCTACATACTGCTATTTCACTTTCTTATAGATGTCTCGGGCATATTTGGATGCTTTCTCAGATTTGTCGATAATCTCCATGTGGACCGTTACTGGGTTTTATATCAAGTCCCTGTATGTGACATGGGGTATTTTTCTATCATTGTCTGGGGTGGGACTTCCACTTTTCTGGATGGATATTTGGGTTCTAATCTTCAGATGTGAAAATGTAATGACTTCATGGACTGTTTTACTTCATATAATATATTCAAAACAACGTTTTTTCTCTTGTGAAAAAAAAATGATTAATGTTTATCACTATGCCTTCAAAACTAGCGATGCTGGTCTATGTTGCTGGTTTATTGATATGGTCTGATGGTCTTTTTATATTTTGGACATATCACACTCACATGATTAGCGTTTTTCTCTTTTCAAGGATTTTGGGTACTTTAATTTGTATTTGGAACAATGGACGTCGGTGCTCTATCTGTTGCTTTACTATTCTACATACTGCTATTTCACTTTCTTATAGATGCCTCGGGCATATTTGGATGCTTTCTCGGATTGTCGATAATCTCCATGTGGACCGTTACTGGGTTTTATATCAAGTCCCTGTATGTGACATGGGGTATTTTTCTATCACTGTCTGGGGTGGGACTTCCACTTTTCTGGATGGATATTTGGGTTCCAATCTTCAGATGTGAAAATGTAATGATTTCATGGACTATTTTACTTCATATAATATATTCAAAACATCGTTTTTCCTCTTTTAAAGTTTTTTTTTTTTTAAAATTGAACTTTTCGTCGCTATACCGATGCCTTGTAAGCATCGGAATTGCTATAGATTAGAAACGTCGAAAGAGCAAAATTATAAAAAACATCGGACGAGCGGCGTTCAAAACGTCGGACCACATTTCGTCCGAATTGCGACAGTTTACAAGCGTCGGAAGCACGACGTCCAAAACATCGGACCACATTTCGTCGGAATTGTGACAGTTTACAACCGTCGGAAGAGCGACATCAAAAACGTCGGACCACATTGCGTCGGAATTGCAACAGTTTACAAACGTCGGAAGAGAGAGGTTCAAAATCTCGGACCACATTTCATCGTAATTGTGACAGTTTTAAAATGTCAGAAGAGCGACGTTCAAAACGTCGGACCACATTTCGTCGGAAGTGCGACAGTTTACAAATGTTGGAAGTGCGACAGATTGGGAAACGTCGGAAGAGTGACGCTTGTTTGGAAGCGACGGAAAAAGTGTCGATAGTGCGACACTTTTTAATTGTGTCGGAACTGCGACGGTATGGTAAACCACGTTTTTCCCACCCTCGAACTGTCGCTCTTGCGACGACTATGTGTCGGAATAGCGATGAATT
Source organism: Pinus albicaulis (assembly GCA_034641835.2). Lineage (NCBI taxonomy): Eukaryota > Viridiplantae > Streptophyta > Pinopsida > Pinales > Pinaceae > Pinus > Pinus albicaulis. Next base: position 340,621,931 of record CM076574.1, on the reverse strand, counting down.
CGCCGTCGGAATTTCCGCCAAATTTTCTAGTGCATCCACAATATTAGCTTATCAAAACATGAAAGTGACAATAACTCATAACATAATAAACATGAGAAACATCAACACAATAGTGCACACATAAGGACACAAGTCTTTCTGGTGGAAACTCGGAAACCCTTTCAGGAGAAAAACTATGTTGTTGTTGTTACACTGCTCAATTATTATATTAATATGTTGAATTTTTTTACATGGATTAGCTTACACCCATGAACCATAATACTTGGCTTGTCTTACATTATGTTAGCACCTATCAGTTAGGAAATTTGTCTCTCACGAATCTACACATGTTTATTCATTGAAAGCCACCACGACCAACGATGTTAACCCAAAAACCATTGGACTATCCAACTCCTATTGGATGGAGAAATATGTTCCTTATAATGAATCTACCAAATTACTATATACTATGATGCCTCCATGCCTTCACTTCCTCCATGTGAACCACATTTTATAATATTTTGCAGTGGGTTCTCAATCTTCTCAACAAGAGCAACTCAACAACACCATTGTTCTACAATAGAAAATATGACCCAGAGGGGGGAAATATCATATCAAATTTATACACACTAATATGCCAAAAAATTCCTATCCTTATCCACTCTGACTACTTCCACCTGAAAGAAAAAAATCTAAATTATCTCCTCAAAATAATAATTGATTTATGCATACAACACTCTAATATAACTCTGCAAAACTATCTGAGAAATTGTTGCAATCTCTACTCACTCTGAGAGCCCTCTCAATGTCATGCTCTTACACTCTCAACAAGACCAACCGAATGAAATCAAGGCCCTTCCTCTATTTATAATTTTCTAAGATGGTTAACTGAGTAAATGCGACAAGTTATGGATTCCTCAGCAATTATTTTTACAATTCTCAACTTTCTTGGATCTAGCTCTTTGACTTGATCAATCCACTCTCTCCACTAAATTATGGATATTCTCAAGTTTAAAAAAATACTAGAAGCTCCCTTAGCTTTTTTGGCCTTTACATGAAAATGTTTTAACAAGACAAGTTGTAAAAACGCATAAACACCTGATGTGCACGAGGAATGCAAAGGAATTTTAGTCTAAGCCTCAATTGAACCCATAGAACTATCAAATTTCAATTGTAGACACACTCACAAGATTTCAAATTTTTTATTGTAGCTTTCCAACAGCATGCATGGGCCTGTCTACCAGCAATTGGAGTAGAGGATGGTGAAACTCAAACTTATTTGACTCAGAACACTCCAATAATTCTTTAACTGCTTGGCAAGTGTTAACACTGGAAAATCGTACAGCAGAAAACAACATCAGTTAATGTTGAGCCTAAGGATTTACAGGACATGGATACATTATGGAATCAAAAAGTATTTAAAATATCTAAGGTTTTGAGAACATCAAATTTGAACTAGTCATAAATTCTCAAATGCACGCTTTTTCCTTCGAAAAGAGTGCCTTCTGCGCGCACTGGAGCCTGATAAGCGCGCATTCCTGGAAGTGGAAAAAAGTCTCTTTCCAGGACCACAAGTAAGCAAAGGAAAATTTATCCTTATGTGAAAGCCGCCTAAGGACAGCACCAGCGCCCCCTTAGGCATTGTGTGAACACACAAAGGCATATTTCAGCACACAATGGAATCATGCTCTTCCCTTGGGTCACCATCCACCATGTACCAAGGGAGGGAAGGAGGTTTGAAATCTCACCTATATAAACCCACAAAGAGATCAAAAATTTGTGATCACAAGGTTATGCTGGCCAAAGTTGCCCAAGCAACACCAACTGCTTGTGTGAACCAAGGAGCTGAAGAAGAGGACTCGATTGTTGTCCACCCAACAATCCTAGTCCATTGCAGCAAAGAGAGAGAGTTGAACTATGTCAGAGGGCATAACTTGAAGGAAAAACATCCTTGCATCGGATCCTAGAGCCACTACCTAGGCCCTTTGGTAAGTGGGTAAGATTTTTTTTCATTCCAAGCATTCAATAAGAAGAAGGCCATCGAGCCGTTGTTTACCTTGTTACTGTTTGGAACTCTCTATATTAGCTTCTTTTGTGTTTTTAGTTTTAGTTTTTTAACAGAGCATACTTTAGTATATTACTTCATTTCAGTTTTTATACTTCTGAGCTCCCCCCGGATACTGCTTGTTACCTATATTTTAGAGGGTATACCACACTCTCTAAACTCATGTGATTTCGTACACCTGTGTGTCGAATCCACCACAAAAGGATTGGCGAATCCACTAATGTATTTCAAGTTTATGTGGTTGTGCCATCTTTTGCAGGAGACCATTAGTCTATGCTAGAGTGGAGCTGATAGTCCTCTAACCCATCTTGTAGTCCCTAGACTCACTAAGGTGACAGACTGAAGAAGGCAGCTCCTAATTTTTTTTACTTGTAGGAATTTTGCGCGCTGTTTTTTCACACAGACATGTAGGGCGCACATTCAGAGGTGACCTGCGTGCAGGAAAGCGCACCTGTAAGAGGTTTTTGCTTGCAATTTGCAGAGAGAGTTTTTCTCCCTACCTTCTGCATTTTTTCTGCTTGTAATAGTGTTGGGCAGCCCCTAATGTATCTGTCAACACCTGTGTTGATATGCCACAGCTTCTGAAGACTGATTTTTGCTGCTTTTTGTAGGCATTTAGTTAGCTTTCATTTAAGTTGGTTTTTTTCAAAAAGTGTTCACATAGTTTAAGTAGGGGGCGAATTAACCATTGATTTCCGAAAAATTTATGGTTTTTGCAAAATTATGGTATGCACACTTAGTTTAACTAGTCCAATTAAGTGGCTCATGACCACACATGCATAAGCTAGTGTAGAAATTTTTTAGTTCAAATTTCAATTTTTGTATTTAGGGAATTGCAGGACTAGGATTGAATCGCAAGTTAGAGCAAGTAATCTCTATTGTCTTTGCACCATTGGGTGACCCTAGAAAAGCATATGAACACTCTACATTTGTGATTTTCCATCTCCCTTTAGTCACTCACATAGACTAATTAGGAGGTTTTGGAAGCGGCCCATTATTCGCAAATGCTTTTTATTTGAGCAAGGAACAACGTCACATAGTTTAACTAGGGGACTTTTGTAAAGGATCACTGATATCCATATGTTCAAATTATGAGATTTTTCACCATATGCTCACACACAATCACCCACTAAGAAAATAAAGCCACCTAAAAATAACTTAAACCAACTCACTAAACTCTCCCCACAGGGGCCACAAGAGAAATTATAGTTTAAGTTAGGATCAAGGGGGTAGGAATCCAATAAGCCGCCTTGATCACGCTTCACATTTGAAACATAGAAGTTTCATTTTTAGGGAGCTTTAAAATCCACCGATCAACCCATGGAAAAGAAAACCCGAGCGCGGCAGAGACCCGATTCAGAGGGGGTTAGGCTTAGGCACAGTTCCTGCGGTATCAGTTGGGGCTATCTAACCCAGCTGATACTCAGTACTGTTAGCTGACTAACAAGAAGCCCAAGACTCGAACGCTCACATGGGACGGTGGTTCTTAGTGGCCAAAACTAGGGCATCCTTTACCCTATAGGTGACGATGCAGGAAAGCGCCAAACCCTCTACCCTTACCTTGGTTGATTCTCTTCGACTGACTAGGGGCGTCACCAGTTCTTTCGGGACGTTGTGCCGGCGCTCGCAAGAAATCCTCTCAAGGCCTAGTTAATTTTGAATGTGCGAGGGCGTTATTAGGTCTTCCAGGATTTTTTGAGTATCACGCGCAAACAAACAAAACCATTTTTTGCTTGATTGCTCACATAGATTAAGTTAAAGGAAAACTTATTTCATTTTCGCTTTGTCTTATGTGTGTGGCTATAAAATTGTCATGATCACAGGCTCAATCCCCTCAAAAAAAAAATTCCAAAACCTAACCTGGACGACCCTCAATCAGTTCCAACGAAACCTCGTCGGTCCAGGCATCTTTTGGACCTCGCCCCATTATCGGGAGGGGTTCCAGGTCTTTCGTCATTTAGGCGTCAAAGACGGAACGTTGCCACAATGGTTGGTTCCTCCTTTCTTGGATCAACCTTAGTTGGGAACCCTAGTCATTCTCCCAACAAAACACTGCACATCACTCTCCCCTCGTCCCTTAGGGGGCAAAAAAGTGCATCCCATACGGGAAGCCAGCTGAATTCACAACTAGGTACGTAACAGACTAACCCTCGTTCTAAACAGAACTTTGTGTCTTCACACGTTTCCATGGAAACCTCTCAGTCACCCTTCTTAGCAACGTTAAATCTACTAGATTTAACCAAGCTCACTAATGACCCCATCGCACATGACCCCAATTGGCCTCCCATGCCCACAAAGCTCCCTTCAGACATACCAAAGTTTAAGGGAAAGCAAGAAAAAGACCCTGGGAATCATATAATGACCTTTCACCTGTAGTGCTCATCGAATATCATCATTGATGATACTATTCGATTGAGGTTGTTTCAACGCACTCTCACGGGAGTGGCCGCGAAATGGTACATTGAGCAACCCCCTGCTTCACATGGAACCTTTAGTGCCCTCGCTACTGTGTTCCTCACATACTTTCAGTTACACATTCACCACGATTCAGGAATGGATTTACTCACTCATTTCAGACAATATCCCTCTACCCACATTTCTGAACACCTCCATGAGTGGAGACGGCGTCGTAGCTTATGCAAAGCTCAACTCGATGACCGAGTCCTTTTATATTTATTCTTGAAAACTCTGACGGAGAAACCCCACATTTGAAGAGGATGAAATTAGTAAATCCCAACATCTTGAACTGATCTATATGCAATCAAGATACATATATAAAATCCTTCCTAATGCCATGTGCCTTGAATCTTATCAAAAATTGACAGGTGCGTCGAACTCTGCAGATGGACTTATTGGGTCAATGACCCAAGGGTACCTAGGCAACAACAATCAGACTCTCGGTTACACACATGTTTCTACCCAAAACATGTCTCAACCCAGATTCCAAAGTCATCATATGCAACAGCAAAATTTGACTAATAGGGCACCAGCGTATCACCAAGGAGGACCTTACCCTCCGGCAGAGGGGACCCAGTACAGAGGAAGAAAAATTGATGGAAGAGCTCCCCCCCAATGGCCAGGTGCAAACATGGGACAGCAGTATGCTCAGTCCCAAGCACATAACCCACCAACGCAAAACAATGCACAGGTGAACTTTGTGCAGCCATCCCAAAATAAACCACACTAGTATGATCAGGAGAATTACCCTCCTAATGTGGTCAAAAGAAAGGTAAAAAACAAACTCAAAGGGAACCTTGGATAAGGGGACAGCAACCAATAGTACCCACCATGGCCTCGGCCGGGAAATAACCGCAACTGGAACCAGAACCAAGAGCCAATCAATGCCCAAAAGCAAGGAAAGCGGCCACCTCTACGAACAAACCATTCTTGTTCAATATGTGGTGAGTAAGGGCACTATACTCACCACTGTCCCGAGCTCCCTGAGCTTAAAAAGCTTCAGAGTAACCGAGGAGAAGGAGGATCTTCCCAGACAACTGCAGTTATGCAAGAACCCTTCCCCCATCAAGGAACGGTCAGCACTCAATAGCAAAAACCCAACAATTCCGAGAAAAGAAACCATGAAATTTACATGGCTGGCGAAGAAATGTTTTTCCAAACCTGGAATTGCAACTACGGCACCCCACCAGATGTTGATACATCAGGGGCTAGTACATCCATGTCGACTGCACCTTTGACCATTCCAAAGATTCCTTTGGAACCATTGCCAAAAATGGTTAAAGGGCCTAATAGGCAAGCATGTAACTACTCTAAAGCAGCCCACAATTACAACATCGTAGATGATTTAGCTCAGTCACCTACTGCTATGTCCGCTTTGGAGGTACTGCAGTCATGCTCGGAGCACCAGAAAGCTCTACTTTGCACCTTAGGTGCCATCGACCCTGCCGACACGTGCATGATGTCTTTTGATTTAGACAAAGCCACCCCTAGGCTTCCCTCCATGGTCGCCTTCTAGATACCAGTATCGATACATAATATCACTATTCACTGATGTGTCATTGACGAGGGTGCATCCACATGCATCATGTCAAAGAATGTATGGCAGAAGTTAGGAGCCCCAGAACTCAAACCTTCCATCATCACTCTCAAAGCATACGACGGTCGTCCCTCGACCCCCGTCAGTCTCTTCCAAAACGTACTGGTCTGCTTAGCCGAGAAAATGGTCCACATAGACATCAGAGTCTTGGATGCTTACTTGGATTACAATATACTCCTTGGGCGGAGTTACTTGTACTCCATGTCTACCATAGCATCCTCTGTTTTCCGCATAATGATGTTTCCCCACGAGGATTGAATCATTACAGTAGACTAGCTGACGCACACTGAAAAGCATCCTTTGACCAAAACAGATATGGTTCTACCCTATGTAGACACAACCACTGATGGTATTTTACGGTATCAAGAATATGGCCCTGGCCAATTCAAACCGTCGTCCGTCGTAGGCTCATTCCTAGGAGATCCTCCTATTATCCCTGAGGTATCACCCAGTGCCACAGTGGCCCCGGTGTGCATGATGTCCACATCAAGAACCAAGGTTAGTCAGTGTTTGTGCTCAACCTAGTGTTTCTAAATTGAGTTCATTAATTGTCAACCAGGGTTGGTAAACTGCTGAAGTGTGGTGCACTATATGTGCCTAGGTATTTGTTTCTTACTACGTTGTGTTTAGTGTTTTCTGATGTTTTTGGTTTTATGGTTTTATGTTTGAAAATGGAAAGAACTAAATGCTGGTGAAAAGAAGCTATTGGTTATATTAAAGCAGAACAAGGCCTAAACTATGGATGGCAAATAACAAATGCAAATACTAAAACAGAACAAAGCCTAAACTATGGCTGGCAAACAACAAATGCAAAGCTTGATAATGACTTCATTGCAAGGAAATAAATCACAACATGAGCTTGAACTTATCCAATTCATTCATTAAAGATGTGTTGGAAGAGCTTGAGAAATGGACGAGTTAAGTGTGAATGAATTTCTCCTAAATAAACAATCATCTTACAATGTTACAACATCTCATCCATGATTAAAGGTTCATTGGAACATATTTGGAAAAGAAAATTTGTTTCACAATAATATTTTACTCTAAACTAACTTCTAATTTTGTTCTGCAACTCAATTTAGCACCACTAGGCCTCACTCAAAAGTTATAGGTTTCTTTTTAGAATAGTCCTTGAGAAAAGGCTTATTTGTGAAATGGTAAAAAGGTTGCAAAATACTCCAGGCCTTAGACTGATACTAGCTTCTGTCCAGATGATTATGTATTAATATGAGGTTGGAACAAAAGAAGTTTTTGTAAATAATGAAGACAATGGTATCTAAATTTAACAACTAATACAATTTAAAATGCAATGGATAACAAATAAACTGGAATGCTAATACAGTGAGCTAAGACTAAACTAGAATGCTACTAATCTACTTGAAGTACAGTGAACAGAGTTAAATTAAAATGCCATTATCAAACTTGAAATTTAGTGACAAAGCTGAACTAAATGAAATCATCCTCCGGAGTGTTATGACTAAACTAACATGCAGCTAGTCTATTGGAATTCTACAGCCCATCTTGTTCAATGTGAATGATATTTTGGAAGAGTTTGTAAAAAAAAAATTGACTGTATTATTCAATGCAATTGAACATAAACATAAGATTTGAAAGCAAATACAATTAAAATCTAAGATATCACAGCTATTTCTTATTCATTATTAATGATGTTTTGGAAGAGTTTGTAGGAGTAAGACCGGCTGTGACACTTAGTGTAAACAATCATAAATCATAAAATTCGAAAGGAAATACAACTAAAACCTACAACAACACAGCTATGCCTTATTCATCGTGATGATATTTTGGAATATTTTATAAGAGTAAGTCTAGCTGTGATGATCAATGTAAACAAGCATGAAACATAAACTTCAGAAACGTGCTTAAACTAGAAATGAAAAACGAGACTAAAATACTTATCTAAACCGTATAAACAAGGCTACTCAGGAGGCAGGGGCCCTCTACCACCAGAGTAGCATGCAAAATCTACTTCAAGATTGACTCAGTGCTTTCAATAAACTGATACTTCTTGCATTAGAGAGAAATTACTTCAAAACAGAGTTTTTTCATACTTCTGAAATCTAGCAGTCAAAATACAAAATCTAACCTGGTCCCTTGGTTTCCCGAGCCATATTGTAACAAATTTACATAACTGTTTTGAGATAACCTAGGGATAATTGTCTTTCCAAATAAAAACCAAACTAGGACTCTGATGGTGGTCACATAATATAATTAAGGACATCTGGACTGTCCTTGTCCTATTAGGAGTCTCTCTCCTAGTTTGAGTTCCCACGTACATAACCACCTACAGAATTCTGTTCAAGCTTCGTGGAGAGCAACAAATGATGAGGGAATGATGTGGAATACGCCCATATGTGTTTTTCTCCAAGATGACACCTGGAACCTGCGTAGACATTATGACAGCTGCAGAATCGACAACTAGCTACAGAATGTCTGCATTCTGTAGCTAGATCTAGTTCAAAAAGTACTACAATGACAAAATCATAAAAACATAGCAAGTTAGTAATGATATTCATTCTTAAAGAAATTTTAACTAACTCTACTAATCATTTGAGCCTGTGATTAATAATGGACAAAGGAAATGGAGTGGAATGTGGTGGAAGAAAGAACATCTTTGGAGCTCAACATACCCCCACTGCTAGATTATTGCATGTCCTCACGCAACTATTCCATGAACTCTGAGACCTCTACAAGGACATCCAACCCTCTTCTTCTGCTTTGCCTGGCAGTCAAAGGCCTTCTGGGCTTTCTTATGACTAACTTGAATCTCAAATTTGTGAGTGCCCTGGTTAACTTTTTATTTCTCTTCTTCAATTTTTCACTGGCCTTATACAACTTTTGCATTTGTAGAGACAGAGTTGAATTCATATCAGTTTTCAGTTTAACTTGCTCTCTCAGAATTTCATTCTCATTCTTGATATGCCTATTGAGTACTTCTAACTCATACCTATCTCTTCTTAGCATATCAATTTCAGAGTTTGGTGGGCTAGGGGTTCTGTCTCTAAATTATGAAGCTCTCCTCTCTAATGTTTCAACATAGTTGTAAATTTCTTGCTGTGCTGGGTCAATTTCTGGAACTTCTTCATCAAAATCCTCCTCAGTAGGTGTTTCTTCATCCTCTATGTTTATGACTCTAGTTTGTTTAACTTTTGTTTTCTTTAGTATTCCTCTAAGTCTGTGGCTCCTTCTCGGTTGAGATGGCCCTTCTCCTTTCTCTCTGGAAAATTTTCTTATTATCCTCTCTTTCTTAAGCTGCTTCTTCATCTGAGTCAATTTCTCAGAAATCATTTCTTCACTGCTTTCTTGTATTGTTTTACCAGTTTCAGTTTTGGAGGTTTTCCATCTTCTGCTTCTTTTTGTAGGTTTGTCTTCAGGTGGAGGTTCCTTGGGTTCTTCAAAGTGATTTCTCACTAAGAACTTTTCCCAATTATCTCCCATTTTGCTCAAATGATGTTCAATCAAAATTTTGACTAAACCATGGTGGTATAAGGTGGTTTCTAGAAATTGAATTCTCTTTTGAACACTTGAGGCCATTTTATTTAAACTATGAAGTAAGAAAAAGGGAAAATTAAGTTCTTCTTCTAGGAAATGCATTATCAACTGAATATGATAGACATAGAAAGTACCATATCTTCCTTCACAAGTGATGAATTTTTGCAAGATAAGCAACACGTTCCTCCATTTTTTCTTTAGTGCAGAGCTAGGGATACCCTTTTTGAAAATGGTAACATCCATACCTGGTGACTTAAGTATCTTCTTCCATGCTTCGTTATGAAATTCTCTATTCTTGAACCACCTTTCTCCTTGTCTGGGAAATTCGGTTACTTCTGAAATGGAAGCTTCTGTAATGGTGAATTTAATATCTCCTATCTCGACCTCAGCTCCTTTAAAGGATCTTGCAAACGTTTTGGTCACCTCTTTGTGAAACCCACTGAATTTTTCAACGAATTGCAACCACCCTGCTTGTTGTAACATTTCTCTGGCTTGAGGATAACCTTCCAAGTACTTAGTGCCAACCGGTTCAGTCCTCACTATAAGACCCATAACTTCTCTTTCCAACCTTCAAATTTTTGCTCCTCTGTTCACGGTGACATTGGTTGTTACAGAGATGCCTCTGTTTCACAAACCGGAATGGTTAAAAATTGGCTACGGGAAAGAATGATATGGAGTGAGTGATTGCGGAATGAATATAATGAGGTGAGGATGATGTATATGAGTTGAAGGATATCACAGAATAAAAGACCGCGAAGATATTTTATAACAAATTCGAAATCATCATTAAATGCTTTGGCCTAGTGACTTGACTAATCCAATCACTTCAGCACTTTAACCGTTTAGATTTTTAAATGATGATCGAATATGGGATTTGAAATGGTGGAATAGAAGGAGTTTTATCCAAAGTTTTTGCGGGAGGTTGGTTAGGCATGATCAAAAAAATTAATTAAAACAACTTTTTGAATTATTCATAACTTAACTATACTAAAATCTTTCATGATATGTCATTATAATCAGAACTTTTACCTTTGCCTTTCCTCTGATTTTTTTTGTGTTCTTCATATGCTTTGTTCTCTCCTGAAAATCATTAATTTTTGAGTCTTCATAACCTTCTTGATTTTGCTTGTTGTCATGGATATGTAGGATCATTTTATTGCAGATCAGGTGATTACTAGACAGTGCCTTCAGGATCTCTGGCTGCAGAATGTCTGTCTGGCTACAGAATGTCTAACTGGCTGCAGAATGTACCTGTAGAAGACTTGAAACATGAAATGTAATGGTTTGGAGCATGAATGGAATGTTGTATGGAATGAGTGAAGATGGATAGTAAAATATGGTGTAATGGAATATGAATGAAGTGAGTAATGGAGTGTAATGGATCACATCTTATGAAATGGAGTGAAGTATGAAAAGTGGCCTACAATTCATGATATGTATTATTCAATTGCAGAAAAACATCAAAATTTAAAAATCTGAAATGAAAATGAGGTGGACCATGGAGTGAAGTGAATGAAGTGTGGATGAGTGAATGAAATGGATTATGGATGAATGAATGAAATGATATGGACCATAAGTGAAATGGATCTGCACTTATGATTTTGTAATAACTACTTGCAGAAAGAACAGATTTGAAAAGCTAGAGTGTCAGAAAGATTCTGATTTTCACTCCACCTTTTCTGTATAAACATGCCAATCAGTGATTGGTTTTCATTTTTATACTTTATTTTTATTTTTATTTTTATTTTTATTTTCAATATCTGACTTCAGAAAATTCACTTAAGTTGACGAAGAAGAAAAATTCTTCTTCATTAACTTCACATCACTGCTTTCCTGGAATTTCTTAACAAATTATTCTCTTGAGAGTGGCTTATGATACAGCTTCAATCTATGACCATTCACAAGAAAAGTAACCTTCTCTTCATCTATTGTCCTGATTTTTATTTCTCCATTGTCAAGAATTCTTATAATTTCATATGGCCCAAGCCAATGTGTTTGGAATTTACCTTGAAAATCCCTGAACTTTGAATCAAACAAGAGAGCCCAGTCACCTTCCTTGAACTTATTTTCCTTGATGTACTTTTCATGACATCTAGGTATTTTCTGTTGGACTAGACTTGTTTTCTGAACTGCATCTTGTCTGATCTCATCCAATTCATTAATCTGCTCCAATCTGTGCTTTTGTGCCTTTGATAGATCAAGTCCTAGCTGAACTGTCATTTTGAAAGTTTGAATCTGGAACTCTATGGGAAACAAAACTTGATTTCCATAAACATGTTCATCAGGAGTATGGCCTGTTGTGCTTCTCCATGTAGTTCTATAGGCCCACAAGGCTTCAGGAAGCCTATCTACCCAATCTCTTCTATGTAAATGGACAGTCTTTGTTAGGATCCCTTCAATGACCTTATTAGTATATTCCACTTGACCATTTGCTTGTGGATGATAGGGAGTAGATTTTCTGTGTCTGATTTTGTACCTATCCATCATTTGTTCCACTAGCCTTGATGTGAATTGAGCTCCTTGATCTGTAACAATTTCCCTTAGGACACCAAAACGAGTAAAAATATCCTCAAAAAGAAAATTAACTACAGATGCTTCAGTAGAAAAAAGTAATGGCTTGGCCTCTACCCATTTGGTAACATAATCAGTACAAACTAATATATATCTCTTTTGTCTTGATGGAGGACTAATAGGTCCTACAAAATCCAAAGCCCATTTTTCAAAAGGTTCAATATGTACCTGAGGTTGTAATGGCATCTCACCTGAAGGAGAAGGTTTTCCTACCCTTTGGCAACTGTCACACCTTTTGACATACTCTTTAACATATTTAAACAAGGATGGCCAATAATATCCTAAATGAAGGATCTTATAGGCTGTCATCTTATCAGAAAGTGTCTGCCACAAGGTTCATCATGACATGCTTTGAGAATCTTAGGCATCTCATCTTCCCGAACACATCTCCTAATGATAAAATTTGGACCTGTCTTGTACAACTCATTAGCAACCCATGAATATTTTGCACTGTCATAAATTATTTTTCTTTTATCTCTTGCATTCATTATTGAAGGAAATTTTCCTGAAACTAAATAATTAGCAATGTCAGCAAACCAAGGAGTTTGGGTAGAAATTGCAAAAAGATATTCATCAGGAAATTGATCTTCAACTGGAGTGTCATCTTTTATGTTTTGGAGTCTAGATAGGAAATCAGCTACTGTGTTTTGTTTTCCAGGCCTATCTAGAATGGTAATGTTGAATTCTTGTAAAATCAATAACCATCTTATGACTCTTCCATTAGTAATTGATTTGTTCATTAAGTATCTAATTGCAGAATGATCAGTGTGAAAAAAAGTTTCATAGCCTGTTATATAGTGTCTAAATTTGTTTATGGCATGAACAACAGCTAAAAACTCTTTTTCAGTTACAGTATAGTTTAATTCTGCAGGATTCAAATTTTTATTGGTCTAGTAGATGGCATAAGGAATCGAGTCTTTTTGTCCCAATACTGCTCCTAGAGCTATATCAGAGGCATCTGTTGAGATATGAAAAGGTAACTTCCAGTTAGGTCCCCTTAAAATAGGTGCTTCAGAAATTTTTGTTTTCAGGGTTTCAAAGGCTAACTGGCAATCAGAATTCCATTTGAATTCACAATCTTTGGTAAGTAATTTGAAGAGTGGAGATGTTATCTTGGTGAAGTTTTCTATAAACCTCCGATAATATCCTGTAAATCCTAGAAAACTCCTAACATATTTTTGACAACTTGGAATAGATAAGTTAGAGATGACTTCAACTTTTGACTCATCAACTCTAATCCCATCCCCTGAAATGTGATGTCCTAAAACAATTCCTTCAATAAACATCATAAAACACTTCTCATGACTAAGTGAAAGATTTGCTTCTTTACATCTTTTTAAGACTTTTTCCAAGTTTACTAAGGCTTCTTCAAATGTGTTTCCATAAACTGTGAAATCATCCATATATACCTCTACACAATCATGTATTAGATCTGAAAAAATTCCTAATATTGCCCTTTGAAATGTTGCAGGTGCATTGCATAATCCAAATGGCAATACTCGGTAAGCATAGGTACCCCAAGGACAGGTAAATGTGGTTTTGTCTTGGTCCTCAAGTGCTACTTGAATTTTATTATAACCACTAAACCCATCTAGAAATGAGAAGTACTTTTTGCGAGCTAAGGTATCTAACACCTGATCTATGAAAGGTAGGGGAAAATGATCTTTAAGAGTAGCTTTGTTTAATTCTCGGTAGTCAATACATACCCTCCATTTACCATTTTTCTTTGGCATAATTACCAAAGGAGAAACCCACTGACTATCTGAAATAGGATAGATAAAGTTTACATTCAACAATTTCTGCAATTCTTCTTTAAGAATCTCCCTAAGATTTGGATTCATCCGTCTTTGAGGTTGTCTGATTGGTTTACAATTTTCCTCTATGTAGATGTGATGAGTACAAGTCTTGGGGCTTATCCCTTTCATATCAGTGTACTCCCATGCATATGCAGAAGAATGTCTCTGTAAAATTTTGACTAGCTCTTCTTGTTGAGGATTTTCTAGGTTCTTGTTTATGTTTAAAGTTTTGCCTGGAAATATCTCAATTGTAGAGCTGCCAAATTTATCCATGGAATAGAGAGACATCTTCCTTGATGACAAAAACTCAATGTTAGATTCTTCTTGAAATTGTTCATGTTTACGTTCTGAAGAGGATTCAAAGTTTTCTAAAGTATTCAGAATTTGACTATCTTCACTAATTTCTGAAATTGTGAAGAGAGGTTGTAAGTCTTCTTCATCCTCTATCCATTGAGTATCATCTAAATCTGTAATCATCCTTTCTGGAGGATACAAATTGAATTTCTTAGTTGAACTACCATTAGAGATGTACATATCACCAGATCTACAACTAATGAAAGCATCAGCTGTATCTAACCAAGGTCTTCCTAATATAATTGGATGCCCTCCTAGATTATTCTTAGGAGTTAGGATCATGAAATCCACAGGGTACTCCCAAGAATCTAGGGACACTGGAATGTCTTCTATTACCCCATCAGGTTTGATCACATATCTGTCTGCTAATTGTAATAATGTGGGTGTAAAGAGAAGATTAGGAAGTTTCAGTTTATCCATGATTTTTCTACTCATGATATTGATTGCTGCTCCTAAATCAATGAGTGTGTTTTGGATCTCAATTCCATTGATGTGAATTTTAACAACTGGATTTCCTGGGTCTAGATACTTTGGAATAGCAATCTTACCCATCATGATATCTACTATTTTTCCTGCCAGTTGAATTTTCTTTGTCTCTCTTATTCTTTTTCTTGTTTTCTTCATGCTCAACTCCTTTATTGTCTTCGCTAAAATTGGAATTTCCTTGATAGCTTGTAATAATGGAATCTTAATACAAACATTTCTTAGCTCATCTATGAAATCATAATTAGGCACCATAATTTTTTTTTCTACACCCCTATCAATTTGTAATCTTTCTGGAAAGGGAGGTGTAGGAGTGGATGTTGATGGCTGCTCTAATACAGGAGTTGAAATTATTGGTTCTTTTTGTTTTGATTTTTCAATGTTTGGGTCTTGAAAAGATGTGTCTTCTTCAAGACTTTTATTTTCCCATAGAGAATCTTCCTCAGAGTTATCTTGTTCTTGTATGATCACAGAAGGTTTCCTCTTTTCAAGTATTCTTCCAAACCTAAGTTGAACATCACTAAGGTCTAGAGGAGTAATTAAATAAGTTGGAAACTGTTGGCCTTCTATCATGTATGTATTCTGAGGATTTTTATTGTTGGGGTTTGGTATGGGTTGAGCAGGCAACTGATTTGATTTCTGAGGAAATGGTAAGGGGAGTGGTTGATTTTGATGTTGTGGATTTTGAGGATTCTATTGAGGATTTTGTTGAGGATTTTGAGGAGGAAAATTTGAGTATGGTGGATAGGATGGTGGATATTGATAGTACTGGGAGTATCTTCCATAGGGATTTTGTGGTCCTTGTGCCCAAGCTTGAGATTGATTTTGAAATTGGGGCCAAGGTTGCTGCCAATAATTCCAGTTTGGTGGGGGTTGATTATACATTTGATCATGAAATCCTTATGTTTGAGGTCCTTGCCAAGGCCTTCTAGAGACAAAATTGAGAGATTCTGTGGAACTTGTAGGAGTATCTTCTTGAAAGACAGCTTTAAGACCAGGAAGTGAAGGACAACTCTTGGTTTCATGTTTTTCTGAACAAATTACACAGGTCTCTACAACTTTTGCATCCAAAGGACATTCTCTCAAGGCATGCTTCTTTCTACATTTGGGACAAAAGATTGCTAAAGCATCAGATTCAGCTTTTTGCTTGTTTTGTAACTTAAGGGTGTTTATTTTTTCACTAAGACTCCCCAAGATGACAGATTTTAATTCATCAAGAATATACCCTATCTCTGCCCTACTTACTGTCCCAGAAGTAGACTTACTTACCCTTGCAAGAGCAGGGTCTCTTGGACCTTTTACAGTTTTAGATTTCCCTCTTGAAAGGTTGATACATAACTCAGATATTTTAGGTAATGTGAGCTGAGATATATCCCCTTTTCCCATCATGTTAAGGATGTCCAACCATTCATCCCTAATTGTCTTCAACAAGAGAGCTTTTAAGGTGTCTTGGTCTAAGTTTTCCATTTTTGCTCTTTTGATGTTGTAATGAAATCTCTCCAACAAATCTTCCAGGTTTTCATCCTCTTTTTGTATCATCTTGAACACTTCCTCCTTATGATTGACTGACATACAATAATCCAAATACCTTTCTAGAAATGCTTGTTTCATGTCTTCCCATGTCCTAATAGAACTGTTGATCAAACTCATAAACCACTTCAATGCTGCTCCTTTCAATGTTGAAGGAAATAGTTTAAGTTTTTGAGCATCCTGTAAGTATTCATAAGTTCTACATAGGACTTCAAATTCAAATAGGAAGGTTTCAGGATCTTCAGTTTTAAGTCCATAGAAGTTTGGAAGGACAGAGGGTGAAATGTTTTTCATAACTGTATTGGTTTCTTCATCTACTATAGGAAACCCAAAAGAGATTCCCATTTCTCTTCTACCTCTTCCTCTACCTCCTTCTCCTCTACCTCTACCTCTACCCCCTCCAAATAATGTGTGTTCTCCATTAAATACTCCTCCTCCCCCTTCTTCTTCCATAGTTGATTCTTTTGTGGAAGTGGAAAAGTTTATGTCTCTATCAGGGGTCCTTGAATCTTCTTCTAAGACAGGTTCAGCGGATGAAGTGGAAGGTCTTTCTAATGGAATATATGATATTAAGTCTTCTGGAAGTCTAGGATCAGTAAAAGATTGAATTTGGGTCTGAGTTGGAGGTGTGCTGGCTCTAGGTCTTGATGAAACAAGTGGTGTTCTAGGAATCAAACTTCTGCTTCTGCTTCTTATGAATCTACCCCTTTAGTCTCTCTCTCTACGCATATCATTGTTTTTGGGAGTTAAGAAACAAGGCTACCTAGTTACACTTCCCCGGCAACGGCACCAAAATGTTTGTGCTCAACCTAGTGTTCCTAAATTGAGTTCATTAATTGTCAACCAGGGTTGGTAAACTGCTGAAGTGTGGTGCACTATATGTGCCTAGGTATTTGTTTCTCACTACGTTGTGTTTAGTGTTTTTTGATGTTTTTGGTTTTATGGTTTTATGTTTGAAAAGGGAAAGAACTAAATGCTGGTGAAAAGAAGCTATTGGTTATATTAAAGCAGAACAAGGCCTAAACTATGGATGGTAAACAACAAATGCAAATATTAAAACAGAACAAAGCCTAAACTATGGCTGGCAAACAACAAATGCAAAGCTTGATAATGACTTCATTGCAAAGAAATAAATCACAACATGAGCTTGAACTTATCCAATTCATTCATTAAAGATGTGTTGGAAGAGCTTGAGAAATGGACAAGTTAAGTGTGAATGAAGTTCTCCTAAATAAACAATCATCTTACAATGTTACAACATCTCATCCATGATTAAAGGTTCATTGGAACATATTTGGAAAAGAAAATTTGTAGCACAATAAGATTTTACTCTAAACTAACTTCTAATTCTGTTCTGCAACTCAATTTAGCACCACTAGGCCTCACTCAAAAGTTATAGGTTTCTTTTTAGAATAGTCCTTGAGAAAAGGCTTATTTGTGAAATGGTAAAAGGGTTGCAAAATACTCCAGGCCTTAGACTGATACTAGCTTCTGTTCAGATGATTATGTATTAATATGAGGTTGGAACAAAAGAAGTTTTTGTAAATAATGAAGATCGTGGTATCTAAATTTAACAACTAATACAATTTAAAATGCAATGGATAACAACTAAACTAGAATGCTAATACAGTGACCTAAGACTAAACTAGAATGCTAATAATCTACTTGAAGTAAATTGAACAGAGTTAAATTAAAATGCCATTATCAAACTTGAAATGTAGTGACAAAGCTGAACTAAATGAAATCATCCTCCAGAGTGTTATGACTAAACTAAAATGTAGCTAGTCTATTGGAATTCTACACCCCATCTTGTTCAATGTGAATGATATTTTGGAAGAGTTTGTAAAAACAATTCTGGCTATATTATTCAATGCAATTGAACATAAACATAAGATTTTAAAGCAAATACAATTAAAATCTAAGATATCACAGTTGTTTCTTATTCATTATTAATGGTGTTTTGGGAGAGTTTGTAGGAGTAAGACCGGCTGTGACACTTAGTGTAAACAAGCATAAATCATAAAATTCGAAAGGAAATACAACTAAAACCTACAACACCACAGCTATGCCTTATTCATCGTGATGATATTTTGGAAGAGTTTATAAGAGTAAGTCTAGTTGTGATGATCAATGTAAACAAGCATGAAACATAAACTTCAGAAACGTGCTTAAACTAGAAATGAAAAACGAGACTAAAATACTTATCTAAACCGTATAAACAAGGCTACTCAGGAGGCAGGGGCCCTTTACCACCATAGTAGCACGCAAAATCTACTTCAATATTGACTCAGTGCTTTCAATAAAGTGTTACTTCTTGCATTAGAGAGAAATTAATTCAAAACAGAGTGTTTTCGTACTTCTGAAATCTAGCAGTCAAAATACAAAATCTAACCTTGTCCCTCGGTTTCCCGAGCCATATTTGTAACAAATTTACATAACTGTTTTGAGATAACCTAGGGATAATTGTCTTTCCAAATAAAAACCAAACTAGGACTCTGATGGTGGTCACGTAATAGAATTAAGGACATCTAGACTGTCCTTGTCCTATTAGGAGTCTCTCTCCTAGTTTGAGTTCCCACGTACATAACCGCCTACAAAATTCCGTTTAAACTTCGTGGAGAGCAACAAATGATGAAGGAATGATGTGGAATATTCCCATAGTGTTTTTCTCCAAGATGACACCTGGAACCTGCGTAGACATGAAGACAGCTGCAGAATCAGAAACTAGCTACAGAATGTCTGCATTCTGTAGCTAGATCTAGTTCAAAAAGTACTACAATGACAAAATCATAAAAACATAGCAAGTTAGTCATGATATTCATTCTTAAAGCAATTTTAACTAATTCTACTGATCATTTGAGCCTGTGATTAATAATGGACAAAGGAAATGGAGTGGAATGTGGTGGAAGAAAGAACATCTTTGGAGCTCAACAGTCAGGACATAGACTCAAGCAGTAACGACACCGAGGCATCAGCTACTGTAGCCTCCATAGTCCATGCCGCCTCCCAAACTCCTTTCCTATACCCACCTCTTGGCTTCACCTCTAAGAAGGTCTTGAAAACACTAGTACTACCCAACATATCGTTGGCATTCCCAGTGTGGTATCTCATTCCCCCACCAGTAATGCCAGCTACCAAAGTTACTGCATTTGGGTTACAACCCCCCTGTCTCGAGGAGCCCCAACCTACCCAAGTAGCAGCCGAAACTACCCCCGCAAGGGAAATCCCTACTGCGAAATCGGCAACCACGGTAAAGAAAATTGCCAAGAAAGGAAAGAAAGTAGTGACCCCCACCATACAGAGGGAGTCATCAACCTACGCTATATGTGATGTCACACGACACCCTACTCACATATGCCCGGAGTTGGACGAGTTAAAAACACTCCTCGGTTGCGAGGCAGGAACCTCAAAATGACATTCCCATAAAAACGAACTTGCCACCAAAAGCACAGGCAAACCGCTGCATACCAATCACGCATGCGCCCTCTATGACACCTATGGGCATTATACCCACCACTTCCCAGAAATACCACGGTATAGGGATGCCTTACACGCGATCGAGTGATCCTATCAAGAGGATCCCTCCATCCAGTCTATTAATGATGAGCCGCGCACCATCTTGTACTTACAAGAGAAACACCGATACGTAGAGTGCCCCCTAGTAATGCCCATTATACGTTGCATGCTATGCGATGAACGTGGCCACTACATCGAAGAGAGTGCCGCATTGGAACTCATTCACAGATGGTATCCAATCGAAATGTTCTACTACGTGGGACTGGGGGTAGCACAATTCACATGCCTTTTATGCACCGAAAATCACTTATTGGAGGATTGTCAGTACATACCTCGCTTCCAGCTAGCCCTTGCTAGCCTCTGCTCACCCATAGTTTGTCTCTCTCAAGAAGAAAATATGGATGTCAAATCCATCGGCAGCTCCATGACCCAAGCAGAGGAGATGAGCAGGTCTATCATGTTCTTGACAACCGAAGAACGACCTAGTGGGAAACCCATAGTTACCCCTATAGGAACTTCATGAAACCCACCCGCATGCACGTTATGCAAGAAGACAAACCATATAATAGTCCACTGCCCTGACTTAGCAGCATACCGACGATGGTACCCCGCCCGGCCCCAGACCACGCATGATGGGAGACCCATATCATGGATATTTTTCCTGATATTTCAAGGTGACCATTATGAACGACATTTTACTTATGTCTCATGGATCCGTCCTGCTATCGACATGATTAATGCCATAGAAAAGAGGAAGAGTGACCTCCAAGAATGGCATAAAAGATATGTCGCTGGCTCAACGTCCCCACCACCATGATGGTGTTACAAGCCGGATAAGACCACACACCAACAACGTAAACCCCAGGCCAAGCCTAGGATAACATGCAGCCTATGTGATCTAAACGATCACCTAATCAACCAATGCAGAGAACTCAAACCCCTTGCAAATATTCTTCGCATAATCTCGTCTCTCCACCAAAATCCTCTCTCTAATCAAGAGAAGATCACACACACTTACTTTTGTATTTTCTCACACTTTCATCATACATTTAAGTGCACGCATCTCCCCAAGCTTAGAGCAGCTAAAGCAGCATTAAGTTAGCCACCCACCAAAAAGGGAGGCAAGTTTCAACCCGTGACGCAAAAATGGAAATAGAAGACAACTTGGTCCACAACAGACCCTTTCCAAGTGTCGACATTTGGAACATTGAGTAGTGTAGATTCTCACACTATCTACTCTGTCAACGCTGTGATACCCTACACCATTTTCACCAGTCATAATCACACACTAGAGGGATATCCGTTACTACAAATGTTTAGACATCTCTGTGATAAAATCAACTCCCACCTACTGGGAATTGACTATCCTAGCGGGAAGGCCAACTATTGACTCACTCAGGACTCCATTGCTGAGATCCTTCCCCCACCGCATGCCAGTGACTCAACTCATCACATATGAATTGTGTCATCGCATGCCCAAAATAGGATTTCAACAACCCCTCCGTCACAAGAATTCGGCTTTATTCCTGCCACAAAAAACCAAGGCACCTTACGCCCTTTCCGCCTTTTTCTGTGAGATCCCAAACTTGCACATAGCCATCAAACTCCTTGATGACACCCAGCCTTTAGAGCAACTCCTACTACAACTAGAGCTAGTTGATGAAAACAAACGTCAATTGCTGCAACATAATGAGGTCCATAAGAAAAGGGTAAAAGAATCATTTGACTGCCACATCACCCCTCGCTCATTTACTGAAGGAGAACTAGTCCTTTGCTATGATGTCACAAAAGAAGCCTTAGGGCCAGGAAATTTTGAAACCCTGTGGAAAGGGCCCTATATCATCAAACATTGCCTCCGGCAGGGGGCATACATCTTGACAGAACTAGACGAGACCTACCTCACTAATCCTGTCAACGACCTTTACCTCAAGAAATTCTACCCATAAGGGCCCCTGTAGCCCTTATCGCCTAGAGCTAGTGTACACAAAAACCCCAACACTGAAATATTTTTTGACCCAAAAAACCTAAAGTGCGCTCAAAATATCACCATGGATCACCAACTTGAACCTTATTTCAGATTTGCTGATGGAGCATTGTGATGGTCTCAAAACTTAGCTGCAGCCGCCTGGGTCATCTACTACCTTGACCGGTCACTACTATGTACGGTGTGTGCATCAGTTCAGCAACCAAAAATTAGGCAGAATATGATGCCGTTATCGGACTTATGTGCGAGGCCCTCCACCAGGGCATCCACCATATGCATGTCTACCTAGATTCCCAGCTAGTAGTCTCACAGTTAAACCAAACATTTGAAACCAGAGATGCGAACCTATTTAGAAAATATTTGCGTGCCAGAAGATTAAGCTGACAATTTTATTACATTACATTATCACATGTATCAAGAAATCAAAACCAAACAGCTGATTGCATAGCTAACAATATCCTAGACTGGAATGCATCGCGAGCAAACTGCCATACATAAAAAAAACCAAAAACATGTATATCCATCAACATAACACAAAGTACATAAACCGAAATAGACATCATACCATGTAGAGCCGTAAAAAAGATCTCTCATATATATATCAAATAATATGTGTATCAGAATACATAATAGTATCACTAGCCCATTGGCGAGCCCAAAAATACAGAGGTCGTCAAAAATAAGGGAAGCATCCTCATAATCGTTGCTTTCCCTGTGTAAAAATCTACCCTAGGGAGGTGCCCCCTCAGGAGGAGCACCTAGGCCCACCACTCCTCCTGGTACCACCACCAGACCTGTTGTCGTCACTGCGATAGCTACCCATCGTAGAGTAGGCCAGTAGTCCCTCTCATGGGCCATCACTGTCTCTAGCCATATCTCCTCGAAGTCATCCATCAAACCTCGAGCAGGCATCTCATGGGTCAATCAGTCCACTCGACCCTGGAAGTCCTCTAGAGCCTCTACCTGAGCTGTAAGTGCTGCAATGAACTCCTCAGCCGCATCTGCATGAGCTCTCTCAGCCGCTACCTCAACTGCACTGGTGCTACTACCCTCACCGGAAGGACTAGCACCATCCCCACCAAGTCTACCGGCACCCTCGCCCGGTTCACCTACGGCACCACCTCCCCGACCACCAGGCGATTGTGGTAGAGGGTTGTGACCCACCAATTGGGCCACTGTGCATCCCACCTCGCCAACATCTGCACGAGTAACCAAAATAATGTTAGTGTCAATAACACTCAAGCACACAAAAACTCGAATAAATGCAGAAATATAACACATGCCTGCGGGACCCCAAACATAACCAAAAGGGAGACCAATATTTGAATCACCCTGAAATTCCATCCCCGCATAAGGATATGGCAAGAACATCTACGAATTTTCCTCGAACCAGGCCTCCGTCGTGTCATTCCAATAATGACCCACCATGCCACCACTGTCGCGTGGCATCACCGAAGCCCACCTCCTCATATGTGGCTCCCTCGGCCCCCCAATAGGCACAACCACCACGGGCCTCAGCAACATGACCCTCTCGTACATGATGCTGCACAAAATTTTGGCATCCGCAAATGACTTGGATCCACGCTAGACCCAGTTCAATTATGACACCATACCATCAAAGCAAAAACGGGAAAATCAAAGAAATGCCCATTCCTCAAATGGCGTAAAACCACCACCTATGGGCCCGATGCCCGATGAGGCGTAAAGGACCCCGCTAATCGTACAATAATGGCCAGAGCACACCGCTTTGCCACATCTGTCACTGAGGTGATATTGATGCACCCCTCAGTAAGAGGCGCGCCACCGCAATGCCTCCTCCGGAACCTATCCATGTTCACCTGTCCAACAGGAAGTGGATACCTCAGTGCCCCTCCCTGAGGTAGTAATCTGGTCACAAAGTAAATATTTGTCTCTAGACGGATAATTAGGCTTGTCCCCCTCAGTACAAACATGTTTCACCTCCTGTGCCAATGTCATATGATATAACTTAACAAATGGTCCTGTGACCGAAGGAACTCATTTTCAGAAAACTTCAGGAGGCCCCATGCATCCAACTGATGCCGCGCCCCAACATCAGTAGCCAGAGTGGTCCGGATCTCGAGCCAATATCATTCTCTCCACACCAACCTGCCAAGAAAAAGGCACCCATTATAAGGGACAGCCAAAAAACCCAATTTTTTTCAATAATACTGCCCTTGCGTGCCTGTCTCTCAGACAGGCATGCCCTTGCACACTTGTTTCATTCAGAGGTGTGCCCTTGCACGCAAAGAGGTAATAAAATCGCACCCTCGCATGGTTATACCTGAGAAATGAGTGCAGGGGGGTGCCTATTTTCCTAGATCGCCCGCACAATCTAGGGAAAAAATCCCCTTTAGGGCTGTACAAACCTAATTTGTACGGCCCCCAACATCACCAAACTGAAAAAATTAAAATGCAGGACGTCATGAGAGTTACCTCGGCATAGTATCACTAATCCCTGGTACACAAGCTGACCACAATGACAAGAAAGGCTCTGCTATCCTTTCTGATCTCCCAAAACTCAGCAAGTACAAATGAATAGGATTAGGGCCATAATCCCTTATTTATCACCCTTTTCCAGAACTTTGGAGGTCCATAACAGGAGATCAGAAGGTCCATTCTGCAAAACGTAAGTTGCACCATAATCAGTATACATGATGAATGAAAGTGATGCCCTACATTCGCTTTTCGAAGAAATATTTTTTCAAGCACCGGCAGGTATGTACCCTCCCATCTTCCTTTCCAAGATTCATTTTTTTCAATAATATTGAATGAAAAGAAGATGCTTTCACTTGAGGTAGTTTTTTTTGCAGGAAGAACGCACAAACCATTCACAACACCCACCACCGAAATTTCCAGAGCAGGTATCATTCTACCCTCAGCACGATAGAGTCCCAGAAAACTTTGCATATCCTGACATCATTTCTCCATCATAAATAAACCATAGGGTCCTCATACTCGACCACATTTATCATCACCTCACTCTGCATATGATAAACATCCGCGATGGTCGGTAGAGCCTCCCCTCCATGGCGATCATCATCCCAAGTAGACCATACATCACCCCAAAAGTGACGCCATGGCCATACCATTTTTAGTTCGGGAAGCACTTCATGCCCATCCATATACCATGCATAAGGTCAAGTTCACCATTTAAACTAACCCCCTTCCCAGACGATCTGGTTGTACAAGCAGAATGAAAGCGCAACTTCGTGCATCGCATTTGGCCCACCATACCTCCATCAACATTAACCCATCTAAGACATCTTCCTCTTCATCAACCCCGCACATGAGACCAACCAATGAGACCCCTACCCCTAGAAAAACACCGTCCTCACACCATCAAGTGAGCGACCCTCTTTCATGTTTTGGGGTACCTGTTTCTGTGTTTTGTACAAACCAAACCCCATTATTTTATTCTTTTGGTAAGTGTACAAAGATCACAAACAACGCCCTTCACCTCTTCGCCCTCATATTGCACTTTTTCATCCCATGGCAGTAGTCCCCCATCTCCCTTGGTGGAAGTATTTCATATCCCCCATGCACACACCATTACAACAATCATAGCCAGTTCATACCCGCCCTGGAAGTCCTACCGACTCCAGGGATTTTTCCCTTCAGAAATACCTATGACTGCTACCAAGCTTCTCAAATATACTTTGACCTCAGGCCATTGAATCCCCATCATCTGTTTTCAGCTACCGCTCACCAACATGCCTATGTTAAACCCATTATGGTTTGGTTAAGGCTTCCTTTTTGTCGACATCAACACCTCTTTTCCAAAAATGAAGCGATACCTTGGATGACCCCTCCCCATGTAAAGGGGCATCCTCGGGTGGCACTATGGGAGACATCATTATCCATAGATGTCATCGGTCCTCTTGACATTCGACTACAGCAAAAGCTTTCATTTTATGATGGTATCGTACCTTACAACCATTGCACTTTGATCAAGATCTGTCGAATACCCGTGCCTTTATAAGCGTCTCTGACAACAATTCTTACACGAGAAGGTTCTAGCCAGTACATATGCGTACATTGTGCAATGATATGCCATACCAAGATTACGCATATGGGTACCACATTCCACCTATCGTCAAAGAAAAAACGCCCCTGAGGGCATCAGCAGTCGTCGTCAGCAACCACCAACATCACTACCATAGTAGTGACACAGACAACACATGTATCTATCAATTTTGTTTAACTAGCCATAGCATCACGAGCATGGAACATGCCTGCCTCGTTGAAATTTTGCAAATATGTTGTATATTTTTTCTGCTTGCAGGGGGTCCCTTAGGCTGTGGTTATCTCAGAACTGGTGCAAGGTGTTGTCTCTTCTACACATAGGCCTTGCCCTCTCTCTCTCTCTCTCTACGTACGATATAGAAAAGAAACTATAATGTATTTCGGCTATACAATTCTTCCTAGACCTTACACATTAGGGGGCATCTGTTAACACTGAAAAATCATACAGCAAAAAACAACACCATTTAATGTCGAGCCTAAGGATTTACAGGACAGGGATACATTATGGAATCAAAAAGTATTTAAAATCTCTAAGGTTTTGAGAACATCAAATTTGAACTAGTCATAAATGCTCAAATGCGCTCTTTTTCCTTCGAAAAGAGCACCTTCTGCGTGCACTGGAGCCCGATAAGAGCTCATTCCTAGAAGTGGAAAAAAGTTTCTTTCCGGGACCACAAGTAAGCAAAGGACGATTTCTCCTTATGTGAAAGCTGCCTAAGGACAGCACCAGCGCCCCCTTAGGCATTGTGTGAGCGCACAAAGGCATATTTCCGCACACAATGGAATCATGCTCCTCCCTTGGGTCACCATCCACCATGTACCAAGGGAGGGAAGGAGGTTTGAAGGCTCACCTATATAAACCCACAAAGAGATGAACAATTTGTGATCACAAGGTTATGCTGGCCAAAATTTCCCAAGCAACACCAGCTGTTTGTGTGAACCAAGGATCTGAATAAGAGGACTCGATTGTTGGCCACCCAACAATCTTAGTCCATTGTAGCAAAGACAAAGAGTTGAACTGTGTCAAAGGGCAGAACTTGAAGGAAAAAAATCCTTGCATCGAGTCCTAGAGCCATTGCCTAGGCCCTTTGGCAAGTGGGTAAGATTTGTTTTCATTCCAAGCATTCAATAAGAAGAAGGCCATCGAGCCATTGTTTACCTTGTTACTATTTGGAACTCTCTATGTTAGTATATTTTGTGTTTTTAGTTTTAGTTTTTTAACAGAGCATACTTTAGTATATTACTTCATTTAAGTTTTTATACTTTTGAGCTCCCCCTAGATAATGCTTGTTACCTATAGTTTAGAGGGTAGACCACACTTTCTAAACTCGTGTGATTTCGTACACCCGTGTGTCGAATCCACCACAACAGCAAGGATTTGTACAACCTCTAGAAGACACTGACACATTTTCAACAAGTCTCTTCCACATCACAATCATCATCACAAGTCAAACTAAGTTTAATTGGATTCAAACCAACAAATACAATAACACCTGCGCCATCAACCTGCTCCACAAAAACTCTTCCATCAGTACCCATCTCAAAAACATGTCAAACATCATCCAACACCTATAAAACCAAATCAAGCATCCTCCAACACTCGTAGATCCTCTCCAAATCCTATGTATAATATCATAAACATGAATACCTAATCCAGGACATGGAGGCCTAATCAACAAAGCTCCTCAACTCTAACTCCTGTAGAAAAATCACAAACAAAGAGTAACACTTGTAGAAACATCATGAACAAGGAGTTCATCACATCTCTACTTTTCACTAGTCGTGCAACACCTATGCACAACTGATCATCATGGTAAGAGAAACACACCATCATCCAACTCTATGCAACAACATGATCATTAGGACCATGACATCCTCTACTCACACTTTGTATGCAACACATGTAAATTGCATCTCCAACCTCACATCTCACATACTCTACTCACACTTTGTAATCAACACCTGAAAATCACATCTCCAACCTCATATATCCATGTTAGTATACATGCCAAAACCAATGCAACACACAAAAATGTACAAGCCACATGAAACCAAGCATAAAAGTGCTAACCAACTCTCCTGCAACCCATGCCACCATGTTGACACCAATTCAAACCAACAACTCATTTGAAACACTGCAACACACATCAATGGAAA
The DNA here is from genome assembly GCA_034641835.2 of Pinus albicaulis. NCBI lineage: Eukaryota > Viridiplantae > Streptophyta > Pinopsida > Pinales > Pinaceae > Pinus > Pinus albicaulis. The sequence goes on along the minus strand of CM076574.1, from coordinate 340,593,888 downwards.
CAATATCCTCCTTTGGCATTGATGGCAACCCCATTGACCCAACAATCCAAATTTTCCTCTGAAAATTGATCTCCATCCTCGCATTCTCCCCCTTTGACATCAATGGAAAAGGGAGTACTTAAATATGAGACTAATAACAACACTCTTCCACCTAAATGAAAAATATGTGCAATAAACTCCCCTTGGACACAAGTTAGGCTTGATCAACAACACAGTAATGCAGCAAGATAAATCTCCCAACAGTAGCAGTAAAATCTCTCACACCCATGTCAACATAATAATAAGCAGCATTAGTAATATATGTGTCATATTGTTGGCTCGAGGGGTCTTGACCCAGGTTCGGAGGTGAAGGTTTGCCAACGAACCCCTATACTATTGGCCTTTCGGCAGTGACCTGCTTATGCAAGCCAAAGTCTCACCCGAAGTAGTATGGGAGGGTGCTAGAACCAAGTTTCCGCACCTTGGGAGAGGGCGGGTAAGTCAAGCAGAGCTACGTTCGACTTCACAAATATTAGATTGCATATTATAGAACTCAGATCTAATATTCCCTTTGCATCCACATGTGCAATACCATATATAGTCACAATAAATAACAGATATAGGACAATAAAGCAACTATTGCAGCTATTCTTGCCTAAAGTCTAATAAAAAGATTCAGATCAATTGTCAATGTCGCATAAGTACTTAACAAAGTTACTAGTGGAGCTCAATATAGTCTTATGCATACCATAACAGATCCAGATCGCAGTATAAACAGGTAACACAAGTACTTTCGCAGCTTAAATCAATGACACAGATCATACATCATCAGATATCACAGATTCATAAGTCCAATAGATTCAGATATTCAACAGCCTTCAGCATTCATTAATCCTTCAGATCCTTTTACAATACCCAAAACCCAACTTGCGCACACAACAGCAGGGTCCACACACAACAGGACTGAGGATCTCCGCGAACATAGCCAGCAAGAGTCCTTTCCCCAAAAACCCAAAACAGATCTACTAATTCTCAATTCACACCAATCTTAGTTCAATATCTGCCTTACAACTCAAAAAGGTTCAGGTACTTATAATACTTTAGCCTATGCATCCAATGGTCCACAAACCATGGTTTGCGAACTCTTGGTCTACCCTTGGCCCATTTACAATGCATTAGGGGCTTTGACCCACCCCAAAACCCCTGCGTTAGACTAAATATAATAAAAAATATACCAAAATGGACCAGATTCGTAGCTTTTGTAGGAGACCCTATTCCAACACATATGCTCTCCCTCTGGAAGAAGCAACAACAAAATCCATGTCATAGTAGTAGCAGCAAATCAACACTATGAAGTAGCAAAATGTGACGAACTGGAAGCAACAACTCTGATCAAATCTATAGAAACGAAAAAATATGCAACCTCTCTATCTCATATCTACATCTTCACACTATATTATTCAGTAGTAGAAAACACATACATTAGTAGAAACAATGACTATTTGGAAACGGAATATCTCTCTCCCATCTCAATGAGAAACAATAACATAGTGGCAACAAATACATGATGATAGGGTCACAACAACATGCCCAAACATACTCCACTGAATGCAAACATTTCCGTGGTTGAAAGTGTGCTAATATATATATATATATATATATATATATATATATATATATATATATATATATATATATATATATATATATATATCACTAACAATGCTTCCCTTCCATGTGCAAGAGGCCACTCCACATGGACTAATGTCTATAACCCAATTATATGTAATAAATTACAGGGCTTTACAGACTTATTACATGGCTATGAAATATGGTACATGATTGTAAAATGACATCAATAAACATATACATATGATTGAACCATGAATCACATAACTCTCTCTCAATGCATGCATGACTCTAGATGCCCCACTATGATAAGTTTGATAATATACATGAATAATACATGAAATACATGGTTGTACCAACACTAGTAACAATCCATACATAGTTTGACTAACTCTCATAACTCAATATGCACATACCATTCATGGCTCAGAACACTATGCATGACACATACAAAAAATGAGACTATGATTGTCATAAAACCCTCTCATAAATGCATGTCATGTTCATAGTAATAAGATAATGGCAGTATATATCATATAAAGACATGTGTCAACATCTCCAAATGACCTACCATAAATCAAAATCTCTCTATCAACATTCAACAACTTATAAAAGTGCACAATGGCCCACCAAAAGTCATGCATTAGTAGCATTGTGAAACCTATTTTCAACATGTAACACCTCATAGTAGTAGTATCAATAACCAGAAACATATATCATCCCTTAAATAGAAAATAATAGTACCAACAATAACCATCATATGGAGCATGAATTTATGCAATATAAATTGTGCTGGAAGTACTAGTATGCACATAACTATGTGATGGTAGCAACAAAACATAGCACATCGACAACAATACTTAGAAAATATAAATATCATGCATTATCATAAAAAATCATCAACAACCCCATATGTAACATCAACAACAACATGAAAAATATACATCAAGAACAACTTCTATGTTTCCACTATATAAGTTGCAAATCTATAACACATGAATTATGCAAGAAGCTATAACCGTACACTACAATCATACTAATGCCCATGGCCTCATCACATGCATAATATCATCAAAACAAGATGCATTTTGTTTCAAAATAATTCAAACCAACTGTGTATCAAATCAAGTAAGAAACATATAACCCATGCACAACCACAACATATATTCCTACAATAGATTAACGTTAGATACATTGGAAATATCACGCAATATGTTGTCCTTAATGGCAACCTACTTAATGAGTAGTCCTTGATAAGAAGAAGATGTGAAAATGATGTATCTACAGGTCAGTTCAGATGTGGCAAAGAAAGGCAATCCAATTAGGATCAAAGAAATGATAAATATAATTTGTCACAATGTATATGTAGGTTGGTATTCAGGCAACCCATGTATACATCCAGAATTCATATATACGTAGTTTTTATGAAGAGAAGTTGTGTATACACGCGAGTATGAAGAATCCAAGTCGTGTATGCATTTTTCACTCTAAGAAGTATGATACCAGGGGGCATTACCATGGTATTAGCTCACAGTATTGAGAGATGTGTCATCTATTTGATGAATCTGTCCAAGAATACCATCAGCACTTGTGTAGTTTTGGCTCATGGTATTGGTAAATACTAAAACTATATAAGGAGATGAAGATCGTAGTGCAATGGTGTGCACGTGTAAGGGTTTTTACTTAATACTTCTCTCTGAAGTGTATCTACATGGGATGGATTTTTTTTATTGGTAAATTTGAAACTATGATGCACCCTTGGATACAATGATGGATCAGGATCTCTAGACTTGAAATGACTATGTATTGATGAGATGATTGGATCTATGACCTGGCACATGTTTGCTGAAGTGAAGAGAAGAAATATGGGTAGGTCTATCGATATGAAACTTTCTGCATAATTAATATTTACAAATCTATACGTTGGTTTGTCAGGTGAAATCACGTATACACGTGGGTTGGTTTCAGTTAAAAGCGTGTATGGAAGTCAGGGTTTCTGAAGCTTGATGGAGAGTTTATTTTTTTATTTTTGTTATATTTATGTTGTCTCTCAATGAAGTCTTCATGTAGATCTAGGTTTTTTGAATATTGTATATGATGTTAAGTTGAATATGTACAAATTTGATCAATGAGTGATTAAATATGATTAATGATTCTGACTGAATAAGGGTTCTGCAAATATGAAAATATATCTGACTTAAAGCCTAAGATCTGGTTCTGAGACTGATCATATTATGGAAATTCAGTATTCTCATATCTGTAGGTAGGTTGGAGTGAAGCCAAGCGCGTATCCATGCGGGTTCAATAAAGTGAAGTAGCGTATGCATTTTAAGATAATGAATGATCAGGTTTGAGATTGATTATGCATGTTGATTCTAAAATCTGGGTTTATTATTGTGTTCTGGTTACAGTGATATCACTGTTCTGATTGAAGTTTGGGTTATGTTTATTGGTGTTGATATTTATGCTGAGTTGTGTTGAATCTATGGGATCCAGTGTGAAAATTTATGAAACGTGGTCTGTATTGAGTCTGAGGGTTAAAGCCTTCAGTATGGAAGTAGAAGCTTCCTGCCAGTAGAAGCTGGTGTTCTGATCAGGGGGTTGTAGCTCCCTTCTAGTAGAGGCTGGTAAATGAGATCAAGGGGTTGGAGCTCCCTTCTAATAGTAGTTGGAATGAGAGAATTTTACAGCCTTCTACAGGTAGATGCCTGTGTACTGATATGAGTCTGCATCAGTACAATATTGTAAGCAATTTTCCATATAATAAATATTGAATACAGAGAAGACAACAACGGCGGTTTTCTCCCGAATTGGGTTTCCACCTTAAATATTGGTGTTCATGTGTGGTGCTCTTGTGTGATGATTTATTATGTTATTACTTCACTTATCTACTAGTTAAATATCTGATTCATAACTGATGGTCTGGGTTAAATATTTCTTCGGAATATTTACCTAAACAATAAAGATATATGTGTATATGCTACTTTTTGTTTGGAAAGTTGCATACATACACTGGTTGTGCTAATCAAAGTTGCGTATAGAAATCATTAAAGGGAAAAATAAAATTATTATGATTATTACAAATATTGATTCACCCCCCCCCCCCTCTCATTATTTTTCCCAACAATTGGAATCAAAGTAGGTCCTTCTGTATAATCTTAATCGCTAGAAGGAAGATCATCTAAAATGAGCAATCAAGATGTGACGACATCTATCAGACCTCCACTCTTCAATGGAAAAAAATTAATCTTCTGGATTACCAAGAAAAGATCCTATCTTCAGTCACTTGGAGCAGATGTATGGGCTATAGTTGAAGGCGGTTACCAATATCTAGCCTCAGTTCTAGCAGATCCAACAACAAGGAAAAACTATGAAACCAATGCAAAAGTTGTCAATGCTTTATTGGGGAGTCTGACTAAATCAGAATTTGTCAAAGTTATACAGTTAAATACAACAAAGGAGATATGAGACAAAATAATTATGAGCTATGAAGGTGATGCCAAGGTAAAAAGTGCTAAACTCCAAACTCTCAGAATTCAATATGAAAAACTCAGAATGCATAATGATGAAATCATTGCTAGTTTATTTTTACATCTAGATGAGATTGTAAATCGTATGATAAATATTGGTGAAACCATAACTGACACCACTCTTGTAGAAAAAGTTTTAAGATCTCTAACTCCTAAATTCGAGTCAAAAGTATCTGCTATTGAAGAGAAGCGAGATCTACAAAATCTTATTGTTGTTCAACTTCATGGGATCCTAACTACGTGTGAAATGAGAAAAGGAGGTCCATATGAGGTCAAAGAAGTTGTTTTTAGAGTTGTTACAAAATTCAAGGAAAAGGAAGAACAAGAAGGATCAAGGTATGTTTCAGAAGAAGATGAGATAAATTTTGTAAAGAAACTGCAACTTGGCACTAGGAGGTTCAGAGGTAAGCATCCTTTCAAATGATTTTATTGTGGAAGAGTTGGTCATTATGCTGCTAAATGTCCTCATAAATATAATCATGAAAAGGGAAAGGAATTGGCAAAAGGAAATAAGAAACGTTTCATCAATAGAAAAATTTATTATACTCATGAAGATAGTGATGGTCTATCAAATAGTGAAGAAGAAGAATTTGATCAAGATATTAGACTTCTCATGGCATTTGAAAAGAACACTAGTGAGGCTAAAGATACATTTATGGATGCTTTAGGAGAAAATTATTTTCTTGAGGAAATCAATCAACTCAAAGTATGTTTGGAAGAAAATAAAATAGCCATAGATACTCTAAAGAATCAACTTATAGAAAAGGAGAAGCATAATGATAAATTAGAATGTGAAATAGTAAGTCTAAGAAAGGAAATTGAGAAAGTGAAAACCTTAAATCTTAGATTTTCTAAAGGATATGAAACCTTAGATGAAATTATCAAGGTTCAATGCTCTCCTCTTGTAAAGACAGGTCTTGGATATATCAGAGAATATTCTCAATCTTCAACACCAAGCTATCTAAATGTAGCTAAATCCAACCAACAACATTTCATCACTCAGCAAAATAACAAAGAGAATACCCTGGTAAAGCATGACCACTTCAATTCAAGGGTTAACAATAACATAAGTATCAATAAATAGGTAAACATCAATAGAAGGTTCCATGATCGCAAAAATTTCTTCTTTAATGGACAATGTTTCTCATGACATAACTTTGGTCATAAAGTTGCTCAATGTGTTGCATACAAAACCATCATGACCAGAGAAGCAAGAAAGCAAAGAAATGAGACTGTAATAAAGAAGAATAACTATAACAACTTTTCTCTTTTTCAAGACGAAATTGATTGTTCTTATTGCAATAAATTTGGACATGAAGAATCTGAATGCAAGAGCAAACTTCAGCGAAAAGAGCATATAGCCTCAAACTCCAAGGTAAGGAGAAAGAAGGATTTACCGGTTGAAAGCTATGGCATAGCTTTATTTGCAGAAGGGGAAGAAAATCAATGGTACATTGATAGTGGATGCTCAAAACACATGATAGGTGATAAAAATAAACACCTTTCATACAATGCTTTAGAGAAGGAAAAGAATGTTACTTTTGGAAATGACTCTCCTGCTGTCATTAAGGGTAAAGTTTACGTTTCTCTAAAATAAAAGGTGAAAGCTAACAATGTTATGTATGTGGATGGATTAAAGCATAACTTGTTGAGTGTGAGTCAAATGTGTGATCAAGGAAATGAAGTTGTCTTTAGTTTAAAAGAATGTGTAGTTCATGAACTTGACACAGGAAAAACCATAATAAAAGGAACTAGAACACCAAGAAATATATATATTAGTAGAAACTCTTTCGGTAATAATCACATGCACAAGAACGTGGTTGACGCATTTCGAACCAACCATTGTGGTTCATCATCAGGACTATGTGAGAGATCAAATCTAGACATTAAGTATAAATAGATGTAGAAATGGCTCAACTAGCCGTTAGGATAACGACTAGTTTGACTTTTAAAAAAGTAAATATTCCATTATTTATTTAATTTAATCAATTTTTATTTATTTATTTATTTATTATTATTTTATTTATTTATAAATTCTTTAATATATTTATACAACTAATTAACCAATTAATTAATATAATGGTAAATAATTTAACAAATTGTGGTGTATATATGTATATTTTCCTTATTAAGTATATAATAATCAATTATTAAATATCAAAAATAAAATTAATTATTATTCATATAATTTAATAATAACAAACTACCTATCAAATAATCAAACACTGAGTTTAACAAATAAATAAATAATAATAAATAATAATTATTAAGCATAATAATAATTTTAAAAATAAAAATAAAAATAAATAATTAAATAACTAAATCAGGACAAAAATAAAAATATAATCCATAAAAACAAATAAAAGCTGAAAATAAATAAATAAATAATAAATAAATAAAATAAAATAAAATAATTAAAAATAAATAAATAGATAAATTATATATATATATATATATATATATATATATATATATATTAAAAATAAATAAATAAATAAATATCAAAAATAAAAATACATAAACAAATAAAAATAAAAATAAATAATAATAATAATAAACAAATAAATAAATTTAAAAAAAAAAAAAAAGATCAAGAATATAAGGTAGGAATCCAACACCTGTTGATATTCCAACCGTCATCTCAATTGAGATTAACGGGCCTTTTCTCAATTTCAAGGGCTTCTCTCAACTTACGATGATGAAAATGGTCAATTCTAGCAATGACCTTAGCTTCTTCTATGCAAACATGATGATTAGTCTTTTATACATGTTCAGCTAAGGCGGACGAGCGAGATCTTCTGTGCTTGATATCAGCAGCATGCTCACAGATCCTTTGATTAATCGATCGACCAGTCTCACCAATGTATGGAGTCCCACGGGAACAAGGAATGATGTAGATACCTTTTCCATCTCTGGGGTCAATCGGATCTTTAACCGATTTTAGAGAACTACGAATAGTATTAAGGGGCTTGAAATAAGAGGATACCTTATGCTTTTTAAGGATCTTAGCAATCTTATCAATGGTACCCTGGATGAACGGAAGGCTGACACTGCCACACCATTCACTAGGCTCTTTTTTAATTTTATTTTTAATAGAAGGACCTTTTTCCGCTTTAAGGAAATCTTTGAAGCCCTGCGACATACTATAACCATTATTACAAAAGACATTCAACAAATGGGTCTTTTCCCCCTCAAGGTGAGACTCATTAGAGATTCTCAATGCCCTAGTGGCTAAGGTGCTAAGGACGCCTAATTTTTGAGCAGGGAAATGGTGGGAGCTAGCATGAATATATTGCTCAGTATGAGTTTTCTTATGAAAAACTTGATGGGAAAAAGAACCATCATCATTTCTAGAGATAAGGACATCAAGGAAAGGAAAGCTACCATCCACCTCATGTTCCATGGTGAATTTTATGGAACACGATTGGATATTAAGATGAATGAAAAATTGATCTAATTTATCCTTGCCATGAGGCCATACAACACAAGTATCATCAACAAAATAGCCAATCACGTTCCATAAAATTCACCATGGAACATGAGGTGGATGGTAGCCTTCCTTTCCTTGGTGTCCTTATCTCTAGAAATGATGATGGTTCTTGGTGTCTTCATGCTAGCTCCCACCGTTTCCCTGCTCAAAAATTAGACGTCCTTAGCACCTTAGCCACTAGGGCGCTGATAATCTCTGATGAGTCTCACCTTGAGGGGGAAAAGACCCATTTGTTGAATGTCTTTTGTAATAATGGTTATAGTATGTCGCAGGGCTTCAAAGCTTTCCTTAAAGCGGAAAAAGGTCCTTCTGTTAAAAATAAAATTAAAAAAGAGCCTAGTGAATGGTGTGGCAGTGTCAGCCTTCCGTTCATCCAGGGTACCACTAATAAGATTGCTAAGATCCTTAAAAAGCATAAGGTATCCTCTTATTTCAAGCCCCTTAATACTATTCGTAGTTCTCTAAAATCGGTTAAAGATACAATTGACCCCAGAGATGGAAAAGGTGTCTACATCATTCCTTGTTCTTGTGGGACTCCTTACATTGGTGAGATTGGTCGATCGATTAATCAAAGGATCTGTGAGCATGCTGCTGATATCAAGCATAGAAGATCTCACTCGTCCGCCTTAGCTGAGCATGTAGAAAAGACTAACCATCATGTTTGCATAGAAGAAGCTAAGGTCATTGCTAGAATAGACCATTTTCATCATCGTAAGTTGAGAGAGGCCCTTGAAATTGAGAAAAGGCCCGTTAATCTCAATAGAGATGACGGTTGGAATATCAGCAGGTGCTGGATTCCTGCCTTATATTCTTGATCTTTCTTCTTTTTTTTAATTTATTTATTTGTTTTTATTTTTATTATTATTTTTATTTATTTATTTTTATTTTTATTTTTATTTGTTTACGTATTTTTATTTTTGATATTTATTTATTTATTTTTATTTATTTATTTATTTTTATTTTTATTTTTTTTAATTAGTTTTTTTTATTTTTTTATTTTATTTATTTTTTTATTTTTTTATTTTATTTTATTTTTTTAATATATATATATATATATTTTTTAATTATTTTATTTTATTTATTTATTTCTTTTTTTTTCAGCTTTTATTTGTTTTTATGGATTATATTTTTATTTTTGTCCTGATTTAGTTATTTATTTATTTATTTATTTTTATTTTTATTTTTATTTTTAAAAATATTGTTATGCTTAATAATTATTATTTATTTTTATTTATTTGTTTGTTAAACTCAGTGTTTGATTATTTGATAGGTAGTTTGTTATTATTAAATTATATGAATAATAATTAATTTTATTTTTAATATTTAATAATTGATTATTATATAATTAATAAGGAAAATATACATATATACACCACAATTTGTTAAATTATTTACCATTATATTAATTAATTGGTTAATTAGTTGTATAAATATATTAAAGAATTTATAAATAAATAAAACAATAATAAATAAATAAATAAAAATTGATTAAATTAAATAAATAATGGAATATTTACTTTTTTAAAAGTCAAACTAGTCGTTATCCTAACGGCTAGTTGAGCCATTTCTACATCTATTTATACTTAATGTCTGGATCTGATCTCTCACATAGTCCTGATGATGAACCACACTGGTTGGTTCGAAACGCGTCGACCACGTTCTTGTCCATGTGATTATTACCAAAAGAGTTTCTATTAATTTATATGATGGATCACCGAAGTTTAGATTCCAATATATATATATATATATATATATATATATATATATATATATATATATATATATGTATGTATGTATGTATTAAAAGGTGGCCAAGAGCAATGCTATTTAGGTAAATCTATAGAAAATTGGCTGTGACACAGAATATTGGGACATTTGAGCTTCTCTCAAATAAGCAAATCTAGCAGACTCAAAGTTGTTCGTGATCTACCCAACATCACTTTTCCTAAAAGTACCATATGAAAATTATGCCAATTTGATAAGCAAACCAGGGTGAAACTCAATGCCAAAGAAGGATTAGCAAGTAAGTCTCTTGAACTTATACATACTGATCTATGTGGTCCCGTAAGGAAAAAGTCACCTCGTGGAGAACAATACTATATTCTATTTATTGATGACTTTTCTAGAATGTGTTGTATTGGTTTAAAATTAATAAATCTAAAAATCAAATGTCTTAGATATAATCGAGGAGGAGAATACATATCAGATGAATTCTTTAATTTTTGTGAACAATATGGCATAAAAAGACATTTTTATGTAGCTGGTACTCCACAAAAAAATGGCGTGGCAAAAAGAATGAATAGAACAGTTCAGCAGATGGCTTATGTTATGCTTGATGAATCTAGAAACCCCAATACCTTTTGGGGAGAAGCAACGCATACTGTAGTAAATATTCTCAACAAGGCACATGTTCGTGTGAACAGTGATAAGACTCCTTATGAGCTATGGTATGGTAATCTTCCCACTGTGAAGCATTTTAGATTTTTTGGAAGAAAATGTTTTATCAAGAACAATTATGAAAATTTTGGTAAGTCTGAGCCTAGAGCAGATGAAGGAATATTTCTTGGTTACTCTTCTAGAAGTAAAGCATATAAATGTTACAATAAAAGACTTTGAAAGATTTTTTATTGTATTTATGTTGTAATTGATGAGTCTCTCACAGCTCCTAGAAAGGAAATAAAACACCGAATGAAGAAGATGAAGATGTATACTTTCCCTCATCAAATAACAACAATATAGAAGGAGAACCCAATGAAGCACCAGAAGAATATAAATCAGAAAAGGCTCCATCTAGGTATGTTCAAAAGAATCATCTAGAATCTCAAATATTGGGAGAAAAGGGATCAGGTGTCCAAACAAGAAGAACTCTCGTAGGATACCCTAGCTATCTAGCATTCTTATCCACTATTGAACCACATAATGTAAATCACACTAGTAAAGATGAATGTTGGATTCAGGCCATAAATGAAGAAATTGATCAGATTGAAAAGAAGCATACTTGGGAATTGGTTCCAATACCTCATGATAAAAATGTTATTGGAACAAAATGGATATTCAAAAATGAGTTCAGTTAAAATGGAGATGTTATTATAAAAAAATCTAGACTTGTTTGTAAAGGATATGCTCAATAAGAAGGAATAGACTTTAAAGAAACATTTGCACCTGTAGCCAGAGTTGAAGCCATAAGAATTTTTCCTGCTTTTTCAAATTTTCAACGATTCAAAGTTTATCAAATGGATGTAAAATTTGCTTTCCTCAATGGTGATCTAGAAGAAGAAGTTTATATAGAACAAACAGAAGGATTCATTCTGGGAAATGATGAAAAACTTGTTTGAAAACTTAAAAAGGCTCTATATGGTCTCAAACAGGCTCCTCGAGCATGGTACTATCATCTTGAAAAACATCTTCAACAACAAGGTTTCACAAAAGGATCTGCTGACAATAACTTATACACAAAAATTGAGAATGATAAACTGTTAATTATTGTTGTGTATGTTGATGAAATCATTTTTGGGAGTAATGAAGAGTCCATGAAACAACAATTTTAAATGTCATTACTTGGGGAACTAACATATTTTCTTGGCTTACAAGCACAACAAACAACATATGGCATATCTCTATCTCAAGAAAATTATGAAGAAGTATGGGATGGAAGACTGCAAACCTGTAAGTACTCCAATGGTAATTGGATGTATCCTTAGTTATCATGATGATTCTCCCATGGTGAATCAACCATAGTATAGATCTATGATTGGAAGTCTGCTTTATCTAACTAGGACAAGACTAGACATTATGCATGCAGTTGGGATTGTTGGACGACTCCAAGCTAATCCAAAAGAGTCACACCTTCAGGAAGTAAAAATAATATTCAAATATATACAAGGGACTCAAGACTTTGGTTTATGGTATCCAAATAATTATGATCTCATTGTTCATGCTTACAAAGATGCAGACTGGGCTGGAAATGTTGATGATCGATAAAGAACAAGTGGGGGTGCATTCTATATGGGGCCCCGATTAGTATCTTGGTTTAGCAAGAAACAAAGTTCTATTGCCTTATCTACAATAGAAGAAGAATATGTGGCTGTCGCATCACGTTGCACACAAATTCTTTGGATAATGTAGACTCTACAAGATATTCAAATTAAATGTTCTCCTCCCATCTCCATCTTATGTGATAATACAAGTGCCATCAGTATCTCAAAAAATATTGTTATGCATTCCAAGACCAAGAACATTCCTATCAAGTATCACTTCTTACACGAATAAGTGCTTGAGAAAAAGGTTAAATTGGAGTATGTTCCCTCCAAAGAGAAAGTTACTAATATATTTACTAAAAATCTTCCCAGGGAAGCATTCGAATATCTCAAACAGAATCTGGGAGTTGTCTTTACCTCTCTTATCAAATCTGCTTAATATCAGAATGTTAAAATCGGTACATTGGTTGCATGTAGGCGAATTGCGTATATACGCATGTTCCTATGTATAAAACCGCGTATGGTTTTTGTTGAAAGAAATTCTATGGGTCAGATTTCATAATAGTCTCTGGTGTTGTTGGGTAAACTCTGTTGTTTTGGTATTCATCTTACAATATGTTTCTTTGATATTTATCTCCTTGATGAAGATGCCTTGATGAATTGGTTTTTGAAGGTGTTCATGATGAAAAAGTTTAGGGGGAGAACTTGCCTTGCTGAAAAGAGTGCATTGTTGGCACTATGTTGGATGATGTTATGATCTCCTATTTGAGATTATTTGGTCATGGTTATAAAAGGTCATATTTGTAATTTGACAAAAAAATTCATGTTGGGACCTATGATGTAAACTTTTTTATATTCAGTCATGTAAGGACTTGTTCAAATTTGTAAACCCACTTGGTTGGGTAGTTGAGTCAAAATTTGTAAACCCACTTGGTTGGGTAGATGAGTCAAATATGTAATTCCGCTTGGTTGGATCATTAATGTAAATATGAGTCTTTGGTGATAGGAAAGGTCATACTTGGTTGATTTATAGAGTCATGTACTTCATTGAAAAATTTGTCTAAATATTCAGCATGAACTCAGGGGGAGCATGGTAAAGTTAGTACACATCAGATCTACATAGCTCTTCTTTCTACAAGGGAAAAAAAACCTTGTTTGGTATTGATCCGCCCTTTGCCCTTGATGTCAAAGGGGGAGAGTATCTTGGCTTGGTGTTTGAATAATGTTTATGATTAGTATATCTATCTGTTGTAGTTGTCAAACACCATCATGGTTTCCATCAAGTCCAAAGGGGAGATTGTTGGCAATATGATGCAATATGTTGTCCTTGATGGAAACCTACTGAATTAGTAGTCCTTGATAAGAAAAATATGTTAAAATGATGTATCTACAAGTCAGCTCAAATGTGGCAGAAAAAGGAAATCCAGTTAGGATCATAGAAATGATAAATATAATTTGTCACAATGTATATGTAGTTTGGTATACAGGCAACCTGTGTATACATCCAGAATTCATATATATGCAGTTTTTATGAAGAGAAGTCGTGTATACACGTGAGTAAAAATAAGCCAAGTCATGTATGCCTTTTGTGCTCTAAAAGGTGTGATACTAGGGGGAATTACCATGGTATTAGACCACAATATTGAGCGTTGTGTCATTTATTTGATTCCGTCCAAGAATAACATCGGCACTTGTGTGGTTTTTGCTCATGGTATTGGTAAAGGCTAAGACTATATAAGGAGATGAATATCATCATGCAATGGTGTGCACTTGTAAGGTATTTTATTGAATACTTGACGCAGCGGCAACAATGGATTTGAATAATTCCACATGGACCTTACAGTCTTCACCCGCTCTTGTTCCTATCGGAACAAAAAATATTTGAATAGGCGCAAGATATTTATTTTATCTTCGCATTCCAATATAACTGTTAAAACCATTTTAAAACAGTATTTGAACGCCCTTTATAACATTTCATATATATTGCCACAACCTCAGATCTGGTTAATCCGATGGTTCGGATCAATTCGCAAATCGGTGATTTACAATGTGCAACAAGGTTTGGCATTCACCACACTCCGATGCGATATCAATGTTCGTACTCCGATGCGCTCCACACTCCAATGTACGCCGATGCGATATCAATCGGCGATCGCAAATCGCACTGATTGATGTCATTACCCAACTATCGCAGCTTCCACAACTCCGATGCGAAGTTAATTGGAAATCAGAGATCGCTATGATTCAACGTCGCCTCCCGTAGTCTCGGCGATATTTTCCGGCCCCGAACTCACTTCAAACCTGGCTTATATCATTTCGCGTCCGTTTCATTATTATATGCAGTGATATGGAATGATTCTCCAGTGCGATGCGATTTGAACACATCCAATCCGATCCGATGGGATTATCGGACCCCATATGTCATAAAAATCAACTGATATGGTTTTTTAAACCCGCTCAAAGGTTCCACTAAGTGGATTCCGCCAATTTCCTATGTTGATGACTTTACAGCTCACAAATTTCGACAATGTCAGATTTGCCTTAAACATGAGAATTCTTACAGTTTAAAATAAGAATACAGAGGCCACCATCATTTCAAGTAATTTCACATAAAATAACAATGCTTAAACTTCACAACTCGTTGTATAATGATGCATTCAATATTTATTTAATTCACAATAAACAACATAACAGACTCTCGGCCTTAGGCCCAATTACACAATGAAATGACCTCTGTCAAACAAACACAGTTCAAACACCACTTCTTTAAACTCTGTGCTCCAATTTCACCATTGCTCATCATAGTTGACCCCAACATAACCGTGTTTAATTCACTGACTATCTCTCTCCGTTCAATTCAGCAATTTCTGAAACGTCAATTTATCAATGGAATTCGTTATGCCATTCTACGACTCTTAAGACCGTCGCCATACTGATATTCCATCTCACTTGATAATTGCACAAATTCTCACAATCGGATTCAATTAGATTCAACCCATGTCTCTGCATTCATATATAATTTGACCAGAACCTGACATTTCTGGCATCCTCAATAAAAGAGGTCAAACCCCCATCGATTCTCCATTTAAATTCTTCACACGGGTTTAACTTATTCAAAGTTCAATTGTCTATGAACTTAAGAATTGTGGCTCTTATATAAATCCTATATCGATTAACAAAATCGATACCATTCCATATCATCGACACGGTTAACAACAATTGCATTCTCAAAAAGCCAGAATTCTATACATATAGAGTTTCATCGAAATTTTAGGAGACAAATAAAGCTACACAAAGCTTAACAATACAGATTCCTCCATAACACAATAATCTTAGAAAATAAGAAAAATCGAACCTTCCTTCCACACATCGAACACATAAATTCGATCCTACCCAAAATCAATAATGGGAATAAACTTCAGAAAATAAAATGTTGTATTAATACACATAATACTTACATAACAATCTCCTTCGTTGGCCTGATTTCCAATTCATTGGCCCTTTTACAATCTGCCCGAAGGCTTCCAAGTAGAACCCCTGCTATCTCCTCTATTTCTCACTCACACTCTCTCTCTCTCAGAAAATCTTCACTGGCTTTCTCCTCAGCTTTCTCTGGAAATACTTCAGTATGCTTCTCTAAGTTCCTTTCCAACTCCTTTGTCAACACATCAGTATGTTTATTTGCAATCATCATGGGACTATCAACTAATCTCTCCTTCTTTCCATCCTCTACTTCATGACTGTCATTCATGAAAACTTTCTTATCTTGCTTCTTCAGCAAATTATTCTGTGTGTAAGTTCTTTTCCTCTCCAATTATCTTCTCTGAAGATCTAGTTTCCTATACAATTCAAAATTTTCATTAGGAGTAGAACTCGAAAACTTCACACAATTTTCCATACCTTCACCAGCTCTTGACCAATCATCAGCTGGTCCTTCTCTCTCTGCACCAATATTCTGATTAGAATCCTTTGTTTTCATTTCCTCCTGAGATCTTGCTATCTCAACATTTATCTTAACAGACTTCATATTCAATTCTTCCTGAACAAACTCTAAAGCTTGCTCATCTCCTTGTGTTGTACCTGCAAACATACACAACTCATTAGTTTTAAAACCGCAAGACTTTTTCAATCTTGACTGCTTCCTCAAACACTTCCTTCTGAACAGATCTGCGTGTGGAATCCTCAAATTCCATCTCTGACTCAAGAACTCTAAGTTCTCCTTTCAATAAGGCAATCACACTTTGCCTCAACTTCATATGAAATGGTTGCCAACTCACTCTCTTTCCCTTTAGAGGAAAGATCCATCCTCCTTTCTAGTTTTCCTGCTCTTGCAGCCATTCCTGTAGTACCTACAATTGTACCTTAATTACTGCAATTTCTCTTTCTCTAAATTTATCAGTCATCTCACCTCTGTGGCATTCCTCTGAACCTCTTCTCTGATCCTCCATGATCATCTTCTCCAACTAGCCCCTGCAACAGCAATCTCTTCTGCTGCCACTTACCTCACCAATCCACTCCACTGGACCTAGTCTTTTGGTAAGTACTGGTTCACTGCCTCTGGAACCTCTTGAGCACTCTCTTCTACTCTCTCTAGGCTATCTCTTCAACTCACCTTTTCCTCAGAACACTGCAATTGTCCTCCCTATCCAGCCTTTAGCTGAATGCCAGGTTCACTGCCATCATCTTTTCTGCAACCATAAACTTCAATCATAAATTTCAAAACAGAAAATTATCTCACCTTTAAGATCCTGCATGATCTTTTCCTCCATTTATTTCTGCAATCCTGTTCACTGCAATTGTGTACCTTTGCATATCATATTTAGAACACATTCAAATAAAACACACTTCAGTTCTCAATAGAACCTTTCTGTACTCATTCAAAAAAACAAACATCTTCAATTAAAATAGAGCCTTCCTACTCTAATACCAAAATGACGCAGCAGCAACAATGGATTCGAATAAGTCCACATGGACCTTACAGTATTCACCCGCTCTTGTTCCTATCGGAACAAAAAATATTTGAATAGGCGCAAGATATTTATTTTATCTTCGCATTCCAATATAACTGTTAAAACCCTTTTAAAATAGTATTTGAACGCCCTTTATAACATTTCATATATATTTCCACAACCTCAGATCTGGTTAATCCGATGGTTTGGATCAATTCGCAAATCGGTGATTTACAATGTGCAACAAGGTGTGGCATTCACCACGCTCCGATGCGATATCAATGTTCGTACTCCGATGCACTGCACACTCCAATGTACACCGATGCGATATCAATCGGCGATCGCAAATCGCATTGATTGATGTCATTACCCAACCATCGCAGCTTCCACAACTCCGATGTGAAGTTAATCGGAAATCGGAGATCGCTATGATTCAACGTCGCCTTCCGTAGTCTCGGTGATATTTTCCGGACCCGAACTCACTTCAAACCTGGCTTATATCATTTCGCGTCTGTTTCATTATTATATGCAGTGATATGGAATGATTCTCCTAAGTGCGATGCGATTTGAACACATCCAATCCGATCCGATGGGATTATCTTAATTCGATATGTCATACAAATCAACCGAAATGTTTTTTAAACATGCTCAAAGGTTCCACTAAGTGGATTCCGCCAATTTCCGTGTTGATGACTTTGATAAATTTCACAAATTTTGACAATGTCAGATTTGACTTAAACAAGAGAATTCTGGCGCTTAAAATAAATGCACACTGTGCCACCATCATTATAAGTAATTTCGCAAAAGAACAATGTTTAAACTTCACAACTCGTTGTATAATGATGCATTCAATATTTATTTAATTCACAATAAACAATGTATCGTACTCTACTTTATGCCCAATTACACAATGAAATGACCTCCGTCAAACAACACAAACTTCACACACCACCTTTAAACTACTGTTCTCAATTTCACCGTTGCTCATCATACTTGACCCCAACATAACCGTGTTTAATTCAACGACTATCTCTCTCCATTCAATTGGCAATTTACGGCGTCAATTTATCAATGGAATTCGTTATGCCATTCTACGACTCTTAAGACCGTCGCCATACTGATATTCCATCTCACTTGATAATTGCACAAATTCTCACAATCAGATTCAATTAGATTCAACCCATGTCTCTGCATTCATATATAATTTGACCAGAACTTGACATTTCTGGCGTCAATAAAAGAGGTTAAACCCCCATCGATTCTCCATTTAAATTCTTCACATAGGTTTAACTTATTCAAAGTTCAATTGTATATGAATTTAAGAATTGTGGCTCTTATATAAATCCTATATCGATTAAAAAAATCGATACCATTCCACATCACCGACGCAGTCAACAACAGTTGCATTCTCAAAAAGCCATAATTCTATACATATAGAGTTTCATCAAAATTTTAGGAGACAAATAAAGCTACACAAAGCTTAACAATACAGATTCCTCCATAACACAATAATCTCAGAAAATAAGAAAGATCGAACCTTCCTTCCACACATCGAACACATAAATTCGATCCTACCCAAACTCAATAATGGGCATAAACTTCAGAAAACCAAATGCTGTATTAATACGCATAATACTTACATAACAATCTCCTTTGTTGGCCCGATTTCCAATTCATTGGCCCTTTTACAATCTGCCCGAAGGCTTCCAAGTAGAACCCCTGCTCTCTCCTCTATTTCTCACTCACACTCTCTCTCTCTCTCTTATTTTGAATGCCTTTGAGGCTTAATAATTTATAATAATTTAGAATGATCTATTCTAAGTTCAATCCTTTCAACTTCTCAACAAAATCCTAAAATCACTCTTGAATCCCTAAGGATCCTCTCTCACCCATAATTAATGAAACTAATTTCTAAATTAATATTTAGAAAAATCTCTCATCCCTTTACATCCTCAACTGACCAAATTCTCTCATATTCTTAATTATTTACAATATTTACATAAAACCCACTCAAATAATTTATAAAAATCTAGCTCCTCTAAAACTTAAAAACCCCTAAGTTTAAAATACAAAGTATTTTCTCTTTGCCTAATGCTCCTGCATCAGACTCCCAAGGTTGAAAATGATCATGATCTCCTGATCATGTGTTTTAAATCTTTGTCTGCCTAGATCCCACACTTTGTTCTACAAGTCATCATTTGTTGTTGCTTGCTGCTTTTCTCCAGGTTTCCATATCTTTTTCTGCATCCTGCCTCCAGCTATGCTTTCATACTCTGCTTTTGTCTTTCCCTTGCTGAAATTCCTCTTCTTTCTTGCTGTTGTCTGCTGCTTCTGAGACACCTTCATCATCAGTCTTCTGATGCTTTCAATCTCTATGTCCAGCCTTTCCTCTGTCTGGAAATTTCTTTGCTTACTACTGCTGCTTCCAAATTCTGTTTTTTCAGCTGCTGTAACTGCTTTGAATGTGACTGCTCTTCTTGTTGCCAACATTGATGTTGCTACTGTCAATGCTACCTTAGTTGCCTTAGGTTTTACTCCTGCAGATGTCACCCCACATGTTGCTGCCTCCCAAACTTCTTGTCCCTCTGCAAAATTCTTTTGCTCATCACCTGCAAATTTATCTTCAGAAAATAAATTATCATTTAATTCTCTTCCTGCAGTAACATACCCATTTATCTCTGTTTGTATACTAGTAAGAAAAATCAATTTTAACAAAATAGTATCTACTCCTTTCACAACTTCAAGCAAATTTACTTCAGTGCCTGAAACTTCTTTCTCTGGTTCAAATGTCTCCAGCAAACATTTCAGCCATTTATTTTCAAGTATTTCATCAACATGCTGCAAATTAGTTTCAGCATAACCTTCGTCTTCCCCTTTGAAAATCTTCAGTAATTGTCCATCATTATCTTGATTGATTCTGGTAATGAAATCAAGTTCTTCAAACACTGTAGCCTCATCCTCTATCACTGTAGCAGTTCCAAAAATTTTCCCCACAGTCTTCTCTTGGCTATACAGACAAACCAAAATTTTCTTTTCACCCATGGTAACAAGCCTCTGCTTATGATACATCACTGTCTCACCTTCTTTCTGCAACAATTATTCTTCTTCCAAGACAATTCCAAGTGATGGACTATCCTCTGTATCACCTGTAAACACAATCAAATTGTCAGCTTCAAAATCACAAGACCCAATGGTCTCACTTGTTGATTCAGTCACCAAGTTTTCTCTCTGTAGATCCAAGTCTTCTTCAGGACTCAGAAAATCTTCACTGGCTTTCTCCTCAGCTTTCTCTGGCAATACTTCAGTATGCTTCTCTGAGTTCCTTTCCAACTCCTTTGTCAACACATCAGTATGTTGATTTGCAATCATCATGGGACTATCAACTAGTATCTCCTTCTTTCCATCCTCTGCTTCATGATCATCATTCATGAAAACTTTCTTATCTTGCTTCTTCAGCAAATTATTCTGTGTGTAAGTTCTTTGCCTCTCCAATTCTCTTCTCTGAAGATCTAGTTTCCTATACAATTCAACAATTTCATTAGGATTAGAACTCGGAAAATTCACACAATTTTCCATACCTTCACCAGCTCTTGACCAATCATCAGCTGGTCCTTCTCTCTATGCACCAATATTCTGATTAGAATCCTTTGTCTTCATTTCCTCCTGAGATCTTACTATCTCAGCATTGATCTGTACAGACTTCAGATTCATCTCTTCTTGAACAAACTCTAAAGCTTTCTCATCTCCTTGTGTTGTACCTACAAACATACAAAACTCATTAGTTTTAAAACCGCAAGACTTTTTAGTCTTGACTGCGTCCTCCAACACTTCCTTCTGAACAGATCTGCGTGTGGAATCTTCAAATTCCATCTCTGACTCAAGAAATCTAAGTTCTCATTTCAATAAGGCAATCAAACTTTGCCTCAACTTCATCTGAAATGGTTTCCAAATCACTCTCTTTCCCTTCAGTGGAAAGATCCATCCTCCTTTTTGGTTTTCCTGCTCTTGCAGCCATTCCTGTAGTACCTGAAATTGTACCTTCATTACTGCAATTTCTCTTTCTCTAACTTTATCAGTCATCTCACCTCTGTGGCATTCCTCTGAACCTCTTCTCTGATCCTCCATGATCATCTTCTCCATGATTTCCTCACTCACCATGAGTTGCACTAGCCTCTGCAACAACAAGCTCTTCTATTGCTACTTACCTCACCAATCCGCTCCACTGGACCTGGTCTTTTGGTAAGTACTGGTTCACTGCCTCTGGAACCTCTTGAGCACTCTCTTCTGCTCTCTCTAGGCTATCTCTTCAACTCACCTTTTCCTCAGAACACTGCAATTGTCCTCCCTATCCAGCCTTTAGCTGAATGTCAGGTTCACTGCCATCATCTTGTCTGCAACCATAAACTTCAATCATAAATTTCAAATCAGAAAATTATCTCACCTTTAAGATCCTGCATGATCTTGTCCTCCATTTATTTTTGCAATCCCGTTCACTGCAATTGTGTACCTTTGCATATCAGATTTAGAACACATTCAAATAAAACACACTTCAGTTCTCAATAGAACCTTTCTGTACTCATTCAAAAAAACAAACATCTTCAATTAAAATAGAGCCTTCCTACTCTAATACCAAAATGACGCAGCAGCAACAATGGATTCGAATAAGTCCACATGGACCTTACAGTATTCACCCGCTCTTGTTCCTATCGGAACAAAAAATATTTGAATAGGCGCAAGATATTTATTTTATCTTCGCATTCCAATATAACTGTTAAAACCCTTTTAAAATAGTATTTGAACGCCCTTTATAACATTTCATATATATTTCCACAACCTCAGATCTGGTTAATCCGATGGTTTGGATCAATTCGCAAATCGGTGATTTACAATGTGCAACAAGGTGTGGCATTCACCACGCTCCGATGCGATATCAATGTTCGTACTCCGATGCACTGCACACTCCAATGTACACCGATGCGATATCAATCGGCGATCGCAAATCGCATTGATTGATGTCATTACCCAACCATCGCAGCTTCCACAACTCCGATGTGAAGTTAATCGGAAATCGGAGATCGCTATGATTCAACGTCGCCTTCCGTAGTCTCGGTGATATTTTCCGGACCCGAACTCACTTCAAACCTGGCTTATATCATTTCGCGTCTGTTTCATTATTATATGCAGTGATATGGAATGATTTTCCGGTGCGATGTGATTTGAACACATCCAATCCGATCCGATGGGATTATCGGACCTGATATGTCATACAAATCAACTGATATGTTTTTTTAAACCCGCTCAAAGGTTCCACTAAGTGGATTCTACCAATTTCCTGTGTTGATGACTTTACAGCTCACAAATTTCGACAATGTCAGATTTGCCTTAAACACGAGAATTCTTATAGTTTAAAATAAGAACACACAAGCCACCATCATTTCAAGTAATTTCGTAGAAAAGAACAATGTTTAAACTTCACAACTCATTGTATAATGATGCATTCAATATTTATTTAATTCACAATAAACAAAAGAACAAACTCTCGGCCTTAGGCCCAATTACACAATGAAATGACCTCTGTCAAACAAACACAGTTCACACACCACTTCTTTAAACTTTGTTCTCCAATTTCACCATTGCTCATCATACTTGACCCCAACATAATCGTGTTTAATTCACTGACTATCTCTCTCCGTTCAATTCAGCAATTTCTGAAACATCAATTTATCAATGGAATTCGTTATGCCATTCTACGACTCTTAAGACTGTCGCCATACTGATATTCCATCTCACTCGATAATTGCACAAATTCTTACAATCGGATTCAATTAGATTCAACCCATGTCTCTGCATTCATATATAATTTGACTAGAACCTGACATTTATGGCGTCCTCAATAAAAGAGGTCAAACCCCCATCGATTCTCCATTTAAATTCTTCACACAGGTTTAACTTATTCAAAGTTCAATTGTCTATGAATTAAGAATTGTGGCTCTTATATAAATCCTATATCGATTAACAAAATCGATACCATTCCATATCACCGACGCGGTTAACAACAGTTGCATTCTCAAAAAGCCAGAATTCTATACATATAGAGTTTCATCGAAATTTTAGGAGACAAATAAAGCTACACAAAGCTTAACAATACAGATTCCTCCATAACACAATAATCTCAGAAAATAAGAAAGATCAAACCTTCCTTCCACACATCGAACACATAAATTCGATCCTACCCAAACTCAATAATGGGCATAAACTTCAGAAAACCAAATGTTGTATTAATACACATAATACTTACATAACAATCTCCTTCGTTGGCCTGATTTCCAATTCATTGGCCCTTTTACAATCTGCCCGAAGACTTCCAAGTAGAACCCCTGCTATCTCCTCTATTTCTCACTCACACTCTCTCTCTCTCTGATTTTCAATGCCTTTGAGGCTTAATAATTTATAAGAATTTAGAATGATCTATTCTAAGTTCAATCCCTTCAACTTCTCAACAAAATCCTAAAATCACCCTTGAATCCCTAAGGATCCTCTCTCACCCATAATTAATGAAACTAATTTCTAAATTAATATTTAGAAAAATCTCTCATCCCTTTACATCCTCAACTGACCAAATTCTCTCATATTATTACAATATTTACATAAAACCCACTCAAATCATTTATAAAAATATAGCTCCTCTAAAACTTAAAAACCCCTAAGTTTAAAATACAAAGTATTTTCTCTTTGCCTAATGCTCCTGCATCAATACTTCTCTCTGAAGTATATCTACATGGGATGGATTCTGTTTATTGGTAAATATGAAACTACGATGCACCCTTGGATACAATGATGGATCATGATCTCTAGACCTAAAATGACTATGTATTGATAAGATGATTGGATCTATGACCTAGCACATGTTTGTTGAAGTGAAGAGAAGAAATATGGGTAAGTATATAGATCTGAAACTTTTTGCATAATTAACATTTACAGATCTATACATTGGTTCGTCACGATGAAAGTGCATATAAACGCGATTTGGTTTCAGTTAAAAGCGCATATGGAAGTCATGGTTTCTGAAGCTTGATGGAGAGGTTATATGTTTATTGCTGCTATTTTTCTGTTTTTTGTCAATGCAGTCTTCATGTAGATATAATTTTCTTGAATATTGTATATGCTACTAAGTTGAATATGTACAAATCTGATCAATGAGTGATTAAATATGATTAATGATGCAGATTGAATAAGGGTTCTGCAAATATGAAAATATATCTAACTAAAAGCCTCAGATCTGGTTCTGAGACTGGTCATATTCTGGAAATTTAGTATTTTCAAATCTATAGACAGGTTGGAGTGAAGGCAAGCGCGTATCCATGTGGGTTCAGTAAAGTGAAGTAGCGTATGAATTTTAAGATAATGAATGATCAAGGTTGAGGTTGATTCTGCATGCTGATTCTGAAATATGGGTTTATTACTGTGTTCTAGTTACAGTGATATCATTGTTCTGATTGAATTTTGGGTTAAGTTCATTGGTGTTGATCTTTATGTTGAGTTGTGGGATCCTATGTGAAAATTTATGAAACGTGGTCTGCAGTGAGTCTGAGGGTTGAAGCCTTTAGTATGGAAGTAGAAGCTTCCTGCCATTAGAAGTTGGTGTTCTGATCAGGGGGTTGTAGCTCCCTTCCAATAGAGGCTGGTAAACGAGATCATGGGGTTGGAGCTCCCTTCCAGTAGTAGCTGGAGAACAAGAAAAGGTTGTAGGCTTCTATAAGTAGATTTTTGCGTACTGACATGAGCATGCATTAGTACAATATTGTAAGCAGTTTTCCATATAATAAATATTGAATACGGAGACAACAACATCGGTGGTTTTCTCCCGAATTGGGTTTCCACCTTAAATCTTGGTGTTCATGTGTGATTCTCTTGTGTGCTGATTTATTTTGTTATTACTACACTTATTTAATAGTTAACGATCTGATGCATAATTGATGGTCTGGGTTAGACATTTCTTATTTATGTTTACCGAAATAGTAAAGATATATGTGTATACACTAGTTTCTGTTTGGAAAGTCATGTACATATGCCGATTGTGCTAATCAAAGTTGTGTATAGAAATCAGTAAAGGGAAAAAAAAAATTATTGTGATTATTACAAATACTGATTCACCCGCTCCCCCCCCCCCCCCCCCTTAGTATTTTTCCCAACAAGATAAGAACATAGCACAAAATACATAACCAACTCCTCCAAGGAACCATGTTGTTATCAAAATAACTGAAACATTGGAAGCATATGACGTGCTTCCCTTGAACATGTAACGTCTCCACTTATCACAACAAAAAATATCTTGATCGCATTAGCTTGTGTAGATATATCATTAGTAGCACAAATGAAATCATCATCAAAGGGATAAACATCATCAACATCACACCCTAACTGCATGCAGCAGTAAAAATCTCTTCAATAAACAAGCTTATTCACATGCACTCCTATGGTTGCATCATCTATAATCTACCCTGAAAAATTATGATGTGCCATAGTCCCCCCTGAGGCCATGAAATCCTCAGTTTATGCTTGCACGTCCTTGTTGTTCCTTCTTATTCCACACTTTGAGTGGCTTCTCTTTTGCATGAAAATGTCTAGTTGTCCTCATACTTGGCCTACTTTGCATATTCTTCATTCTTTGAATGATTGGACTTAATTAAAATGGATTCTTGTAATCTTTGGCCATATGACCAAGATTTTCATTCACATAGCACCTATTGTGCCTAAAAAATGGAGGAAAGTTCTCATATCTCCTAGTCTTCATTCTACTCATCTTAGCATGCAACCTACATTCAATAGAGTTGTGTCCAAAATCATTGCATGAGTAGAAATAACCATAAAAATGAGAATTATACCTTATTTTGGCTAAATCTCGTGAAAAAAAAGGAATTCTTCTTTCATTGTTATGTTGATAAGGCCTTCTATCCAACTGCTTCTTCTGCTAGTTTCTTCTACAATTTGTTGCAATATGTCCTAGCTTTTAGCAGTTGAAGCATCTCACAGGTGAAAATGATATTCTTGAAGTTTTCTTTGACATAACCTTAGGATTATCTTCCTTGAGCTCCTTCTTTGATTGTTTTTTGTGTTGATGGCTCTCCTTCTTGTTGCTTTTTCAATTGATATTATCAGTTATACTTGTCACTACAACAAAAGTAGATTCTCCTTTATGCATCCTGAAATATGATTGGAAAGATGAGGTACTTTGGTTGCTCTTCAATATTGTGGCATTCTTCTCTATTTCTCTTCTTAGTGAAACTACCTTTGCTTCCAATATCTCGAATTTTTCCTTTTCTCTATACTGCTTTATCATTTCTTCCTCAATCTTATTTTCCTCCTCAAGATGAGTTTTTAGTCCATTGATTTCCTCTCTTATTCCATTCTCCTTATTACTGGAAATCTACAAAATTCCTTTTTGATCGTTACATGCAAAGATTAGTATTTCTACTTCAACAACTAATTCTTTGATTACATCCATTTTTTATTCATACTCTGCCTTAAAAAAAACAACGTCATTCTCCTCATCACTATGTAACTCAACAGAACCATCAGAATTATAATTCAAAAATTCTTTCAAAATATTACCTTGAGATACAATAGCTTTTGCTGAGATTTCAGAATTTACCGCTTCATTTGCACTAGATTGATTCTTTATGCTTCTTCAAACTCTTTTTCTTTTGAGACATCCTCTTCTTGTTTCGAGCCATGATCCATGATCTACTCTTCAAACAGTCAAGCTTCACTATAGATCACTGAATCTTATACCAATTCTTAGAAACTAGATCACTACTAAGAGGGGGGGTAAATCAATAGTGATAACCTTTATATCAATTTTAAATATTTTTGTTGGATTATCAATTTTCAATGCACATCCTCAATATTCTCTTATCAAAACATGAAATCAACAAGAATTCATAACATTATAAACATGAGAAACATCAATACAAGCGTGGAGACATTAGGACATAAGTATTTTTGGTGGAAACCCTTTTAGGAGAAAAACCACCTTGTTGTTGTTGCGCTTCTCAATTCTTCTATTAATTTGTTGAAAAAAATTTGCACGGATTATATTAAACCCATAATATATAATAATTGGCTTGCATTATAGTATGTTGGAACCTATTAGTTAGGAAATATGTTTCTCTCACGAATCTACGGATGTCTATTTGTTGGAAGTCACCACGACCAATGATCATCACCCAACAATCATTGGACTATATAGCTCCTATTGGATGGAAAAAATTGTTCCTTATCCTAAATATGCCAAATCACTGTCTACTATGAAGCCTCCATGCCTTCACTTCCTCCATACGAGCTACATTTCAGAATATTTCACATTGGGTTCTCAATCTACTCAACATGAGCAACCCAACAACACCATCATTCTTCAATATAAAATATGAAGAAAAATGACACGTAGGGGGGAAATATCACATCAAATTTTTGCACACTAATATGCCACAAGCCACCAATCCTTCTCCACTATGATTACTACCACTTGAAAGACATAAATATGAATTTTATCCTCAAAGCAATCTTTAATTTCTACATACAACACTCTGATATAACTCTAAAAAAATATGTGAGTAGGTGTTGCAATATTTAATAACTCTCATATCCCTCTCAAAGGCATGCTCTACAACTCTCATCAAGATGAAGCAAATGAAATCAAGGCCCCTCCTATATTGATCATTTTCTAAGATGGTTAACTGAGTAAATGCTAGAGGTTTCGTAGTCCTCAAAAATTATTTTCACACTTCTCAATTTTCCTGGATCCAACTCTTTTACTTGATCAAGCCACTCTCTCCATTAACTGATGGATATTCTCAATTTTAACCAACTTCTAGAAGCTCCCTTACCTTTTTTTTCCTTTACATGAAAATTTTGAAAGAAGAAAAGCCAAAAAAAAACACAAACACCTAATGTGTTCAAGGAATGCAAATTAAATTCCACTCTAAGCCTCCTCCACACCCACAAAAATAGCAGATTTTGGTTTTAGCCACACTCACAAACTTACCAAATTTTGGTTGGAGCCTTCCAACCACACGCATGAGCCTATTTTCCAGTAGTTGGAGCATAGGATGGTGAAACTTAAACATCTCCGACTCCGAACTTTTCCAAACATCTTCTACTGCTTAGAAAATCCCTATAGAACCTCTGGAAGCCATTGCTACCTCTGCAATAGTTCACCAAGTCTCTTCCACATCATCATCATCATCGCAAGTCAAACTAAGTTGACTTGGATTCCAAACAAGAAATACACTAACACCTAGGCCATCAACCTACTCCACAACAACTTTGCCATCAATATCCAACTCCAGAACATGTCAAAAATCATTTGACACATGTAAAACCAACTCAAGCATCCTCCAACACTTGTAGATCCTCTCCAAGACCTATGTGTCATATCATCAACATGATGAACTAATCTAGGACATGGAGACCTAATCAGCAAATCTCCTCAAATCTAACTCTTGTACACACATCAAGAAGAAAGAGTAACACATGTATCAACATCACGAACAAGGAGGTCATCACATATATACTCTGCACTGGCCATGCAACACCTCTGCACAATTTATTATCATGGCAAGTTCAACACACCATCTTCTAACTCTATATAACAACATGATCACAACAACATGATAATTAGGACCATGAAATCCTCTACTCGATCTTTGTATGCAACACCTGCAAATCACATCTCCAACCTCGTATTTCACATCTTCTTCTCACACTCTATATGCAATACCTGTAAATCACATCTTCAACCTCACATATCCATGCCAGTAGACATGCCAAAAGCAATCCAGCACACAACCATGTACAATCCACCTGAAACCGAGCATGCAAGTGCTAACCAACTCTCCTGCAATCCCATGCTACAAGGTTGACATCAATCCCAGCCAACAACCCATATGCAATATTGCAACACACATCAATGCCAACAATCTCCTCATTTGGTAGTGATGGAAACCTCAGATGATCCAAACATCAGAATTGTCATATGAAAATTGTTCTCCATCCTCACATTCTCCCCATTTGACATAAATGGAAAAGGGGGTATTGAAAGATGAGAATAATAACAATAATCCTCCAGATAAATTAAAAAATGTGCAATAAACCCCCCCAGACACAATCTAGCTCTGATCAACAACACATGAATGCAAAAAGATACGTCTCCCAAAAACATCAGTAAACTTTCTCACACCCATGCCAACATAATAATAAGCAGAAACAACAATAATTGAGTCATATTCTCTCTCTCCTGAATCAGCAGCAGAAAAATATATGTCATAATAGTAGCAGCAGATCAACATTATGAAGAAGCATAATGTGACCAACTGGAACCAACAACTCTGATCAACTCTATAGCAGCAACATCATGTACAACCTCTTTATCTCATATCTGCATTTCCACATTGTACTATACAACATCATAAAATTCATATATAAGTAAAAAAAATGATTATTTGGAAGCAACATCTCTCTCTCCTACCTTAATGAGTTGCAATAACATCCTCTAAGGTAAAACATAGTGTTAGAAAATAAACAACATGACCAACCATACTCCAATAAATTAAAAAATATCCATGGTTGAAAGCGTGTGTATATATATATATATATATATATATATATATATATATATATATATATATATATCACTTCTAATGCCTCCTTGCCACATGGAAGAGGCTACTCCACATGGACCAATGACTATGACCCAATTATATGAAATAAATTGGAGGGCTTCATAGACTTATGGCATGGCTATAAAATATGGTACATGATTGACAATTACATTAACAAACCTAAACATATGGTTGAACCATGACTCTCATAACTCTCTATCAATGCATACATGGCTCTAGATGCCCCACTATGATAAGTATGAGAGTGCACATGAAATACATGGTTGTACCAAAACTACTAACAAACCCTATGTACCTGTAATAATTCTCATAAATCACTATACACATGCCAATCATGGCTCTCAACTCTATGCATGACACATACAAAAAATGAGACTATGACTATCATTAAATCCTCTCATCAATGCATGTCTAGTACAATGTCACCACGCAAGTACATATAGAATATGATCAACAACATATCCTCTTCATAGTAGTAAGATAATGACAATATATATCATATAGAGACATGCGCCAACATATCCAAAATACCAACCATAAAACAAAATTTCACTAGCAACATTCAACAACTTATAACAATGCATAGTGGCACACCAAAAGGCATGTATCGGTAACATCATGAAGCTTATTTTCAAAATGTATCACCTCATAATAGTGGTATCAATAACCAAACACATATATCATCCTTGCAATAGTAACTCATAGCAACAACAATATCCATCATATGGAGCATGCATTTCTGCAATATAAATTGTAATGGAAGTAGTAATATGCACATAATGATGCAGTGATAGCAGAAATACATATCACATCAACAACCATACTCATAAATATAAACATCATGCATCACCATGGAAAATAATCAACAAAACCATATGTAGCAGCAGCAAAAACATGAAAAACATCCATCATGAACAACTTCTAGATTTTGTCCATATAAGTCAGAAATCAGTCACACATGAATTATGCAAGTAGTTATAACCATACACTACCATCATACTAACCTCCATGGAAGCATCACCTACAAAATATCATAAAAATAAGATGAATTTTGTTTCAAACTAATACAAACCAGCTTCATATCAACTCAAGTAATCAACATATAATTCATGATCAACCACAACACATACTCCTACAATAGATGAACATCATATAAGCACATAGCACAAAATGCATAACAAACTCCTTCGAGGAACCATATCAAAATAAATGAAATATTGGAAGTATATGAACTACTTCTCCTGAACATGTTCCATATCCACTTATCACAACAGAAAATATCCTAATCACAATAGCTTTTGCAGATATATCATTAGTAGCACGACTGAAATCATCATTAACATCACATCCTAACTACATGCATTAATAAACATATCCTCAACATACAATCCTATTCACATGCACTCATATGACTACATCATATATAATATAACATGAAAATTTATGATGTGCCATAGTTCCCCCTGAGGCTATGAGAGCCTCAGTTTCTGATTGCAGGTCCTTGTTGGTCCTTCTTCTTCCAAATTTTGAGTGGCTCCTCTCTTACATGAAAATGTCTAATTTTCCTCGTACTTTTCCTACTTTTCATATTCTTCATTTTTTGAATAAGTGGCCTCAATTAAAATGAAGTCTTACAATCTTTGGCCATATGACCAAGATTCTCACACAATAGCCTCATGTGCCCGAAAAATGGAGGAAAAGGCTCATATATCCTAGTTTCATTATGATCCTCTTTTCATGCAACCTGCATTCAATATAATTGTGTCCAAACTCATTGCATGAGTATAAATAACCATAAAAATGATCATTATACCTGATTTTGGCTAAATTTTACGAAAAAAGAGTTATTCTTTCATCGTTTTCTTGAAAATGCCTTCTACCCCATTGCTTCTTTTGTTGCTTGCTTCTATAATTTACTCCGATATGTCCTAGCTTCTGGAAGATGAAGCATCTCACAAATGAAACTAATATTATTGAATTTTTCTTTTTCATAACCTTGGGCTCATTTTCCTTGAGATCATTCTTTGATTCTTGGTTTTTTTGATGCCTCTCCTTCGTGCTGCTTTTGCAGCTTCTATCATCGATTATACTTGTCACTAGAAAAAAACTAGTTTCTCATTTATGCACCCTACAATATGATTGGAAAGATGAGGTACTTTGGATTCTCTTCAATAGTGTGGCTTTCTTTTTTATATCTCTTCTTAGTGAAACTACCTCTGCTTTCAATATCTCACATTCTTTCTCATTTTCTCTATACTACTTTCTCATTTCTTCCTCAATCTTATTTGCCTCATCAAGTTGAGTTTTTAGTCCATTGATTTCCTATCTTATTCCATTCTCCTTATCACCATAAATATGCAAAATTCCCTTTTGATCCCTACATGCAGAGGCTAGTATTTCTACTTCAACGACTAATTCTTCCGTTACAACCATTTTCGATGCATATTTAGCCTTAACAAAAGAAACACCATTCTCCTCTTCACTATGTAACTCAATAGAACCATCAAAATCATAATTCAAAAATTATTTCAAAATATTACCTCGAGATATAATAGCTTTGGCTAAGATTTCATAATTTTTTGTTTCATTTGCACTGGACTGATTCAAATTTAGTGATGGTCTTTATATCAAATTTAAAATTTTTTGTTGAATTGTCAATTTTCAACATACATACACAATATTAGCTTATAAAAATATGAAAGAAAAAATAACTCGTAACATGAGAAACATGAGAAACATCAACAAAATCATGCACACATAAGGACACAAGTATTTCTGGTGGAAACCCTTTCAGTAGAAAAACCACCCTATTGTTGTTGCGTTGCTCAATTTTTCTATAAAATTGTTGAACAAATTTTTTATTGGACTATATTACACCCATAAGTTGGAAGACTCGGCTTGCAATACAGTATGTGGACACCTATTAGTTATGCAATCTATTTCTCTCATGTATCTATGATTGTTTATCCATTGGAAGACGCCACGATAAATGATCCTCATCCAACATCCATTAGAATATCCAACTCCTATTGGATGGAGAAATTCATTCCTTATACTAAATTTGTCGAAACGTTGTCTGCTATGAAGCCTCCACGCATTCAATTCTTCCATGTGAACCACATTTCAGAATATTTCACACTGGGTTCTCAATCTTCTCAACATGAGCAACCCAAAAACACCATAATTATGCAATACAAAATATAAATAAAAAATATGGCTTGGAGGGTGGGGGGGGTTCTCACATTTAATTTTTGCAGCCTAATACACCACAAGCTACCAATCCTTCTCCACTCTGACTACTTCTACCTGTAACATAAAACCCTAAATTATCTCCTCAAAACAATCACTAATTTCTGCATACAATACTCTGATATAACTCTGCAAGATGATGTGATTAGCTACTAAAATCTCTATTCACTCTCAAATCCATCTTAATGGCATGTTATCACACTCTCAACAAGACCAAAAAAATGAACTCAAGGCCCTTCCTTTATTTATCATTTCCTGAGGTGGTCAATTGAGTAAATGCTACATGTTCTGGAGTCCTCAACAATTCTTTTCACACTTCTCAGTTTTCTCAGATCCAACTCTTTCACTTGATCAAATCATTCTCTTCGCTAAATAATGTATATTCTCAATTTTAACCAACTTCTAGAAGATCCCTTAACTTTTCTGACCTTTATATGAAAATTTCCAAACAAGACAATTCAGAAAAACACAAACACCTCATGTGCTCGAGGAATGTGGAGGAAATTTTATTCTAAACCTCAACCGCACCTACAAAACTAGATTATTTCAGTTGTAGTTGCACTCAAAAACTTTACAAATTTTGGTTGGAGTGTTCCAAATGCATGCATGAGCTTTTATTTTAGTGGTTAGAGAAAAGGATGGTGAAACTCAAACTTATCTGAATCAAAACTTTTCCAAACTTCTTCCACTTCTTGGCAAGGATCTGTAGAACCTCTGGAAGCCACTAGCAGCTCTTCAAAACTTCACCCTATATTTTCCACATCATCACATGTCCAACTAAGTTGACTTAGATTCCAACCAACTAATGAACTAACACCTGGACCATCAACCTACTCCACAGCAACTTTGCAATCATTATGCAGCTCCAGAAGATGTCATACATCCTCCAGCACTTGTACAACCAAATAAATCATCCTCCAACACTTGTAGATCCTCTCCAAACCCTATGTATCATATCATCAACACGAAGACCTGATCCAGGACATGGATACCTAATCAACAAAGCTCCTCAACTCTAACTCTTGTATAAACACCATCAATAAAGAGTAACACTTGTAAAACATCATGAACAAGGAGGTCATCACATCTCTACTATACACTAGTGTTGATGGCCAAAATTGGCTGCATAGAAATTTCGGAATCCATCCGATTAGAGCCCCAAAATAGAATCTTTTTCGTTTGGGATGGTGGTTTTGACTGGTATTTTGGGTCCAATCACTGGTAAAATGGATTATCGATGGAGATGGAAAAAGGGACGATAAAAGGAATATGATAATGATTAACTAATACTAAAAATAATATAAGGATTAATATAAATTTGAAATAATCTAATCTACTTTACTTTACCCTAGTGTTCTAGCAGAGGCTTCTCGAAGCTTGCTTGCGGTCGTCAACCAACCGACTTGGCCTTGTTAAGTTTCTCTGAACACTGCTTGTTATGAACCCAACTGTGAACCCAGACGAACCTACTTATGCCCTCACACTCTAGCGGCCTACCACACGGCTTCCACGCCTCCAAACGGCCTTAGCGATCCGTAGCACTTCGCGAACTCCGGCGAACTTATGGCGAACTTTTATAGCAGTGCAAGTATCTTAACAGCAAATATAAGCACATAGAGTAATAATGCGGAATCTCAAGATGAAAGTCTTCTCTCTTTATTACCAGAATACTTCACAATCATTTTACAATGGATTCTCTGTATCAGAGATTGACTGTATCGGCTTTTACTGGACTTATGATCTTCACGAATGAAGGATCGTTACCAGAGGCTTCCTGGCCGAGTTACAGACTCTGTCTCAGAGGTTTATGAATTACAACACTCCAACATAGAAATATAAAGACACTCTAATGAAGTGGCCACTTTAGGTTCTCGCCTGTCACATGAACAGATGCGCAGGCTTCTCACTTCACCTAAGGACTGTGAGTAAGAACTCCGTGATGCGAGCAGATCACCAAGATGGCGCAGACGCAGAGCAGGGAGAAAATACTCGGACTCTAAACAGAACACAAAGACTCAAGACTCCAACAACCGATGATCAGAAATGAACCTTACCTCTCTTTATATAGGAATGAGAGGGGGACAGACATTACTGTGCATCGTTAGATTATTGACACTTGGCAGAAGATCATCGTCTTCGGGTAACACCGAAAGGTGACATCCGCACGGAGATCTGTCATGCCGACAAACTTTAGTGATAGTGGGTGGAATATACACTGTGGATACCTTACAAAGGCCCACGAGGAATCAAACTTTAATAATTACACATTGGATACTTTTCTGACGTAGGAAAAGTCCAAGAGAAAAGCTACGTCACAATGAACCTGTGACTAGATATCATATGTACATAGGGAAAACCTTTCATGAGTGGGGCTCCCGAGGACCACTTGTACTGGTACTTGCTGATTCTGCAGGATCATCCAAGATTTTGTTGCCTGGATACCTGAGATGGTAGAACTCATCATCCCATGCCTTTGTGTAGATTCTTCTGACTATCATAGGCTTATTGAGCACTATCTGATGCTTGATCTTCGTCATGACCAACCACTGGTGGTGCATTTGCATGTGCATCTTTAATATGGGATTTCCTAGCATATTATGTTCCAGGCTGGCAAGTTCTCCAACAGTTTTGCAAGGATAATGAAAACACTCGCCAGTTGGTCCTGCAAGACAGTCATCACAAAAATGTCTATGATATGTTTGATAACAGTCAGGATCCATACTATAAGGACTAACCCCATAATGCCACCACCAATTTGTTAGCCATGGAATTTGTGACTCTCTCTCATTTATCCAAGTCGGGGCAAATTTCAACTTTGTGTAGTGGGTTTCTTCAGGACCATCTTTATTAAGCAGGTTCCACCACAACCTTTCATAACCTGCAAAATTATAAACAGTGTCAGGAAATATAAGCTTCGGATCATCATTCGGCCATGAAATAAACTTGCCATGAGTATAGGAGCCGAGCTTTCTGACTCTGTTTATTACATAAGATTTATAATATTCTTTTGATCTGTCACTGCCACCAGTACTAATGACATACAGATCCCAAAAATCTTCTGAGAGTGATCTCTCAGCTTCATGTGAGGCAGCCATGCTGTGTGAATACATCATCTCATGTATCCACCTGTTACCTTTTGGGTACACCTTTCTGCCGGGGACCAAGTGCTGCAAATCTGTATGATTTTGCAAATTACCATCCAACACTTGGGTGTTTCGGAGGATCCAAGTTGGCCTCCACTTCTCAAAGTAAACAGGCCAGGGCTCATCATCTACTATGTACCTGAGCTCTTCCCTTTTATAGGCCTGATTCCACTCAGTCAAAATGACAAAAAAATGATACTGAACTTGCTCCTCATTGTCATTTTCTTGTTCTTGGTGCTGGAGATATTCTCTGCTTAAAAAATCTGGAATACAGTTCTCAGAACATCTTATATGTTCAACTTCAAAACTGAAATATGCAAAGAGGGCTTGCCATCTAGCAAACTTTGCATCCTCAGGGTTCTTGATTTCTTTTGATAAAACTTTATCCAGAGCTTTAGCATCAGTTCTGAGCAGAAAATACTTATTTTCCAAATGAACAGAAAACTTACTCAAACAATACCAAGCTGCTTTTACCTCTTTTTCAATAGGAGCATAATTTTCTTCGGCTTTGCTCCAAACTCCAGAGACGAAGAGAACAACTTGTTCTTTTTCTTTCGGGTCATCTTTCTTTGGCTTTTGTTTTAGCACACCTCCCCAACCAACATTGCTGGCATCTGTTTCAACAATTTTATAAACATTATCATCAGCAACATGCAGAATGGGCAAAAATCTTACCTTAGACTTTATTTCTTTGACTGCTTGGGTGTGCTTGTCAGTCCAAGGCTTAGGGTTCTTCCTGAGTCTCTGGTTTAACAGAGATCTGTCAATGGCACAATTTGGATAGAAATTTCTCACATTGTTGAGGCACCCTAAAAACCTCTGCAACTGGGTTTTGTCAAGAATAACATCAGGAAACTTATCCGCAAACTCCAGTGCGTGATGCTGTAGAGTAATCTGGCCATTTTCAATCTCATGTCCTAAGAATTTGATCTTTGTTTTGCATAACTCCATCTTCTTTTTACTTAGGACAAGACCATTATTTTTGACCAACTTCATGAATATCTTCAGGTGTTTGAAGTGGTCACTCAAATTTTTAGAAAATATCAGCAGATCATCAATGTATGCAAGCAACCAATCTGCATAGGGCTTGAAGATAGAATCCATTACCTTCTGGAACTTTGATGGGGCATGCTTCAGACCAAAAGGCATAACATTCCATTCATAATGTCCGTGAGGGACACTGAATGCAGTCTTCCATCTGTCACCTTCTGCAATAGCGACTTGCCAGAAACCTGACTTCAGATCAAATTTTGAGAACACCTTGGCTCCTGATATTCTTCTTATAAAATCTCCTTTGTGGGGGATTGGATAAGTATCATCTGCTAACACATTGTTCAGAGGCTTATAATTTATCACTAGGTGTGGAACTCCTCTGACTTGCTCACTTCTTTTGTTTACATAGAATCCATAGCAGTTCCATGGGCTACTGGATTCTCTGATCAACTTCTTCTGTAGAAGTTGTTCAATCTCCTTCTGACAGTGCTGTCTGTCATGAACAGACATAGGGATGGCTCTTGACTTACAAGGCCTGCCAGTGTATCCCTCCTTGTAAGGCAACTCTATGCTGTGCTGCTTTCTATGCCAAAAGGCATTCGGCTCTTCAGAGCAGCACTGTTCTTCGAATTCTTTCTGGATTACAGCAATCTTTTTCTGAATCTCTGGAGAGCTTAACTGTTCTTCTATTCTGATAGTCTCCTTGTGATCTTTAAGCTCAACTAGGCTTTTTTCTGCAGCTTGAAGTTTCTTTTCCTTTGTTTGCATTATTTGCACCATGGGCGAAATCCTATTTCTGGAGACATACGGAAGTTCAAATCTTTGACCAGAAACAGTAATGAAAATTCCTGCAGAGTTATCAGGAAATCTAAAAGATCCATGGGGCTCTACTGCTGCTAAGAACACATTTCCCAAAATACAATCTACAGGGATGTCTGAGACTGCTAGGGAAAGCTTGACACACTTGGATTCAAAACAGACAGTGGCTTTTGACACTTCAAACTTCAATTGCTTACATCCTAATCCCTGGACCTCTTTTTCTGCTGTGGTCCAATACCGAGAAGGGATTATATGTTTAGAAATGAGGTTAAGATCTGAACCAGAATCTATTAAAGCTATAACCTCATAAACTTTACCAGCAACACAGAGGTTTACCTTGATGTGATGTTGCTGATACTGGACTGCGAGGACTTTATTTGATAGAATGATAATGTTATTTAATTAAAATAAAGATTCTCATAAACCAACATTTTTATAATATTAATAAAAGTTTTAATTTTATTAAATAGTTAATTGAATTAATATTAAGTTGAACTAATATGAAATAATACATTCGTTGTTCATTGTATCAATAATAAACAAACCTCACACTTCAATAGTGATCCTGCTAAAATCAATAGACATAAATACATGAACAATGTTTAATCAATTTAAGCAAATCATTTAATATTAAAAAGAAAAAAGACTAGATAT
This sequence comes from Pinus albicaulis, assembly GCA_034641835.2. Taxonomy (NCBI): domain Eukaryota; kingdom Viridiplantae; phylum Streptophyta; class Pinopsida; order Pinales; family Pinaceae; genus Pinus; species Pinus albicaulis. The sequence continues at coordinate 340,554,796 of CM076574.1, read as the reverse complement.
AAGTACCTGTATGTAAACAATTTGTGCATGTTGGAGTTAGAAGGGTTCTAGTATATTATAAAGTTAAAATTTAATATAAAAGTGCAACAAAAGTTCTCCTTTTCCCCAAAAATTAGAACCCTTTGCATGAGTTCGAGAGAGTGATTTATAGTTTTTTTTACAAAAAGGGAGTAAAACTAGTTCTCCCACAAATACTCAACTATAACATAACTGTCATAAAAAGGTAAATAGTTAAAACAATATCAATCAGTTGAAGTCGAGCCAATAATCTGCTGCCATTGTCTTTCAATATTTATAAACAGTGACAACTCTAGACAAGACTGGGGTGCTATCTCTACTTGAAAACTAAAAATATATGCCTTCATAGGTGGAAAATTTTGAATATATACATTGGTAAGTGCCTTAAGTACTAGCCAATGACTATGAAACTTAATCAATAATTTCCAATGAAACTCAAGATTGGCCTTGGTTAATTGGTCAATTCTTTTAACAAACTCAGTCCTTTCTTAAAACCAATCCTTTTCTAACTCTCCCACATCTCACAATGAATCTTCTAGGTGATTGGATATAAAATTTGATTCAAGAACAAAGTATCAAAATGGACTCTACTATAGCATTAGAAATATCATGTGCATCACTAACCAACTTCTTTACTAAACGGATCCTAGATTTCCAACTTTTGAAAATAATAGAGTTTTTCATTTCATCAATTTTAGGGAAATCAGATTGATTTCCTCAATGTTAATTTTCCATTTTAGAAACCTATTTAAGTCTCATTTTGCATCATCATAGTATGTCTCCATATCAACTAATTCATCAGTTAATGCATCTCCCAGTTTTCACTATGCATGTATCAAGCTTAGCTTATCACAGAAAATATTTTGTTGTTTTTGGAGTTGAGAATCAAGCTCATAAGCTTCTTGTTTTAATTTGGCCAAATGATGGATTTTGCCTACATCTATTCCACATTCTGTTGAAATCTTTTAGTTGTTCATCATTTTACTTTTTCTCTTCATAATGTTGGATATGGAGTGCATTGAACTAGATATTTGCAATTTTTTCAATCAGATATCCTTTTGATTTAATTCTTCCTGTAACTGTGGTTTAAAATGTTCTCTTTATTTTACCAAATCTTGTTCCATGGTATTTATTTTCTCATTCTCCTCTTTTAGTAATTTTTGGTTTTCTATGTGAACTTTCCCTTCAAGAACTAGTTCTCTTTGTTTTTTATTGATGAGTGGACACCACAATGTATTTGAGAGATGCACCTTTTTCTACAGGGAGTTGCAATAAATTCATAGGAAAAATAGATATCCTTGAATCCCTAAACATAAAGAACTTCTCTTGTTCTTTTACTGATGATTTTTCATCAATATTGTTTAAGATTGTTCCATATTAGGATGCATCAGCAAACAAATCATCAAATTTATGTTCCTCATTGTGAAATATTTTAATACTAGCAGTTGTAGCGATTTGATGTGTTATTCCATTAGGATAATATTCTCTAGTAGGGATGATATCCAGTTTTAAGGCTTTTACTTGTTTTACTTATTTTTCTGCATGACCATAATTACTGAGGGCATAAATTCTGAAAGGCAGGAAACTGAGGCCATACCATTTTGTCATTGTCTTTTAGGACTTTAGTCATCCTAGTGGCTATCATTTTATAACCCACTTCCCTCCATAGTAATTTATCAGGAATATAGAGGGTTAGGAAATGAGGCACACCTTGGCTTCCCCAAACTGTGATATAAGTAAATAATTCCTCACATAACTAGTTTCTGATTTTCTTGAGACTATTCATGGCTATGGATTCATTCTTGGGGGCTTGGCAACAATTTTTTTTCATAAATAGGAATAATGAACTAGTGGAAAACTTCATAAAAATGGTAAAAAATAATTATATTCCCAAAGGATATTGTGATAAATGTGAGTTGTGAGAGGATCAAAAGGAGTCCATTTCCATCCCATGGTTGGGAAATTTAAAGAAAAGTAGAGGAAATCCATAATGTAGGCATACATATAAAATGTGGGAATGATGTTTTCTAAAACAAACCGAGAGGTGTGAAATTCCAAGATGTGTTTGGATGGATTATTAGATAACAGAGTGGCCCAATAAAAAATGTAACCCTTAGATGCCCCATCAATTAAATAAACCTAGGTATCAGGAAATTCAAAAACATTGGGGTAAGCGTATAATCTGCATAGCTTAGTGGAATTTTGGCTTAAAGGATAAGCAAGTGAAGTTATAGAATACTTACCATACTCCTCCACTTTTTTTTATTTGGTTCTTGCCTGCTATCTCTTATTGAATCCGAAACTACTCCATGCTTCTTGAAAAAGTTTTTCACATATTGTTTGTTGAAAGTGCACTGAGGTTTAGGAAAATGGTACATAACCTAAAGGTCTTTTGACTTGGTCTTTTGACTTGAATGAGCCATTCATTGTGCCCTTTGTGCCCTTATTGGGGTGAATCCTTCATTTTAAAATATCAATATTTTCGACCACCCACTTGACCATATCAGTGTAGGGCATTAATCTGGGCCTTGTTTCAATTATATGAAAGAAATAATTTGCTATGTCTTGAGAAGCTATCTCTGAGGTAGATGTTTGGTCATCATCTTTCACAACCCTCACTGTAACTCGAGGCCCCTCGTCTTTAAAATTCTTTTATATACTCCCATGAAGAACTTGCTTAACCCCTTGTACAGACTGTTTTTGAGAAATAGTTGCATATGGAACATTTTAATTTATAAATTCTCTATATGGGTCAGAGGGTTGCCACGGAGGAGCTTTCTTCTTATATTTCGACATGGCCTTCTTCATTTCGTTCGAGTGAGAAGTCTCAAATATATCCTACGCTTAATTTGAAAAGAGAAAATAAAATTAGCTCGTATGAGTGAATGTACAAGAAACAACAGTAGAAATGAAATAAACTCAAAACTGGCAATTTTATCCCATTAAATTAACTAATTTTCACCATAAATGTGACAGTGAATAACCATAATTAAATTTCTTAACTAATTGGACAATAGGTGTGTGGGATGTGACGTGAAGAGCACCACGTCAAAGCCCTAGAGTGAAGCGCCTAAAGGAAACTTTGAAATGAAAATTTATAGAACAATCAGACTTTTGGGCTTGCAGGTAGTAGAGGAGTGAGAATGAGCATAGTAGTGTGTAAGGTAGAGCCTGGACATAATTAGAATATAATTCTGGGTATAAGATGTGTGGGGTGTATAGAGAGAAAAGAGGAGTACCCACATGCCTGAATTCCTGGAAGGTATTGTGAATTGGAAACTGGAAAATGTTATGGGCTTCCGGGTAGGCGGGCTTATTAGAGAGAAGTGGGAGACAATACTCATGAGATAGTGTAGAACTATTATGTTGGAAAGAGTGGAAGCGAAATATTGTATGCACGCCACTAAAAACATAGGATGACTTGGAGACCAGAGCATGGATACACATAAGCTTTTGGAATTATATTAAAAGGAATTATGGGCTTCTGTGTACCAGAGATGTTTTGTTTCTAAGTCATAATAAAAGAGAGATGTTTTGAAGGATTTGGTACCATCGATCAAGGATTTGGTAGTTCTCAAAAAGGGCATATTTTATTATTTTAATTATTTATTAAAGAGAAAAAAGATTTATTTAAGGGGAAATTATAAACTTAGAAAGATAAAATGGTCCCATTATTATTATGATCTAATAATTAATGGGGGTTGTTGTTTGCTGAAACAATTGGTGATGTACTAGGTGAAACAATTATCTTTTTTATAAAAATGAAGAAGGATACGAAATTTATAAAAATAAAGGAATATATATTAGACAATATGAAAATGTTAGCATTCAAATATCCCATAAAAAAAAATTCCAATACACAAAATACAAAGAAAAATCATGTTTATCATTATTTATGAACTTGTGAATGTTTGCCCCATAAATTACACAATAATTTCAAGGTGTGTATCAACATTAGTAGACCTTGTTGGCAATCATCTCTTAAGAATGTAAAATAGCCAGCAAAGTTTAGTATTAAAAATAAACTTCAATACCATAGGTAGAGCCACTATTTCCAACAAGAATCCATAGCCTCAATAGGGTTACCTTTTATCCTTTGATATGCCAACATCCCATCCATTAGAAATAATTTTTATACCATATATACTTTACACACTTTATGTTAATTTAATTTTTTTAAAATAATTGAGAGCCATTTTCTTGGCTTAGTTACCAGATGTTGAAAATTCCATTCACATATCCTAGCAGGGGTGAGAAAGTAGGCTCGTGATGAGACCTCATGTCTTACATTCATATGGCTAAAATCCATTACCCTAGCTTGGTGACCAGATATGGTAATGTCACTACTATTACAACCCATTATCATGGCAGGTCGACTCATGATGAGATATCCTATCTTTCAATTAATTTCTTATATTTTTGAATTACACACTAAAAAAATTATTTATTGGATGGAGAGAAAAATCCACTCCTTAAGAGAAGGAATGGCATAAAAAATTTTAAGGCAACTAATATTTTCTTGATTAATTTTTCATCTCAAGAGTTTCTTACCTTGAGGCAATTGTTAAGAGGCATATTTTTCCTTCATTAAATTTGGGTTGAAAATAGTTCATAAAACAATGACAAGCAAAACATAATGGACTATAACCAGGGATTCTATTGTTTAGGAAAGTTGAACAAAATCATAGTAATATCATCTCGATTATGATTTTACTTTAATAAAAAACTTTGTATACAAATAGTAGAGCATATCTAATTTCCCAATCATAAATCCAAAATCACAACACACAACTACAAACCGATGCGAGTAAAGAAAGGTCTGAAAATGAAAATACTCAATAAAGGATTAAGCCAATAAAAGGTATTTATTTTTCCATAAACACAACGGATATACATATGATTATTTACATATTTAAAAAATTAGTGATGAGATTTCATGAAAAGTATTTTTTAAGGATTAGTCCATTTATAGGGAGATTTTATTTCCTCCCTTGAATATATTGTAAGATAAAGGTAGATGGACCAACTTGTTCTGCAATTTGAAATGGGCCTTATTATCACTCGGATTGAACCTCAAGGCTGAGAAGGCAATCTCGAGGTAACCTCAAACCAAACTTTAGACTTGGTATCTAGCCCTACCAGGTCAGAGAGGGATCTCTCAATAGAATCATAGCCAAGAGGGTTGGATGAAAAAAAAATTAGGCTAGCTAAGGAGTACAGGGGGTTTTTATTTTGATTTTAGGGTTTGTTGGATCAGGAGGAGTCAAACAGCTAGGGCAGGGAGATTAGGTCAAAATATGCAGGAGTTCTAAGGGGCAAGGTAGGTAGAAGGTTTGAAATTCAAAGGATGATTATGGTGAGGTGAAAATACTGGTGAGAAGTTAGGAAAAGCATACAAGATGAGTTCTCCCTAAACTGGAGGAGATAAACAGATTATGCTAAATTCCCCAAAACAGAGCATGAAAACATGATTTTTTCCTTTCAACTTGAAATTAAGCATATAATAGACATGAAAATGGTTTATGAGCTAAAAATAAATTCATACAAATGATTACAAATAATAAACTATGTCAAACATTGCATACCACGTGGATCCGAAAGAAATAGCTGCAAATTTATCATTAATGTCCAAGCCAAACTGATACAAGTATGTCTCTTGAGATGCCAAAGCTCCAAGTGAGTCCAACCTCTACAAATGACTGAGAAAATACATGATAAAGACCTCAAAACCACTCTCCCTAGCCTCAGGGAGTCGAATCCATGAGATAGGGATCAGTTTCACCTACTCCTAAACAAGAATCTAAAGACTAGGAAGACCCAACAATTTGCCTCTAAAAGAGAGGAAACTGATTCATTTGACCTCAACTGATGACTTACCTAATGTGTCTACCTTAGATGAGAGTAAAAACATGAAATTTACCTTCACTATGACCATTTACATCAATAATTTCCTCATTTTCCCAATTAAAAAGTCAAAAAGTCAAAATTTTGTTGAAGATGATGAAAACTGCATTTTCTAGGTAAACACGTAGCGCCATGACAGAAAAAATAGCCTGTCTTGCAGGTAACTTGTGGAGGCATTTTTGATGTCCAAATCAGCTCCATGATAGCTCATTGGAAATCTCTCTGAGTCTAGTTTCCAAATATGCCTCCAGTTTCCAAAATGGTGTCCATATGCCTTGTCAAAAACCTATTCTCCCAAGACTGGTAAACATGCAGCGCCAAGGCAAAAACAAGGGCAGAAACATGTTGTTTTGGTGGTTTTTTTCCTTTTTGAGGGACCATTTCTCCTCGAAATATTTTGAAAATTGTTGGAGGTAATGTCCTCATCAATATTAATATGATGGTGGTGGCCATTTTTCAATTGGATGTCCCAAAAAAGAGCACAATGCCAGTGGCGTTGCGCGTTTAGCAGAATTTTTGTTTGTCAAAATTGCCCAAAAACCCAAAATTTGCAATAAAGTGTCAAATGTGCCAAAATTTGTTCAAAATTGTGAGGTTACTTGTTGATCAAGGGTTAGAGGCTTGAAGAGACACCTCATCAAGTATGTCTAACCTATCCTTCTCCTTTTTCTTGGTCAAAGCTTGAATTTTTGCATGGGCTCGTTTGAGTTTGGCCCTTGCAATTTTGTTCCTCATGGCATAATTCTTTGCCATCTTTCTCTGAATGTCATTGCCCTTTTGAGCCTTGGCCAAGAGCTTCTCCAAGTGTTTTTTGACCCTCTCAAACCATGCTTCTTTGCCTTTAAGATCTACATTCATGATTTTTTCCTCATTTTCCTCACCTAGGTAAATCAACTGAAATTCATGCTCTGTCTCATGTTTTTCCTCCTCATCATCAATGTTTGGCTCTATTACCTTTTCCTTACCTTTGTCTACCTATTTTTCTGATGAAGAAGGCATGGCCTCTTTCACTCCAAGTGAAGCAAACACATTTCTGTGGCCTCTCTAATAGGTCTTGGGAAATGGCTCAACATCAGTCACATTAGCCCAAGTTGCCTCAATGTCCCTTTCACTACTTGATGCTCCAGTATCATGATGGGATGATGAAGGGTTATAAAAAGGGGAAGGAGAAGGATCAACATGAGGTGAATGGATCTGAATAGGTGATGATGTATGAGCAGCAAGATGAGATGGAGAAGTGGATATGGGAGGATGAGATGATGAAGGGATTTTCTACTCAAGATGACTAGGTGGGGTAGTGAAAACTTCAATTGCAATGAAAATGTCCCATGGGATATCCTTTTTCTCCAACTGATGCATGACCAACATCTTGATGAGGGAGTGATGGAAAAGACTCTGCATTTGATGATTATAATCCCTCTTTTGCACAATGAATGTCATCTTGTCAATGTTGCGGAAGAGATAGTAAGGTATGTGAAGCATTCTGAATCTAGTGAAGTGCATGAGGAGTCGGATATGGTATGAGTAGAGTTGAGAAAACCTCCCCTCGCAAGTGAAGTACTTCATGATTATTTTCATCATGGGGACATATCGGTCAAGGAGATGAGAGAAAGGAAAATTTGACTTCTTTTCATCCTTGTATCTAGGTTTGAGTTATGGTTCATAATAGCTTAGATCAAGGTTTTATTGTTTAAACCATCTCTCTCCCACATTAGGGATCCCTGTAGCATCAGAAATGGCATTGGTAGTCATGTCAAAAGTGACCCCAGCAAGAGTGACCTGCCTATCATGAAGGTTTGTGAGGAATAACCTTGTCAACTTAGAATGATATTGAATCTACTACACCCTCTCACAAAACTCAAAACAACCAACATGCTTGAAAAAAGACACATTGAGAGGAGAGGCCATGAGTTCCCTTGTAGTTATTGGTTCAAATCTGTTAATTTTCCCTCCTTTGTGGTCATTTCTCCTTGGTATTTGTGCCTCACCAACACCTCTATCTTCTTCTTTAGACATCTTTGAATTTTGAATTAGGAAACCCTAGGGTAAAAATTTGAATGAGATGAAGGGAGAAGGAAATTAGATGGCTAGCTCAGATGAATGAAGGAAATGAGTGTAAATAGAAAACCTAGGTCAATGAAAACCCTAGGGATTAACCATGCTCATGACTGATGTGGGTTTAGGGAGGTGAACAAAGATATGGTGTATGAAAAATGATAATGAACTGAAACTAGGGCTTCATAAACTATAACACTTTCAATTCTTTAACGGAACAACAAACATGTGAAAAGAGAGGTGTTGTATGTCCACTTACTGATAAAAAACTCCTTGGAGAAATTTATGAGGAAACCAGAGCTGGATGGAAGTGGTGAAAACCTTCAAAACCTTCACTGTGTAAACGTGCATCATTTCAAGGTAAGAGCGCAGTGCCAGGATGAACGTGCATCACCAATCTCCAAACGCACGGTGCCTATGTTAATTTCTCTGGGATTTCAAGGTAAATGCGCAGTGCCACTTTAAACGCGTAGCGCCAAGAAGCATTGTTTTGCATAGCACATTTGGAGGCCTTCCCGGGGTCCAAATTGGGCCCAGGATAGCTCGTTGGAAAGATAATCATATATAGTTTCCACATATACCTTTTTTTTTCTGTTTGGATTTACGTTTCTAGGTAAAAAAATTATTTTCCCAAGATTGGTCAAAAAGTGTTGAATGAAGGTGTAGAAATGCAGAGTACTAGTGCAAGCAACTATTGGAGGCCTTCCTCAACTCCAAATTGAGCTCATTATATCTCATTGGAAATATATATATGTCTAGTTATCATTTGATTCATCAAGTAAGTAATTTGGACACTCCAGCTATGTGAAAACTTGATTTTTCCCAAGGTCACTCCAGAAGTGCAGAAATTCTCTCATGGCACCTATATTTTTGACATTGCTATAAAAATATGACACTTGTGTAAAATAGGAAGGAGGTTTTTCGTTATTGACCCATTAGGGACAAAAACCTCTCTCCGTTTTGTTAATTTCATCTCTATTTGGTCAGAAACATATTTTGAAGCGAAAATGGCCCTATGAGTGGCAAATGGCTTGATTCTTGGAATGATTTCTTAAAAAATGATGGAGACATGATCTTATGAGTTGGAATGGCCTCATAATTACTGAGATTACCTACCTTATGGATCCTCTTCTCATATGCCTCTTTTTCACAGCAAACCCTAGCTAAGTGGGAGAGGAAATTAGGGTTTAGTGCTTGTGAACAATGATGACTTGGGCACCCTTAGAAAAAGACAACTCCCTTTGACATTTGATCAATTGTTGAAGTAAAAACTTTTTGTATTTTACACTTGATGTGTTGGCATGTGGAACTCTGATTTGGAAACCTTGGGAGACTGAGTACTTATTACATTTGAATTGACATAAAATTACATGAATAAATAAAAATTACATCTTGGAATGAAACTCACACTTGAAATCAAAATACAACTTTGGAAACCATTTTGGAGATCTTCTTTACACGGTAAAAAGGACCTAATGATACTTTGAATAAAATGACTTCCATGGTTGACTTTAAATAAGACAAGACATGGTGAAATTAGATTTTTATAAGTGTTATTATGCTCAAGAAGACATGAGAATGAGTCAGCCAATATGATCTTATGAGGGAGAATGGGACATTTGACAAGGACAACCACTAGTGGAACAATTTTATATCATGACCTAATGAAATGATTGAAAATTATTTGGATTGGTACACCTAATATGCACATGAAAAATTTGTTTTGATCCTTGGTGGAAGTATGCAAATACTGACACTAACATTCCTAGCCACACTTTTTGAAACTTACTACGTTTACCCTTTTCTTCATGGGCTTTATCACATTCCAACACTAGGTCACCAATTTGAAAACTTTTATTACCAACTGGACTGCTATCGAACCAATTTTTGACAATTTTATGATGTTTAGCATAGGTATAATTTGATTTCTCCCTTTCTTACTCTAGCTTAAATATATGGGATAATCTCTGTTGGAGGGAATAACAAGTTTGTTCTTCAATTGATTGTACTAAATCCAATAAAGGTAAATCTACAATTGGTGGGATAATTTGCTTTGTCCCATAAACTAGCAAGTAGGTTGAGGTACCTACTGATGCCTTATAAGTTATTATATCGGCTGAAAGAGAAAAAATTAAGGAATTATGCCAAATTATTTGATTATCATCTATAGTTTTTTTTATAATGCTTAAGAGATTATAATTGGTAGATTCTTCTAACTCATTACCTTGAGCATAGTAGTTGGAATAATACTTAAATTTGAAACCTCTTTTAAGAGTGAATTTAGTTAGTGCATTATCGGAGAAATATGATGCTTTTCCAAACATTAAGGCGCTCGGGAGACCAAACCTAGTGTTAATATGTTGATGAATAAAATCAATGACTTGTTCTAAATTAACCACTTTCAAAGGGATTGCCTCCACAAATTTTGTGAAATAATATGTAGTTGTCAGAATATACCTATGTTTCTTAGAGGAATGATGAGTGATCTCACCTATTATGTCTAGTCCCCATTTTTCAAAAGGTTGTTCAATTTTAAAGGGTTGTAATGGTAAGGTAGCCTTCTTCTCTACAGCTAAAGTTGTTTGACATATTTTTCACTTTCTGACATAAGCATGGGTGTCTTTAAATAAATACGGCTAGTATTATCCAACATGAAGGATTTTATATGAATTTGTGTCACCTCAGTAATGTTCGTCGGTTGCTCGATTGTGCATTTCTTGCAAAACATTTTCAGCCTCATATTTTTCAAGACATCTAAGACAAAACAGAATCATAATTTCTTCAGAAAAGGGTGCCATTAACAACTTAATATTGATTTTCTTTCAATCTCAAGGCTCTTTTTTTTTTAGGCTCTAATTTAGCATGTGCATATCCATGACTTAAATAAAATATGAGGTCTACATATTGAGAATCTAAGTTGATAAGAAATACCTCTTGAGTATATTTGTGTTCACCAGAGATGTTTTCTTATGAAGAATCACTAGAACCAACAACTATATTGCACAAGCCTTATCCCCACACAATCTTGGCAGGTTTGATTTCCAAGTCATATTCTTGAAGTGTTGTGACCCAAATTTCTCTTTTTTCACTAAGATATTTTTGAATTAGTAGTTTTCTTACTATAGAAACTAGTACAATCAATTTTTTATGACTTAAGTAGAAATGGTCTAAAATGTTTAACAGACTTGAAGATTGCATATGATTATTTCTCGACTTCGGAGTAATTCATTTCCACCCCTGGTAATGTTGAACTGTTGAAGTCAATTTGGCCTTTTGCCTCTTCATCATTCTTTTTGTTAATACAATTGCATATGAATGATCAGAAACAAAAATATATAAAATAAATTCTTTAAAATTATTAGGAGAAGAGAGAGAAGGAGCATGTATTATGGCTTGTTTTATTGAGTCAAAAGATTTTTTCTCAGTTATAACCCACTTATAATTTTCCTTTTTTCTAATCATATTTTGTAGTGGCATGATTATTTGAGAAACATTTGAGACAAAATTCTTAACGAAATTGATTTGTCCTCGAAAGGATTGCATTGACTTTTTGTTGTGAGGCAAAGCAATTTCAGAAATTAATTTAAATTATATCATAATATATTGTGATTCCTTCTTTATAAAAAATGAAACCAAATCATTTTCCCTTAGTCAAGGAAAAATAAAATAAGGTTTAGAGAGATGTCATACTTACCACACCTTTCAAATATTTGTTTTAGGTCTTGTAAATGAATACCTCATTTTTTAGAATAAATATTAATGTCATGAAGGTAAATTACCATAGATTTATTGTTAATACCTATTAATTATATATCCATTTCTCTTTGGAATGTGGTTCCTACATTAATTAAACCAAAATCAAATTTTTGATATGCATATGTACCCCATTTGGTTATGAAGGTAGTCTTCAACTTGTCAGCATGATGTACCAAAATATGATTATAACCTGAAAATCCATCTAACAAAGATATTAATTATGATACTGCTACTGATTGCAAAATTTTGTCTATAGGAGGCAATGGTAAATTATCCTTCTCAGATGCCTTATTTAAATTCCTAAAATCTATACAAATCATGATATCATCATTCTTTTTTTGCACTACAACCAGGTTAGATACCCACTTGGAATTTCTAATAGGAAAAATGATCTTGGCCTTGAGTAGTTTATTTAGTTCCTCTTTAATATGATACTCAAGAATAAGATGAAATTTCCTTAGTTTCTATTGGACTCCCTTGACTTTTGGCAGCATGGGAATAATATGTTGGATAATTGAAGTATTGTATGTTTTGAGGTCATCATAGCTCCATGAAAAAACATCCTTATATATTCTAAATAGGTGAACGAAACCAAGTATTTCATCAGGAGAGATACCAAGTCCAAGGTTAATATTTTAGGGATTTTCATTAGTACCTAAATTGATAACATCAAACCTTAAAGTAGAACTTTGTATTTTGCAATTAGTTGGTCTTTTAAATCTATCCTTAAGGTCATAAAGTGTTGAGAATTTAGAGGGTTGGTGATTGATACAAATTCTCTTCTTAATAATTACTTGTGAGCTTACTTATGTCTTCTCTTATTTAGCTTAGTTAGTCTTTCATCAAGTCAATTATCAAAGTACACGAGACACACAAATTAGGCTCCTAGAGCCAAGGAAAAAACTCTCCCTCTTGGAGAGGAAAACCTGCAAGGAATTATTCTTATAGATCTTCAAATGACAAGTACCATGACCAAGACTCAGACCCTTTGACCTAGGAATTCCTCCAATACCTTTTCATTGATTCTTTGTTTTCCTTCAACGTTAATCTTTTATTTCTGCACTTGCTTACATTGATTTGTGCCATCTAGTCTTTATGTTTGTCTTGAGATGTTTATGAATTCTTGCTAGATCATTCTAATCCTTTTTATACAATAGAGATGTAGAACCTTTGAATAGGAAGGTAAATAATAGATTTAACTTCCTCCCTGCCCTTTAATCCTTATATCATGATAATTTATTTTTATCCACTTCTTCAGAGTGCTTCATCCTTAGAACGTTGTCTTAAACTTTCATTTAGGCCAAAATTTATTATTCTGTATTTATCTCAAATAGACCCTATATATGTACGAAGATCTTCCACAAGTGTATGTGTTACAGTAGTATCCGTAAGCATGTTGTTATAGTGCTATCCGAAAGCATGTTGTTACAGTGGTATCTGCAAGCATGTGTTACACGTGTATCCACAAACATGTGTTATAGATATATAAATGAAACTATCCTTCATATGACTCTTTGACCACAACTTCTAATCTTCTCCTTTCTCCATAAGAATATCATTTAATTGAACCCTTCACATCCAAAATGAATAATGTCTTAAGACAACCTGCACTTAAATCTGAAACCACCGCAATTCGGTCTCAGTGAAGTTTGCAAATCTTTCTCAGTAAAGTACACAATCATGTCTCAATTAACTCTGCAATTCTGTCTTAGTTAAATCCGCAATTCTCCTTCAGTTAGATCCATAATTCTGTCTTAGTTAAATCCGTAACTCTGTTTCAGTTAAGTCTGCAATTATTTCATGAAAAGTGGTCGCAGATCCAGGTATATGTAGAGTACATATTTCTTCTTTTAGGACGACCACACAACATATATTTAGGCCGACATCAAGGCTAACTTTTTTTCTGATTATTAACCACATTCATCACACAATTTTCCAGTGTTTGAAAGGTAGTGTCTTGAGGGCTATTGGAGCCTTTCTTCTACAAGGTTCATGACAAGGTATTGGAGATTTTAATGGTGACAATGCCCTTCATATACATGACCCTAATTACATAAGAAAAACCCTAAATAGACATCAAGAAGAAGTCTATTAATCAATAATAAAATTCTTTCTCATGAAATTCATGAGGCAAGTACAAAAAATACACTTTATTATCTTCTGTCTTCTTCTTTACATAAACTCATAATTGCATAGTCAAATATGAAGATTGACCTAGTTACACTTTTCAAAACTCCCTCTTAACTAGGGAGGTATTCAAATAGGTACATGGTCACTTTCAAACTGAAGAATCTCATAAGAAAAATTGAATTGGTAATCGAATCGGTATAGCATCATATCAACCAGCATTCTCCTAGTCCAAGGCCTTGACTAATAGCCCCATCTCTCAATGAGACAATGGGCTACAATGCTGGCGAGACACATGACTAATAAACACCATATTCATTATCTCTCCAAGGTACATACCCCACCTAGGTGTTCCCATAGTATGAAACACCATAGTCATTATCTCTCTAAGGTACATACCCCACCTAGGTGTTCCCATAGCCAAACCTCAAAGAATATCGATCCACGAATACTCTTATCTTGAATTCCCTATCTCATTCTCAAAGAGTATTGAATGCCAGATGATTACCCAATCCTCCATTCTGTCTTCCAGGTGAAGACCAAAATGATGTGTCTATCCATTCTCTTTACATGTCATTCACTAAGACTTACAATTGTTAGTCCTGATCTAGTGCATGACACATGTAATAGATAATTACATACATCTCTCCCTCTTAATACATGAGGGACATAATTCAAGTTTCTTCCAAGTAAGAAACTTAACACTAGGCTCCCTCTCAACCAGGGTTAAGTAGCAGAAATCTAGCTACTCATGAAGAATTCCTTCCCTCGATGTCATGGATTTCGATATTGAGGAATCTTCAACTTTTGAATTCATAGGGCATAGATCATCCATCACTTGCAGTCACGAGTCATGTCCACTATTAGAAAGTGATTCATCATTCTTTCTCATCTGGTCCACCATTATGCCATGATTCTTTCCTTCAAATCATCTCCAAGGATCATGTATCCTTTCTTATTATTAGAAGCCCTACACAAATTCATCCAAATAAACATATACATATGAACCTTTTAAAAACAAAAGGTTACCTCAGTGATGATCTTTCACCGTGAAATCTTGTAGGCATCGATATCCTCTATTCAGATTGACACATCTCCTAATGATATGTTTTTTCAAGGGTCTTCTTATTCAAAAAACATCTTGTCAGAGTCTACATATCCTCCCAAGAGATCTCCTAGTCACGTCTTCTTGGATTCAGGATGATAATTGCCTCTTGATATGGTTGCATTTGATGATCTCTTCCTTTCTTCACATTCTCCATTCCTAGGAACTTACAACTTTTCTAGTTTCTTGTTCATATACAACCACCTCATATTTGTTGGGCAGTGAAAGAGGTATGAAATTACTATGTATTTACTCATTCTTTTACCATAGACATACTCCTTTTTTCCTTGGAAAGGTAATTTATTGTAAGAATTACAATAGAATTGGAAATGTTTATGTTTAGTACAAAAAGATGACTAAAGGTTACTTTTTGATTGAAAAAACAGGAATTCGACGAGGTGAATAGCTGTACCAAAGGTGGGGTTGAAAATAATCTAATTGTTGCTCCATCAGCATTGAACCATATCCATCCAAAGGCAAGGAGATCTTTACGAATAGCCCAGAAAAGGCAGGGGACAGCTCGGCCTCGGTCAAAGTAAACAGGATGATGACTAAACAAATAGAATCAAATCCCTCAGGATCCTTCGATCCTGAGGGATCGTTGTTCAAACTCATCTTATTCCCTGATTTGTCCGTCAAGATTTGATATATAAAGCAATGTCCTTTAGTGACAAAGGGACTGTGTTGTTAAAGTCAGTGAGTTAGTCGAAAGGCTTTGCATTTAAACATTTCCTCTATAATATAATGCTTTATTGACTCTCGGCTTTGAGATAACCTTCTCTGTAATGCTTTATGTTGGTTTAATATAAGACAAGTGTTTCATCCATCTTCTAAAGTTCTGAATTAGCCTAGCAGTATTTCACTAGCGCTAAGGGCCCGGCTCTGGTGGAATCACTTCACTGTTTTTATTTTTAATCCTTGCTTACTGTCGTGTGAAGTGTGTTTAATGTTTGTTTCAATTACAGAACTAGTTTATTGTTGTTAGATCAAATACATAGTCATTGCTATTTCATCCTTTACAAGAATCACATTTGCCGTTCAGTTATCTTGTTATTATCATAAAGCTTCGTTGTTCTATATCTGATTTGAGTTGTTGTTCCATTAGTTTATAATTTGTCATAATTGATTGTTGCGTGGTAAGTGGCTGTCGATAGGATTGAAGCATGGAAATCTAGTTGCTTGATTATGTTAGAATTGTAATTGTTGTTCATTTCATGTTGCTGTTCCATTTCTGTTCATTATTTATTCATAGTTTTCGATTAGCAAACATATGAGTTATAGTTACATATTGTTGTTCCTTTTCAGATTTCGTTTCTTTTAAGTTGCTTTCATTGAATTTGCTTTCATTTCGATTGCTTTAAGATCTCCAACTGTAGAGGATAGAGGTTATTTCTTCCAAGTCCCCAGCTTGGTTATCTTGCATCGATTTCTAAGGGAAAGAGTTATTGCTACTGCATCCCTGATCGATGTTTTGCAAGATTGATGTAGTTTAATCTTTCCATTCATGTCACTGTAATTATGTTTCTTTACACGTGCTTTGTTACTTTTGCATTTAATATTTTGTACTACATCTTCACAGCATTGCTCTTAGATAATTGCAGCCTCAGACAAAGTACACTCTTGAAATAAAAATTCGCTCCCGGATTGATAATTAATGTGAGATAAATAGGTGTTAAAAAGATACCTTTTTATGACTCGACATTTTGGCGCCGTTGCCGGGGAGAGTGTATGCCATTTCAGAGGAGTGATGCACAGCTGATTTTCTTCTGCTTGCGAAGAATTGGGTATTAAATACGGAAGGTAAGAACCTGCGCACTGGGCAAGAAACATACTTGCTCGCAGCCCACTTCACAGCAGAAGTAGGTAAGATTCTTTCTATAGGTAGGAATGAAGGTTTGTTTCCTTGAATGAATAAACCAACCAAACGAAACAAAATTCCTCCTAAAAATGAAAAACCTAAGGGACCGGTGACCCTTGGGCGTACAACCTTTATTGACGAAATCCTTAAAAGAACTAAATCTCAGCCACCAGTAGGATTTAAAAGAACTACTTCTAGACAGCCTACTAGTTCCCTTCAGGCTACAGAGTCACCATCTGAAGCCCTTGCTGAGATACACAGTCAAACAGAGGGAATTGAGCAAGATTCCCAAGAAATTTAGAATCCTTGCATAAGTTTCCTTCAAGAAGGGAACTCTAGCAATCTCCGAGAAGGAGAAGGGGAAATGGGAGAAACCAGAGACTTAAAATCTCCTATTAAAATTTCCCAAACAATAAGTAGCCTAGATAAGGGAAGTGTTGTTCAACTTATTCAGAACCAAGGTCCTGAATCACCTCAAACAGTAGGTCGACAGGAAATACTTATTATTCCAGACAAAGGGAGTGTTGTCAAAGCCATTCCTGCTCCTGCTCTTCAACCTAGAAATTCCTTGGAAATCCCAGAGGGATATTGGCATATCTTCGATCAAATGGCTCAGAACCAAAATCAGAATCAACAGGCACCCCAGCAAACCTGTACGCTGCAATATCCTATAGTAGATACTGCAGTCAATGCACCTATGAAAGCCATCCCCCTTCAACACATTCCCACATTTCATGGATTAACATCAGAGGACCCAGAAGTGTTTTTGTTTGAATTTGATGTGTTGTGCAAAGGATATGATTACACCACCAACACCCAAAAACTAAAACTATTCCCTTCTACATTAAAAGGGGCAACTTTGCGATGGTTTATGGGATTAGGTGGGGGTGTCATAACGGATTGGGATCATATGACGGCTACATTTTTAAATAAATATCAAGATTATTGAAGGTCTCAGGAACTAAAAGATGAAATATTCCAAATGACAGCAAAACCAAATGAAACCTTGGAAGAGTATGTGGAACGGTTTCAATATAATCTGCAGATATCCCCTTATGCATCTTTACCCTTACCTGATAATGTTTTGAAAACCACATTAATTAGGGGAATGAAATATCAATGGGTTGAAACATTGAATATTATGGGAAAAGGTGATATATATCAGGAAAGTTATCCTAACATCACTGATTTGTGTATCAGGAGTTCAAGGGGCAATACAAGATTGAAATAAGCATAACGTGATATGATTACAAGGGAAAATAAGACCTCTAATGAAGGTGTGACTCGTGCAGAGATTGGAAATCTGCTAGAAGACTTTAAGATAGACATACTTGGGACTCTAACAATGCAGTTTGATATTATGCAAGCCAAACAGAAACAGGCAGAAGCAGAGCAAAACTTGGCAATATTCTGTCCCAGATGTAGAAAGAAACACAACCACAAAGAATGCACGTTGGATGTGATTAAAGTCTGCGCCATTTGCACGAAAGATCACCGTACGGAGGGATGTCCTTCGCTTCCTGGCCTAAAAGCAGTTTATAAGGAGGCAGAAGAAGAATCAGAAGTGATATGTCTGCTTAATCAGCGCCGATAATGGAAGTCGCGACCATCAGGTATGCCAAATGATCCATTTTATTTTCATCCTCCTCAGTATAATGCTCAAAAATATAGTGGGATGTGGCAAAATCAACCACCTTTCCCCAATTGGTCACAACAGCCATGTCCTCCCACATCCTGGCCAAATCATACAAACCAAAATAATTGGCCTAGCTTTCCTTTCTACCCACCATTTTGGCAAAATAACTATCCCACATAATGGTCCCCCTCTACTTCCCAGAGTCAGGCCTGGCAAAAACCTACAAATCAGCCAGTCGGATCAATTCCTCTCTCTCAACCTACACTGCCAGCTCCTTATACAAACCCCCAAACCAACTTAAGACCACAACTCCCAACCCAACCCAACCCAAACCCAAACAATAGGCCAGTTCAGTCTGTCCAAATAATGGAACCCCTAGAAGTAGAAATTGAACTGAGGGAGTGCAATGATCTTCAATTAAGGTTTGGGCGCATAGTGGAAATAGAGAGAAACAATGATGTCCATATTGAAGATCCATTACCTATAGAAAAAATAGTGCAAAATGAGAAGGAAGTTCAACAACAAAATCAACAACGAAGTCAACAACAAGTAACAACTTCCTCTCCACCATTCCCAGAACGATTGGTTATACCTCGTCCATTAGAGAAACCTAATTATGATCTTCTGGGAGAATTAAAAAATTTGTGTATAAAAATCCCTCTCCTCCAAGCTATTCAAGACATTCCTATATATGCAAAAACTATTAAGGAATTATGCATAAAGAAGCCAAAGAGGAGAACAATTACCAATCCTATTGTCCAATTAGTCGATACCTTATCTGACTTATTATCAGGAATAGAAACACCTATCAAATATGAAGACCCAGGAAATCCTATAGTGACAGTACAAATCAATGGGCAATCATTTCCAAATGCCTTAGTTGATTTGGGAGCAGCAATAAATATTTTAACAACCACCACCTGTCAAAAACTTGGCATTACATCACTAGAACCAACAGAAACCTTGTTGGAATTGGCTGACCGATCGATAGTCAAACCAGAGGGTATACTACAAGATGTAATGGTATCCGTAGATTCCTGGGAATACCCTGTTGACTTCCTGGTTATCAACCTAAAGAACCAACTAGATGGACACCCGTTAATCTTAGGTAGACCTTGGTTGGCAACTGCCGATGCTTATATTGGATGCCGACAAGGCAACATGACAATAAAAAGGGGAAATTATGTCAAGAATTTAGCCCTATATCCCCCAGCCCAGCCAAGTCTATCAATAATAAAAACAAGAAAACCACCTACATCATATTTTATGGAAACTATGAGATCACCTCTAACTATCGAAAATGCTCTTGATTTTAAAGATCAGATAGAGGATGATATCATTAATAGTTTTATTAATAAATCACAAACCAAATCTCATTTGCAATGTCACATGATCAAGGCAGCATTCGATAATAAAGAAGAAGAAGTTCCTTTCAAAGACATTCCTGATCAGGAAATACCTACTACTTCTATGTACAATAGCAAGGTTGTATAAATTGAGCCTGGAAAAACTTTAAACATCAATAAAAATCTCACTGCTGAACAAGAAGAGAAATTGGTCCAATTATTACGAAAATACAAAGCAGCCTTTGCATGGGATTACCCCGATATGAAAGGAATTGATCCTCAATTGTGTACTCACCACATCTATACTGAAAAATATGCAAGACCCATTCGCCAACCTCAAAGAAGACTAAATCCTCACCTTAAATATATTGTGAAATATGAATTACAAAAACTATTAGATGTTAATTTCATCTACCCAATATCTGATAGCAAGTGGGTCTCTCCATTAGTGGTGGTACCAAAAAAGAACGGAAAGTGGAGGATATGTGTAGATTAACGTGAACTTAATAAGGCAACACAGAAAGACCACTTTCCCCTTCCTTTCATTGACTAGGTATTAGACACATTGGCAGGGAAGAAATTATTTTCTTTCCTCGATGGCTTCAGTGGGTACAATCAAATCCAGATTGCCCCTGAAGACCAGGATAAAACTACTTTTACCTGTCCATGGGGGACATTTGCCTACCGAGTCCTACCTTTTGGCCTATGCAATGCCCCTGCTACATTCCAAAGGGATATTCTTAGCATCTTTGCAGACTTAATAAATGAAGGCCTCTAATTATATATGGATGATTTCACACCTTATGGGGATGACTTTGAGCCTACATTGGAAAACCTAGAAAAGGTATTGCAAAGATGTATTGACACTAGGCTTTGCTTAAGCCACAAAAAGTGTCTTATGATGATGACCGAAGGAGTTATCTTAGGGCATTATATTTCAGCAGCTGGAATTCAAGTAGACCCAGCTAAAATTCAAATAATCTTGTTAATTCCCACACCCACCACACAAACAAAGGTACATAGCTTTCTTGGATTTTCTAGTTACTATAGAAGATTTATAGAACATTATTCTCGAATAGTTGCACCTTTATATGCACTGACTGGAAATGTTGATTTCATTTGGACATATAAATGTGACAATGCCTTTAATGATCTGAAAAATATTGTTTCAAAAGCCCCAGTGCTAAGGGGCCCAAGTTGGAATTTACCATTCCAAATTTCATCCGATGCCTCAAACACAGCAATTGGAGTAGTACTTGGGCAGGAGGAAAACAAGAAGCCATATGCAATTTATTATATTAGCAAAAATCTATCCCCTGCTGAATTAAATTATACTGTGACTGAGAAAGAATTTTTAGCTGTAGTTCATGCTATAAACAAGTTTAGACACTATATAACTGGGTATCCTATCGTACTATATACTGATCACTCTGCCATTAAATTTTTAGCAAATAAACCTGTTACAAACAAATGAGTGACAATATGGTTGATTTTACTGTAGGAATTTGATATCACAATCAAAGATTGGCCTGGGAAAGAGAACCCTGTAGCTGACTTTCTGTCAAGAATACCAAAGCCAAAATATACAAAAGCAGTTAAAGACCACTTTCCGGATGAACATCTCTTCGCTGTTACTATCAGAACACCGTGGTATGATGATATAGAAAACTATTTGGAAATAGGTAAATTACCTAAACATCTATCCCTTAATGAACGTAAGCAAATAATACACCGTAGTACCCGCTTCTCCTGGATTGGGGGCTACCTATTTCATACATGTGCAGATATGAAAATAAGGAGATGCATTAGGGAGGATGAGGTATTTGACATCTTGAAAGCATGCCATGATGGATAGTGTGGCGGACATTTTGCAGATCTTAGGACTGCCCATAAATTTTTACAAACAAGCTATTATTGGCCTACTATCTTTAAAGATGCTAAAAAATTAGTGCAGGCCTGTGATAGCTTTCAAAGGGAAGGTCGCCCTGGGAAGTCTGATGAAATGCCTTTGAACCCTCAACTAGTGATTGAACCATTTGAATGTTGGGCCCTTGACTTTGTTGGTCCTATTAGCCCTCCATCAAACCAAAAAACATACATCCTAGTTGCAACTGAGTATGTCACCAAATGGGTTGAAGCAGAGGCTCTTTGAAAAGCTACAGAGGACTCTGTAATACAGTTTCTTTTCCAAATATTTGTGCGCTATGGCCTCCCAAGGGACATAATCACAAATGGAGGACCACATTTTGTAGGTAATAAATTAGCTAAAACATTGCAAAACTACCACATTCAGCACAATATTACAACTCCATATCACCCATAGGCCAATGGCCAAGTAGAGAGCACGAACAAAGTAATCGAATCTATATTAACAAAAACCATTGCCTCACACAGACGAGATTGGGCCTACAGATTTCCAGAAGCATTTTGGGAATACCGGACAACGTGGAGACCTACTACAGGATATTCACCATACCAATTGGTATTTGGAAAAGAACCCATATTTCCTATAGAATTTGAAATTCAAACATTAAGAACAACTCAAAAGGTGGGTCTAAATTTGAATGAAGCCCAGGCTAAAAGACTGCAGCAAATTAATGAGTTAGATGAAATTAGGCTCTCTGCTCTTCAGCACACAACATTAATTCAGCAACAGAGAGCCAAATGGCATGACGCCCATATCAAATAAAATATCTTCCACGAAGGAGATTGGGCACTCCTATATGATTCTAGGTTTCAGGATTTCCCAGGAAAACTCCAGACACGATGGCTTGGACCCTATGAAATACAAAAAGTGCATGATAACGGCACTATTACATTAGGTACCATTGACGGATCTGGACATTCCTTTAAGGTAAACGGTCATCGAGTGTGATTGTATCATAAACCACTTACCCGAGAATCCTTTTACCAACAGTTACGTGAATATTCTACCATGGATATTCTCGCTGAAGGGGAGAAATCCTCCTCGGCACCAGTTTGATAAATCATTTCTTTTTTTTTTAATTCTGTACATAAAGAATTTTTCGCTTTCTTGATTGTTGTTTTATGTAATTCATTTTTAAAAAAACTTCTGTTAATATTACTTCTTTATTTCTTCATCATTTGTTTCATGAAATTCGGTTTCTTTAAAAAAAGAGAAAAAAAGAAAAAATTATGTTTATTTTGTTTGTTTTGCTGTTCCTTTCCAAAGGAACAACACTTCTGTTGTTCCTTTTGAAAGGAATAGCAGCTTCGCAGAGTGCTTTTGCTATTCCTTTCGAAAGGAACAACACTTCCGCAGAGTATTTTTTTTGCTATTCCTTTCGAACGAAACAACAATTCCACAGATTGTTTTTGCTGTTCTTTTTAAAGGAACAACACCTTTTTTAGTGGATTTTTTTTTTTAAGCCAACATTTTGAATTTTTAATCACTTTTCTAAAGGCAAATATATCATTTATATACAATCACACAAATTAAAGCTTACTGTAATCAGCAAATCAAAATAAATTGTCATTTTTAAGGAAATTGTCTAGTAATGATGAGAAAAAAAAAGGAAAAAGGGGCATGATCAATAACATAACTTTGCTATTTTATTACCATTGAATTAATCTGATTGATTATCTTTATCATGACCGGTTATTTCCCATATGCTATAACTTTCTTTGATTTTTATCTATGGAATAGGAATAAGGGCATATTATTTTCTATTGAGATGTTCAGACTTCTTCCACCATCACTACTCTTAAGGAGTGTTGAGCCATCCTTTATGAATAACTAAGGAAAAGTGCTTTATGAAAAAGAAAAATATTTACATATTTTATTAATAATATTATGATTTTGCAGATGGAGGATAGGGGGTCTCATCAAGAGCCAGCCTACCGTGATCATAGGGAAGGCAGTGAAGTGGCATTCTCATCATGGCCACTAAACCAGGGAAATGGTCCAATAGAAAATTGAAAAAATCAAGAAGTCCTTGGAATAGGAGGTCTCATCACGAGCCGGCCTGCCCACCTTTGACTTCTTCCCGGTGAATGGCATTGTCGTTTATCTGGTCACCAAGCCAGCATAATGGCCTCCGTCATAATATTCAACAAAAAGCACTTCCTCAGTATAAATAAAGGACAATGGTTCCGTGGGTAAGAAAGAAACTCTGTCAAGGTTATGGACACTTGTGGGCAACAGATCTCTACTGATGGTATTGGAGTCACATTTATACACATCAATAGTTATATTTAACCCTTTCCCTATATCTCTATTTAAATATCAAATGAAAATATGAATTCTTTACCTCTACTTCTGAACCTATTATACATGAAAATCATTACAAATCGATCATATTAGTTCAAAATGGTAAATAATGGAATCGTACATATGTTTATCTTATGCTGTACCTTCTCCTCGTATTTGAATCATTACAAAACGATTTTCTATTCATTACCGATTCATCACATGCATTGATTTCAGTAATTGCTATAATTTGATTGAATGTATCATAATTATGCATGTTTTTTTAATTGTTGTACTACTGTTGTGCCACACTTGCCTCTCTCAATTGAAGGTCCAGGATGACCTATCATTCATTCGGGGGGCACGAATGTCTGCATGCAGATAAAACCCCGAGATTTCTTTACCTGTATTTGAACCAAATCCCTGCATTTTAGGAAATAACAAATTTTCAACGAACCGTGTTGTGTTATTCCATTGTGATTACCGTGTGTTGAGAAAAATTAACAAAGCGCAAAGATGGGAGGACGGACAATTCACAGTGAACCACAGGTGTTGATCGTCTCTGATGCTGCACGAGCAATTTTAGAAAGACTGGGGTGGATTACATATTTCATGAGGATGCAGCAACCCTATGAAGCAGTGGCCACCGAATTTTTATTGAACTTGTAGGAAGGATCCTCCATGGTCAGAGGAATACAGATAGATGTATCTGACGAAATAATTGCAGAAGTGTCTGGCATCCAAGCACAAGGGACTATTTGGACTCAGAAAAAGATTAGGATTCGAGAAGCCATGAAGATTTTTCAAGATGACAGACAGACATTAGTTATCAAAGGTAAAGGAGTTCAGCCAGCATCATTAGGAGAACCATGGACAGAGTTGGCCAAGATTGTGCAGGCTTACATAATGTGCAACAGAAGAAAGGATGTGGTAAGACCTTGCCACCTTAAGCTACTGGCTGTATTAAAACAGAAATGCACCATTAATTTTCCTGCATTTTTAAATTCTTTGTTGCATGATACTATTCGTGGTATAAGAAAAGCTCAACATGCAGATATGGTGGTCAGCCACCATTGTCTAATTCGATTAATAGTGAGTCGTAGCCTTGCCCAGCAACAGACCAGCTGGGAAGAGTTAATATTTTCCATTGACGGAGGGTTAGCTCTACCTGCTCCAAAACAGAAGAGGATGGCCGGCTCAATAGCTAAGCCTGCTACTCACAGACAGTCCCTCCGATCAAAACGAAGTAGGAGGATGGTGGAAGGACTTCCGGGCAGCAGAAGCCAGCCCCTGGAATTGCACAGCTCAGAGGATGAACAACCTCCATAGTTGGAGGGAGTAAGCCCTCGTACTGAGGAGGAAGAGGAATTGGAAGGAGAAATTTGCTACTCGGATGAAGAAGAAATAAGTCGCCACACCGGTAGTGAAAAACAATACAGTGCAGGGGAAGGAGATAATGAGGAAGAAGAAATAGAAAGAAATACTGAGGAAAAGGAATTGAAAGGAGAAATTCAATATTCTGATGATGAGGAAGGAATTTATCATACCTGTGAGGAGGATGAAAACAATCATAGCAGCAATAAGGAAGGAATAGAGCCTCCTGAAAATGTTATCGTAAGCCCTTTACAGGAAGACCAATTGGCCCAGATTTTGTCCAATATGAGTGATTATGCATGGCCTCATAGCCCCTTGGACCTCAATATTGATATTAATCAACTACCAGAGTACTCTGCTATCGATAAAGAAACAGATGGAGAATTTCTGAATGAAACAACGAACCCTACCGAAGCTAGGGTTGCTTCTCCTGAGAGGCGTGAACAGGAGAACAAGAACACCGATGATGGAAGCCCCCAGGATATTGCAGAGTTAACTGAGAATATGATTCCTGAAGAATTTAGCCAAGGGCGTATGAATGTGGAAGAATAATCCCAAGGAGAAGATCAAGAAGAGAATTTAACTGAAGGCACAGTTGATATAGGCCAAAATTTTGTTGAGAAAATAGGTTCAGATAAAGGAGTGACTGTTCCATTAAGAAAGAGGAGGAAAACAACTGAGATTGAGAAGCTTCGCAGGGAACGAATAAAGCTTCATAAACTAGTTGAACAGCTCAGGCAAACCATTAGGATTCTGAGAATGAAACATATGCCTAAGCGAGCCCCTAAGAGAAGAAGCATTGCTATCAAAAGAATTTTGAAAAATAGAAAGGTGACTGCTAATAGGAACCCCCAAGTTACAAAAGAAACCATACCTGAGCCTAATTATGAGGATTTGGAGCAACAAACGGCTGTTCCAACACAAGTTGTTCCATAGGAACCTGTTCTAAGTGAAAATATGCAATCTAGTAGTCAGCACACTTTTAGTGACCTGACACTGGTCAGACTTCAAGAAGAATTGACACAGGCCCGAATAGAAAGGTAGAGATTGGAGGAAGATACTGTCCCAAGAAAGAGATATCAGGAATTGTAGCAAAAAATGAGAATTATTCATGAAGCAGAAGCTAAAGTTCATGAAAAATGTCGAAAAGCAGAGGTAAAGGCTGATAAGGTAATGAACCAACTAAAACTAGCCTACAATCAAATGGACACTCTCTGCTCCTTGTATACTGATGTCTTAGCCTGTAGATGCCCCGAAAAAAACTATGCTTTGTTTTTACTAGAAAGATATTTACAATTAAAGATCAAGGCAGTTAGGGCAGGGAAATCCATAGAGCTAAAAACCATAGATGACTTTATATCATACTGCAGACTTTATGTGATCAAAGTACAGCGGCTTTTGTGTGAATTTTACTTGCATAATCTAATACTTGAAAATGATTGTGAATCAAACCCTAGCCCTTTTATTGGAGATGTTCAGTTTCAGGCATTCATTTCCTTTGCTGTAAATCAATTAAAATGGCTTAAAGCCTATAACGCCTTTCAAAGGCAGGAAAATGAATTAGATCTGTGGGTCAGAAGTGAACCTCAGGACCCACTTCAATTTTGGGCTAGACAGAAAATTTTGATGACAAAGGAAGGCGTTACCCAAATCTTGGGGCCTGTCCACAAATCAATTATTTTGAATGGAACAAACTATTTCTCATGCATTAGAAACCAAACTTATATAGCAGCCAAGGTCCGGTGGAGAACCTCGAATCAGAATGTGCAAAATAGGAAACCATTTAATTATAGAAACTTTGGGCTAGCTGCAGACCGCTTGATTTCCTATATCCATCTCGTTTTAAAAGAAGGACCATACTGGTCAGGATGTAGGTTTCGCAGCCCTATTGCATGGTACCCTGCTTCAGACTACAAATCTATTTATGAACTTCCTAAAGGACAGACATAACATGTTTTTGAGGAATTAGCTGCACTACGTGGTTTTAGGCCTGTTGATGACAAACCTTGTCCAGCTTATTCTTTGACTGCTCTCCATGTGAACTATAGTTTTCATGAGGGCATGAAAAAGATTAAGCAGGGGGGTATGTTGGGCAGTGAAAGAGGTATGAAATTACTATGTATTTACTCATTCTTTTACCATAGACATACTCCTTTTTTCCTTGGAAAGGTAATTTATTGTAAGAATTACAATAGAATTGGAAATGTTTATGTTTAGTACAAAAAGATGACTAAAGGTTACTTTTTGATTGACAAAACAGGAATTCGACGAGGTGAATAGCTGTACCAAAGGCGAGGTTGAAAATAATCTAACTGCTGCTCCATCATCGTTGAGCCATATCCAGCCAAAGGCAAGGAGATCTGAATGAATAGCCCAGAAAAGGCAGGGGACAGCTTGGCCTCGGTCAGAGTAAACAGGATGATGACTAAAAAAAGAGAAGTGAATCCCTCAGGATCCTTCGATCTTGAGGGATCGCTGTTCAAACTCATCTTATTCCCTGTTTTTTCCATCAAGATTTGATATATAAATCAATTTCCTTTAGTGACAAAGGGACGGTGTTGTTAAAGTTAGTGAGTTAGTCGAAAGGCTTTGCATTTAAACATTTCCTCTGTAATATAATGATTTATTGACTCTCAGCTTTGAGAGAACCTTCTCTGTAATGCTTTATGTTGGTTTAATATAAGACAAGTGTTTCATCCATCTTCTAAAGTTCTGAATTAGCCCAACAGTATTTCACTGGCGCTAAGGGCCCGGATCTGGTGGAATCACTTCACTGTTTGTATTTTTAATCCTTGCTTACTGTCATGTGAAGTGTGTTTAATGTTTGTTTCAATTACAGAACTGGTTTATTGTTGTTAGATCAAATACAGAGTCATTGCTATTTCATCCTTTACAAGAAGCACATTTTCCGTTCAGTTATCTTGTTATTATCATAAAGCTTCGTTGTTCTGTATCTGATTTGAGTTGCTGTTCCATTAGTTTATAATTTGTCATAATTGATTGTTGTGTGGTAAGTAGCTATCGATAGGATTGAAGCATGGAAATCTAGTTGCTCGATTATGTTAGAATTGTAATTGTTGTTCATTTCATGCTGTTGTTCCATTTCTATTCATTATTTATTCATAGTTTTCGATTAGCAAACAGATGAGTTATAGTTACATACTGTTGTTCCTTTTCAGATTTCATTTCTTTTAAGTTTCTTTCATTGAATTTGCTTTTGTTTCGATTGCTTTAAGATCTCCAACTGTAGAGGATAGAGGTTATTGCTTCCAAGTCCCCAGATTGGTTATCTTGCATCGATTTCTAAGGGAAAGAGTTACTACTACTGCATCCCTGATCGATGTTTTGCAATATTGATGTAGTTTAATATTTCCGTTCATGTCACTGTAATTAGGTTTCTTTACACGTGTTTTGTTACTTTTGCATTTAATATTCTGTACTACATCTTCACATCATTTCTCTTAGATAATTGCAGCCTCGGACAGAGTACACTCTTGAAATAAAAAGTCGCTCCCAGATTGATAATTAATGTGAGATAAATAGGTGTTCAAAAGATACCTTTTTATGACTCGACAATATTCCATAAGGACTTATTATGTTGATTTCATCTTTCCATGCATCGAGAGATACTCCTCCATATATCATAATTATAAATACATAATTCCATTACCTACAACCATATGACATGACTTCACAGCATCCAATGTCAGCATATAAATATATACATACCTCATACCTTTATCCCTTGAGTCATCTTGTATCAATTTCTTAAGAATGAAGAGCTTCATGCCCTTGGCCTGCTCCATCAATATGTCATCACATCTCAGAAATTTGTTTCCATGATGACCCTTGATCTTGATGACTTCCTTTCATAAGAATTGTTATCAGAGAGGTTTTCCCTGGAACTGCTACACTAGGAGCTCCTATCATGCTTTGATCGAGATGCTACATTGCTTCCTATCATACAATCAACAGAAATCAATTAAAAGGAGAAGATTATCTCAATCATAGTGGAGATCCCTCACTTCTTATTTCTTATATTTCTTTGCATCAAGTTCTTTCCTCATTTTTAGAGACATGGGCTTCTTCCCTATTTCTCTTGTCCTTTTTCAGTTTAAGGACAATTTAAATTATAATACCCATTACATCGAGCTTTCTCCATATGATTCTGAGGAACAAACTTATAGAATCTTCCTTTCTTCCTTGACGTGGATTCAAAGGCTTGATTCCCTTAATCTTGTAACACCTTTGGCTTTCAATCTTGTTTCCTCTATTTTACAAAGAGACCTTAAATTGTGAAATGGTGTGGCTTCTTTCTTCCCATATAAACTTGAAGTGAAGTTTCCACATTCATCTAGTAGAGCTTCCAACACCACTTTATTCATCTCAGTGTCAGACATTACTTCTCACACTTACTGCAGATGATCTCAGAGAGATTGTTTCTTCTACAATATTCACAGAGAATAGCTCCACCAATTTCTCAAATATTTCTTTTTTATGATTTTAGATTTGATATCTCGGAGATGAGAGAGTCTTTTATAGATTCTGTAAGAATAATTTGGGCTCATGTATTTGGCATGAATTAATTGTACTTTTATTCCATGAAGGAAATTTTAAAATCCTAACAAGTTTGTTGTTTTCCTTTCAAAGAAGACATTTTGATAGATTTAGATAAAGTCATAGATACTTACTTGAGAGAGTGACTTTCTCCTTCAGCAGCTTCCTTGATGATTGTTTGAAGATGAAATCAAGAGTTTCTTCTAATATAGAAATATTTAATGTAGATTTTCTTGAATCCTTGAAGTCTTCCTTGCAAACTTATTTGACCTTTCAACCCAAACTTTGATCTTCGCTTCCTAGAGTGTCTCTTTGTCAAGCATCCCTTGATTTCAGCACCTTTGCTCTGATACCATGTTGAGAATTTGGAGGGTTGGTGATTAATACAAATTATCTTCTTAATAATTACTTTTGAGCTTATTTATGTATTCTCTTCTTTAGCTTAGTTAATATTTCATCAAGTCAATTATCAAAGTACATGAGACACACAAATTAGGCTCCTAGAGCCAAGGAAAAACCTCTCCCTCTTGGAGAGGAAAACCCACAAGGAATTATTCTTATAGATCTTCAAATGACAAGTACCATGACCAAGACTTAGACCCTTTGACCTAGGAATTCCTCCAATAACTTGTCATTGATTCTTTTTTTGCCTTCAACACTGATATTTTATTTCTGCACTTGCTTACACTGATTTGCGCCATCTGGTCTTTATGTTTGTCTTGAGATGTTTCTGAATGCTTGCTAGATCATTCTAATCCTTTTTATACAATAGAGATGTGGAACGTTTGAATAGGAAGGTAAATCATAGATTTACCTTCCTCCCTACTCTTTAGTCCTTATATCATGATCATCGATTTTTATCCACTACTTCAAACTGCTTCATCCTTCGAACGTTGTCTTCAAATTTCATTTAGGCCAGACTTTATTATTCTATATTTATCTCAAATAGACCATATATATGTCTGAAGATATTCCACGAGTGTATGGGTTACAGTAGTATCTATAAGCATGTTTTTACAGTGTTATCCGCAAGCATGTTGTTACAGTGGTATCCGCAAGCATGTGTTACAAGTGTATTTGCAAACATGTGTTACATATATATAAATGAATATGTCCTTCATCTGACTCTTTGATCGCAGCTTCTGATCTAATCCTTTCTCCATAATAATGTAATTTAATTGAACCCTTCACATCCACAATGAATCCTATCTTAATACAACTTGTACTTAAATATGAAACCACCGCAATTCGGTCTCAGTGAAGTCCGCAAATCTTTCTTAGTGAAGTACGCAATTCTATCTCAATTAAATCCAAAATTCCATCTCAGTTAAATCCACAATTCTACTTCATTTAGATCCACAATTATGCCTTAGTTAAATCTGTAACTCTTTTTCAGTTAAGTCCGTAATTATTTCATGACAAGTGGTCGCAGATCCAGGTATATATAGAGTACACGTTTCTTCTTTTAGGCTGACTACACATCATATATTTAAGTCGGCATGAAGGTCGACTTGTTTGATGATTATTAACCACATTCATCACATATTTTTCCAACGTTTGAAAGGTAGCGTCTTGAGGGCCATTGGAGCTTTTCTTCTACAAGGTTCATGACAAGGTATTGGAGCTTTTAATGGTGACAATGCCCTTCATATACATTACTCTAATTACATAAGACAAACCCTAAATATAAATCAAGAATAAGTCTATTAACCTATAATAAATTTCTTTTTCATGAAATTCATGAGGCAAGTACAAAAAATACATTTTATTATCTTTTCTCTTCTTCTTTACATAAACTCAAAATTACATAGTCAAATATGAAGACTGACCTAGTTACACTTTTCAACATAGAGATCCTCTAACTTAAATATTGATCTAGGCACCACATTTTCTACTCTCTCTTCTCTGGAGGATTTATTAAGTTCCTTATCATGAATATTCTCAACAATAATTTGTTCATCGTAGGTCCCTTTAGATGTAATAAAAATAATGATGTCGGAATCATCTTTAAAAACTCTCTAGTTGGTGATATTTTCAGGAATAGAAGGACGAAATATCAAATCAATTGAAAACAAATCAGGATAAATTATTCAGTTAGAATTAACTTAGAATAAATGTTAGTCAATAATTCAACACTTTTTTTATTGTAATATGGGGATAGGACTAATATTGAATGCCAAAAAATGAGATGTTAAGTCCTGCACCAAATATTTATAGTGTTTTAGATGGTTAGAAACACAATGAATGTTGTTTCTTACCTGCTTGATGATTATCTCTGAATCACCATAGAATTTCAGGAACTTGACATCTAGACTAATTTATTTTTGTAATCACTGCAAAAGTGCTTCATATTCTACCACATTATTTGTGCATTCAATTTCAAGTCTGCAGGTAAGAATGGATTTTTTATTTTTTGGATAGACTAAAATGCAACATGCTCCTACGCCATCATTAGACTTTGATCCGTTGAAATAAAGGGTCCAAAACAAACTTTATATATAATTTTTTTATAGAACAATATACAATATTTACACATCGAGAAGAATTTGTTTGAGAAAAGTCTTCAATTTGTGAAGAAACCTATTATAAAGAATGAGGAGAGATCTGGGAAGGATATTTACCAAATAAGGATTCATCGAAATAATTACCAAGGATAATATCCATGAAAGTGACAGGTTCATTTTCTTCATCCAGCTCAGTCATTGTATACTTCATATGTGTTATGTGGAATTATGAATTACGGATAAATCATTCTTCCCTAGGCATGTACTTATCTAGAACAATAGTTCAAAGACTTTACGGCTATCTTTCCTAACTATAAACAGTCACACTGAATGAAACAAGAAGTTTACTTGGAGTCCAAGCACTTCGTCTCCTTCTATCGCTTTTGTTGTAGCTTCAAATTCTAGCCAGCTGTGCCAAATATTTCCTGCAAGAATGAACACTAAACGACAAAAGATAGCAATAATATAGATGTTTATTCAAGTTATTTAGCTAAATCAATAAATCATATACCATATACATCAAATAAGAAATCATGATATAGAAAATAAAAGCTTATACAGATGCATATAGGTAAAAATAAGCAATAATATTTATTAATGATAGCAGGGGAGGTTACAACCCAGTGATTGATTTAAGTCACCATCTCCAACAGCATCCCAGCCTCATCAAAATGAATATATCTCCAGCAATATGTCACTCAAGTCAACTCCTCAATTGAAATTCCACCAACATTTCTCTACTCAAATTCTTCCTTATAAAACACTAAGATCTGTGCTCAATTTATAGAGGAGCTGAAGGTAGTTTTACAATCAATGACTTTCCAATAATAGGCAATACATTTTCCCAATATTGT
This sequence comes from Pinus albicaulis, assembly GCA_034641835.2. Classification (NCBI taxonomy): domain Eukaryota; kingdom Viridiplantae; phylum Streptophyta; class Pinopsida; order Pinales; family Pinaceae; genus Pinus; species Pinus albicaulis. Next base: position 340,521,492 of record CM076574.1, on the reverse strand, counting down.
AGATGTCAAATGGACACATGGATTCAAATTTCGACACATCTGAACTCTTCTAGAAGGCACTGTCCAATTGGAGATTCCGAAACAATGAGAATTTCGCTCCCAATGTGACCAACACACCTATGCGTGTCGGGAAGTGCTTTGGAGAGAAGCCTTGCATGGGGCTACCTGCATATGCAACACACTTAGTCCCTTTAGAGGTAGCGTTTATGAGCTCTCATATGATATATTATAAACTTCAAACCTTGGAAACCTTTGCAGATGAAAGTCTTGAATGATTTGTCTTGTTCTTTGTCTTAGGGCATATAACAACTGAAATGATAGGGGATGATAGACCCTATTCATTGGTCCTAGAGATGATGCCCAATTAATCAGTTCATTGGGAATGGTGCCCAAATTGACCTATAACAATTTCCCCCTAAAGCATGAAGTCATAATAATAATAACAATATTTTGATTGAGATGCTTTACACTGTGATGGGCTAGAGATGAAGCAGAGTGGTGACCTACATCAATCTTACAATACATTACATCAGGATATATCCTCTTGATCATAATTGTTGAGGGTAGGCATTCCCATGTTCAGCACATAAACAATCTAATAACATGTACATAATTCACAAAGTCGTCTACATTGGAATGTTGTGCAATATAGACATGCCTACAGATATAGGCCCATGTTTAGATGACGATCTGTATGTAAGGTCACCATATAGATGATGTGTACAAAAATCCTGAAATCACAGCCCAAATGGTTGAAACTAGATTCGGGGTCTTCTTATCTCGTTCACTCAATCATTCGTGTACAAGTCTATCCATGTGAATATATGATTTGTAGTCGAACATGGGAAGACATAGTTTGATTACCATCCAATGATGTGAGATTTTAACAAATGCGAGAGAACCACCATTGATGTAAATGGCCCTCAAGGTACTTTAATACATTTCGTAAGGTGTGAATAGATTATTTGATGTCGAATTCCAAACAAAATCTTTCAGTCAAAAGTCCGGAAGCGAGGATCTTGTCGATGCTGTAACAAGCCTCATGGTATTGGAACATAATGTTTCTAAGTGAACTTCTTAGATAATGGTTTGTCGTCGACAGGAAGTCACCTTATTGAAAAATGGGAGTTACTGATTTTGGAGACAAAGGTATGACTTGATATAGAAATTTTATGGATGATGGTCATGATAATTAAGGTTTATGAGTATTAAATAAGGATGAGTATTCACTAGATGAATTTTCTTGAACATATCAGCGACACTAAGATGAGTTGGCAGCATTGACCCAAAATCGAAGTGAATGTATGATGAACCATATGTATGAATGAACTGTCAAGAATATTACCCAACCCAAACAATCACGGTGATGGAGTGAAGTGTCATGTTCAAGAGCGACCTGCTACCATAAAGAATTCTGCTCACTTTTCCCAAATTTTCCCCAGTCATTTGTTGACCATTACCTCTTTATTTTTTAACAAGCTTGAGGAGGATAACATTTTCTTGATCTGTAATTCAACCCTTCAAGCAAATAAAGTATCACTATTTAATAATTTAATGAGTCTAGCGATTAATGAAAATCAATTCTTGCCATGATTGACAAGCTCGTCACTATTTTATGTTTTAACAAGCTTAACGACAATGACAACCCGTTCCTTTTTCATATTTAGAGAGTTTGAAAAAGAGGACGATAGAAAACTCCATAAGTACTTTTTTGTAAATTTTTCGCTCAGATCCAAAAAAGTGTAAAATAATATCTGAGAGAACCTCTTTAGTCATGCTCGACCAAGGTATTCCTTTTTCATAAATAATCTATCTCAATCTAGAAAAGGGTTAAACTTATACTAAGTAGATATCAATTCATTTACTTTTATGAGCTATAAAAGACAAGTGCTCAGCAATATTTCCACATTATCGGAGTCTGAAAAGAGCTAAAAGAAGACTCCAGGGGTTCCTTTTTCATTTTTATCGAAGCTCAAAAAAGAGATAAAAGTGCACTTCAAATCCTTTTTCGTTTTTAACAAAGGTCAAAAAATAAGGAGAAAAAGTATGCTTTGTGGTCAAATCATTATTAGAATTATTTCTATACGAATAATATGTCCATCAGTTGTAAGACCTGTTCAGAACTACATAAAATGGATTAAAAATACCTATTTCATGATAAAAATATAATAAAACCATAGTCATAGCAATAAATATTCATTGCATACAATTAAATGACTATTAAAAGTAATGTTACCATTTATTTTTACCATTCCATAGTTACCCTTTGTATTTTGGAGCTCTGAACCTGATTTTTCCCCCAAACTTTAGCTATTGATTGTGATCATTTCTGTGGACATATTTTGTTGCCGTTTTATCCAGGTTAGTGATATGAACTTTCTCTTTCCTTCAGTAATCATTTCATTTCCAATTTCTACAATTTTTCAGGGTTTTAAGGTCCCTAGGGTAAATTCTGCCCAAAAACGGGGCAATGCACCCTTAGATGTTGAAACCTGCATTGTATAGCAAGTAATTTGAAGGCTACTTGCATACACAACGAACTATCTCTTTTTAGGGACTGCGTTGGGCGCAATCTAGATTTTTGTTTTTTGCATTATGCCCAAAATCTACCTAATTTTTTGCAATGAATGGAATCTAATGGTTGTTATGGTTGTATTTCAGGTTTCCATCAAATGACAATGACAATTACATGGAAGTAAAGAGAACATGAAGAACAGGATATGATTACACTAAATGATCCGGGTATAGTAAGAGCCCTAAGAGATTGTGGACTTCTTAAGTACTTCAGGTTGTCAGGGATGAGGCAACAAATAGAACTCTTGGAGTTCTTAGTTCGAGCATGGGATCTAGTTATCGAGGCATTTCATATTAAGAACCAACTAGTTCACATAAAAGTCGAGGATGTATACTTTCTTACAGGTTTGTCTAGGAGAGGCTTGCCTATTTCGCTCTTCGAGTCTATTTTTGGAGGGGAGACAGTGAGAGATTATGTTTTACAACATTGTTATCTGGGGGCAGAGCCAGGAAAATATGGAAAGATAAACATCCGGAATGTTAGAGATTTACTTTTGAGAACTATCCTTTTTCACGATCACAAAACTTGTCGGCACCGTTACACTACATGTAGCGAATAGATTGTATATGCAGTACGCGCTAGAGTTCTTGGAACAAACAATCTTCAATTGGTCTAAAGTTGTTCTTTCTCAAATAAAGGAACAACTGAACAAAGAAAAGGGAGGAAGGAAGAATAATTTTAGTTATGGTTTGATCCTTATATCCTTCGCTTTAGAACGGATTCCACTGATGCATCCACAACATGTGACACTGGATGTGTCTAATCCTAGAGATCCATGGATGAAGAGATGGGTAGAACTCATGGGTAGGCATGCAGGCCAATCTACCATTGTGTTCTCGATAGCGTTCTTTGCCTGGTTCCAGCAACGGATTGTTTCCATCGATGAGTATGCATATGCAGGCATTGATTTCCAAGGAGATCCAAATTTAGCATTAACAGAAGGCGCTCAGTGGGGTGCAATGGGTAAGAATGTTTTGATCATGTTTTTTATTTTCCTAAGGTTTATACAAAGTTTTTGTATTTTTTATGTTTTCCCAAGACTAAAATAAATGTTTGATGTAATGCAGATGTTGGTCATGTTCAACCAGTAGGGGGACCAGAGCGTGAAGCAGATGTGCCAACAGAGAGGGCTGTCGGGAGAGCAGTCCTTCAGGATATTGATATGGCTGAGACTCTAGCTAAGCTTCGGCAGCACATAGAGGGTTTAACCTTCGGGATTCCAGATTGTCGGATTGAAGAGTTACCCATGTGACTGTAGCAACACACTATTGGGGTTCCTAAATGCTAGATGTGGTTACTGCATAGGATAGCTAGATCTATATCATGTTACCATGAGCACCACTAGCTTACTTTTGACATTTTGCATACATTTTGAGGTCACATGACCAATGTGTCTTGGGCAAAATTTTTTGTAAAAACCTATATCTATCTATCTATATTATTTCAGCATTTTCCTATGTTTATTGTGCAATCCTATTCAATGATGTGAATGTTTTCTTTACATATATTTCAAATGTCTGTCTAAAACTTGATTAGCTAAAGAATCAGTCAATGTGTTCAAATTTCTGGAAATATGTTGATATTGAATAAAATCAAAGTGTCTTTCCAAAAGTCTAACCCTTAGGAACAATCTATGCACTGTTGGATTTCTAGCAGTATAAACATTAGTAAGTCTTAATGCCACAAGTTGTGAGTCTAACCTTATGATGATACGGTTAATACCAAATGAAATGGCATCATAGATAAGTTCGATCAACGCGCTATACTCAGCGACATTGTTCGTCTGTCTACCAATGCAAATCCCTTGAAAACTCACTAACTCGCCATTTGGAGTGAAAATGGCCCACGCTACAGAGGATAGATTCTGCGTACTACAACTAGCACCATCAGCATATCCAACAAAGTTTTCCGAAGATTCAAACATCTGCAATGAAATTTAAAGAGGATTACTAACGTCAAGAAAACTCTAAAAACAAATTAAGATATTGAAAGCAAATCAACAACATATATATACAATATAATACAAAAAATTACTACACTTATTATTAAGCATAGTAATGTTTCAAATGCAACCCATTTCTAGGTTGCGCCAATGGAATTCCATCATAATCAACCAACTCATAGGAACCCTTAGGAAGAACTCTTTTGACAATATAGGGGCCATGCCATAATGGCTCAAACTTTCCTGTACCTATTACATCAGCTTCTTGATCGTAAATAAGGACCAAGTCACTCTTTGAGAAAATGTGAGGCTGGACATTTTTGTCATATTACGCCTTTATACATCTCTCATGCACTTCGTTGTCTAATTGGGCTTCACGATGCGTTTCATCGAGATGGATGAGGTTAAGGAGACACACTTCTTCTTCTGAGGTGTCAAGTAACAAGTCGATTGCAATTTTTAACGATGGTATTTCACATTGGATTGGTAAGATAACTTCCAAACCATACACCAATTGAAAAGGATTAAATCTGATTGTGTGTCTCACCGAGGTTCGATACACCCACAATGCGGAGTACAAGGTCAAATTCCAATTTCTTTTACGAACTCCTATCATTCGTTAAAGAATACGTTTAAGAATCTTGTTGATAGCTTCAAATTTTCCATTTGATTGTGGATAATAAGGAGTAGAATTATCATGCGAGAATCCTAACTTGGCAGTTAAATCAGTCATCATGTGATTGCGAAAATTCTTCCCATGGTCTATAAATATAGCTTGTGGGACTCCAAACCGTGCAATAACATGATTTAATAAAAACAATGCAGTTGTCTGTCTTGTGTTGTTGAATGTAGGCATCGCTTCGGCCAATTTGGTAAAATAGTTGACTATGACAATAATATAACCATGCCCCCCAGACGAACAAGGGTTACAGGTCATGAATTCAATACCCCATTTTGAAAATGGTCCCACATAGACAACAGGATGCATTGGCGTTGGTGGTTTGTGGATTTTAAGATAAAAAATTTGGCACGCATGACAACTTCTGACCGCGAGGATGCAGTCTCAAAAAATGGTAGGCCAAAAGTAACCAGCATGGAGTATCTTCTGCGCAGTAGCGTATCCAGATAAGTTTCCACCACAAGCCCCAGCATGAAAATAATTTAAAACTTTTTTGGCCTCCTCATGAGTGAGGAACATCCTTAAAATGGTATCGACACCACGAAGATAAAGTGTATCGCCGACGATCAGATAATATTTGGCTTGGTCTCGAATACATCGTTGTTCAGAGTGAGAGGTATTAGGTCGAAAATTTTTAGTTTGGAGATAAATGATTAAATCCCCATATTAATGATTAGATGATCCAATCATAAATAGAGACTCGTCAGGAATTGATGGTTCTGACATAATTACAATACTATCAGAGGGAAGATCATAAAGAAGCTCAGCCAAAACTAAAGACTTCTTTGACTTGGATTCGATGAATTCCAAATCAAATTCCTACAAAATGACAATCCATTTTGAATATTTTCCCCCAGAAATTGACGTTATAAGATATAAGTCATGGAGTTACAATCCGAAAATGATAGTGGTTTTTCGGAGCAGGATATAATGGCGAAATAATTGGATAGCTTGAACAGCTATCAAGGCAATCTTTTCTACGTATGAATACTTAACTTCTGTATCATTGATATTACGACTTAAATAATAGATCAGATGTTCAATTCCATCTTCTACTTGGACCAATACCATAGCAATGGTTGTTTCATCCACGATGATATATAGGAAATAATAATTTTTATAATTAGGGGGTACATTAATGACGCTCGGATAAGGGTATCGTTGACAACATCAAAATAATCTTGCACAAATTGGTCCCAATGGAAGGGAACCCCTTTTTTAAGAGTCGATTAAATCCTTTAGCCATTTCAACATAGTTTGGAATGAACCTTCTTAGGAAGTTAGCCTTTCCTTGAAGTTTCTATATCTGAAGTAAATTTGATGGCACGGGAAAATAAAGAATGGCATGAACCTTCGATGGGTCGATTCAAATTCCTTATTTTTAGACTACGAATCCAAGAAAATGACTAGAACCAACACAAGACACACATTTATGTGGATTGATGCATATTTTGTAGTGTCAGCAGCGTAAGAAAATGGCTCTCAAGTGCATTGGGTGATCAGTTTGATTTCGTGAATGCACTATTAAATCATCTAGATAAGGTTGAAAAATGGGCTTGATGTCATTGAAAGCATAGTCCATTTCTCTTTGAAATGTTTCCCCAGCGTTCTTTAAACCAAACTGTAGTTTCCTATAAGCGAATGTGCCCTAAGGACAGATGAATGTTTTCTTATGTTGATCCTCTGGGCGGATATTGATTTGATTTTAGCTGGAAAATCCATCCATGAACGAAAATATTTCGCATCTAGCACAATCGTCAATAATCTGGTCGATAATGGGAGTAGGATAGTTATCTTTTGGACAAGCAAGATTGACATCCCTATAGTTGACACACACTCTAATAGTTCCTTGATTTTTCATGACATGAACGATATTGGAAACCCACTCAATCAGCGAAACAGGGTATATGAAACCAACATGCAAAAGATTTTCAACTTCTGCTTTGATGGTAGCGGCTTTCTTCGAATTAACAGGACGAATCCGTTGATGCACCGGTTTGACATCAGGATACATATTAATAGTGTGTTCAAAAATACTAGTATCTATGCCTGGCATTTCCTCGTAAGACCAAGAAAATACATCACGGAATTCACGAAATAGAGAGCGATATGATTCGAGTTCTGATGGAGAACAAGATACACCTACATGAATATTTTCTACAACGCCAGGTTTGGTCAAAATATCGATAGAAATGGTTTCTTCAATATTTGACATATTTATCTCGGAATCAATTGCATTAATAGGTAAATAATTTGAAAAGAAATTTTTTATTGATGGGTGATATAGTTCACTAATATATTTTTCTTCATAATCAGGAAGATGTGAACGATGATGATCATCTTCCCATGGTTCTCCTTCTGACATCATGGTTTCCAAAATATTCTCATCTGTCAATAACATTGAGGAAAAAGGATCAGAGGGAGTACCAAAATCTAAGGAATGATCAGCCAAAACACTCGGCGATGCTGATTTCGGGTTCGCCGCCCAAGCCAGATAGATTGATTACTATGCTAGCTCAATAGGGCTGAGCGGCAAATACTTATCCAATGTATTAATTTCAGAATCAACCGTACTCTCCCTTAAGCCAGATAGAGTGGAAGAGATCATGTAGCAGGTCTCTATACTTGCAATTTCTGCCGACGTCGCAAGCGATGGTAATGCAAAGGTTCCCATGAGAGTGGAATCCTTTAAGAGTCCTACACCAATGTTCTGAAGTTCTAGTCTGGGTATGTGAACGAACGGAATGCTTCCAGTTACTTGTGAAGCGGAGGCAAATAAGGATAGTTAATTAATGACTATGATAGCACCTTTATATGGAAAGGAAATCATTCTAAATTATGTAGAAACAATTGCATTCATTGCATATACCCATGGCCTTCCAAGTAGAATATTATAGTCAAGGGGTCCGTCAACAACCTCAACATCAACATTTACTGTTTTTCCCCCTAGTTCAACATGCAGGTTATTAATAATACCACAAGGTTTATATGTACATCCATCAAAAGCCTTCAACGTCGTTGATGATTATGATAAGCACGGAAAGCCAAGTGACTTCCAACAATTTAGAGACATAATGCATGTAGATGCTTCCTCATCAATAATAGTGCAATGAAAAAGGTGATTGAGAACATTTACTTGTATGGAGAATGCCATTTCTATTGGTAATTGTGGCACATAGTCCATATGATTAAATACGACAAGATTAGAATAAGTCGGATCAATTCCACCAATAGCCGATAATAAAGCTTGTTTTTGGGAGGGACAATTTTGTAATACCTCAAGAGCAGACATATCTGAAGGGGATTGAGCCAAATATTCAACTATATTATAATTTTGTGCAGCTCTTGCTCGAGGATTATATGTCGATTTGTGAATTAATCCCTTTGGTGGCTTGAATGTCAGTTCAGGAATAGCAGTAGGCGGTACTGATTCCATAGACAGATTCGTTGTCGGGGTAGTAGGTTGACCAGGGGCCTGACTACCATAATATTTATTATGCGTTGACACCAAAATATCTGTTGAAGGTTTTGTGACAGATAAAATTAACACTTGGGAACTAGGAGCTATATCCATAGCAACCATGTTTTTGTCCGGATTTGGAAATGGGTCTGTCAACATAGCTAACGCATGGGAAGTCTTGATGATTTTTGAGACATCAGCGTGGTGAGGAAAATCCCTACAAAGTGTTCCTCATTACATATTATGTATGGATAACGAGGTTTCCTAGGTCCAGACGATTGATCAGATGATCTTTCCTGCGGGTTAGAAGTTTTATTTTACTTAGTTTTCCCATTTTTCTTACTTCCGGGTTTCTTGTCACTTTTTCCTTTGTCAAAAGACACAACATTAATTTCAGAAGAAGGTGAAAGATCAGATGCAGTAGTATAATGTGTGCTTGTAGTACCAATCAAGTCGTCTCCAGCATGAGAGCCCTTTAATTGAGGAGGAACAGTAAAATTAGACCTCAGCGCGTTAGGAGTTTTTTAATAAAGCGTGCCAGACTAAGTGTAAATCAAGTATAAATATTGGGCACAAGCGATAACTTGCACTTTTGTGACGACTCCACCCTTAGCCATATCCTCAGTTATAAATGGTAACAGGGACTTAATGAACCATTTAGCAAGGAGTTGATCTGCAGCAAATGTCCTAACCATTCTACGACGATGACACCACTCATGAATATAATCAGAAATGTGAGTAGCATTAGTCTGTTTGAAATTGGTCAAGAGTTCTATTCCAGTTTCATATTTGATAGGTAACTGGAAATGAGTCAAAAATACAATAGCTAGGGCAGTGAAATTATCAAAAGAAGCTCTAGGTAACTCAATGTATGATTTTGTAGCCAAACCTATGAGCGTACGCTGGAAAAGATGTAGTCAAACATAATCATCATTCAAGGATTTTGATGAACACCATAAATGATAAGCCATGACATGATTCGACGGATCTTCTCCAGGGTTTCCATTTAACTTAGGAATATCCGAGGGTAATTTGTGAGGTATCACCAGCCACCAAGGAGCATTGTTAATTGGATCATTAGTTAGCCAATTTAAATCTGATAACTCTAAAGTTTCAACAAAGGGAAACTGTTTATTAAGGTCAAGTTGAACATAGCCAGGGTAAGATATAATTTCTTGAGCAAGAGGCCTTTAAGCACCAACATAAGGAATCTTTTGCTGGTAACCCAGATAGGGGTTGTTTTGAAAAGAAAACGCTTGAGGATTCTATTGACCAAAACTTGGATATGATAATTGTTGAAATGAATTTTGATGCATTTGTTCCTAAGGTTACCAAGTGGTATGTCCACCAATGTTATAACCCAAATTAGGATAACTTGGATTCAATTAATAGGTATAACCAAGTTTCAGTTGTGACATCCCATGAAACGGTAAACCAACTTGTGAATAATGATTCTGGATACAGGTTGTTGTAAATTAACTGAAGGATTTTGAGTCTGTGGACCCAAAATTTGAGAGTATTGAGTTGAAGGGCCCACTTGATAAGGTTGTTGTACAACATTTTGATTCTGTAACAGGGGTAATGATGTATTAACAAGTGGTAATGACGTGGGTGTAACAGGTTGAATAGGTTGATACGAGTGTACAATCGTTTGTGGTTGGATAGGAAGAGTGGGCTGCCATTAACAAACATTCATTTCAACATTAGTTTGACCAAAAAGTGACAGAGTACTGTCATATTGGGTGACCAAAGGTTTCCCCCCAGCATGAGGAGGATAATAAGATGGAAAATATTGCTCTCCAAATGCTGGGAGTCCAGTTGATATGGTACTTAAAGGAATAGACCCAGAAGGACTGGCTTGATATTTCCCTGATGATGTATATAAAGAATCAAGTTGTTAATTACTTACTATAGGATTTCCAATTAGAATATTGGACGATGACATTGGTAAAGACCATGGTTTTGAAGATGCATCAGAGTAAATTCTAGATAATGATTTATAACCTGATGGGACCATAGGGAAACCATGAAAATATGACTCTCGTGAAGTTGTAAACATCAATGGGGTAGAAAGGGCAGGTATTGACATAATTGGAACAGATGGCCCAACCGAAGATGTTGATTTAGGCATGGTTACTTGACCAAATGTATACCCTTTTAGATCGACGAGAGTTTGAATGAGAATAGGATCAAAAAAATCATATGGTAACGATTGAGGAAAATACTCGTACAGGTAAAGGTCCTCCCCAAAATGGGTTGGAGTTAAAGGTGTCTCGTCTTGTGGGATTTCTTCAATCACAATTAAACCAGGTGGAAGTATTTCACCATCAGGCCCAAATTATATTTCAGGTGGTTGACTGTGTGATATGGGAGACTCAATAGCTACAGAAATTTGTGGAATGACCAAGGCAGGAACAACTTCCGGTTGTTCGACTTCAGGATTTAGATGTTCTGTAAAATAAGAGATAGGATATGGATCAATTTCTGGTTGAACAACGTTGGGTCCAGGAGGTATGGTCTCACTGATTGGATGGATCGTGACCACGGGTATCTGTGAAGACTCTGTTTCAACAACAGTAGACGAATCGGGATGTGTAGAAACAACTTGAGCTAACTATGGTTTATGGGAAGATGTTGTTTCACCAGAGGTACAAATTGTACTTGATTCGGTAAAGTGTGATCGCCTTCACCTACCAGAAGTAACTTATGGTGGTAAAGGTGTTTTTAATGCTAGTGTATGTGAACGACGAGGGAAAGGATTTTGTTCTTCCATGATTACTGATTTTTTTTAACCAAAAAAAATGAATAAATAAAATGGTAATGCTAGGCAAAAGGGTTAACAAAGAAACTATGAACTGCAGAATACCTACTGGCGAACCAAGAAGTATTGGCAAGAAATCTCCCCGAATGTTGTGTTCAGTGTATCACAATTTACAAGGCGGCCGACTCGGTTCACTATGGATGGATAGCACCTAAAATTTGTCCTCCAAAATATACCCGAAGGTACATGGAGGCCCAAGTCTATATTAGTGTTGTCTGATGTGAAACCGCACAGTGAGAGCACCCCTTTATACTTTTCGTACTGTAACACCGCCCGATATACCCAAAAGTACATGGACGAGCTACAATATACTTACGTACGTGGATTGAGGTATCACACTCGGAATGTATCCCAGACAAGTTAATGACAATTGCTATGTTTTACGACATCAGAACACGTCTCTAGCCTAGACCTTCTAAATGTTATCGTTATGGTTCCAATGCTTTGTTAGGTTAATTGAGATAAATTCTAAGTTGATCTTGTTTATCAATTTTCCTTTCAAAGTTTCACCATGATGATGTATTGGAAATTTCTAAAATGAAAACTAAGAATGATAAGAAATCTTTCACTTTTAGTTTTTCAATGAAAATCCTAGCTACTAGAGAGAAAGAGCAATCAATTTGAGAGCAAAAAAACCAATGAGCACAAACTAAAAGCAGATTTACTAATTGTTCCTTTTGCAAAAAAAACAAACCACTACATGAAAATGCAGGTTTTTATTTTCAGTTCCTTTAATGTTATGAATGCAGAAAAGAAACTAAGTGCACTAAATAAATAAAAACAAATGCCTTTTACTTTTTAGAAATGAGGAATATAAACAAAAATTTCTCTTTTGAAGGAAAAAAGAGGAATTTAACAAAAAATTCTCCTATCAGGAAATGAAGAATTTATGACAATTTATTTTTTCAAAATCAAATGGATCTAATGCAACAATGAAAATATTTTGAAACCAATTTTTCAATGATAAAGAAAAATTCTTTAAACAAACATTGAACAAAATTTTCTTTCAAAGGAGGAAGAGGTAGATAAGATCACTGGTCAATATGAGGCTCAGGCTTTTCAAAACACAGCAGAGAACAAAATGAAACAAATTGCAATGACCAATTCAATGGAATTTGGATGCTTTCAGGAGGCAACACAGTCTCTAAAGAGATATAGTGCTTTGCAACGCATGCCTGAAAGGGAGACAGTGCTATGCAAAGCACTATGTCCTGTCCAAGATTGTGTTAGGTGCAGTGTACAATGAAAAGAACAGCTATCTGACACACTTCCAATGCAAATTTGGATTTCAAAAAACCTAATCTTTGTGAGTAACAACTACTAAGTGAATAAACAGAGAAAATCAGAGTCTAAAACACCTAGGATAAAGAGTTCTTTCCCCAGCGAAGTCGCCAATTTGTTATGCAGAATTATGAATTACAGATAAATCATTCTTCCCTAGACAGGTGCTTATCTAGAACAATAGTTCAAAGACTTTACGACTATCTTTCCTAACTATAAACAGACACACAGAATGAAACAAGAAGTTTACTTGGAGTCCAAGTGCTTCCGAAGTCTCCTTCTATTGCTTTTGTTGTAGCTTCAAATTCTAGTCGGCTGTGCAAAATATTTCCTGCAATAATGAACACTAAATAGAGAGATATAGCAATAATAAAAATTTCTATTAAAGCTATTTAGCTAAATCAATAAATCATAAACCATATACATCAAATAAGAAATCATGATATGGAAAATCAAATCTTATACAGATGCATATAGGGAAAAATAAGTAGTAATTTTTATTAATGATAGAAGGGGAGGTTACAACCCAGTGATTGATTTAGTGTCACCATCTCCAGTAGCATCCCAGCCTCATCACAATGCATATATCTCCAGAAATATGTCACTCAAATCAAATCCTCAATTGAAATTCCACCAGCATTTCTCTACTCAAATTCTTCATTATCAAGCACTAAGATTTGTGCTCAATTTATAGAGGAGCTTAAGGTAGTTTTATAATCAATGACTTCCCAATAATAGGAAAGAAATGTTCCCAATATTGTAGATTTCAAATGGACACATGGATTCGAAGTTTAACACATGTGAACTCTTCTAGAAGGCACTGGCCAAGTGGAGATTCCGGAACAATGAGAATTTCGCTCCCAATGTGACCAATGCATCTATGAGTGTTGGGAAGTGCTTTGTAGAGTAGCCTTGCATGGGGCTACCTGCATATGCAATGCACTTAGTCCCTTTAGAGGTAGCATTGATGAATTCTCATATGATATATTATAAACTTCAAATCTTGGAAACCTTTGTAGAGGAAAGTCTTGAATGATTTGTCTTGTTCTTTGTCTTAGGGCATATAACAACTAAAATGATAAGGGATGATAGACCCTATTCATTGGTCCTGGAGATGATGCCCAGTTAACGAGGTCATTGGGAATGGTGCCCAAATTGACCTATAACAATATTTTTTTCTCTATCAATCATAATTTGGTTTGGTTTTCCACTATAGGGTAACCAAAGATGAGACCAATCAGTAGCAAAATAACCATTAAGTTTTCAGACCAGTCTCTACTCAATATAAAACCATAGAATTCTGGAATATCAACAACCAGAATGTCAATAATTTGGAAAACCTTTGGATTTGATGATAATATAATTAATACCTCATTCATCTCTCCTAAAACTTTTAATTTTGGCATTTCTAGTTGAACTATTTGACTGGTAGATTTATGGGGTTTCACATTCAGCTTTAAGAAAATTGAATTGGGCATAATGTTTGATGAAGCTCTTGAATCAAATAAAAAATTATGAACACTTATTGCTAAAAAATTCAAAGTTAAGAGAAAGGGAGGTGTATGAGAATTCGACCGATCAATATTAATGAGGATGGAATTTGTTGTATTAACCTTGTATGAAGATAAAGTAGGAGGCTTAGACTTATTTTTACTCTTAGAAGCCTTAGTTGAAACAACAATTGATGGTAAGGGTGATTTTGGAATGGAATTCAGAGCATTAAGAAAAAAAATTTCTATTATTTTAATTTGCTGACTTCATAGAGTGATATATTTGCCTTGGTTTTCTACTTATCTTCAACAATGTTATACTCAATGTTATAAGATACAATCAAATTTTTGTATGAAGGTGAAGTTGAATAATAAGCTTTAGTAGTAGTAGATGAAGAACCACTACTTTGACCATAGTTTTTCTTAGGAATACCTTTTTCAGCTGAAGAATCATTTCCAAACTTTTGATTTTTTTAGGGTGTATCTACAGGTCCTTTGTAATATCACAAAATGGGAAGATTCAGCAATACCTGCTAAAATAACGCATTTTTCAGAAGTATGTGCAATGAAATAAATCTTCAACTCATGGATCCCTTAGATATGGAGATCTAGCATCTAAAACCAAGAGGAGAGAAAAAACAAATCAAACTAGGTGAGGTAAACAGACCTCCCACACCTAGTATGGCTGGAAAACACCTAAGAATGGGGCTGCAACAATATGCAACAACACTGCTGGAAAATAACGTAGTTTTACTAAGAAATATTAGGAGTCCAATATAAGGCTCAATATTCATGTATACATCAATACATCAGATCCATAATGGGGCCCATACAATGTATAACAGGAAACAGAAGACAAGAATGGAATAAGTTCTTCAAAAAGAGTTGCTGCAACACATGTATTGACTAAAAAAAGACTTGACAACGTTATTTTAAAGAGATGCAGTAGTTTTATATTACACTTCAAATATAGAGCAGATATGTGTACAAAATATTAGATCTATATCAGATCTGTACACTAGAAGAGCTCCTCTACAAAATCCCCTTTGGGTTTTGAGCAAATCATGAAATACAAAGAGTAGATCTGAGATATAAAGTTGCAGATCTGTAGTAATATTCATAAATTTCTAAAGTAAATACAATAAAGGCCAGATCATATCTGAAAAAAACATGGATTATATCTGTAATCCATGGATCACCACAGTGAAGGGCAGAACCCCAACACTAGATATCTCTCCTCCGAAAGTGTGTCAAAACACCTTGCAACTATACACTTGCAAATAACGCAGTCCTGGAAGGTAAACTACGTTGTAGGCTCTAGCACTAGTTTGGCCTGATGCCAAGATCTAAAAATGCAGCTACAAATGTCTAATAGTACTCTCTTGTCAAGGGAATAGAAGGCTTTCCCACTGAAAAGAGGCACTATATTGGTCTATATCTGAGTAGATCTAGCCTCCACTTGCTGCAACTTACAAGGACAACCAAACCCTCAACAGGATATGCGTTGTAGTTGGAAGATGAGCTTGGCCAAATGTCTGAGGGTGGACAAGATCAGCAAGACTCCTCCAAGAGCTACTCAATGGAAGAGGTGGGATTCCCGATCAGGAACACCCTAGTGCTAAACAACGCTATTCTCAGCTAAACAACAAGAGAATGATATATGTCTAAACAAACAATATATTCAGGAATATAACATAATCAACAACCTTCTTTTGTTGTCTTCCTCTTCCTTTTATAAGATGAAAGTCTTGCCAAACCCTAAACCATCTCAATGATTTAGCTCCTTTCACATGTGTAGCCTCCAACTAAAACTACACTGTGCATCTAGGATATTCACTGTATCTAGACAGCGCTATTGATTTGGTACTGGTTTACTTGGTCAAATGATCCAGTCTCTTTCACACCTAAGTGTGCTTATGTAAATAGCCCATATTTAGCTTTGTTCACATGTGGCATTGATTTATTTTGGTGTTTAGGAGTTTTATTGATCCTCCTTTACAATTTTATTCATGAAATAGAAATATGAAACAAAATTGTATATTCCCATTAGCTTGGGCTAATTGGGAATATTACATCCTTTACTTCATAACAGGAAGATCATGTTCCTCCTTTTCATCTGAGGAAGGTAGAATGAAATCCCAAAGTCCAATTTCCTTAATTAATTTTTCTTATTCAGTTTCTCCTTCAACAGATGGTGCTTCCTCTTCTTCTTCCTCTTAATCATCTTCATCGATAGTTGATATATGTGCAAGTGACTAAGCAGGGGTTGTAGCTTGTTGATTCTTTCTAAAGGGAACAAAATATAGCCTTGAGGAAGAACTTCCATCTACCTACTTATTTAACTCAAATATTTCGTTTGACAATGTATTGAGAACCTTTTGTAATCCTTCCATGTCATACGGATCTTTGGTGCTTTTATTCTTTGGTTCATCTTTAAATGTCACTTTCTTCATAAGCTTCCTTTCTTTAGCACCAAATTTCTTCTCCAGTGCCAACATTCTCTTTCCAATGGCTATGGATTTTTTCATGTTACCTACAAGTGTTTGTTTTTCATGATGAGGATGGAGAACTAGAAGATGCAATCGATGAAGTAGAAGTAGGAGGAGGGACAAAATAAGATTTTAAAGGTTGTGAAGTGATAAATGGAATTGTAGGAGTAATAGGAGGAGAAGAAGGTGTGATATTCTCACTAGTAGTTGAATCAGAGCCAACAATGGTTTTTTTCTTACAATGAGCTTCTAAAGGAAACTCAAAAGGATTAATTCCTAATTTTTCACTTTGAGTTCTGGTTAAAACTTGAGAATATTTCAGAGAATATGTAACACTTCCTTTAGAAGTCTTTGGAAATTGGGATTTTTCTCCGAAGATTGAAAATCCTTCAAGCTTATGTATAATACTTTAGATTTCAGGAGACTCAGGGGGCTCAACTAGAAGGGGACTTTTCATTAATGGTTCTCTAGAGGATGTTCTCACAAGGATAGGAGAATACGTGAGGGCTGAGCAACTTCATATCTAGGAGGTGGAGAACGTGAATGACATCTAAAATTTAAAGGTGAGGATTGGGGTAGGGATTGACTCTTGGAATGGATATTGGTTTTAATGTGTGATTTTCTTGCCATTCACAGTCGAAAGGATCTCCTTCTAGCACCAAAAATGTTTATGGCCAAAATTGACTGCATCAACATTTGGGAAACCACCCAGTTAGAGCTCCAAAATAGGCACTTTTTCATTTCGGATGGTGGTTCTGACTAGTATTTGGGTCTAGTTACCTGTAAAATGGATTATGGATGGAGATGGAAAAAGGTATGATAAAAAGAATAATATAATGATTGAATAATTTTAAAACTAATATAATTATTAATATAAAACTGAATTAATCTAATCTACTTTACTTTACCTAGGTGTTTCAGAACATATGTGATAGAATGATAACATTATTTAATGAAAATAAAGGTTCTCATCAACCAACATTTTATAATATTAATAAAAGTATTGGTTTGATTAAATAGGTAATAAAATTAATACTAATCTCAACACATATGAAATAGCTCTTTCATTGTTCATTGTATCAATAATAAACAGACCTCACATATCAATAGTGATCACGCTAAAATAAAGATATAATTAAGTGAACAATGTTTAATCAATTAAAACAATTCCTTTAATAATAATAAAAAAACATAACAGATAGAAGTACATGGTCTGTAAACAATTTTTGCATGTTGGAATCAAAATGGTTCTAGTATATTATAAAGTTAAACTTTAGTACAAAAGTGCAACACAATTTTTCCTTTTCCCCAAAAATTAGAACCCTTTCCATGAGTTCGAGAGAGGGATTTATAGCTTTCTTTACAAAAAGGGAGTAAAACTAATTCTCCTACAAATACTCATCTAAAACATAACAACTATCATAAAAAGGTAAATAGTTACAACAATCTCAATCAGTTGAAGTTGAGTCAATAGTGTAATACCATTTTCCTTTAATCTCTAGAAGTGATGACAACTATGGAGTAGACTGAGGATTGATTTGTACTTGACAGCTAAAAATAGGTGCCTTCAAATGTGGAAAAATTTGAATAGATACATTGGTAAGTGCCTTAAGGACTAGCCAAAGACTACGAGGCTTAATCAAGAATTTCAAATTAAGGTCAATATTGACCTTAGTTAATTGGTCAATTATTTTAATAAACTGAGCCCTTTCTTCAAACCAATCCTTTTGTAATTCTCCCACATCTAGAAATGAATCTTCTGGGAGACGGGATATCAAATCTGATTCAAGAAAAGAGTTTGCAATGGAATCTACTATAGCATTAGAAAAAACGTGTGCATCACTGACCAAGTTCTTTACCAAACGAATCCTAGATTTTCATCATTTGAAAATACTATAATCCTCAATTTCATCAATTTCATCAATTTTAGGGAAATCAGATTGCTTTTCCTAAGTGTTTTTCTCCCATTTCAAAAGCCTATTTAAGTCTCGTTTGGCATCATCATATTAGGTATCCATATCAACTAATTCCTCATTTAATTCATAAATTGCAATGGCATCAGTAATATGCACATAATGATGCGGTGGTAGCAGCAATACATATCACATCACCAACCATACTAAAAAATATAAACACCATGCATCATCATAAAAAATCATCAACAACACCATATGTACCAGCAACAACAGCATGAAAAACATACATCATGAACAACTTCTAGAATTTCTACATATAAGCTACAAATATCTAACACATGAATTATGCAAGTAGTTATAACCATATACTACCATCATATTAATCTCCATCACATGCATAATATCATCAAACCAAGATGCATTATGTTTCAAACCAATAGAACCCAACTGCATATAAGCTCAACTAAGCATCATATAATCTGTTAGGGTCCTATATTTCATAGGATGAGTTGTATATTTATACTGGATGATTTTTTGTTTTAAAATGTAAATAATGTTTCATATTTCCATTTTATTTCCAAAGAAAAAAATAAACAAAGAAAAATAAAAATAAAATTGTAGGGGACAGAAAAAAAAAAAAAAAAAAAGGAAATCAAAGAAAAATACAAAAATAAAGGAAAAAGAAAAATTATATGAGAAATGTCCCCTTAGGTGAGCTAGTCCAAATTCCACCAAAAAATTAAAAATTGTATCAAGAGTTTCATTTACAAAGGTTGCAAATAAGTGTGCAACTTGTTTAAATGCCACTTAGAATTGATTGTTATTTTGTAAAATAGGTTAGATTAGGATAATAAATCAACCATCTAGTTTAATCTTTGTTGAAATGGTTATTTAGATCAAATAAAATAGGCTGACAGCTTAAATGCAGCCTTCGATTATTTAAGTTAGTTTAAAGTCAGTTTAGTGCTAAAAAGCATTAAGTTAGGCCTAATTACGCTTAGGAGTGCATGTAATAAAAATCAGGGATTGAGAAATATTTCATAAAGTTGAAATTTTGGTTTAAAAAAATTAATGTTCTAGATTAAATCATGCTCGGATCAATAGCGGTGAACTCATTTTGGGCCCCCCTCGAGCTCCACAGTGCTTCGCTCACGCGGGGGGGTGTCCGAAATAGGCGGACCCACAAGTTAACGTGGCACCCTCATAACAGTTTGCACTCCCCCCCCCCCCCCCCCCCCCCCTCTCATTTCCTTCTCCATCACACCCTATAGAGGAATGGTCCCTCATCGCACTCTCTACCCCTCCCTCCCTCTGAAGTGTCCACGACGTTAACCATTTCTCCATCCATGAATACTACCATGCCATGTTACCTACCCATCCCACTGCCACTCAGCCCCCCTCCTCCATTCACTCTCTGCCATCTCACCCTCGCGGACCCCACCCCTTTGATTTTCTTCCCATTGGATTCTCCCCCCATATTCGTTACACCCCCAATTAAACTTGTCGACTTGGAAATCCCTTACCACATCAGCTACCCATTGCCACCACTAATAACTCTACTCCCCTCATAACGCCAAACTAATAATCTGTCTAATCCTGGGACACTGTAAAATTGGTTTTCCTCGCTAATTATTTCTCTTACCAGCTAATTTCTATAGGTTTGAGACTGTTACAAGAATCTGTAAATCTCCATGTCGATGTAATTCAAGCACAGACCCCAAATTAGCTCCATATTATAGGCAACATCCCCACCTCTGTACCTACCAGTCAACCTCCAGATCCAGGTAATTCAATATTTTCTTCATTTCCTCCTAATTTATAGTTTACTAATGGCCCCAAAAGGCAAATCCCCCAAGAATAAAAGGAACACACCCAAAGAGAACCCGATGTTGCCCCCTCCCATTGACCTGGACCACTTGCCTCTTGTTGATCTGCAATATAAAATTGCAGACACCAACTATAAATTCAACTTCCTCGAACTTCAAAGTTGGTTAAAACAAAAATACCTTGACCAGCAAGATGAGCTAAGAATATGGGAGTCTTTCCTTCCACAATTTATGTTTCCTTGAACTCACTTATTCCCTGAACTTATTTCCTGGTGTCATACTAGCTATGTACCATATCAGAGAGCCATAGTAAGCGATAATGGTGAATTTATCCTAACCATTACAGTTGAAGCCATATCCCAGATGTTGCAAGTCAATAATTATGATTTTTTCATTCCTTTGTCCATAGATTATCTCACTAAATTATATAAAAAATTTACTTTCCCACAAAGAGAAAATATCATTGAGATATTTCTCCTTGAGGATGCCCAACTTCCTAAAAGTAATCCTCCTTTTTCCTCCTCAATGTTTCCAGAAGAAGCCAAGAAAATCATCACCATTATTACATATATCCTTGGCTACTATTTAGACCAATGGGTTGATGAAGCCATTATTGATTTGTTGTCAATATTTGACATAGATGAGAAGCCCATAATTTTTCATTATAGTGAATATGCAGATTTCATGAATTATCAGTTAGATAAGTTTCCCACAAAGGGATCCTTTAATTATTCTGAAGTAATGGTGTACGTATTCATCTACAATCAAGAAGGAAAGTTTCCTTTCACTCTACAGAGGATGAATGAGCAGGGTGAAGCCCAATCAGTAATACATTGGACATCTTTGGTAAGAAGGAACTCCACAAAATTTTCCTTCACAGATTATGTAGATTCGTTTCTGTACACAATATTTTTCATCCTTAACAGTGAATTGGAGCCCAGGATAGGGGCATATGTTCAGAATATTTTTCACTTAAGTGATCAAGTAAGGATAGGTGACTGGTATTTATACCAGAATTATAGAGAAATCAAGGTCTATGGGTGTGAATTTCCACCCTATAGGCTACCAAAGTATGTACATATGATACTTTATCATTATATTACATAAGGCAGGTGATCCATATAGATGACATGCACTTTGTGGTTGCTAAGAAGAAAGCATAGTTTAATATTAAAGCACATGTTGGACCCTTTGTTTTCAATGCCAGAACAGTTGGTCGATCATTTTATTTGCAGCTCAAAAAAATGAATTTCAACTTAAGTTTCACATGGTCCTATTACCCTTTTGGTTTAATTTTGAATTTTATGGTGGAGGAGAAAAAAAAACCATATACACATACTCCTCAGCCACAAATCAAGCAATATATGAACCAAACCCAATGGGAAGAGAACACACTGCAAGAGGCAGAGAAACAAGATATCTCCACCACAAACTCTCAGACTCCTATACCCCAGGAGAAATAGAAAAAACCATAGAAAAGAATAAGAGAGGATTCCCCAATTAGAGAAATTGAAGCCAAAGAATTTTTAGTTTATAAAAAGAAACAAAGACAAATTCAGCACTAACATTTCAGATAGGAAACAAAGAGCAAGGAACCATCGTGCTAGCAGGTCCTCATACATCCACCAGGCATGATGATATCATCACAAGCTCCCCTTCATCTTCAACTACAAAATATCCTCCTAAAACTTCACAGTCAACAGATTTGGCTCAATACACTGTTGAGCCCAACATCTTTGCAAAGTACAAGGTTATTAATAAAAGAAATGAAATATTGAAGGCCTCCACATATTCATAATTTTGGAAGCAGACTGCAACATCACAAAATATGTTGCTTTCAGCCTTTGACACTAAGAAGGGAAAAATACAGATTTCCTTATGTTGAGGCCCCAAAAATCGGTGCAACAACATCAGGGAAAACCACCCAGTCGGGGACTTTAAAATCGTCCCTTTTCCATTTGGAATGGTGACTCCGACTGGATTTGTGGGACTAGTTTCCCAATTTAATATAGCTGGAGTGAATGAATGGTTTTATCTCTAAGTGGAATTTTATAGATGGAAAAATAAGAAATCTTGCAATAAACAATAAATATATTTGTTTATATTTATATATCTAAATATATCTGTATCTATCCCAGGATGAAACCTTATCCTTGTGCGATTTAAATAAATAATCTTTCAATGAGTGAAAATAAAGATCATACATTCATTTAGAGATATGAAAAAATTTAAGATTATTGGCTCGAGGGGTCTTGACCCAGGTTTGGAGAAAAGGTTAACCAACAAAACCCTCTTACTACTGGCCCTTTTGGCAGTGACCTACTTGTGCAGGTCAAAGTCTCAATCAAAGTAGTGTGGGGGGGTGCTAGAACCAAGTTTCCATACCTTGAGAGAAAATTAAATGATGGGGGTGTCTCAGATCTAAAACAACTATGTTCTAACCTTCGCAACAAAAGCCCTAACCAGAAAACCTAACTCGACAGATTTAGGTCATGTTATGCAGGTTATCCTGTGTGCACATAGATAAAGGTCCTATAATCCCTTCAACAACCTTAATACATAATATTCAAGCTCAACGTTAATATATCTATTCATTTAAAATTCATCTAAGGAAAAATACAATTGCACAATCGATCCAAACACATATAACACAGTAAACGGAAATAACACACAGAACAAATCATAAAGCAAAATACAGATGCATTTGAGACTCATATTTCTCCCAAAACATTCCTTTATTCATTAATAGTTCATATCATCCTTACAATACTTTCGTTTTACCTGGGCACACAACCCATGGGGTTCGCACACAGCAGGACTAAGGTCTCTGCACACACAGCTAGCAGGAGCCTTCTAAACCTAGAAAAGTTCGCCTTTCAACTCAGAACATAATATCAACACTTAGTTCATAATTTTTACTTATTACTCGACTCGATCTAGGCTCCTCTTTATATCTTTATCCTGCACTGATCTAAGGTCCGCAAACTGTGGTTTGCGGCCCCTAGTTCTACCGTTTTGCCCATTACAACTCGTGAGGGGATTTGAATTGCCCCAAAGCCCCTTGACCTGTGCTTTTCTTAGCACAGATGACTTAACTTACAAAAATACTATATTTTTATCCAAAATTTGGTCCTAAGGGACCCCGCTCCAACAGGCCCCCAACATAATATTGTGACTCATCCTGAGTCACAACAGTGTTGGGTTCTTTATCTTGAGTTGAAACTCTTGATGGAAACGACGAAGGGTGCCAAGACGCCCATGCTCTGATCAGCTAAACTCTGCACTGTGTCCACCAATTTCTGTGATTTTAGCCCTTTTATGGCTAGGTTGATGCTTTTATAGGTATGGTTCAGACTCTTTACAATGGCATCCAAATCCTATGATAGCTTCATCGCTTCGTCGGCCCATGGTTTCATGTGCTTTGTCACGATATGCTTCTTTCTCCACATCTCTTCTACTTCGTCATGTAAGATCTAGATAGTCTATAAGCAGGCCATGCTCTGAGTAGGTAAAAATGTAGGCAGGGCCTCCTTAAGTTTGTCGAAGGCCTTCTCCTTAGCGCGCAATTCCTGCGAGATATTTTTGACCTATGGATGTGTCTGCACAAATGTCCATAGTCCCATGATTGTTTCGAGCAGTGCAGTGCCCTTGTCAATTGTGGCAGCGATAATTTATGATGCTTCTTTGACCAAGGCTGCCTGCTACGTGTGCACCTCAGGGGGGGTCTCTGGCTAGAACTTAGCTTTCAATGTTGCTATCAGCTGCTTGAACTCCACTTTTACTATCTGCACCTCTGACTAGGAAGCTTTCAGTGCTGCGAAAAAACTCTCAACTTTTACCTGCAGTGCAGCAGATGTAGGGATGGCCACTTCTGTGAGATCACCGCTCACCTCACAGTATGTCAATCAGATGTTCTAACTCTGCTCACTGAGCTATATCCACTCGCTGCACTTTATAAGCTTAGAGTGATTATTCAGTATTTTCCACGACCTTTTTCTCAGCTTCGCTCAGCTACTACTACATACGTGCCTCCCTGCATTGCAACTCGTCTGTAATGATGGTTTGTATTGCATGCAAATTTCTAATAGGTAGCATGGATAAGTCTATCCTGACCTCTGGGTAGGTCTACACCTACGTGCGCAATTTCGGTTGCTCCAGAGTGACTATTGTGCCTGAGAAGGGGAAGATCATGCTATCCGTTATGGTGATGATAATCATTCTAGGTTGGTTCACTTGAATCAACCTCACTTGATTCATGCTCGCGTGTATATGTTCAATCTTTATTTGTAGTACCTTCAATCCCTATTGTAGCGCTTCGACCACAACCTTGTACTGCTCTTCCATGGTGGTCCATCTATCTTCAGAGGCAGATGTGACTGAATCAGCTATCCTATCTAGGTAGTCTTCTGTCAAAGTGATCTCCTCTGTTCCTCCAACATTAGAGCCTTTCCTCTTCTTTCGCGGACCCTTGGAGATTTCTACACCATGCTTCGTTCCTCTCGAAGATTCTGCACTAATTCCATCCAACCCATCAAGGCCTCCAAGGTCCAAATTGGCTTCTCCTCCAAGATCTTGCTCCATGTCTTTCTTTGCTTCCTGTTATGTATCTTTTCCGGAATCCTTTTATGCGCTTGTATCTATATCTTTTTCAGTGCGCAGATTTTCTTCCTTGTCTTTGTCTCCTGGTTCTATCTATTTCCCAGATGTGGATGCTATAATGGGTTTGGTGGAGCTAAGCCCTACCTTCCACGTTGTTTGCTAGGTCACAATGACTTGGTTGATCTCTGATTTAGTCACCATAAAGGGAAAATTATACCAGAAAAGTTTGTTGTGCGCCCTGATCTGCATGTGGTGCATGGTAACCTGAAAGTATGCAATACTTTTGTAATTCTCATATGTTGTTGGGGATATTCTGGGTCGCGAATGTATTGCTGCTACCAGTGCACCCTCAAATAAAACCTAAAATATATTATTTTCCTTCACTCGCATGGGGTCGGTTGAATCCCATAGTTTGGTGTAGCGTGCCCCTTCACATACACCATGTTCCAACTCTGGGAGGATCGCATACTCTGGCGTCTCCCATGCTACCAACAAAATTAGCAGCAACAACCATGAGTAACTGAATTTCTTCCCTTCTTCTTGTGCCTCATGCACATTGTCCAAAAACTCTTGGCAGAGGTATTGGGACCAGTTGTAGCTAACCCCCTTCTCGCATTGGTCTGCCAACGCAATTACATGTGTAGGGAATGTCTTTGGGTGGCACTTTCACATCAATTTACAACCGAGGATTAAGGTTCCTAGGCACACACCAAGGCCCTCAATCTTCTGCACCAAAAATCCCCTAGCATCCAGTCCAACATGATAATATTTTTTCACCTTCGCAGCAACCTTGAGCTCATTACTCTTTCTGAAACTAGCCATGGGATGGGGCCCCTTATTGGGCAGTTCAGTGATCCGGTGGATCAGTACGCCATCTATTGGAATCCATCCTTGAATCCACATGAATCCCTCATGTAATAATGCCAGCAGCTGGCACATGCAAACAGTGGTGATTACGTACCTCCCGAAGTGAGGAATCCTCATCAGATTGAGTATCCCAGTGTTGCTCAGCCCGCGCACCCATGACATAGGCTCAACCTTCACCACATAATCATAGAGCACACGATCCAGGTAATATTTGGGCGCCAACTCGAGCAACATTTCCTCGTTCGCCAGATCATAATCATCAAATTTTACCAAAGGGATATTTCCAAACATGTCTTAAATAAGGGGGACGACCTATGGGATCAACGACATCTAAAGGTAGTCCCGCACCACGTCTTCATTCTTCGGCACACACACGGAGGGTATGTATGGCTTGACATACTATGTCCTCCATGATATTGGCTCAACAAGTGCAGCCTCCTCATTGGTGCTCATCGGTCTCTTTTAGGATCACCCATAGGTGACCTATCCTTCGTAGCTTGGCGCTAGGATGTAACATTTCAAGGAGAGGTTCGCAACTTCTAGGATGATCCCTTGGTCATATTTCCCTTTCCCTTAGCTGGCGTATACATGACTTCTTGAACCTTTGGCACTACTTCATGGACATCATCCGATCGTAGCTCTGTCGACGCTGTGAGCGACACAAAGTGTTCCTCAGATGGCGCACTATTTGGATTAGTGGTCGTCATCCTTGGGCGAAAGGTAAATTTTTTTGGGAAAAATACTAAGAGGGGGGGCTGAATCAGTATTTAGAGCTGACTGAAAAACTTTTCACTTTTTGTTTCTATTAACCCATACGTTACTTTACTGAACCCAACTCGCATATAAATGTGGATATCCTTAAGAAAACTTGCATATGTCCAGAGATCTTATTATATGTTTAATTCTTTACTTAGATTATTGCATCATTCATTCATCAGATGTTTGGTAAGCAGTAAGCATGAGTAGTAGTAACAGAATCAACCATCACACACAATCAATACACATAACACCAATATTTAAGGTGGAAACCCAATTCACGAGAAAACCACCGCTGCTGTCGTCTCTGTCTTTAATAATTATTATAAAGAAAACATCTTACAATTTTGTACTGGCACAGACTTATACCAGCACGCAGGCACCCACCTGCAGAAAGGCTACAACCTTCTCTCGTTCTCCAGCCACTACTAGAAGGGAGCTCCAACCCCCTGATTTAACACCTGCTTCTACTGGCAGGATACTTCCTCTTTCATACAGAAGGCTTCAACCCTCAGATACACCAAATTTCTTCAATTTCTTCATCAGACTTCCGTCAGGTCTTCATCATTTCTTTTTCTAATCATCATAGAGATTTTTCATTTATAGATCATATCCATAGGTGCATTATATATGCAGATATCTCTTAAAGAGATTTATTTATTAACAACCCTTCCATATACACCCCTACAGTATAATCCTCTTCTCCTTATATAGTTTAGCCTTTATCAATACCATGGGTAGAAAACCACTCAACCACTAATGGTATTCATATTAAAAGTCGAACCAATCCAAATTGAAATCCCAATCTTCGTTCTTCCATACACGAATCTTCCCAAATTTAATCTTTATCTCCGCCAAATAATACTATAGCCAAGGTTAAGAAACATTAACATGCCGTTGATGGTTTTCTTTCTTTTATTGGAATTTTATTTATCAAATTCATGGAATTTGATAAATAAATATTATTCACAACCTTTGGCAATTAAATATACAATAGAACTTTATATTAATAACCAGCGGGATATTGAAGGTGGATAGATGATCAGATTTCGAATGAAACGGTTCGCGCTGCAGAAACCCTAGATCTCTTGCAGCTTTGAACGGTCGCGGCAGCACACTCTCATCCCGCCTACAGGGATTGGCAACCAGCGATGGCTACTAGCTCAGGGGGGGAAGGTCAACCACCCCTATAAAAAATGAAGGAACCCGCGTCAGCTCTGTTCAAAGCACTGATACTGCCGACAAAAAGCAGGAAACGGCAGCGCCCCAGACGCCGAATACGCAGACCCAGCAGGACGCAGCTGCTCCCACATCCTCAACTTGCAAGCCTATTGCACCAGAAAGGCCCAAGATTGACCTACCCAGCCACCGTATAAACGCTTGAATCCAATACATGAGAGACCATGCCCTCATTGGAAAGTTCATCGGCTTATGGCCAACTGAAAAAGCCCTACAGGGTTGGATCGCTTCCAAATGGAAGCCCAAAGGACACGTCACGCTCCAGCTTGGGCCGAAAGGCTTCTTCACGGTGATATTCATTTGCATTGAGGACCGAAACAGGATTATGGATGAAGGGCCATATTTTTTCAATTCAGCTGGGCTATACCTCAGAAACTGGGTTGAAAGATTCAACCCAGATAAAGAAAATTTCAATTGGGCACTAGTCTGGATACGCCTGTACACATTGCCGCTTGAATATTGGGATGAAGACTCACTCCAAGAAATTGGTAAGGGACTATGAGAGTTTATCAAGATTGCAGAAGAGACAAAGCTCCGCAGATACACCTCATATGCTCGAATCTATGTCTACATGCACTTGGACAATGCCCTGCCTGATGCAGTAAGTATATATCATGATGATTTCGAATGGATTCAACCTTTAGATTATAAGCATGTTCCTTTCAGATGTCGCAGGTGTCATGCCCATGGGAACTTGTTCAGAGACTACCCCCTAAACGCCCAAGCTCAGAATAAAGAGGCCGACGTCAATCTGGAAGCAGATGGATTCACTAAGGTGCCCTCACGCAGAAAACATAGTAAGAAATCCTCGGCGGCGGGTAAGAAACCTAGTCCCTCCTCCAATGTTCCTTCCACCAGCAATAGTTTTTCCATCCTATCCAACCCGGATCCAGCCTCTGATACTGCCCATATCTCTTCTGATCCACCCCTAAAACCTTCTGATCCTTCTAAACCTCCAGCACACCCTAATCCATTGCAATCTCAGACTGAGAAGCCTTCAAACGTTGACCCCTTGTCCGATCCATCCTCTGAAACCAAGCTTTTGACCTGGCACCCTGCGACCATGGACATTGACGATCCAAAAACCAAGCCCGCAGCTTCTAATGAGGAAAATCCTGGCAACAGCCAAATAAATGTCATGGACGAGGACTCGGAAGGATTAGACCTTAGGGAGCTCGATATCCTCAGACTAGAAGATGCTTGCATAAGAAAGGACTTTGACAAAATCAATCCCCATCAAATTGACAAACTGGAAAGAGCCTTATCCAAAGCCCAACAAAAAAAGAAGCTAGGCATTCAGCTAGGTAGCCACTGGGACAGCCTAAAAGTCACAAAAGAATCCAGAAAAAGGGGTCGGAAACCAGACTGGCAGTGCACCATCACCATAGGGGAAATGTTGGTGAACTCAGGTCGATACCCCAAGCTAACACGGTTCTTCAAACCCCTGACAAGCAGTTCCCCATGAAGCTGATGTCATGGAATATTAGAGGGCTCAATGGCCCAGGGAAGCACAAAATGATCAAAAATATGATTCAGAAAGAAAGTCCAAACATTCTTTTTCTTCAAGAGACTAAATGCAATAGTGAAACACTAGGTTCAATCTTGTCTAAAGTTTGGCCTGGCTGTAGCTCAGTAGCGGTGGATGCCTCCGGCTCTTCAGGAGGTCTTGCAATAGCTTGGGAAACTCATTCCATAGTATTATTAAACTTCCATGCAGCGCATTATCTTATTCAGGCTACTTTTCATCCCATTGGATCTAACATCCACGGGCACCTTTCAAACGTCTATTTTCCGCAGGACCAAGCCAGGAAAATAGCGCTCCTGAATACCATGGAGATCCTGAATTCACACAGAACATATCCCCTTTGGATTGTAGCAGGGGAATTCAATAGGATTACCAAGATGGAGGAAAAAACAGGTGGAAGACCTAGATTAGATCCGGAAATCTCTCATTTCAAGGACTTCATAAGCAACAGTTGGCTTATAGAAATCCCCTTCTCAAACGGCACCTTCACTTGGAACAACAAAAGAACAGGGACTCAACAGATCACTTCAAAGCTGGATAGATTTCTCATATCAGATAATGCCATCTATTTGGGAGGGGATCTCTCAGCTTCAATTCTCCCACTGGCAGGCTCGGATCACTGGCCCATATCGCTAAATTGGCAAAATATCGGTCCTCAGTTCAAAAAGCCTTTCAAATTTGAGGCTTTTTGGATCTCTCACCTCTCTTTTAAAGACATGGTCACCATTGCTTGGCACAATTTCACTCCTCCTGCAGGCTCGAAGATGTATCAATTTCAGCAAAATCTAAAACACCTCAAAGCGATCATCAAGAATTGGAATTCCTCTGTCTTTGGGAACATATTTCAGGATCTGAGGATCCTCGAGAGAAAAATGGAAGAAACCCAACAAAAAATCATAGTTGAGGGAAGAACAAATGATCTAGCCTTCCAAGAACAGGAACTACAGAAGCAGTTAGAAGAAAGGCGCAAGCAACAAGAAATCTTGTGGAGGCAAAAATCAAGAATCAGCTGGCTAAAGGAAGGGGAGAGGAACACGAAATTTTTCCACAGGTCAACAGTTCAAAGAAGAATGTAAAACCAAATTCCTCATATCACCAATCAGCAAGGAGAACTAGTGGAACAGCATGAGGAGATCGAGCAAGTTCTCCTAGATCACTTCAAAAGCATACAGCAGGAAGACTGCACCATAGACAGGCAGCCAGCCATCGACAAGATCACACAGTTGATTCCCAAACTTGTCACTGCAGAGCACAACAAGATGCTTCTCCACCCTATCTCCCTCCAAGAATTTGCAACAGCGATGACCCAATCCAAGGATGGAAAGGCGTCGGGTCCTCATGGTTTCACCTCAAACTTCTTCCATCATTTTTGGGAGCTCATCAAAACAGAAGTCTGGCAACTGGTCGAGGAATCTAGAGCATCTCACTGGCTTCTCCCCTCTCTGAATGCCACTTTCATAGCTCTGGTACCAAAAGAAGAGCACCCAAGAACTCCTGACAAGTACAGACCAATTTCTCTCTGCAATGTGATCTATAAGGTCATTTCCAAAGTTATAGCTAACAGATTAAAGCCTCTTCTTCCGCTCCTCATTTCGCCAGAGAAAACGGGCTATGTGGAAGGCCGTCAATTATGGATGGCATCATCCTGACTCATGAATTTATTCATTCTCTCAAAAGCACCAAGAAGCCAGGTATGCTCCTTAAAATAGATCTATCTAAATCTTTTGATAAAATATGTTGGCGATATATTCAGAACATACTCAGAGCCTTCGGATTTGATCAGATGTGGATAAGATGGATAATGAGCCTCATATCAACACCCCTTCATTCCATACTGGTCAATGGCATCCCCTCAGCTCCTTTTGTACCTTCCCGAGGCATTAGACAGGGCGACCCCCTCTCCCCCTTCATTTTTGTTCTCATGTCTGAAGGACTCAGTAAACTTATTCACAATGTTGTCCTCACCAAGAAATTGCGTGGTATTTCCATTCATGGCTCTCCCACTACCACCGATCAACAATTCATTGATGATAACATGCTCTTTAGCTTCCCCTCTGCCCAAGAAGCCCGGTCCTTCAAAGACATTCTAAACCTTTTCTCTGTAGCCTCGGGTATGACTGTCAATGTTTCAAAATCCCAACTCTTCTTTTTCAACACTCCTCTGTTGAACCAAGCCAGCATTGATCGAATCCTTGGTTTCTCTCTTGCTCACCTCCCCGCCAAATATTTAGGCGCACCTCTTATTGACATTGCAATCAAACACTCTGCTCGGAATCAGCTCTTGGAAAAATTGGAAGCTCGACTCTCCTCATGGACTTATAGAGCTTTCAACTTAGCCAGCAGACTTGTCCTCATTAAAGTTGTTTTACAATCTATACCCCTTTATCTTTTCTTTGTGCTGGCCACTCCAAAGTGGGTACTTAATCAGATCAAGATTTTGCAAAGACGATTCCTCTGGGGGTCCTCAAATCAAAAAATGAAATGGGCTCTGGTCAATTGGAACATGGTCTACTCCCCTAAGGACGCAGGCGGGCTAGGGCTCAGAAATCCCCTTCACAACAACGAAGTCATGGGAGCTTGTCTGTGGTGGAATTGGCTCTCGAATCCACATACGCTCTGGGCTAAACTGTGGACAGCCAAGTATGCCAACAACAGACCTCCTGAAGACTTGATCAGACTCTCTCCTGGAATCGTGGGCTCCCTCATATGGAACGCAGCCAAACAACATTTTGCTCTTATACAACAACACAGCTTCTGGGAAATAAGAAATGGGTACACTGCCAGATTCTGGGCAGACTCATGGAAGCAAAGCCCAAAGGTAATTGGTACTCTTTCCCTTCCCAATGATGAAAGAATTAATGGCCCAGAGGAAATCAAATTCAACCAATGATGGCTCCCCACAAACAGCAATGACTTTAGACAATGGAAGCACCTGACTCATATTATTCCCTCAGCTCAGAACAACAATTGGGAAACGCTCCAAGAGGAACTCCAACACCAAAAGATCAGATGTTCGGAGGAACCTGACACTCTTAGATGGGGATATTCGACCAAAGGTATGTTCACTACGAAAGAGGCCTTCTATCTTATGCATCCAGCCCCTCTTCCGCGAGATAGGCTCTAGCAATTTGTTTGGGCTCCTGGCACTTGGCCTAAAGTCTCTACTTTTCTCTGGCTTCTTAGTCACAAATGAATACTCACCTGGGACAACCTGCTCAAACGAGGATTCTGTGGCCCCTCACAATTTCCAAACTGTAAGAAAAACAATGAAACGATCCAACACCTAATGATGTCCTGCACTCTCGCTAGAAAGCTATGGGAAAAGATCTGCTTCCGAAGTCAAAGGAGAAAACCGCAAGGGGACCTGACCAATATTATGTGCCACTGGCCCAAAGGCCCGTATAGCAGCCCCATTCTTAATACCCTTTGGCAAATTATTCCAGGTCTCCTCTTCTGGTCCCTATGGAAAGAAAGGAACAAGAGAACTTCAAAAATCAATCCACTCCCTTGGACACCATCTGGAACAAATTCAACAATAATCTCCAAGAGTCTCTAAATCTGCATACTTGGCAAGAGGAGGACCTTCCCAAACAGCCGAAGGAAGCTGTCATATGGCAAAACTGGCAGTTGAAAGTCTCGATCGCTCCAAACACCAACAAGCAGAAATCTCCTAATTCACAACTTCATTGGACTCCCCCTCCTCCAGGAATCTGCAAATTGAACTTCAATGGAGCCTCTGAAGGCAATCTAGGTCCAGCTGGCTTTGGTGGCATATTCAGGAACTCCCAAGGAGATGTCCTTGCTATCTACTATGGCTCTATAGGCTGGGACACTAACAATTCTGCAGAACTAGAAGGGCTTTGTCAAGGGTTGAGCTTAACTCATCTCTACAATCTCTCTCCTATCATTTTGGAAGGGGACTCCCAGATTCTCATCAATATAGCCAATCAACTGCTTCAAGGCACCAGGTCTACAAAAGTAGCCACTAGCTGGAGAATGGAATCCCGAATTGAAAAACTAAGCAACTGGTTGGATAATAACCAAGCTATCTCCTTTGCCCACACCAAAAGAGACGGAAACAAGGTCGCGGATCTCCTAGCTAATTCAGGAGTTGACAGCATGGACATTCTCAATCATGGTACTCTTCAGATCATCCATGATAGAGATATTCTCCAGAACTGCATCAAGCTGGTGCAGAATGATGGCTTGTTTCCGGATGCGGATGATTAAAAGACTTGATGGGACATCCATCCCTGGCCAACTCCCAAGGCATTTCACATGGGGTGGCCATATGGCTCCCAGCGGTGCCATTAATTCTGACTTCAATTCGCAAGCGCGCAGCTCATTAACTCTCCAACAACGACTCTTCTTCATCCTTGGTCTGCTCAGTCATTTCATTATGGATTCATGCATGGGTTCAGATCATTCTGGCTCTGTTTGCTCTTTGAAACCTATTTTCAGTGTTTTTCCGGCGGATTCTGCAGCGCCCAGTGCCCGCACACACACTGGCCGACACTGCTCGCTACTCAGCTGCATAGAAATTGTTCCTGGGCTTCATTTTTCTCATAGCGCCCTCTGTCATTCCAATTCCAATTTGCAGTGCCCTCCTGGCTCGCTCTGTGGTCTTGCACCTGTTCAAGATTTCTCCCCTGATCACTAACATGTTCCAGCTACTGTGACAGCCATGCCAAGGCTCAGGCAATGCATGAGATGTCGTCAAGGTGCAACTCGAGGCCGGACCACAAGCGAACGTCCATCATCCAGTCTCGATGAAGCTCACTTCACCGAGCCCACTGATAGGCGGCAATCTCAGGACTCCCTCTATCATTGGCACCACGATACCCCTCCTGGCTATGCCCGCGACCATCAACCCTCCTCTCCTCATCTTGGCGCGCCTCCGGACCCTGTTCCCCCTGTCCCCTTTCCATATGGAAGCCATTATCTGAGGCAAACCTTGCAGAGAGCGGAGCTCCACTTTGACTGTGCCTTCAATCGCCCCACCGTCATGGCATACGTTACTATCACCCTGCGAGAAGAGTCTAATCTTCACTCTCCTCCGTGGAATGAACCATCTTCCTCTCCTCTTGACCCTCGCCCCAACCGTGATGCTACGCCTCCTGCTGGTTTGGGCGATACCCTTGCTGGTGCCAATCCCACCCTGGGCCATCTCTCTATGCAGGTGGACAAAGATGGAGCTCAGAGCGCTGCTGCAGAAGATTCTGAGGAGCAATACGGGTGTCGCATTGAGGAGGAGCCGGCATCTCCAACCCACACGTATTGATTCTACTATGAATTGGCTCAGTATGGTTTCTACTCTAGTATACTTAGCTAGAAATAATGGTTTTTTTGTTGTTGTTGCCTACAGCAGCAGAAGCTACATGCCTGTTATGTATTTTTGTAGTTTTCTTATGCTGAACAACATGGACTTTTTACTGGTTTCCCTTTTCAAGGGCGGTGCAAATGCTTTTAAAAGAACTGGTTTCCCACTCCAGGCAATTCGTCATATTGATAGAGCATGGACATCAAGCCCGGTTTCAGGCTCCCACAGCTGAACCGAGGCAGTTTTGTAACATTATGTTTACTTAATAGATTTAGCACAATTTAGAAAAAAAAAATATTAATAACCAGCGCTTTTATAAAATGGCTTTTAAATAGACCTTTGGTTCTGGCCCCACATGCATAATCGATGGCTCAATCAATATAATTTAAAGCTGGGGCCCATCACTAACGATCGTTTCCATCTGACGGCGAAGAGCACATTGCTCGATCTTCAGATGATCCAACGGATATCGTTCGTTGATGATGCACGTATGATAACGTGCGATGGCGTGTCGTACCTTGGGTAACCTTCGCGCATCTATAGCAAATGAACATCGTCCGATGACCCCTTCCTAGATCAACGACATTTAATAATATCGCTCGGCTTCTTTGGTCGAACATTAATGTGCGATGGCACGCTTTGATAGTAGTTTTCATGGGTCCACCTTTGCTACGTGTCAACGTTTCTATGGAATCGCTCCCCAACCAGGAAATACCGCCTATCATCGAAGGGTGGTGCGATGAAACCCAGAAACCGCCTTCACTATTCACCCGGTCACGGTTCCGCTCTTCCACGTAGGGTTCCGTCGCGCCTCCTTTTGTTATGTTCCACCTCTAAGTTCCGTTCATGATTCCAAAGAGTTAGTCCGTGTTCCACCGAAAGTTCAATGCCAAATACTCTTTTTTAGTTCTTCCGCGTTATAACTGATTTTCTTTCGCTCCTTGCTCCTTTCTCCATGATAGCCAGTCAGCTCCTTACTAATAGCGTAGAACCTTCCATGTGGAGCTTAAAACAATAACTTTGTTCATATCATATATTCAATAAATATATAACTCCACTGTCTACTAGTTTGGATACACTGTCGACCGTATTAACATCGGTTCCTCGAACAACATACAGAGCACCATTAATCCCCTCACAGGGTTTCTTACTTATCACGGATTCCATCAGGGTGCATACATATGTTCACACATGAAATTTTGCTGCTACTTTTCTTTTCTATTTTCATGGTTACTGTTTCAGATGCTCCTTCTTTGCCAATTCCTTTGCCATCAATGACAACATTTCCAACCAATTTTGGGTTACTTACATCAAATGTGGGGGTCTCTCAGTTAGACATACAGTGCTCACAGACAAAATTACGTCGCAATTCACAAATAATCTCAGGGCACAATATACTCAGAAAGAAAAGGAACCAAATGTGACCCACGCCCTTCCTTTTATAAGCGATCAAAGGTGAAAACTATTGGATCTCCATTAAATTCAACTTACCTCTGTAAAAATGGTCAAAAATCCCATAATATAGCCTCATTAAATGCAGAAACCCCACTCCATCCAATGGTAAAATAGATTTTTCACCCAGTTTTACTATTCCAACGGCTAGTTACCCCTGTTGTGCACCACCTCTGTGCTCTTGTCGAACCTATTTGAGCATTACCTCTGCACCGCGCGCATACAAATGGGTCCTTATGCTCTAGCCATATAGTCATTTGGTCAGCATAGGATTTTCCCTATACGGATTCAGACGACTTCCATTGAAATACCCAAGAATATTCTCACTGCACAATGTGGCCAAGCGCACCACACCTCCATCAGTGATTTCCTTCACAATGTATGGCCCCAACCAATGTTTTCTGAACTTCCCTAGGTGGTGTGCAAACTAACTATCATATAACAAAACCAAGTATTTCTCCTTGAACACCTTTCTCTAATATGCCTATCATGAGAGGCCTTTTTGTGCGCCTTCTACACTTGCTGATGGAAGTTAGCAATGAACCGATCCTCCTCTAAGGCAACCAAATGTAAAAGACATTCCTCCATGATATCAGGCTCATTCATATTAGTGAATTTTTGGATGCGTAGGCTTGGGACGATATACTACATTGGCATGATTGATTCTTTCCCATAGAACATCCTGAAAGGTGTTTTTCCAATCAACTTCTTGCATATGGTCCTATAAGCCCATAACATAGAAGGGATGTGCATGTCCCAATCATTCCAATTGGCATTATAGATATTGGTGAGCGCATTCTCCAAAATTTTGTTGAAAGCTTCTACTGCATCATTTTCCTTAGGGTGATAAGGGGTACTCTTCTGGTGATGGATCTAAAATTCCTTCGTCAAATTTCAATGCTTTCATTAACAAAGTGCATACCCCTATCTCTCATCAATATATTTGGGCACCCAAACCTAGTCAAAATATTTTCAAAAATGAAATGTGCA
This sequence comes from Pinus albicaulis, assembly GCA_034641835.2. Lineage (NCBI taxonomy): Eukaryota > Viridiplantae > Streptophyta > Pinopsida > Pinales > Pinaceae > Pinus > Pinus albicaulis. The sequence continues at coordinate 340,484,265 of CM076574.1, read as the reverse complement.
GTAGTATCTGTGGTACAATCCTTGAATGCCTTAGCTTCTACCCATCTAGTCACATAATCTATAGCATTGATGATATAGCGCGCGCCAATATTCTTCCCTGGAGGATTGATAGGTCCAACAAAATCTATAGCCCATGTATCAAAGGCCTGCAGGGCCATTTGCAGCTGCAAGGGAATTTCATCTCTGCACGAGGGATTCCTCGTTCTCTAGCATGCATCAAAAGCTCGACAGTATGCATGTGCATCACTATGCAGTGTGGGCCACCATAACCCACCGCACAACACCTTCTGCATCGTCCCTCCATAGTGACCTCCTACCACCCCTCCATGAGCCTCAGCCAAGATATCCTGTCTCTCATGCTTGAAAACATACCTTCGTAATACTTCATTTGATCCTAGATTGCGTAATTGATCAACGGTCAGGGTAATATCAGCTGCATGCGCAACCAACTCCTTCTTTTTTTGCATCGAATATTTAGCAGGCACACTTCCAGTGGTCAGAAAGTGAATAATATCAGCAAAGTTCTCGTCAACCACCTTGATAGCAAAGATTTGTGCATCAGCTAATTCCTCCTCTAGACTGGTTGGTTCTTCCCCATTTTCGATGTGTGACAGATGATCAGGTCCAACATTCAATCTTCCCAGCTTCACAATGATTTCAAAATAATATTCCTGAAATACCAACAACCATCTGTAAATCTTCCCTCCCCAACACAAGCTTGTTGACTAGGTATTTCAAAGCAAAATGGTCAATGAACATATTGAAGTTCCCTCCTAGAAGATAGTGTCTATATATTTTCAGAGTACCATGTCCAATCCTTCCCTTTTTGTGGTTGAGTAGTTACTCTTTGCACTAGAGAGCTTCCTACTAGAAAAATCAGCGGGGTGGTCAATGTCTCCTTCTCCTGGCTATGCTAAAACAACTCCAAGTGCTATACCAGATGCATCCACATGTACATGGAAAACCTTGGACCAGTCTGGGAATATTAGAATAAGTGTAGTAACCATATTCTCCTTCAGCAACTCAAAGCTCTTTTATCATTCCTCATCCCAGAAAAATGACACATCCTTCTTCAATAACTTCTCCATAGGTGCAGTGATTATTGCATAGCCATGAATGAATTTCCTGTAATATCTGGTGTGTCCTAGGATGGAGCACAGTTGTTTTTCATTAGTGGGGACTTCTAGGTTGATGATAACTTCTATCTTGGTTGGGTCTACCATCAATCCTTGCTAACACACTATATGGCCAAACAAAATTCCAAAAGGCACGCAGAATATACATTTCTTCAAGTTAAGAGAAATTCGGTGCTTCCTACAAGTGTCAAGCATCATGTGCAGGTTTGACACATGATGCTTTACCAGCCCAAACATAGTCCAGTCATAAAAATACACCTCTAATAATTTATGCATGAATTCTTTGAACACAACTACTACTACGCGTGAGAAGATCGCAGGGGCATTCTTCAATCTGAAAGGTGTAATATTCCTAAATTAGCATACAGCTAATTGGAATATTAATTTTTTATTTTTCTCTTAGATAGAGGAATAAGAGGGTATGGAGACCCATAAATCTCCTTATTAGGAATAAAATACACTCTCAGTGTGAGTGGAGGTCATATAAAAGTTGTATTGAAGACCCTTAGGTGTGAAAAGGGGTTGGAGCATGTTGAATAGGTCAACTTTAACCAAATAAAACAATGTTGTTATGGAGGAGTGGCATTAATGGTGGGATAACGCAGTTTTGGAGGGATATTGATTGCATGATGATGGAAACCTTAATGAGTGGGACCCAAGGTAAGAAGGCTCACATTTTTTACAAGGAAGAGGATGGTAGCCATATGGGGTTAGCTTATGATTATTATTTTGATGTGTCTGTTTAGACTTTTTCTCTCTTCAGTTGTTTAGCTAAGATTGTTGGTGTTGTTTAGCACATGGTGTTCCTGGTCGGGAATCCCACCTATTTCCTTGAGAGGCCTCTTGGGAGAGTATTGATCTATCATTTCCACATATATAACATTTTGGCCAAGCTTCAGTCTTCAGCACAACGCAGTTTCTGTAGAATATTGTGTTGTGTTGCAGGGTGTTGCAGTGGAGGGTTGATAAACCCACTTTCTGAGATAGTATTTCATAGGAGGAAGGATTCCTTCTCTTGGGAGATCATCAAGAAGGGATTATGAGCACATTTCATATCTTTGGCACTAGTCCAACCTATTCTTATCATTTAAAGTGCAGTTTCAACTGGGAATTGCATTATTTTGGAGGGCAGTTTCAGAGGAGGATATATTGGCTCTTTTAGAGTGTTTTCCTGTAGGTGAAGGGTTCAACCTTTCATTGGAGGATACCCTTGAGAATATCTACATCAGATCCATATTATTTTAGCCTTATATTCCATGAGCTTTAGTTTGCAATGACTCTTCAATCCTAGGGTTGTAGATCACCATTTGTGTTTGGGTGTATTTCCGGAAACCCTTCCCGCGTTCTCTTGGAAAGGTGTCTAGGAGGCTAGATCTCCACTCATAGCATTATTTGAGCTATATAACAAAAAATATACATTGATCTATCTTTATGCAGTATTTTATGCCTTAAAAATACACAGTCTTAGCTCAAGGCATTTGTATGGCAGCTATTTCTCATGTGATGGAATATTTTGCTTGTAGAGGCTTGTTTTGTATTGCTTGAGTGACTTGATCCTCAAGATCTTGTGCCTATTATTTTCTGATATGTTTAATAGGATGGCTACACATTTTTATCATATCATGGTGTGTTGATTTATTCATTTTTCTTTCCATTATTATGTTTATATGTTGCTTCTTCCCCATTTGGGAATATTATAGTGGTATCAGAGCATAATCTTGGCTCAACCTATGGATCTCAGCCATTATGCTATCAGAAGATTAAGAAGGAGGGGAGAGAGATCAGAATGATGGAAAGAATGAGTTTCATATCATCTCTTTTTATATCTAAGGAGGACCTCACCAAGGAGTTCAAGCAAAGGAAATGGAGAAAATTAGTGAAACCACATTAGGGTTTAAATATGAGGAAGTTCCATGTACTTCCTATCAGAAAAAAGAAGATTTGGTATTGCATAGAGCTCCAAAGAAACACGCTATGCCCTTTTATTTTGAATAAAAGAGGCATGAAGATGGAGGACACGTAGATCATGAAATTCTAAGTGAGTATCTTATATAATATAAGTCTCAACCTAGAGCTTTCAAGGAGAACCTAACTCTCCCCCATTTCATTCAGCTCAAAGAAGAAAGGAGACCTTGCAGCAATAGAAGAAAATATGGCAATAGATTTCTATTATCTACCTTTGATGGGTCATCCACGTGCACAACAAGGGCTTGGGGAATGAATTTGGATGAATTTTTTCTACTACATCCAGTAGTAGAGAAGGACGTTGTTGAGATTTTAGCACTGCACCTTAAGGGTGAGGCAAACATTTGGTGTTTCAGCCATTTGAGTCATGCAAAAGCGACTGCATATGCAGATTTTACTCAAAGGTTGATCAAGAAGTTTGACAAGAATAAATCAGAGGATAACGGGCCTTCACCACCACTTATTGTGGGAGCATTGGCATCAGGAGAAATAACCCTTGCATCTTTGCAAAGTGTTCTTGATCTCTTGACAGTTATAGTCCCATGCACCATTCTGGAGATGCATGAGGAGGAGGAGACTTGCACCATCGCTGATGCAACCATAGGAGGGCAAACATAATCATCAATAGTTGGGGAGGCCATCACACCGAAAGGAGGAACCCTTGTAGAAGTACAAGATGAGTCATAAGCTTTACCAAGGTATGCATATGTTTCCTCTTTATGTTATTTCAGCACATCTTATGGAGGACTGTGGGAATGTGCCATTGCATGACCTAGGGTCAGGTACATTTCTGATTTGGAGTAGCAGAATATCACTGCACTGAGCAGCCTTGATTTGTTCAAGGAGGGGATATACAATCATCCTAGTGTATCATTTTTGAGCTGCACACAACTCTTTGGGTTGGAGTGTAGATTCTTAGAGGATGGGTTGAGCATTGTCCTGAACCATGCAATGCAAAACTATGTGTTCAAAACTAAGCTTGATCTTGAGACAACAAATGCACCATTATGGAGATAGTAGCACTTTCATTGAGTAGCAGTGATGAGTTGGGGGCCCAACCATTATTGGAGCATTCCAATGACCTTTTTACATGCATAACAGAGGATAGGAAGATGGTTGATAAGAGACATCTTATCTCCCATTGTTATGATGGATATTTCTTGATAAGCACTTCATTTCTCAATGAGAAGATTTTTATTTCAGTATATTTAGATCCTTATGGGATCAACTTGGTCATTGATGAGTAGTCATCATTTGGAGGTCTCCTAGAGATTGCATTTCAACATCCCATGAAATGCAAAGATAGAAATCTGATTTGGGAGGATGGTATTCTCCATTGGAAGGATGCCACTTTTGGACATGATGATAGACACTCACCATTGGTTGGATGGGTAATGTTGATGAGCAAGAGGTGGGGAAGCCACTTGCATATTTATGACACCAAGAAGCAGGAGGAAAAACTGCATTGGTTACTCTTGAAATAATTTTGTCATCATATGACACATTCTATTTCAAAGGGTAGGGTGGTGGATGGAACTTGGCATGGCACTTACATCATATGGTAGCAAGGAGTTTGGGTGTATTGGAGTGATGTGATACCTTTCATGTCAACCATCATGTTGTTTCTCCATAGTTTATATGGTGATGGTGTGGGAAGGCAACAAGAGTTTTTGTTGCTTTGGTTGTCCTTGGGAGAGTATGGACTGAATTTCTTCCATACTTTACATAATGTTGCAGGAATAGGATATGGCACTATCATGGTGCAAAGGGGCTACTCCTTAGGCTTGGAGGATCAGGAGGTACTTCCATTTTTGAAGGAATCCCCCACATATAGCAACATTATGATTGATGGCTTTGACATGTGGTATGTTGAAGGATGGAGCTATGAGATGACAGAAGCCTTATTACAAAGGCCAATAGCACTGTCACTTGGGAGCTTGGGTTTATTCATGGAGTGTTTCCATGATCACTTCACATATGATGCACTTGATGGACAAGTAGGAGATGAGAGTGATGGAGTAGTGGATGGAGACATCTATTACCATGATATGATCTTCTTGACTTGGATCTCCAAGCATAAGAAGAATTCTTTGCATGCAGCACATGGTTTATTCCTTCTCATAGAGATATGCCATATCACTATGGAAGACACATTCATAGATATTATTATCATATTTCTCTCAATACATGGTAAGAATGATGTTTTTTTCATTTATTGATTATCTAACACAGTATTTTCATTCTCTTACCATCTCTATACAGTGCATTGCTCCATAAGAGGGCAAGCCTCTCTTTGGGCTTCATGGTCATTTTGGGACCAACATCTATGATGGTGATAGCCATTTCTTGTATGGCTTTGCAAAAGTGTTGTACTATTTCCTGTATGCTCAATTGATATACAATTCCATTTACAGTTTACTAGTAGATGAGATGACATGCATAACTAGCAAAGTGTTTAGAGACAACTTGCCACACCATATTCTGAAACTGCAGTTGGTAAAACTGCGTTGTAACTACTTGAGAAACTGTTGGTACCTTCCAGCACTATGTAAAACCTTCAGAACTTCTCTTATTTGGATTAAATATGATGATAATGTCATATTAATTTTGTATGGGATGATTTTGGCAAGAACCAAAGAGTGGATCTTTAAGGGTCCTATTGCCTTTTTGCTCCATGAAGGAAATGTTATTGCAGCCTATATTCAGTAGCAGCTCTACACTTATCATAAGTGGAGAGAAAGACAGTGTGGGATGGACATTTTGATCCATCATATTCAGCTATGCAACCCACCTTTTTTGCAGGAGCCTAAGGTGGAGGAGATGTTTTAGGAGTTACCATATTGGAGGGTGATTCACTTTTTGTAGATGATAGCTTGGGGATGGAGGCTTCACATGGGGATGATGGTTCCCAATATATTTCAGATTCCATGCCTCAAGAAGGCCTCTAGACCACATATATTTTCTTCCATGGATATCCCACTTTTACATTATGAGAGCCATTTGGATTTTTCACCAAAGGCATACTTATACACATGAGAGGAACAACTTGAGAACATTTTGATGAGAAAGCAGCTTGTTCTTTTGGGGAACTTATCATTTGAGGATTCTACAGGAGGAATAGGAGAGGCTCTTCAGTTATATCCTTATATTTTCTTGAGGAAAAGCAACATTTGGGAGGGGAGGACTGTAATATTCCTAAATTAGCATACAGCTAATTGGAATATTAATTTTTTATTTTTCTCTTAGATAGAGGAATAAGAGGGTATGGAGACCCATAAATCTCCTTAGTAGGAATAAAAGACACTCTTAGTGTGATTGGAGGTCATATAAAATCTTGATTGAAGACCCTTAGGTGTGAAAAGGGGCAGGAGCATTTTGAATAGGTCAACTTTGACCAAATCAAACAACATTGTTATGGAGGAGTGGCATTAATGGTGGGACAACGCATTTTTGGAGGGAGATTGATTGCATGATGATGGAAACCCTAATGAGTGGGACCCAAGGTAAGAAGGCTCACATTTTTTATAAGGAAGAGAATGAAAGCCATATGGGGTTATCTTATGATTATTATTTTGATGTGTCTATTTAGACTTTTTCTCTCTTCAGCTGTTTAGCTAAGATTGTTGGTGTTGTTTAGCACAAGGTGTTCTTGGTCGGGAATCCCACCTCTTTCCTTGAGAGGCCTCTTGGGATATTATTGATTTATCATTTCCACATATCCGGCATTCTGGCCAAGATTCACTCTTCAGCTACACTACAGTTTCTGTAGAATATTGTGTTGTGTTGCAGAGTGTTGCAGTGGAGGGTTGATAAACACACTTTATTAGCTAGTCTTTCATAGGAGGAAGGATTCCTTTTCTTGAGAGATCATCAAGAAGGGATTCTGAGAACATTTTAGATATTTGGCACTAGGCCAACCTATTCCCATCATTTAAATTTCAATTTTAGCTGGGAATTGCATTATTTTGGAGGGCAGTTTCAGAGCAGGATCTATTGGCTCTTTTAGAGTGTTTTCCTATAGGTGAAGGGTTCAACCTTTCATTGGAGGAGAACCTTGAGAATATCTACATCAGATCCATATTGTTTCAGCCTTCTATTCCATGAGCTTTATTTTATAGTGACTCTTCAGTCCTAGGGCTATAGATCACCATTTTTATTTGGGTGTATTTCCGAAAACCCTTCTCGGGTTCTCTTGGAAAGGTGTCTAAAAGGCTAGATCTTCACTCCTAGCAATATTAAAGCCATATAACAAAAAATCTACATTTATCTATCTTTATGCAACATTTTATGCCCTAAAACTGCATTTTCCTATCTCAAGGCATTTATATGGCAGCTATTTCTCATGTGATGGCATATTTTGCTTCTAGAGGCTTGTTTTGTATTGCTTGAGTGACTTGATCCTCAAGATCTTGTGCCTATTATTTGATGATATGTTTAATAATATGGCTGCACATTTGTCTCATATCATGGTTTTTTCATTTATTCACTGTTCTTTCCATTATTGTGTTCATATGTTGCTGCTTCCCCATTTGGGAATATTACAAAAGGCATGACAGTGTATTTTAAAGACCCCCATTCTGTTGCAAAGGTGGTCTTGCTTCAGTCTCTAGGTGCAACTCTGATTTGATGATACCCTGAAAATACATGAGTAAAATAATAAGTTTCTTGTCCTCCCACATTATCCAAGATCTCATCCGAAAATAGAGTAGGGAAGGGGTCATGCACACATGTGTCATTCAGCTTACGCATATCTACACAAATCCTTATCTCTCCCTTCGTATTATTTTCATGAACAACCATTGGGCTCACCCAATCAGACTATTCTACAGATTCAATGATTCTTGCAGCAACCATTTTCTCTAATTCCTCTTTTACTTTCTGCTTATACTTGGGATTCAATCGATATGGTCGTTTCTTGACAGGGCACACATATGGTTTCAAAGTGATCTTCATAACACCTAGGTCTCCTACAATTCCTTTGAGCTCAGAGAACTTTGTGGGAAATAGGTCCTAATACTTTGTTAGCAGTTCCACAACCTTCCCTACTGTGTCATCATCCCAATAATCCCTGATTTTGGACAACTTGGGTTGTTCTTTTGTCCCAATGTTGACTTCCTTTAACTTTAGAGGCTTAGTTACATCTACCATTCCCAACAAGGGCCCTGAAACTACGTGCTCCCCTTCAAACTCAGGGATATTGATATTTCTTGGATCATATTCATTATCTTCTACTGAAGGGTTCCTACAATTGACAATATCTTGCATTTGTGATTCCCATGCTGGTGTATCACATTCTCTCTTAGGTCAGGATTCATCAAAGACAAGGGATTCTATATTCTGCAGAGCTTCATCCAATCCCTCTGATCCCCCAACCAAGCCAAAGGTTGATAGGAAAATATCAGTCATTTTAATCCAATGGCGAGCCCCTCGATGTAGCTCTGTTTCTAGATACCATGTAGTAGGTATCGATCCCAACGAATGGACAGACATATGAACCCATTTGTTCCAGGTATTTTCATTACAAACCTCCATCCACATGGCCAGGTGCTTACGCTGGTCTCCCTGACCATAGAAAATATTATTTGGTGGGGTAGTGGGTGGCTCAAAGTGCAACTTCATCATTTTGCTACATTCCTCCCAGTCCTTAAAAGCTCCCTTGTGTGTATCCAACCAACGCGTTGGGGTTGTGCGCATAGTCAGATCAAGTGCCCAGAACCTTCGTTCCTCTAGGATAGCCTTTTTCGATTTTTCCAGAAATAATACAACACTACCAAAACCATCAAAATAGGGTATTTATCTTACCTCTGAGGAGATGCATTAGAAATTTTTAGTGATCTTGAGGCGGTGCAACGTAGAAACATCATGCAACCGGTTTTTCCAGTTCTCCATCTCCCCATCCGAATCTGAGAAACACGAGCTATCATTTTCCCAATTCAGTATTCCATCAACTGTAGGATAGATCCAATCCCCATCCCATGCAGTCAACTTGTAGATATTTTCGACATCATCTCCTTCGCACACTAATTCTATATATCTTTCTCCTTCTGTCGGATCCATCGGTACTATCAACCGAGTACCATCATTCTCAAAGATCATGCTTCTACACTTCAAGTTGATGACACCTCCCATATCGATAGCCCAGTCCATCCCTAGGAATGCAGGGTAGGGGTCTGCATCATCCACAATTTGTATCACTTCAAAATCTGCGCGTACCTTTACTCCATAAATGTCTACCAGAACCTGGGGAAGTCTTCCAAGTGGAATGATCTTATATTGGTTGGCCATGCGTAGCTGAATGGTGGACGATTCCAGCTTTGGTTCTCCCATATTCTACTAGGTCTTCTTAGGTAGAACATTTGCATCAGACCCTAAGTCCAGGATGACCTGATCCATCTCATACACTCCAATTTGCACGGTCATGTGCATCTCTTGACTAGCTCTCTTCTTGTTCTTATAGATCTTGTTCACAACCTTAGTATCATTTTGAGGCGCTTATTTTTCCGCACACCTATCTATCAGGGCCTGAATATTGTTTACTATTTTTTGATTGCACAATAACTTAATACAGGCTTGTAGGAATGGTTTGAATTCACCATCAATCTTTGATTCCATGATATACTTCAATGTGGATGCCCCTGCAACAGAAAAATCCTTCTTAGCTTCAATAAAAGTCTCCTTTTCCTTCTATAGGTTGAGTCCTTCCTTCTTGTCTAAGGCCTTTATGATAAATGGCTCTGCATTAGCCTTCTTTCCCCCATCTCCTCCGATGGCAGAACCACTGTGTGTAATTATGTTTACACTTGGATCAGCATCGCACGGTTCAACTTTAACCATTTGTATGTTTTGTGTAGGTGTCTGTTGTTGCTTCTCTTGCATTCTAGAAATTAAAATAGGATAACTTCAATTACATGATCAAATTTTCTACAGTACCTGCAATATTTTCGTGCAAGGTTCGGACAGTTGAGCGCATAATGTCTAGTGTCTCCATAGTTATAGCAGATTAATTGTCCTCTTCCACGACCTGCGCCTCCACCTCTCCCCCTTCCCCTTCCTCTTGTTGGGGATCATCCACATCTAGAGGGAGATGCCAGTGAAGATGGGTTGACCTGCACTCTATAGAGGTTAGCATTGTCCATCATTAGGTCGAATGTACGACATTGGTTCTCGTCGTGACCAACTAAAGAGAAAAATCTACACCATTTTTGCTTCAACTCTAGCACATAGCTTCCAAATGAAGTACAATGGTATGTATCATGTCATCCAGCTACCCTACAATTAGTGCACCGTAGTGTGAGAGTACTACTTGGCCCAACAACATTCCTAGGGCACAGTGGATTCGGCCCTCCCACTTGAATTTAATCTGATAACAACGTACATTGATCTTTGGTGTGACCGGAACCCTTACAATGTATGCACCATCCATCTGTGCCAACTTCCTTTCCCTTTTTTCTGCATAGGTTATGCATCTCCAGGTAAATTGCCTCCAACTGATTTTGGATTTGTAGAGTTTCGAATTGATCATCTGCTCTGGGCTCAGCTTCCAGTTTCATAGCAACTTCTAGAGCTTCGACCTAAGAATCGATCTTCTACTAATTCAATGGCCCGCGGAGATGTGGCAAGAGCATGGAAATAAACCATTCCTTATGTTGCTTATCATCATAAATAAATCCTCCCTCGTTGATGGGGCGCTTCAGTCATTGATCCGCCTCCCAAACAGATTCATTTGGCTCTTTTTTGATATCTTTTAATTCTGTCATGCACTGTGAGTAGGACTTCGGCTTCCTAAATTTCTATTACAAAGTTTCCTTAATTTTCGAAATAGTGGGATCAACGTGCTAAGTCAGATATCCCATAAACCAATATAACACATGACCTTCAAATTCCATAGCCAGTTGCACTCTTTTGATAGAATCATTATTAACATTTTGCGTAGTCCATACGGCATTGGAAACAAACCAAAACCTATCCATGTCCTCATCTCCCGCACCCTTAAAGGTGGGTAGCTTCATATGCATGGCCATATCTACTTAAAGTGGTCATGGTGGTGGGGTAGGAGATGTCTTACCCCTGCGAGAGTTCGATTGTGGAGTAGCAGGAGGGCTACCTCCGATGCGCATAACCTTACCACTCTCTATATCACTTTCAGAAGAGTTTTTTCGCGGGCTATATACAAATATGTCCCCCTCTGATTAACCCGATAATACTTTCCACTGCACGTAGTGCTTTCTAGCTTATCTGCAATCATTCACTCAGTGTGGCTGCACAAAAAACCTTTTTCACACAGTAGAATCTTAATCAGCAGAGGCAAAGAGCATATGAATTTACTTCTTAGTCCCTTGAAGAACCTCCTTTTAGCTTCAGAATATGACACAAAATGATCTACTTCAAATTCTATCACAAACCCACCCAAGATGTTGTCAACCCAGTGATCTACAGCCCAAGTGATGGAATTATCAGTATGCTCTAAATGTTGGATTAATTCAGATGTCCACTGAGTGACCTTATCATCCTTCCAGTAGGTTTGGAACTCAGCTAATCTTGACAACTAATCCTGTAATTCATGTGCAAATTTCACAAAGAATATATCATGAACCTCTATGAAGATATAATTCTATTTCCAATCTTCAGTAGACATTTTCTTACTTCTGTTTTCCTTAAGTGAAAATTCTTGAATTTTCTTCTCAAACCAGTCTTCTAATTCAGGCTTTGATGGCTGCCACATCACCCAATTTCTCTCAAAATGATCCCGGTCCCGGAAATGGAACCACTTGTTGGCTTGAGGGGTCCTGACCCAGGTTTGGAGTTAAGGTTAACTAACAAAACCCTCTTACTATTGGCCCTTTCGGCAGTGACCTACTTGCGTAGGTCAAAGTCTCACCCGAAGTAGTATGGGGGGGTGTTGGAACCAGATTTCCACACCCTGAGAGAAAATTAAATTATGGGGGCGTCTTCAGATCTAAAACAACTGTGTTCCGACCTTCGCAATAGAAGCCCTAACTGGACATATTTAGGTCAGGTTACCCAGGTTATCTTGCATGTGCACAAATAAAGGTCCTGTAATCCCTTCAACAGCATTAATACATAATATTCATGTTCAACAGTAATAGATCTATTCATTTAAAATTCATCTAAGATAGAAGACAGTTACACAATCAATCCAAACAAAGATAACATAGTAAACATAAATAACATACACAACAGATCATAGAGCATAATATAGATGCATTTGAGACTCAAATTTCTCCCAAAACATTCCTTTATTCATTAATAGTTCATATCATCCATACAATACTTCTGTTCTACCCGCACACACAGCAAGACTAAGGTCTCTGCCCACACAGCCAGCAGGAGCCTTCTAAACCCAGACAAGATCACCATTCATCTCATAACATCACATCAAAACTTAATTCAGAATTGATACTTCTTACTCGACTCGATCAAGGCTCCTATTTATATCTTTATCTTGCACTCATATAAGGTCCACAAATTGTGGTTTGCGGCCCCTAGTTCTACCCTTTTGCCCATTACAACTCATGAGGGGCTTTGACCTTTCCCAAAGCCCCTTTACTTGTGCTTTTCTTAGCACACATGAATTAACTTACAAAAAATACTATATTTTTATCCAAAATTTGGTCCTAAGGGACCCTACTCCAACAAAGATAATTTATTTAATTAACAATTTGATGAAGCTTATATCACAACATTTATAAAATTCATGTATTGCATAACACATTCAAAAGTGAATTGATGTCAAACATTGTTCAAACAAATATATAAAACAACACATCATAAGATCCATGAACTATTTCTCATTTGAAACTTCAATGAAACATATAAGATAAAAGTACCGTATATATTTACTCAGCTCATTTGAGAAATAAATCTCGGTAAAACCTTTTCTATTCAGAAAAATTTAAGAGTACAGAAGTGAAACATCAGTAAAGTCTTATTTTCAAAATTTAGGACCCCTTATTAAATACATGAAGGGGTTTAAATATAAAATTAATAAGTCTTAAAATAGTCATTACAATAAAAACTGAGGAGGTTTCAAACAAATCTCCTTAAAGTAAGTAAAATAAAAGCAGAAATGAAAATTAAAGGGGTGATTTTTTGGAGGGTTGTCCTGTTGCCCCTTCTTCCATTTGCTCCTTGAGTTGAATAATATTAAGCATAGGTTGAATATTGGGAGGTTGGTCTGGACTAATGTGTAGGTGTCCTGTAAAAACAACATCTGATAATGGAGGTGGCATGTATGAAGACACATCTATAAGACAGTGAAGCGCAAGCCATTGGATGTGAGGCTTCACTAGATATCTTCAGTATCTTTCCCAATATAAATTTTTTATCTTCTTGATGTGCTCCTCTTTCATTTTTGACACTTCCTGCCATTGCCTTATCAAATATTTTACCAATGGTAATGCACAGGAGGAGATATATCTATGATATTTTCTGCGATCAAGTTATGGATGATAGTTTCCACATTGTTTATGGCAACGTCTTTAGCTCTGGTTATTTCCCTTTCTGCTTTATTTAGTTGTATATCCCAATATGTGAACAATATTTCTTTCTTTGATTCTTCAATTCTAGGCAGGTTGGCCTTTTAGCCATCAGAGGAATCCTGCCAAGTAACAAATTCAGATACCTTCTCATCTATGTTATCAAAACTAATTCTCATATCAATAATGAAATTCACAAGTGAATCTCTTTTCTCACATAATTCATGAATGTTGGTTAATTTATGACAAAATATGTCTTGTTGTTGTGCCAATAAGGTGTTTAATTCTAAATCTTCTTTCATAAACTCATCTATCTTTGGAACATCTTTCATTTTCTCAATGGAGAGTTGTAATTTATGAATTTGAGTATATTTAGAACTAATTTCACCATGATGTCGAATCTTAAGTTGGTTTCGGCTCTCTTGCAGTTGTGCAATTTGTACCTATAGTTGCTGGCTAACACTCTGCTTTTCTTCTTGTAACTTTGTCTCAAGTTGAAGAATCTTTTCATATTTTTGCTTCATCAATTAATGAATCTTTGATGCCTTGCCAATAGTTGCAGAGGCATAGGATCCTGCAAACTGTGATAACCGCTTTAGATCCTATGAAGGATTTGACTCAGTATATTTTCAAACAATTTCCATTGACATATCTTCTTGAGTGAAAGTCTAGGCATGCTCTACTCTTCTCCTTTTCTTATGCCTGCTAACAACTACTTTATTTCTAGCACTATAAAATATTTCCAAGGGAGGAATTTCTTGAATATTTAAAACAATTTCAAAGGTCAGGAAGGCTGGGATGTATTCCATTCTCTCTGTACTTAACATTTTTTCAGAGGGCCCAGCAGTAAATGGGTCCTAACTTGTAGAAGGGGGATTTTTTACAGTATGATGTTGGCCAATAATCATGGTTGTTTGTTGTTCTTGGAGTTTGAGGTCAAACACTTTCCAGACATATTTGAGATTGCTGGGGAAAGCCAGATATATTTTTTGAACTTAAACTAACTTCTCCTGATCTGGTGTATTAAGGACTTCAGTATCCTTAATAACTGATTCATTTTCTTTCTGAGTCATGGTTTGAGAGACATCCAAGATCTTGAGTGGAATTGTCTCCAGTCTCTTGTTTTTGTATTGCTGAAACTTTAATATTTGTGGTGGATGTAGGCATAAATTTTCAAACTTCTTAATTGCAACATAGTTTTCAATAGACTCAAACAAGTCGTCAAAATCATCATCTTCGTGCACAAAGGGTCTGATTTTTACTTGAGCAGTGAAGTTATTGGCAACTTTCATGGGATCATATTATCTGTTTGTAATTGTAAACAATTTCAAACATTCTATTTGGCCAATTTCTAGTATAGCATGCTTGTAGTTGTATAGTCCATACAAACCATAGTTAATTGGAAAGGAAGGCCATAATTCCTTCTTGGCTTCTTTCAAAAATCCGGTCATACCATTTCCCATATTGGTATGTGATTCCTCTTGTGAGAAGTTTATCGGGAAAATACAAGGGTAAGACATGTGGATGAGCTAGGCTCCCAAATACTCCTACATAGGTGAATGGCTCCTCACCAAGCCACTTTCCTATAGGAGATAAGTCGGCTTGGGCCTATTTGGAAAGTATGGGGGCTTTCTGATTAAAAACAACTTCAAAAAGGGGAAGTGTAACTCCATGAAAGATTCTGTAAAAATGACTTTCATATTTGGACTCCCAGAGAATACTATGAAATACATGAATGGGAAGGGGGTCTTGGGTAGTCCATTTCCAGCCCATGGCTGGAAAATATGATGTAAAACATACGACATCCATAATATAACCACTCATATAAAATGGAGGAAACATTTTATAAGAGATAGAGCGGTTCTTTTTGTATTCTAAAATTTGGGTGGAAATATTATTTGACAGAATATTACCCCAATCCATAACATAAGCATCAGTTGTTGCTTCCATAAGGGGAACCCAGTATAATGAGAATCTAGTTGTGTCTGACTGACCAAAAAGTCTAGACATCATAGCTGAGACATATCAATAGGGACTTGTGAGAGAATCAATAGAATACATATCATTTTCGTCGTTCTTGTGTTTGTTAGGATTTCTCCTCCACTGTTTTATTGGCGCTGATTTGAGTTCATTTTCCTTAGCAAATTTTGCAAGGAATTCTTTATCATAAATCTTATTAGGGTCTAGAAGAGTACATTTTCTTCAGGTCTTCCACCTTAAAGGAACCACTCATTATTCCTCCACTGGTAAGGAAATTTCTATCCTAGATATTAAGATTTTCGATAATCCACCTCACCATATCAGTATATGGTAGTATCTTGGGCCTTCTTGTAATTTGGTGAAGAAATGAATTGGCTACATCTCCAATTGTAGCTTTAGAAGAATTTGGGGCATCCTCTGTTTCTTTTCTCTAAATTTTTTGCTGTTTATTGTCTTCAAATAAATTATACATAGATTCCCACGAAGAGGATCCACTCTCAGGTACACAAGTTGTACCTGTGAACAAGGGCAACATCTTTGTTATATCTGAAGTAGTAGGTGCAAGATTAACGAGAGCCATATGCTTCTTTTGTTTCTTCAAATCCTGAGACATTTCAGAAGAACTTTGATTACTCAAACTTGTCTGTAAATAATTAAGAAAGAGTAAGTGGGAAGTAGGAACCTTTGAGTTTTACAATACGCACAAATAGTGTAGTAAATAGAAACATTGTAAATGGATGAGAATTCACATGTTGATGGGATATGAATTCAATGCGCGTTGGAGGGAAATGATTATGGTGGTATGGGTGATAAAAATATTAATTTATGACATTGATAAATGATATAGATTATCGTGCCATTATAATCATTTCTCAATTTAAACCAGATCTATCACATTACATCATGACTCATGTGTAATCTCTTCATTAAATACTGACGAGATAGGTTTTCTGTCGATCAGGACATCACAATCACAATATCGATGAGTTTAACAACATGCAATATGTGTTTGTGTAATGACTGTGCGATATGCGATCTATGATGTGATCACTTTATCGCATTAGTGATTATGAGTGGTAACAAAATAGCATGGTTGATTTTTTTGCGATAATGTGATGTTGTTTTACGCAAATACAAACCTACGGATAAGTATGATTTCCCTAAGTGTGGTAGTGTACTTATAACAACAGAAATAAATATATCTAACCTTTTCCTTAAAATGAATAGATAAAGGGTGAGAAACCTACTTGTAATATGTTCTCTTTCCCTCACCTCCCTCTATCACTTTTGTCGCTCTCAATCTAACTTAACTCGCTTGATTAATACCTTCCATGGCAAATAGAAGACAAAAAAAAAAAAAACATAAAGGCAATATGAGCATTCAAGTTAAACAAATTGAATCGATTAAACTCATTAATACACATATAACATCACTAACATGTGCATTAGGAAAGGAACAAATGTATTTATTATGAAGTAGAAGGAACAGTACAACCAGTGGATCAGTTCGTTGTCACTCATCCAGCTTGAGTCCCATATGTTAGTGTCAGAATATGCATTCTTCCATCAGTGATCAAAATATTCATTTTAGGTGTCCCACTCAGAATTTTTTTTATCATTCCATTAGGTCATGTAAAAAATTGATTCACTGATGGTAGCCCTAGTCATAAAACCTCACTCTCCCTCAAAATTTCACATTTGTTGGCCCACCTTCATGTCTTTTTGAGCATTAAAACACTTTTGAAAAGCTCGTTTCACTATATCTTATGTTAGTCGAAGTCAACCATGGATTCAGGTCATCTAAGGTCTCATTAGGTCTCTAGGTTTCATTCTTCACGGTCCAAATAAAACACCATTTTATTTGCATAACGTCAGCAAAGTATGAGAGTGATTCCAAATAATGTCTCTTTACCATGTATAGATGATCTCCAAGATGGTTTCCATAGTTTTAATTTGATTTCAAGTGTGAGTTTCATTCCAAGATGTAATATTTATTTCAAAAACGAAGATGTAATTTTTATTTTTTTCCATATAATTTTATGTCATTAAATATGTAACAAGTACTTGGTTCCCAAGGCTTGCAACTCATATTTCCACATGCCAACACATCAAATGTCAAAGTGCAAGAGTTTTTATTCCATCAATTGATCAAATGTCAAAGGGAGTTGTCTTTTCCCAAAGGGTGCCCAAATCATCATTTTCCACAAGCACTAAACCCTAAATTTCCTCTCCCATTGAGCTAGGGTTTGGTATGGAAATAGAGAAATATAAGAAGAGGAGCTATAAGGTAGACCATATCAATAATAATAATGTCATTTTAGCTCATAAACATCATTTCTCCATCATTTTCGAAGAATTCATTCCAAGAGTTAAATCATTTTCCACTTATAGGCCAATTTTGCTTAAAACTATGTTTCTGACCAAACAGAGATGAATTTGAAAAAAGTGAGAGTTTTTTTTTCCATCATAGGCCAAGGAATAAAAACCTCCTTCATTTTTTACAAAGCTGTCATGGTTTTGGAGAAATGTTAAAAATATAGTTGTTACAAGAGGGTTGTTGCACTTCTGAAGGGACCTTGGGAAAATCAATTTTTCTCCTAGATTGAATGTACAAATGACTTACTTGATGATTTAAATGATAAATATACAGAGATATATTTATAATGAGCTATATTGAGCTCAATTTGGAGTTGTTAAAGGCCTCCTAAAGTTTCCTGCACCAGCACACTGCATTTTTGCACCCTCATTCTGCAATGTTTGCCCAATCTTGGGAGAATCAATTTTTTACAGGTCAAATAAAGTCCATTCTACAAAATAAAGGCATATTTGGAAAGTAGACAGGATAATATTTCGAACAAGCTATCCTGGGATCAATTTGGAGTTTGGGAAGGCCTCCAAATGTGGTCTGCAAAAAGGCATTGCGCAAATAACACAGTGAGGGCACAAATCTTGGCATTGAGATGGTGCAAATACTCAGCAGAGGGTGAAAATGTGTAGGAAAGGGTGAAAATTTGTAGTCAAGGGCACAAATAACCAATCAAGGGTGAAAATAACCAGTCAAGGGAGAAAATTCTCTGTCCATGGTGCAAATGACCAAAAATCTCTACAAAGTGTCCAAGTGGTGAAAAAATTTCTTCAAAGCTCCACCAACTCACTCATTGATCTCCAGCAAGCCAGTAAGATGCTTATGCCATGAAAAACCATTTTCATAATTTTATGTGTTGAAGTCTTGTAAATTGAGGTTGTAATTTGGTGTTTGAATTGAGGAAAAACACTAGTATCCCATTACACTTGTGAAACTCCCAAGATTCACTCTCTTACCCTTTGCATCCTTCCCACACTTATAAAAACCCATTCCCAAAACCCTCGCTTGCAAAATTCCCTATTCCTATAACTTTATCCCAAAACCCTAAGTCCTATTTGCTACAACTACCTAGGCTCTCAACCTCCAACTTGTGAATAATTTCCTCATCCTAAATCCATCATATCACTACTCAGTATCCCCTCCCCCATTACATAAATCCCTTACACCATCTCCCTCAATTTCCCTTCCCCATTCCCTATTCCTAAAAGCCAATCTTCACCATCATCATACCACCCTATAGTTTTGACTAAAACACCATGGCAGAAGAAGAAAACAAGTCATCAATGGCCACTTGGAAATAACCAAATTCAAAGGAGAATGGCCAATCACTATGCCAAGAGAGAAATAAATACAAGGGCAAAGCTAAAGGCAACAAATGCAAAAATAGAAGCCCTAACACACCAAGAAGAGAAGAAGAAATTGGACATAATTTCTGAGGCTTCCCTCCAAGCCCAGCCACATCATCATCAGCCTTTCTACCAATTTTGAGGCATGTTTCAAATTTTTTTGCAAAAGCTGGAAATCTCTGAGTTTTTTGTAACATGTACTTAGCAGAAAATTGGTCATTTGCGCAGCGCCCTAAGCGCTACGCAAATTATTGGTGAACTTTTTGAGGAAAATAAAGGCACCATTGGATTCCTAATGAACAATGCATCTCATAAAACCATGTTTCCAGCCTTGGTTTGTAGTTTTTATTGGTGAAAAGCTCAAAAAACACCTTTTTGCCCCTTTTTGACCTAGGCACTGTGCAAATACCAGTATTGGGAGAATGACCTTTTCAGGGGGGGGATTATTCTCATTTTTAGGACTTGAGGCATATTCAGAAAGAGGATAGGATAAACTTTCCAAGAAGCTATCCTAGGCCCACTTTGGACACCGGGAAGGCCTCCAAAAGTAGCCTGCAAGATAGAGGGTGCAAATGACACAATGAGGGCGCAAATGACCAATTTGTTGTTTTTATCCAAGTTTCTCTGAAATTTTCAATTTTATTCAAGAAATCGTGTTTCTACTCATGTAATTAATGATGGTAAATGTAATTATGTTTGGGATTAGTTACCTAGGGGTAGGTTCATTGGGTAAAAATCATCATTGATTCATAATGAATCAGTTGAATGTAATGAGGAGTGAGTCACTTGGACCTCCCTAAACTCTAGGTATCAGTTCATATTATTGTGGAACATCTCCTCCTCTCATGGATTCTGTTATCACTCAGGAAAAAATGAAGCATCATTTGACAAATTCCTAGAGGTTCATATGTCAAAGGTAGGGTAATAGGATTCATTTTTCATTACTTGGTTAAGGAAAATTTTTAGTTTTTCTTATTTAGCCTATCCTAAGGTCTAAAATCACCCTCTTTCAAATCCCCTCATGTCACATCAATCATAATTTTCTAAAAATTTTCATTTCCCAAGGTTATAGCACTAAAAGTGTCATTTTAGCAAAGAAACAACACTTTTGTAGCGAAATACATAGAGAAATTGCACTTTTCGCTATGAAATTGCTAATACTTTCGTAGCAAAAATGCCCAGAAATACACTAGGAACGCTACGAAAGTAAGGTTTCTTGTCTGTCATGTCAAATTAGTTGTTAGGTGTCAGAAAATGATTTGAAAAGGATAAGTTAGATGCCATTCAAGTCAGTTAGGGTAAATATCAAGGTACATAGTCAAGGCTGAAGTCATCATCACCATTTTAAGCATGTATGAGTCATCATTATGATATGAGTGGTCATCGAACTTCAAAATATTTCCAAATTGAGTCATTAGTCATTCTCCATTTCTTCTTTGTGTGTTATTGAGCTCTGGAGAGCTATTTCATTGAGCCCAAGTTGTTGCTGGTTTTTTCAAAGGATTGCAGATATAACTGATCAAGTGAGGCAGAGAAGACTTCAAAGAACCATGGCTGCAAAAAGGAAGAAAAATAAATATGGCCACTGTCTTAGATATGAGCCATCAGATATGAACCTAATAATTGAAGACCCAACAACAATAGAAGTCTTCAGAAGGAAGGGATGTTTACAGTTTTGTAAAAGCCTACAAGGATGTCATGTATAGGTTTCCAAATAATTTTCCCTAAAATTCAATGGAACAACAACTAAAGTGGGGATGTTGAATATCACTAGTACACCAGAGATCATTGCAGCAGCAACAAGGATTCCAAGAGGACAAGAAAAATGGTTCAAAGGGTTCAAATTCAACATGGAGGAATGATCTGAAAATGGAAGTACTTGAAAATGTGTGCAAGGTATCCATTTCCATTTAATTAAATGTGTGCAAAATTCTCCATGTCTTGCTGATTAAACAAAGTGTTTTTGGTAACTGTTTATGGGTGTATGTGTGAGGGAAAGTTAATTTAATTTTTTTTTAACATATTAAATTATAAATACATAGCAATATAACTTCAACATAACATGACACAAATGTTTGGTTAGCAGTTCACCCCTCCTGGGCTACGTCTGCTGGATCAAGCCTCCCAAAATGAGCTTGTCCTCTTGTATTAAAATTCTCCAAAATGCTAATACAAGTTTAAAAGTGCCTCAATAGGAAAATATGAATGTAAATACAGATTCAGAAGACATGTAAATGCTAAAAATGCATTTCCATATTCACTAAACAGTGAAGAATTACCATAAACAGTGACTTCTTCAACAAGGCCCTAATGGCTCTTTGAACTCCTCTGAATATTTTTGGGCTGTTTAAGTCCTCAAACAGTTCTAAAACCTCTTCCATTAGGTTCAAAAGGTTGAAAATAGCTGAAAATGGTTTTTGGATCACCTCAAACAATGAGGTGCAACTCCAAATAACTTCATTTCCCCAATGGCCCTAGTGGCTCTCCAAGCTTCCCTGAAGCTAAAATGGCTATATAACACCTCTAATTCCTTTGGGACATATTCCAATGGCTTTGGAATGCTGAAAATAGTCTAAATTGATTTTTGGTTCACCTCAAATGGTTAAGCATAGCCCAAAACAACTCCAACTCCCTCTTGGCCTTGATGGCTCTCATTGCTTCCCTGAAGAAAAATGGGCTGAAAATCAACTATAATGGATCTACAACCTATTCCAATGGCTCCAAAATGCTGAAGAAAGCCAAAATTGACCAAAATTTCGTCCAATTTGGTACAATATTGGAGAAGTTATGGCAAAAACAGTATTTTGCCCAATGTCACTTAAAAAACTCCACTAAAAGTGGAGTAACTGCAGATAAGGGCGCTAAAGTTGGAAAATTTCCTGAAATGGCATACTCTGACCCAAATTCGGTGGAACCACTGGCAGTTATCATTTATTGTGAGAGGGTGCGGTCACATTACAACTCCGACTTAACCATTAACTGAACCATCACATTAAACATTGGTTAAAACAAAACTGTTTTTTTTTAACTCCTGCATTAAATTTTAAGTCATGGCCACATGGAACAGTTAACTGCTGAATAGCCCGCGGATAAGGTTTTAAACCCATGGTCTCTGTGTGTAGGTCCCATGGTATCTGGGCTAGCCACTTATTCCTTCACCGCTTACAATTAGACGAAATAAAACCAAGAATTTTCACCTACGTGTTAAGAAACACCATTGTGGTCTAACGGTAAGACGTTGCACCATAAGCTGGAGGTATCAGGTTCAAATATGTTAACTTGCAAAATTTTAATATGACATGCCTCCTCCTCGGCTTGGGGCCACGTGGTGACCTCCGGGCCTGCCACGTGGCAACCTGTGATTGGCCACAAAACTCCAAAGTCAAACCAACTTCGAATAAGATGCTACCACTTGTCACTACAGGATTGGCCTAGGTGGAATATTCCAAGGAATATTTTGAGGAATATTCCTTAGAAAATTTCTTTTTTTAATTTTTCAAAATTTGAAAGTCAAATCTGGTCAACTCAGTTTTTTGTAGTTTACTGAAAACTTCAAACTTGCATAACTTTCACATACGATGTTAGATTTGAGTGACGTTCATGGCACCAGGATCATATCGATGAGGCCTATCCGATCATTCAGGTTGCAAGTGATTTTGAACACTTTCAATTTTGAGATTTTTCCATAGCTTGGACTTGAGCTCCTGATCACACCTCCCAAATGAGAAGCTTTTGGACCCCAAAAGCTCACTGAAATGTTGAAACTGAACTGTATAGAAAATAAGAGAATAACAACATCCTCTTCTCTTCAGCCTTCAAAAATTTTCTTGACTTGCCAACTGTCCTCATGGAAAATTTTTGCTAAATGAGCCATGTACTTGTGTTGAATCCCGACCAAGTTTTCTCGCCATACCAATCTACCATTTTGAAACCAACAATGACCCTTGCTGAACTTTATGCCCTCTTTTATTTCATGCCTTTCCATCTGATGGAATCTTGCATCACTTTGCACTGACACTTCGTTCTCTACACCAATCGACACCAAAGGCACCTTGTGCAACATACGACATCAACAACAAGTTGACCTAAAATGTGCTATATAATTGACACACAAAATCTGTAACAAGTGTGCACACAATCGACACAAGTCGATAAAGAGAAATATACATCTTTACAATCACATGTGTATGTATCATGTACAATGAACTATATAAAGTTCTCTAATTACACATACAACCTCTATGTACATGTGCAATTTCAACTCTTTTTTTTCAAATCCCAACAAGTACATCATCCCAAAAAAACATGTGGGTGACCAAGAGCTGAACTAAAAGACATTGCTGCAATATAAGTGAGTATCATACTCATCTTTTACACCTCCATGGTGAAACTTTGCAACAACACATAAATTCCTTCAACTGAAACTGCTTTTACATGCAATCTTGCATCAAACTTTTCAACTGAAATACATGCATACAAAATCTGAAATTTGCATGTACAAAATGAGTATGACTTACTGCATTAAGAAGTTAATCCACTTCCTACCAAGCCAACTCCATGGCGTCTTTTCCTGTTGCAACATTTCTAAATGTGAATCTTCCATTTCCACATCGATAATGGAATCCATAGATCCACTTGCGCCAATATTTTTGTCCTCTAGCTACATGTGCTTTGGATGACTTCTTGGATGCAAAGTCCAACAATGAGAGACATCATGTCCCTTCCTTTGACAAAATGTGCAACTCTTAATCACTTTCTGAGAAATTTTTCTTTGCCTCTTCTGCTTCCTGTGTGCTTTCTTTTTCAACCAGCAACTTGAAGCAACATGGTTAAATCCACCACAAAATGTGCAACAAAAATTTCTTTCATTTGAACAAGAAAAATTATCATTCTTTGCTTAAACATAATCAAATTGATTATGTGAATAATTATACCTCTTTTGCTGCATGTAATTTCCATCCTTTTTGTCTTTGAAAGACGATGAACTAGTAGAGGAGACAACCTTCTTTTTCAGACTTACATCACCTTTCTTGTCTTGAAAACTATTTGAACTTGAAGGCTCGCCATAAGTGGCATGTTTACCCTCTACTTGCTGCAATGATAGCTTAAAAAAATGGCAATCATCCTTAAAAAAAATTTGACATATGTGCATTTTAGAACTTGGAATAAAGGTTCTCTTTAAATTTGCATCACATGCATTCAAGGACTTGGAGTCTTCACCATTAAACTACACATAACCAAGACCAACATTCTTGGGTTGCTCCACAATTGAAATAGGGTCAACCATACCTTGTGCATGCTTACCCAAACCTTTGCCTTCATGATAGCCCATCTTAAACATTAATTTGGACCCTATACCCCTTGTATGTTTTTCAAAAGAACCAACACACTTTTCAATTGAGGAAATTGAAGACAAGTTGGAATGGTTTACCTCTTCCTCACGCTTGTTCTTGGGCAAAGCTTCTTGAGCTTGAAGGATTTGTTTCTCCATGTCATGAAGTCTGTGGAGAATTTCTTCCTTCTCATCCTTCATAGCCAAAAATTGTGCATGAAGCTTAACACTTTCTCTTTGATCATCAATGAGAATCTGCACCATGTCCTTCACCTTAATGACCTCATTCTTCATGTCATCATTGAAGAATCTTGTGAAGGAGGAAACTTCACTTGTAGAAGAATTTTACATTATGTAAATGGTCAAATTAACAAAAGGAACTTCCAAAGAAAAGTTCTCAAATCTTTCAAACAAATGACAAGTTTTTAACCAAATGTCTTTACAGCCATACTCTTATTCAAGCAGCCATAAAACACAAACTCCAATAGCTTTTTTAGAAAACACTAATCAAGTGGGTTTGTTTTCCAAAGATAATATTAAGTTACTTTGGGATAAGTAAATAGCCTACAACTCTTTTTTCCTTTCCAAGACTTAGCTAACATCAACTATCTTTTCAACTCAAGCAAACTCAACAATCAACCATTTTGCAACCAATAAAACAGTCAATCTCTTACACTGTTTTAACACCTTTTGCACAAAAACAAATTCTCAACCTAAGCTCTAATACCATCTGATCTGAAAATGGAAGTACTTGAAAATGTGTGCAAGGTATCCATTTCCATTTAATTAAATGTGTGCAAAATTCTCCATGTCTTGTTGATTAAACAAAGTGTTTTTGGTAACTGTTTATGATTTTATGTGTGAAGGAAAGTTAATTTAATTTTTTTTTTAACATATTAAATCGGAAATACATAGCAAGGTAACTTTAGCATAACATGACACAAATGTTTGGTGAGCAGTTCACCCCTCCTGGGCTACGTCTGCTGGATCAGGCCTCCCAAAATGATCTTGTCCTCTTGTATTAAAATGCTCAAAAATGCTAATACAAGTTTAAAAGTGCCTCATTATGAAAATATAAATGTAAATACAGATTCAGAAGACGTGGAAATGCTAAAAATTCCTTTCCATATTCACTAAACAGTGAAGAATTACCATAAACAATGACTTCTTCAACAAGGCCCTGATGGCTCTTTGAACTCCTCTGAAGATTTTTGGGCTGTATAAGTCCTCAAACAGTTTTGAAACCTCTTCCATTAGGTTCATAAGGTCTAAAATAGCTGAAAATGGTTTTTGGATCACCTCAAAAAATGAGGTACAACTCCAGATAACTCCATTTCCCCAATCTCCCTGGTGGCTCTCCAAGCTTCCCTGAAGCTAAAATGGATGTGGAACATCTCTACTACCTCTGGAACCTATTCCAATGGCTCTAGAATGCTGAAAATAGTCAAAATTTGTTTTTTTTTCACCTCAAATGGTTAAGCATAGCCCAAAACAGCTCCAACTCCCTCTTGGCCCTGATGGCTCTCATTGCTTCCCTGAAGAAAAAGGGGCTAGAGATAAACTCTAATGGCTTTGAAACCTATTCCAATGGCTCTAGAATGCTGAAGAAAGCCAAAATTGGCCAAAATTTCATCCAATTTGGTCCAATATTGGAGAAGTTATGGAAAAAACAGTGTTTTTCCCAATGTCACTTAAAAAACTCCACTAAAAGTGGAGTAACTGCAGATAAGGGCGCTAAAGTTGGAAAATTTCCTGAAATGGAGGACTCTGCCCCTAATCCAACGGAACCGCTAGCAGCTAGAATTTATTATGAGAGGGTGCGGTCACATTGCAACTCCAACTTAACCATTAACTGAATCGTCGCATTAAACATTGGTTAAAACAAAACTGTTTTTTTTTAAACTCCCACATTAAATTTTAAGTCATGGCCACATGGAACGGTTAACCGCCGAACAGCCCGCGGATAAGGTTTTAAACCCATGGTCTTTGTGTGGAGGTCCCATGGTATCCAAACTATCCCTAAGGGGCTAGACCCTTATTCCTCCGCCGCTTACAATCAGACGAAATATAACCAAGACTTTTCACCTACGTGTTAAGAAACACCATTGTGGTCTAACGGTAAGACGTTGCACCATAAGCCAGAGGTATCAGGTTCAAATCTGTTAACTTTCAAAATTCTAATATGACATGCCTCCTCCTCGGCCTGGGGCCACGTGGCAGCCTCTAGGCCTGCCACATGGCAGCCCGTGATTGGCCACAAAACTCCAAAGTCAAACCAACTTTGAATAAGATGCTACCACTTGTCACTACAGGATTGGCCTAGGTGGAATATTCCAAGGAATATCCTAGGGAATATTCTAGGGAATATTTTGAGAAATATTCTAGGAATATTCCTTAGAATATTTCTTTTTTTAATTTTTCAAAATTTGAAAGCCAAACCTAGTCAACTCAATTTTTTGTAGTTTACTGAAAACTTCAAACTTGCATAACTTTCACATATGATGTCGGATTTGAGTGTCATTCATGGCGCTAGGATCTTATCGAAGAGGCCTATCCGTTCATTCAGGTTGCAAGTGATTTTGAACACTTTCAATTTTCAGCTTTTTCCATAGCTCGGACTTGAGCTCCTGATCAAGGAATGCAAAGAATTTATCAAGTTAGAAAGCAATGAAGTTGACCTTACAAATGTCATTCCAAGGAGCTACATGAAGGAAAATTTCTCAAAGCTACCGCTCATTATCCATAAATATTTCACATGTGAAGGAAGATATCATAAAGTCTATTCTTACCATTTCAAGCTTCTCCTACACTTTGTTGGTAAGATATCTCTTGATCTGCCTTTCTGTTTACACAGAAGTTTAGCAAAAATGGAAAATAAAGTTCAACCAAAATCTGAGGGAAGTGAAACTTCACTTTTTATCATGGCTTAATAAAATTGCTGGTTTTAGATGAGTTAGAAAGACTAGGCAAAGATTGGTCTTCATTTTTGTTTGTTAGTGGTTTTGAAATGGATACCATTACCCCTAAGAAAACTCCTAAACCTAGAGGGATACCATCACCTTTAGTGGCAGAACAAATTGAACCAGTAGGGGAAGAGCAAACTGAACCATTCATGATGGAAACATAGCAGTTGCAGAGATTTGATACACCTATTGTTCCACCTGCAAAACAAAAGTCAATAATGATCAAACCTGCAAAAAAAGAGCCCACAGTGAGTAAACAAGGTAGAAAAAAGGATACAAGGAGCCAAACAGTGGCTAAAGGCAATTTAAAATACATACTACATTCCATTGATATTGAAGAGACTCCTATAGTTCAAGCTGAGGATATAGATGAACGTGGACAAGAACTCAAGAAAGCTATGTCTGCAAAGAAGCTAGAATTTGAAGGTGAGGATGCAGGTTTTATGTTCTAGGAAAGGAAGCCCATGACAAGACATGCAAGAAAAATGTTGGAGAGTAGTAAAGAGGTTCATCTAGCCACTAACATAGTCCCACCACCACAAGACATTATTGATCTTTCATCACCTACAGAAAAAGATCCAGTCAGCAAGCCAAAGAAAGGAAAGGAGAAATTCGTTGAAAAAACAGAGTTTGAACTCCTTGAAGAACAATTGAGGTTATCTAATCATGAAATTTTAGTTATGAAGAAGGAGGCAAGGAAACATAATGTCCAAAATGTTTAGTTTGAAAATATGAAAGAGGTTTTGGAAGAGTAGGTTGATATTGTATCAAAGACCCTAGACAATACACAACAGTTAATCAAATGGACTATGCCATTGAGGAAAGAAGTGAAACATGTCAGAATAATGAATATGCACTTCAAATATACCAACATAAAGTTGAAGGATCAAGTTAACTACCTCCAAGAACAGCTAGAATTGATCCATGAGGAGCTAGGGAAGAAAGGTCTAAAAATGACAATAGTTGAGGAACCAATAGCTCAACTCATCATCAATGAAGAAAAAAAAACCTCAAGACTCCTAGTTTGAACTGGTTTATGTTTTGAAAGGTAAATGGTATGTTGGAAACAAATTTTACATATTTGGAAAGTTCATTTTTGAAATTAAGAAAAAATCTGGAATTAACAACGTTTTCCACAGTTTCGTAGAATTTCCGAGGCTTGAAGCCAGGAAAACGCTATGAAACCACCTGTAGCTTTATTTTTGCATTTAAAACCACTTTTGGAATCTTACAAGGTGAGGAAATGATATGAAGGATGTGTCAAGGCATGATTAACACAAGAAAGAAAGAGGCAGAAATTTTGATGGCAAAGGTCATTTTTTGTACGCTACGAAACTGTCATACTTTAGTTGCATGTTGTTTTGAAGGTTTTTTAGCATGTTTTTGGGCAGTTTTGGACAGGAAAACAATTTCAAAAGGTCAAGGGACTTTTCCATATATCATCCAAGACTTGAATACCATGAGATGAAGACAATCCATCAGCTAAATCAAGTGTTGAAGATAAGGACCTGTTTTCCTAAAAAATAGGGTTTGTTTCCAGATTTTGAGGAGGGTAATCAAGATGTCAAGTAGTGATGAGTTCTGTAATAGCTCATTCAAACATCTGAATCATTATTTGTTAGATTTATAATTGTTTCAAGAGATTAGGTAGTTTATGTAATAATTAGTTGTTTGATTCCTATTAGGAAAAGGATTGTTTAATAGAATAGCTGTCATTTTCTCATTAAAGTAGATGTTTTCTTGTTATGCAAGGTGTCATTAGGAAAATTTTGATGAATCTAACCAAGAGGCAGATAATCTCTGATGTAACATGGTCTATTAAAGGGCAGATATTTGAATTTGTAAAGGGTTGGAGATTTTTTGGCAATACTGCAACTTTATGTAAATTGATTGAAATCAGTAATGCAGAGGACTTTTTCTTGACCAACTTGAGATTCTCATGGAGTTTTTAGTGCTTATTTGATCTATACTTTCTATGTGTACCATTTGCAGTGTTTTTCATCTTTAATACTCAGAATTCATAGGTGTATGCTATGAATTCCTTTATTGATGAATTGGATGTGTTATTTCATGTTTCATGTGTGATTTACCTCCGCTAAAAACTCTTACCTGCCTTAGCTTCCATGTCAAGAGAACTTACTACTGAACCACTGATTTTTTGACTCCATAAGCCCAATGCTTGTAGACTTATGCTCTTTTCAACCTACACACGTCGCAAGAAAGTTATTTTCCAAGTATAGTTATCCATCTATTTTCATCATAATAAAATATCATTAACCCCTTTTAAGAGAGCCCTCTCAGACTGAAGAGGCTAAGCTTCAGTTACAAGTTGGTTTGAAATAGTTACATGAAGTTGTCTGATTAGCAGCCAATAAAGTGCAAATCTATGATAACAGATTCGATCCCTGAGGTTGGGAGAGGTTGTTTGAGGCCTATATGATGTCATTTTTTACTCATTTTCAAAGGTTTGAATCATCTTGTATGTTTTCTTATTAATCAAGGAACTATTGTACTCAGTTTGGCTAGCTAATAAAGAGGAGTTGCAACTACTTTTTGGGATACTTGTGATATGATTTTTATCATTGTTTTTTTCTTCAGTTTCATATGTTAGAATGTATTGTATTCATGTTCATTATATATCTATGGTATGATCTCTTTCAAGTTTTATAGGAAGAATACATGTTTTCTCATGATCTGTTTTGGGAAATATTTCATAATTTGTCCATTTTCCTCTGTTTACGAAGAATACATCTCTCATGTTCTTCCTAGCTTCTCATCAGTCCTAAATCCATCTCATCACAATCATATTTAAGTGATAAGACTTATGCCTACCTTTCCTCATTGAATCCCTGCAACCATATCTCATTTTCCCTGACCTAGCTCCCCTTGACCTAATTTCTTCATCCAGTGAAACCCAACCAAATAAAATAAAAACAAACCCCTGCACTCAATATCTAGCCTAAAAACCCTAATTCCTCTAGCCCTATTGGTTGTGCCTTTTTGGAGAGAGCCCTCTCTGAATTGATAGGGCTAGCTATGAAGTCAAATGGTTGGTTTGTGGTTACCTCTCTTGGGATTCCTTCTTCAACCTTTGGAATCTGGCAAAGTGATAACATTCTGGGACCGTTGCTGGGGAACGAAAGATCAAATATTCTGTGGGAAAGAACGAAAAATTTTAGATCTGATTTCTTATGGTGGATATTGGCCAGATGCATATGAAGGTTGAACCATTCACCTGGCTACTCCAACTTGATGTAAAGACTCCACTAGAGTATCGACCTTGCCAGCAAGAAAATGGAAGAATCTCACACAAAGATCGGGTATTCAAAATGGAATTTTATTCAATATGTAATAGGCTTTCTTGTAAATTACTTCTTTTATTTTCCTGAAACTATCCTAAAATTTTCCAGAGTTTGTTGTATGAAAAATATGATCAAAGTTTCAATTTTGCCTATTTGAAGAGTGTAAATACCGAGTTTCCCTTTGATTTTGTTCAAGATCAAGACCTCTTACCTGAAAATTGTCCATATCCTTTTCAACCTGATGAACCTCAAGAGATCAAGAATAATCCTATAGCTTATGTACATACTCCTACACCTTGTAAAATTTTGAATAGATGTAAACCACCCATCTTACCTCCTATACTACATGCTTTCCCTAAAAATTATTACAAATATCTTCCCAGGCTTGATGGA
The DNA here is from genome assembly GCA_034641835.2 of Pinus albicaulis. Classification (NCBI taxonomy): domain Eukaryota; kingdom Viridiplantae; phylum Streptophyta; class Pinopsida; order Pinales; family Pinaceae; genus Pinus; species Pinus albicaulis. The sequence goes on along the minus strand of CM076574.1, from coordinate 340,452,987 downwards.
CAATATGGTAACATCACTGCTGAGAAACACATTCAAGGTTTTGAAATTTTCTCGACCTTTTTGAGGTTGATGAAGATGATGTTAGTATTAAGATCTTCGCTCTATCTTTGCAAGGCGAAGCGAAGGAATGGTTCAAAAAATTTCCAATTGAAAGTATTTTTGATTTCCATGAGTTTTTGAAAATATTTCTTGATAAATGGTTGATCAAGAAGAATACTTTTCTAATTTTAGAAGAATATGATAATTTTAAAAAACAACCAGGAGAAATAGTACAAAAATTTAGAGCTAGATTCAATCAAGTATACCATTCAATCCCTGCTGATCTAAAACCACCTCTTGGTTCATCCCTCTTACACTACCCAGATTCCTTTGATCCGGAAATGGAATTTTGATTGAGAGAAAGGAACATTACAATACTCAAAAAAATGCTATTCAATGTAATAGACGTAGAAGCTAATTTGTTGGTTAAAAGGTTAAATTTGAAAGCAGAAGAAAGGGAAAACATAAAGAAATAATGTTTGACATATTCAGAAGTGAAGCTCGACATTTTGGTAAGTACAATAGAGGAAATGATGCAAAATATCACCATGAGAGATTAAATTTATGTTCAAGATGACCATGTCTCACTGATTGAATAAAAACAAGTGTATGATCTAAAATATTTTTCTACCTATCCCAGTTGTCATAGATCTGATAATGATTACTTTATGTATGCATTAAGGGACAATAAATAAACATGTTTTATAGATCAGCTTACAGAGGAGAGATATATAGGTACGATATGTATTTTTTATGACATTCTTCATTTTGATGATTTACCTAAGTATGATCAATATGAAGAAAACTATGTTCTCCAAAGAGAAGCTAATCTTGCAGAGAAATCAGTAGCTGGTTTGTGGGATAAGGAAGTTGATTTTCAGTAGCTCGAACACAGTGATCAACCAGTGCATATGAGCTATGGTAGTGAGGAGGAAAGTGCAAAAAATTTGGAAGTAAGTGAAGGATCTCTACCTCTTTGTTTTACTTCATTTCATTTCATCAGATATAAATTTCATGCAATTAGAAACCAACAATCATTAATATTTGATCTTGACAATCAAGAGGATAATGAAATTTTCGATTAGATCTCCTTACCCTTCTGTTTCTCCTCATCTGTAAAAATAAGAGAAAACTATAAGCAAGTAGACAAGCATATGGTCAACACTATAAATTATAAACATTATCCTAAACTTGTTGAGGAAATCATTTGTGACATAGAACCCTCCTTAGTTCTAGATTTACGGCCCCCGAATGCCATTGAATGTCAAGTTGCAGATGAAGTCTTGGAAATTGAAACATATGATCAAACAATGCAAGATGATTTTTTACCATTATGTTTTGAAGCATTTTAATTTTTAAAGGAAATTTTTCATAATGTCTCTATAGCAAAGGATGAGAAGCATGTAGAAAGTCATGCAGTCTCATTAGAACCAATGGAAAATAGGTTGCAACAGTCTTTTCAAGTTTTTCATGACCCAACAGCTGATGTGTTGGATGATATTTGTAGTAAAAGTCCTTCTCCATTAGCTAACTATCATCTTGAAAAGAGTGTTGATATAAACTTGATCCGATAGCTGGCTTCATTGTCTTTTTTATTAGAGTCTCATTATAAAGCTCATCTGAACATTTGCAGCCATATCAATAAAGTAAGGGTAGAGATGAAAGTTCATATTCAAGGTACAAAGACTACCTAGAGAAGAGCAGTAATCTATTAAATGGGCTAGAAATTAATATGTATTCCAATGAAGATCCTTTTGCAGCATTCTTGAGGTCAGATGATGGGCTCATGCTTTGCAATTTCATTAAGATTCAATCTGTTGACAAGATTTCATGGGAGTCAACTTTCAGTAGTTCTCTCTTCTTGCCCATAAGCAAGCACTTGTGTAGAATTCAACTAGCATCCAGAATTCTTACATGGTTGAATTGGTTGTCAATTCCACTTGATCAGGTGATGAATGGATCAATTAGAGTTGGTGTGTTGAATAAGCTTTGGGTTTCATTCTTCAAGGTACAAATAAAACACCATTTCATTTTCATAAGGTCAGAAAAGTATGTGAGTGATCCAAAATAATTTCCCTTTACCATGTAGAGATGATCTCCAAGATGGTTTCCATAGTTGTAATTTTATTTCAAGTGTGAGTTTCATTCCAAGATGCAATATTTATTTCAAAAACAAAGATGTAATTTTTATTTTTTTCTATGTGATTTTATGTCATTAAATATGTAATAATTACTTGGTTCCAAAGGGTGCCAACTCAGAGTTCCACATGCCAACACATCAAATGCCAAAGTGCAAGAGTGTTTAGTCCATCAATTGATCAAATGTCAAAGGGATTTTTCTTTTCCCAAAAAGTGCCCAAATCATCATTTTCCACAAGCACTGAACCCTAAATTACCTCTCCCAATGAGCTAGGGTTTGATATGAAAACAGAGACATCTGAGCAGCGGAGGGATAAGGTTGGTCATATCTGTAAGTATGAGGTCATTTCAGCTCATAAACATCATGTCTCCATATTTTTTCAAGAAGTCATTCCAAGAGTCAAAGTATTTTCCATTCATAAGTTAAGTTTTGCTTCAAACTATGTTTTCGACCAAACAGAGATGAATTTGACAAACGTGAGAGAATTTTTTTTCCATAATACGCCAAGGAAGGAAAACCTCCTTCATTTTTTACACAGATGTCATGTTTTTGGAGAAATGTCAAACATACAGTTACTACAAGAGGGTTGTTGCACTTCTGAAGGGACATTGGGAAAATCCATTTTTATCCTAGTTGGTGTGTCCAAATGACTTAACTGATGTAATAAATAATAACTATACAGAGAGATATTTCCAATGATCTATCTTGATCTCAATTTTCAGTTAAGGAAGGCCTCCAAAATTTTCCTGCACCAGCACACTGCATTTTTTCACCGTCATTCTGTAATTTTTTACCAATATTAGTAGAATCAATTTTTTAAAGGACAAATCAAGTACTTTCTACACAATAAAGGAATATTTGGAAATTCAACAAGATAATATTTCCAACAAGCTATCCTGGGCTCAATTTGGAGTTTGGGAAGGCCTCAAAATGTGGTCTGCAAAAAATCATTGCGCAAATAAAACACAGTGAGAGCGCAAATCGTGGCACTGAGAGGGAAAAAATACTCAGCAGAGGGCGCAAATGGGTAGGCAAGGGCGCAAATGTGTAGGATAGGGTGAAAATGTGTAGTCAAGGGTGCAAATAACCAGTCAAGGGCACAAATAACCAGTCAAGGGTGCAAATTCTCTGTCCATGGCGAAAATGACTAGCAAGCTCTACAAAGTGTCCAAGTGGTGGAAAATTGTCTTCAAAGCTCCCCCAACTCACTCATTGATCTCCAACAAACCAGTAATATTCTCATCCCATAAAAAACCATTTTCATAAGTTTATGTGTTGAAGTCTTGTAAATTGAGGTTGTAATTTGGTGTTTGAATTGAGAAAAAACCCTAGTATCCCATTACAATTGTAAAACTCCCAAGATTCACTTTCTTACCCTTTCCATCCTTCCCACACTTAAAAAAACCCATTCCCAAACCCATCACTTGCAAAATTCCCTATTCCAATAACTTTCTCCCAAAACCATAATTCCTAGGTGCTACAACTACCTAGGCTCCCAACCTCCAACTTGTGAATAACTTCCCCATCCTAAATACATCATATCACTACGCCCTATCCCCTCCCCCATTACATAAATCCCTTACACCATCTCCCTCAATTTCCCTTTCCTATTTCCTATTCGTAAAAGTCACTCTTCACCATCATCATACCACCATAGGTTTTTGACTAAAAAACCATGGAAGAAGAAGAAAACAAGTCATCAATGACCACTTGGAAACAACCAAATTCAAATGAGAATGACCAAGCACTATGCCAAGAGAGAAAGAAATACAAGGGCAAAGCTAAAGGCAGCAAATGAAAAAATAGAAGCCCTAACTCACCATGAAGAGAATAAGAAATTGGACATACTTGCTCAGACTTCCCTCCAAGCCTAGCCACATCATCATCAACCTTTCTACCAATTTTGAGGTATGTTGAAATTTTTTTGCAAAATCTAGAAATTTATGAGTTTTTTGTAACAGGTATTTAGCAGAAAATTGTTCATCTACTCAACACCCTAGGCGCTACGAAAATTATTGGGGAACTTTTTGAGGAAAATAAAGGCACCATTAGATTCCCAATGACCAATGCATCTCAGAAAACCATGTTTCCGGCGTTGGTTTGTAGTTTTCATAGGTGAAAAGCTCAAAAAACCATCAAAACATCACCTTTCTATGCAAATACTAGCCTTGGGAGGATAACTTTCTGAGGTGGGAAATAACATTCATTTTCAGAAATTGAGGCATATTCAGAAAGAGGAGAGGATAAGATTTCCAACAAGCTATATTGGGCCCAATTTGGACACTGGGAAGACCTCCAAAAGTGGCCTGCAAGATAGAGGGCACAAATGACACAGTGAGGGTGCAAATGACCAATTTGCTGATTTTTTCCAAGTTTCTCTGAAACTTTGACTTTTATTCAAGAAATCATGTTTCTACTCATGTAATTAATGATGGTAAATGTAATTATGTTTGGGATTAGTTACCTAGGTGTATATTCATTGGGTAAAAGTAATCATTGAGTCATAATGAATTAGTTGAATGTAATGAGGAGTGAGTCACTTGGACTTCCCTAGAATCTAGGTATCAGTTCAGATTATTGTGGATCAACTCCTCCTCTCATGGATTCGACCCCTAAGGTTGGGAGAGGTTGTTTGAGGCCTATATCATGTCATTTTTTACTCATTTTCAAAGGTTGGAATCATTTTTTATTTTTGCTTATTAATCAAGGAACTATTGTACTCAGTTTGGCCAGCTAATAAAGAGGAGTTGCAGCTACTTTTTGGGATACTTGTGGTATGATGTTTATAATTGTTTTTTTCTTCAGTTTCATATGTTAGAGTATATTTTATTCATTTTCATTACATATCTATGGTATGACATCTTTAATTTTTGATAGGCAGAACACATGTTTTCTCATGCTCTATTTTGGGAAATATTTCATAATTTTTCCATTTTCCTCTATTTAGGGAGAATACATCTCTCATGCTCTTCCTACCTTGCCCCATTTAATCCCTGCAACCCTATCTCATTTTTTCTGATCTAGCTCCCCTTAACCTAATTTCTTCATCCAGTGAAACCCCAACCAAATCAAATCAAAAGAAAACCCTGCACTCAATATCTAGCCTAAAAACCCTAATTCCTCCAATCCTATTAGCTGTGAATTTTTGGAGAGATCCCTCTTCGACTTGATAGGGCTAGCTATCAAGTCAAATGGTTACCTCTATTGGAATTCCTTCTTTAGCCTTGGGAATATGGCGAAGTGATAACATTCTGGCGTTGTTGTCAGGGAACGAAAGATCAAATCTTCCATAGGAAAGAATGACAAAGTTAGATCTGATTGTTGATGGTGGACAATGGTCATATTCATATAAAGGTTGAACCATTCACTTGGTGACTCCAAATTGATGTAAAGACTCCACTATAGGATCGACCTTGCCAACAGGAAAATGGAAGAATCTCACACAAAGGTCAGGTATTCAAAATGGAATTGTAATCAAGCTGTAATAGGCTTTCTTGTAAATTAGTTCTTTTGTTTTCTTGAAACTATCCTGAAATTTTTCCAGAGTTTTTTGTATGAAAAATATGATCAAAGTTTTGATTCCACCTATTTGAAGAGTGTATACCGAGTTTCCCTTTGATTTTGATCAAGATCAAGACCTCTTACCTAAAAATTGTGCATATCCTTTTCAAGCTGATGAACCTCAAGAGATCAAGACTGATCCTATAGCTTATGTACATACTCCTACACCTTGTAAAATTTTGGATAGATTTAAACCACTCATCTTACCTCTTATACTCCATGTTTTCCCTTAAAATTATTACAAATATCTTTCCAAGTTTGATGGAGAATATGGTAACATCACTACTGAGAAACACATTCAGAGTTTTGAAAATTTTCTTGACCTTTTTGAGGTTGATGAAGATGATGTTAGTATCAAGATCTTCGCTATATCTTTGCAAGGTGAAGCCAAGGAATGGTTCAAAAACTTGACAGTTGCAAGTATTTTTTATTTCCATGAGTTTGTGAAAATATTTTTGTTGTGTATCAACTTTGTGAAACCTTCGATGTCTGCTTTTAGATCATTCTTCATGTTTTCCATGTCGTCTTTCATTTTTTCTTCCATGTCCTCCATCTTAGCTTCCATGCCATCCATATTAGTTTCCATGCCATCCATCTTATCTTCCATGAATTTCTTCAAGCCATCCATCTTCGCTTCCATGCCTTTCTTCAAAACTTCCATTTCATTTTTTGTTGCTCTTTGCGAGAGTGAGATTTGTTGCACTTGCTCTTGTAATTTTGATAGATCATGTTGCAATTCTTCATCTTCATGAGTCATATTAGAGTCTTCTGAAGGCTTAATGGGTGTTGAATTATTTTTACAGGTCATATTTTAGAACCCAATACTGATATATATTCTACAATATGCCCTTGGAATCAATTCAAATTGATTCTTCAAACAAGACTTATGCAATTCGCAAAAAAAATACACACCTTTTTCTTGCTTTTGAGGAGCTCGATATTGGAATTCGGTTATCTCTGTAATTGCAGCACTTGAATATTTGAATTTCAGTACCAACGTAGCCCTATAAATTATATTTAGAATGCCACCAGTCTGACCTGATTTGGATTCTCCAAGACAAATTTGTGTCCAATCTCCCACAATGACCTAATTATGGACTGGTTCAGTACAACGAACTTGTATGACTTGCCACGTGTCACGGTTTCGTCCTTCAGCTCTGAAATTGATAGCCAAGAAACTATAGTCCGTGTACTAGCAACCAATTTTTACAGAACTTCAATCCAATGCTCAAAGAGCGAGTTATGAAGATTTCCCACGATCACCTCTTTGAGATAAAATTTAGGAGCCTGAAAAAGCACTACCTTCCACAGATCATATCTCCAAAAAATTTGTGAACCAAGATCTGAAATTTTTTTCTGATGTTCCTCAGGATTTTGGCTTTGCACCCTATGAATTTAATATTTTGAGACTTCTTAGAAAAACAATTATAGCGCAAATTCCACGATGACCTGTTTAGGAGCCTGAAAAAAGACCTAACTTCCACAGATCATATCTTCGAAAATATTGTGAACCAAACTCTAAAATTTTTAGATGATCTTCCTCAGGATTTTCTATTCACACCCTACGAATTTTAGCTTCTGAAACTTCATAGAAAAAAAGTTATAGCGAAAATTCCATGATGACCTGTTTGGAGCAGCGAAACCCTAGAATCCAAAGCTCTGATACCAAATGTTGTGTAACCAGCTCCAAAAATAAAATAAAAGAGATATCAACGCCTTAGAAATAAGCCACTTCGAGGGGGAAACCTCCAATACATTACATAAATGAACAATTCTTGGATGATACAATTTACAAAACCTCCTTTCTATATATAGGAGTCCATGTGGCCATAATGTAATCCGAGTGGGCCACAATGTAATCCTAGCCGACCTAACAATAATAATTTAAGGGCACAATAATAACAAAATGGGGGTTACAAGGGTACAATAATAACAATAAGGGGGTTACACTAATAACAATAAGGAACTATACTAGTAATATAGGGACCTAACATATTTCTTGATAAATGGGTGATCAAGAGGAATAATTTTATAATTTTAGAAGAATATGATAATTTGAAAAAGCAACTAGGAGAAACAGTACAAAACATTTCAGATAGATTCAATCAAGTATACCATTCAATCCCTGTTGATCTAAAACCACCTCTTGGTTCAACCCTCTTACACTACCTAGATGCCTTTGATCTGGAAATGGAATTTCTATTGAGAGAAAGGAACATTAAAACACTTGAAAAAATGCAGGACAGTGCAATAGTCGTAGAAGCTAAATTGTTGGTTAAAAGGTTAAATTTGAAAGTAGAAAAAAGGGAAAACATAGCGAAAGAATGCTTGACATCTTCATAAGTGATGCTCGGCATTTTGGTAAGCACAAAAGAGAAAATATGCAAAATATCACCATGAGACATGAAATTTCTGTTCAAGATGACCATGTCTCACTGATTGAAGAAAAACAAGTTGCTGATATGAAAATATTTTCTTCCTATCTCAGTTGTCATAGATCTGATAATGATTACTTTACGTATGCATTAAGGTACAATAAAGAAATTAGTTTTATAGATCAACTTGTAGAGGAGAGATCTGTAGATCTGATATCCATGCTTGATGACATTCTTCCTTTTGATGATTTATCTAAGTATGAACAATATGACGAAAATTATGTTCTCCAAACAGAAGCTAATCTTGCAGAGAAATCAGCAGCTGGTTTGTGGGAGAAGGAAGTTCAATTTCAATAACTCAAACACAGTGATCAGTTGATGCATATCAGCTATGGCAGTGAGGAGGAAAGTGCAGAAAATTTTGAAGTAAGTGGAGGATCTTTTCCTCTTTGTTTTACTGCATTTCAGTTCATCAAAGATAACTTTCATGCAATCATAAATTAGCAGTGATTAATATTGATCTTGACAATCAAGAGTATAATGAAATTCTCGATTAGAGCTCCTTACCCTTGTGTTTCTCCTCATTTGTAAAAATAAGAGAAAACTATAAGCAAGAAGATAAGTGAATGGTAAACACTATAAATGATAAAAAATATCCTGAATTGGTTGAGGAAATCAGTTACGACATAGAACCATCCTTAGATCTAGGTTTGTAGCCCCCAAATTCCATTGAATGTCAGGTTGTAGATTAAGGCTTGGAAAATGAAAAATATGATCAAATGATGCAAGATGATTCTGTATCATTATGTTTTGAAGCATTTAAATTTTTAAAGGAAAATTTTCGTAATTTATCTAAAGAAAAGGATGAGCAGCCTGTATAAATTCATGTAGTCTCATTAGAACCAATGGAAAATAGTTTGCAACAGTCTTTTCAAGTTTTTCATGACCCAATAGCCGATGTGTTGGATGATATCTGCAGTAAAAATCCTTCTCCATTAGCTAATTGTGAGTCTGAAAAGAGTGTTTATTTAAACTTGATCTGATCACCAGCTTCATTTTCTTGTTTATCATGAGTCTCATTACAAATCTCATCCGAACATTTTCAGCCATATCAGGAAAGTAAGAGTAAAGATGAAATTTCATATTCAAGGTACGAAGACTACTTAGAGCAGAGTAGTAATGTATTAGATGTGATGGAAATTAATATGTATTCCTATGAAGATCATTTTGCAACATTCTTGAGGTCAATTGGTGGGCTCATGCTTTGTAATTTCATTAAGATTCAATATGTTTCATGGGAGTCAACTTTCAGTAGTTCTCTCTTCTTTATCAAAAGCAAGCACTTGCGGATAATTTAACTAGCATCCAAAATACTTACATGGTTGCATTGGTTGTTCCATTTCACTTGATCAAGTGATGAATGGATCATGTAGAGTAGGTGTGTTGAATAAGATCAATTCTAAGCATTTTTTTTTTAGTTTGTTTTCAATCAGTTTGTGTCAATGAGTTGTCAATATTTAGTCATGCATTTCAATTTGAGTTTTTTTTTTTTTTTACCGTATTGACCCACATGGTTAGGCACTTGGTCTATGGTGTTCTTGAAACCTCCAAGGAGATTCCATTCCCAATAAGGTCGATTTTAGTGTCAGAATATGCATTATGCCATCAGTTATCAAAATTACTCTTTTATATATTCATTTTAGGTATCCCACTCAGAATTTTTTTATCATTCCACTAGTTCATGTAAAAAATTGATTCACCGATGGTAGCCCTAGTCATAAAACCTACTCTCCCTAAAACTTTCACATTTTCTGGCCCAGCTTCATGTCTTGTTGATAATTAAAACACTTTTAAAAATCTCATTTCACTATGTCTTATGTCAGTCAAAGTCAACCATGGAGTCAGGTCATCCAAGATCTCATTAGGTATCTAGGTTTCATTCCTCAAGGTCCAATTAAAACACCATTTCATTTGCATAAGGTCAGAAAAGTATGAGGGTGATCCCAAATAATGTCTCTTTACCATCTAGAGATGATCTCCAATATTATTTCCATAGTTGTAATTTGATTTCTAGTGTGCATTTCATTCCAAGATGTAATATTTGTTTCGAAAACAAAGATGTAATTTTTATTTGTTTCTATGTAATTTTATGTCATTAAACATGTAATAAGTTCTTGGTTCCCAAGGCTGCCAACTCATATTTCCACATGCCAACACATCAAATGTCAAAGTTCAAGATTTTTTAGTCCATCAATTGATCAAATGTCAAACGGAGTTGTCTTTTCCCAAAGGGTTCCCAAATCATCATTTTCCACAAGCACTAAACCCTAAATTTCCTCTCCCAATGAGCTAGGGTTTTCTATGGAAACATATACATATGATTAGAGGAGGCATCAGGTAGGTATTATCAGTAATTATGAGATCATTTCAGCTCATAAACATCATGTCTCCATTATTTTTCAAGAAGTCATTCCAAGAGTCAAATCATTTGCCAGTCATAGGGAAATTTTTGCTTCAAACTATGTTTCCGACAAACAAAAGATGGATTTGACAAACGTGAGAGAGGTTTTTTTCCATAACAGGCCAAGGAAGAAAAGCCTCCTTCAATTTTTACACAAGTATCATGTTTTTGGAGAAATGTCAAAAATACAGTTGCTACAAGAGGGTTGTTGCATTTCTGAAGGGACCTTGGGAAAATCCATTTTGCTCCTATCTAGAATGTCCAACTGACTTTTATGATGATTTAAATGATAACTAGACAGAGATAGTGTTCCAATGAGTTATCATGGGCTTAATTTTGACTTGAGGAAGGCCTCGAAACATTGCTTTCACTAGCACACTGCATTTTTGCACCCTCATTCTGCAAATTTTGACCAGTCTTGGTAGAATCAATTTGTGACAGATCAAATCAAGTCTATTCTGAAAAATAAAGGAATATTTGGAAGTACAACAGGATAATATTTCCAATGAGCTATCTTGGGCTCAATTTGGATTTTGGGAAGGCCTCCAAATGTGGTATGAAAAAAGGTGTTGCGCAAATAACACAGTGAGGGCACAAATCCTGGCATTGAGATGGTGAAAATACTTAGCAGATGGCACAAATTTGTAGGCAAGGGCACAAATAACCAGTCAAGGGTGAAAATTCTCTGTCCATGGAAAAAACGACCAACAATATCTACAAAGTGTCCAAGTGGTTTGTCTTCAAAGCTCCACCAACTAACTCATTGATCTCAAGCAAACCAGTAAGATGCCCATGCCATGAAAACCCATTTTCATAAGTTTTATGTTGAAGTCTTGTAAATTAAGGTTGTAATTTGGTGTTTGAATTGAGGAAAAACCCTAGTATCCCATTACACTTTTGAAACTCCCAATATTCACTCTCTTACCCTTTGCATCCTTCCCACACTTATAAAATCCCATTCCCAAACCCCTCACTTGCAAAATCCCCTATTCCTATAACTTTCTCCAAAAACCCTAAGTCCTAGGTGCTAAAACTACCTAGGCTCCCAACCTCCAACTTGTGAATAATTTCCCCATCCTAAATCCATCATATCAATACTCCCTAACCCCTCCCCCATTACATAAATCCCTTACACAATCTCCCTCAATTTCCCTTTCCCATTCCCTATTCCTAAAAGCCACTGTTCACCATCATTGTTGGCCCTCGATTTTTATCTCTTTTTGTTTATGAAATAAGTCTTATTTTCCATACTATCCATCTATTCACCATAATATCCACCTTATTTTGACTAAAAAATTCATATACAGGTATTTAAATTATATTTTTCAATTATTAGAAGTTTTTTGTGAAAAATGAAATTTAAGTGCATTTTTGGACAACATCAGAAATTCCCGTAATGGCCTCATGATTTGCATATTTTCAGGACACTTGGGCTTGAGATGGATATATTTCTAGAAGGCGTGGGAACTAATAATAAGTATACGACTATTGGTACAGTCAAACCGAGCTTTACTAGGCTCGGTCAAGGCAGTCAAACAGGAATTGTCTTTATGGAGGATCCCTAGAAACTAGGTCAAAATTCTTATTTCGTGGGATTTTCTAGTTTTTTATGGATATGATGGATGAATTCGACTTGATTGGATAAGATAATGATATTCATGACTCTATGATATATTTTAGATGAATTTATTAGATAATTTATCTATTTAAGCGTCAAACTTTGAAGGCATTGATATGTAGAACTTGTATGACTTAACATTATTATTTCTGAGACTTTGGACACATAATTGAAGATTTGTTCTATCATATTTGTTCTTTTTATATGTTGGTTGATTGATTGAAGTTTTAAGTAGCTGAAAGCACCTTCAGTGTGCGAAGCAAGGGTGGAGGGCCCCCACACTGAGCTAAGTGCACTTCTTATTCTATTTGTAGTTGAAATTTCTGAATTAGTTTGCTTATGCTTAACTTGTTTATGCTGATTATTTCTAAGTATTTATGAATCTAATGATCATTCTTATTTTTCATATGAAAGGACAAACAAATGTTTAAGTTAAACATTCTTTCTATCTAATTAATATCTTCAGTTAGAATTCAACTCTTTATGCTTTTACAAGCTTTTATGAATTCATGTTACTCACAATATTATTACTAATAAATGAATATATGATGAAGGACAAACATGACCTCTTTAGTGAAGAGCCTCTTCAATTATTACTTCATGTATCTTAATCTATTGTTCAATTAAGTAGTTTTTTATTTCTAATTTTCCCCCCCCCGATTGCACACTTGAATTTAGAAATTGTTTAAGTTAGATTTATATTTGTAATATGCATTTCCCTAATCATTGATAAACCATCTTCTAAATTGATCATAACTGAAACCCATATACTTTGGGGATGCTTCTAAGTTCCAGTAGCCCAGATTGATAAAATATACTTGCATTAATTTACACAGTGAATTGACCCAACATTTTGTCATCATTGTTGGGGAAGCATATTTCAAAACGGTCAAATAGGAAGAAAAATAGATAAAAAATAATAATAAATCACCAAAAACAACAAAAACGTATTTTTTCTTTCAAGTAATGTTTTCTTATTCCTAGAGATAGAGATCAAAAAGGTAGATTTGTGAAACAAAACCCCCCAACAGCTCATTCATCCACAGGAATAACAACACCAGTTGTTGGAAGATCTACTATAGAAGAGTTAGAGGAAAAAGAGAGATCAGGACAGAGATTAACTTTAGTTGAAAGACAAATCTTGTTAGCCTTAGAGGTAAAGAAAAAGAAATCACCTAAAGGACCTCCTTCCGTATGGAAACAAAAAGATACAAGAAAATCAATTGTTGAACAACTAGAGCAACCTATCCTTGAAGAAATCAAAGTAGTGGAAGAAATACAAATTTAACCACATATTGAAACACTACACATCTTTGAACAATAAATCGCTGAAGAAGGAGAAGGATCAACTAGAATAAACATGACTCCTAAACAGAGACTTGAATATGAAAGACAGAAAATGGAATGGCGAAGACAACGAGAGGAAGAAATAAGAATTGAGGCAGAAAGAAAGGCAAAGGAAGACAGAAAAGCTGAAGCACTTAGAAATATAGAGGAAGAAGCAAAAAGAGAAAATCAAAATGGAAGAACACAAGAAAATGATCAAGAAATTAAAAATGATCACGAAACTACTTTTGGCTTTCCTATCTTAGATGCGAGAGAAATATTAGGAGAAGAAATAAAAATGAAAAAAATTACACCTTCTATATTGCCTAAATTTTATGGAATGTCAACAGAAGATCCTGATGCATTCATGTTTGAGTTTGATATCTTGTGTAGAACTTATGGATATACTGATGACCCACATAAGCTTCGAATTTTTCCTGCTACTCTAAAAGCAGCAACCTTGAAATGGTTCATGGGATTAGGAGAACATACAATTGCTTCTTGGGATGGTATGAAGAATTTGTTTCTTAAAAAGTATCAAGCTTACTGCAAGGATAGAGACTTAAAAGAAGACATTTTCAGAATGACACAACAAGAAGACGAAAGTTTGGAAGAATATTTGGAAAGATTTATTTACAATATATAGAAATCAAAACATCATTCTCTTAGTCTTGATACCATCCACACCATTTTTCTTAAGGGTATGAGAGATGAATATTTAGGCAGCCTTAATGTGATGGGAAAAGGAGATATCTCAAATTTACAATTTGAGGAAATTGCTGAACTTTGTCAGAAATACTCTAGGTGAAGAGCAAAGAGTGGAAATAGAGATATTTCATCAAAAGCTTCCAAATCTGTAGCAAGTGCAGTAACACGAGAAAAGATAGGAAGTTTATTAGAAAATTTCATAACAGATCTCTTAAGCACTTTGGGAACACAAGTAGATGTCTTGAAAGATAAGAAAAAGAAAGAAGAGAAAGATGAAATCTTAGCAATTTTCGGTCCAAAGTGTAGGAAAAAACATCCACTCAGGGAATGTCCTTTGCCAAGGTATACAAGTGTGTGGACTATGCACAGAAAATCATGCAACAGAAAAATGTCCCAAATTAAAAGAATTACAAGGAGAATAAATGCAAGGAGTAGATTCTCTCTACTATATGGCACCAAGGATGCCTCAAAAATTCCCTCAACAAAACCCCCAAAATTTTCAATATCCCCAAAATACATGGAATACACCAATGCCATGGTAGGCTTGGCCACCACAACAATATCAAAACCAACCTGTACAAGGTTGGAGGGGATATGGTTATGGAAACCAACCACCACAACATATGTATCCTCAGTAGTATCAATATCCAAAACATACCCTCCACAACAATTTCCTCAATATCAGCAATTCCAGCAACATCAACCAATGCCATATCCACCTCAAAACCAACCAATGCTAACTCAACCACAACAACTTCAGCTGCCCACTAACCAACCACTTCCTAGACCGACACAATTGCAAGCTCGGCTAGTAGCTAATCCAAGTAACAAGGTGGATAGACCAACATATAATGTGGAAGAAGCAACATATTATCCTACTTATTCAGTTCTTCCCATACAATATGTCCACCTAAGGTCTAGGAAGGTGTCACAGAAAGATTCTCCTCCGATAATTGAAGAAAAAATTGAACAAGGAGAACAAAGTCAACAATTAAAACCAGAAAATAAAATTAAGAAAGGTAAATATATTATGACACAAACTCCACCATATCCAGAGAGATTGATACAACAGAATATTCCAATATCTCTTCCTGAATTTAATATTCTGGATGAATTGAAGAACACATATGTCAAAATTCCTTTGTTGCAGGAAATTAAATATATTTTGATATATGTAAAAACAATAAAGGAATTATGCATTAAGAAATCTGGCATAATAAAGAAGGATCCACCTACAATCTAGGTAATTGGAATTTTAGCTAGTCTCATGTCCACAAACACAACCATTGAAAAATATGTTGATCCATGAATTCCTATGGTTACCATTTCGATTAACAAATTTTCAGTGCCAAATACTTTAATAGAATTTGGAGCAGCTATCAATGTTATGACTACAGATACTATGAAACATTTGAATATGAACAACATTAGACCTACTACTATAGTTTTAGAACTTGCAGATAGATCTAAGGTTGTACCAGAAGGTATATTGGAAGATATCATTGTCTCACTGGATTCATGGGATTATCCTATAGACTTCTTGATTTTGAAGCCAAAAATAAATTTAGGAGGGAATCCCTTAATTTTAGGCAGACCATGGTTAGCCACTGCAGATTCTTACATTGGATGTAGGTCAAGAAGTATGATTATTGCACATGGAGATGAAAGAAATCATGTTACATTATATCCTTCCGACCAATCTCCTTCTTTATTATCATGGCTTGATGAAGAGGAACCACAAGAGCTTCATTATGTTCTTAGTCTTAATCAAGTTTATAATTTTAGAGAGGAGGAAGAAAATGAGGACTTATTAGATCTATTCATCTTAGAACCAAATATTTCAGAGCAGCTTAGAGTAACTCAATATGAAGCTACTAGTTATCTTTTAAATGAATGTTTTCAGGAAAATTGCACTATAAAATAATTACAAAATACATTCGAAAGCATTTTTCATGTAAATTAAATTACCAGTTCAAACAGAAAAATCATTGAGATCAATCCTGAGAGACATTTGAATATTGGTAATAACTTATAATCATCACAAGAGGAAAAGCTAATAACATTGTTACAAAAATATTCAAAAGATTTTGCCTAGGATTACACAGACATGCAAGGAATTCATCCAAAAGCATGTATCCATCACATTTACACTGATGATCAAATTAAACCTATAAGGCAACCACAAAGAAGGATGAACCCCATGATAAAGGAAATAGTGAAATAATAATTACAAAAAATATTACAAGTCGGATTTATCTATCCTATTTCAGATATTCAATGGGTTTCACCCTTAGTTGTATTACCTATGAAAAATGGGAAATGGAGAATGTGTGAGGATTACAGAGAACTCAATAAAGCTACATTAAAAGATCATTTTCCTCTACCATTTATTGATCAAGTGTTATATTCATTAGCTGGAAAGAAATTATTTTTATTTTTTGATGGATTTAGCAGATATAATCAGATAAAGATAGCATTAGAAGGTCAAAATAAGACAACATTCACATGCCCCTGGGGAACATATGCATACAATGTATTACCCTTCGGCTTATGTAATGCACCTGCTACCTTTCAGAGAGAAGTTCTTGCAATATTTGCTAATTTGATCCATGAGTGTGTAGAATTTTACATGGATGATTTCACTGTGTATGGTACAACATATGATGATTGTTTACAAAATCTCGAAAAATTGTTAAAAAGATGCATAGAGACAAATCTATCACTCAGTAATGAAAAATGTTTTATGATGTTAACTGAGGGGATAGTGTTGGGACACCATATTTCTTCTTCGGGAATTAAGGTGGACCCATCAAAAATTCAAGTCATTGTGAATTTAACACCACCCACAACACAAAAAGAAATTAGAAGTTTATTGGGTTATGCAGACTACTATAGAATATTTATTGAAAATTTCAGTAAAATAGCTTTTCCATTATTCAAGTTACTTGTGAAAGATGTGGAATTCCAACAGACAAATAATTGTCAAAATGCATTTGAAAAATTAAAAGAAAATATTTCAATTGCACCCATTCTTCGAGGACCTAATTGGTCTCTGCCATTTCACATTTCAATTGATGCATTTGAAATAGCTGTTGGAGCATAACTTGGACAAAAGGAGAATTAGTTTAATTATGCCATATATTTCATAAGAAAAAATTTAACACTGGAAAAATTGAACTACACCGTTACAGAAACAGAAATGTTAGTTTTAGTACACGCAGTTAATAAATTTCGACATTATATAACAGGTTATCAAGTTTATATCCACACAGATCATTCAGCCATAAAATATTTAATGAAAAAATCAATCACAAATGACAGAATAACTAGGTGGCTTTTATTAATGCAAGAATTTAACATTATTGTACAAGATCAACCAGGAAAATATAATCAAGTTGCAGACTTTCTATCAAGACTGCATTCACCTGGTGATCCAAATCCAATGTCAAATAATTTTCCAAATGAACATCTATTTTCTATAAATGTCAAAACTCCATGGTTTGTAGATATAGCTAACTATTTATCATCTAGCATCCTACCATCTCATTACACAAACAAACAAAAAATAAGAATAATTAGAGAAAGTGCTATATATAGCTGGGCCAATGGAGATCTATTTTATACTAGTACTGATATAGTGATTAGAAAATGTGTTAGAGAAGATGATATTATTGAAATTTTGAAAGCATGTCATGACGAACCATGTGGTGGTCATTTTTCAGATAAGCGGACAACATACAAAGTGCTGAAACTTGGCTACTACTGGCCAGCCATATTCAAAGACTCCAGGGCCTATGTAAAGAGATGTGAAAGTTGCCAAATAATTGGTAGATCAATGGCATCATATGAAATTCCATTAAAGCCACAAATATTGATTGAACCATTTGAACAGTGGGCTTTATATTTCGTGGGACCAATCAACCCTCCATCCAATGGAAATAATTACATCCTGGTATGTAAAGATTATGTAACTAAATGGATGGAGGCAAAGGCAGTAGCACAAGATACAGAAGATATTGTTGTGTATTTTCTGTTTGAAGATATATTTGTAAGTTATGGAGTTTCGAGATAGATAGTAACTTACCAAGGCACAGATTTCACATCAAAAATTGTTCGAGATCTTATGGATAAATACAAGATCAAAGACAGAAAATCAACTCCGTATCATCCTCAAGTAAACGGACAAGTGGAATCAACAAACAAAGTCCTAGAGAACATGATGACAAATAATATACAAATGAACAGAAAGGACTAGTCAGACAAATTGAGAGATGCACTATGAGCATATAGGATTACTTGGAAAAACACAACTAGGTTCAGTCCATATCATTTAGTGTATGGAAAAGAAGTCCTATTACCCATAGATTTTCAAATACATACATTCAAGCTAGCACCAGAATTGCGGATGAAATTATCTGAGGCACAACAACAAATAATTATGGAATTAAATCAACTCGATGAGATACGACAGCAGGCAGTAGAGCACACATATCTTTTCAAGGAACAAAGGACAAAATGGCATGATCGATTCATAAAGAATAAAGTGTTTCAGAAAGGAGATTGGGCACTCTTGTTCGACTCCAATTTCAAAGGTTTGCAAAATTTACGACTCATTGGCTTGGGCCATATGAGATTGAAGAAATATTTGACAATGGAGTTTTCAAGATAAAAACAATTGACGAAGCATCTGTTTTGTTTGTCGTTAATGGACATAAGCTTAAAGTTTACAATAAGCCTATAAATAAAGAGGATTTTCTGAGAAAAAATTTGATAGATTCAGATTTGGAATTAATGGGGTAGCATGGCAATATGCCTCCCATAATTCCAGAAGAAGAAGAAGAATGACAAATAAAAAAATAAAAATAAAATTATATATATATAAGAGTTTGGTTATGAAAATCCAGTAAACTGGCACAATACAAACTTGGATTCATATCAGAAAACTAAATTTGTTTGGCAAATATGAATTCTCTTTTTGTTTTCATTTAACTTTACTATGATTTTTTCGACTATACCCTCCGAGACATGATAGACTTGAGGACAAGTCTTATCATCAGCTTGGGGGAAGGTGTGTAATAAAATCTATGAAAATATTTTCAGCAGCTGAATTGAAGATGGAATATGAACTACAATTACAAAGGAACCTGGTACATCATTCAACATATACAGAAGGGACCTGAATTATTATTGAGAAAATTATTCCGAAAAGGGACCTATATCATTACGACATAAGAAATTTTCAAACATTATTGCAAATTATGCTAGAATGGACCTGAAAATATAAACTGTCAGAAAGGACCTGAGTTACATCAAATGAAGATCATATCAGAAGGGACCTGAAATGTCGAAGTTTAACTTGCAGAAGGGACCTGAACAACATCATCCAAATCAAATCAGATGCAAAGTAGAAATAAAGTCTCTACATAGTCTAAAAGAGTCGTCGTGATAACAAACACAATGTCAACCATCATGAAAATCAAATGGTTTGATGGAATACAAAGTACAGTAAGTAAAAATTTCTCTTCAAATTTCACTTTTTTGTGAAAATTTTCTAAAATTGTAAAGCTAATTTAGTACTGGTAATGCATTTTTATCACCTATATTTTTCATCACCTACATTTTTCATCATTTACATTTCATCACCTATGATTCTTAGCCCTATTTTATCCATATCTATACCATTATCCTAATCACTCAATAAACATTCCATAACCTATCCATATCATACCCTACCCTATTTTCTAAACAAAAAGAATCATAAACAAAAAGTTTAACATTAAACCTTTGTTGGACCTACAATAAACAAACAAGAGGTTAGTATCATTATAAATATTTAATTTTAAAATATGACCATTTCATTGGTCAATTTTAAAAGTTAAATAAAAGAGCAAACCTTAAGTCTAAAAGCATATGATAGCACAACTATTTCAAACAACAAAACAAAATGCAAAGAGCGCAATCATAAACGGTTATAAGAAAATGTAATGGAGCAAGAGCACAATCATAAATACAAACAATGGGATGAAAAATAACCTAAAGTATGATGCTATGACAAGCACTGCATGACAATGATGTATGTATGTGGACGAAACTATGATGAGACAATGATACATACAACAGTGGAGGAACGAAGAAATGATGGAATATAGTGATGTGAATACAAGCAATGAAACGGAGATATGATGGCGCATATGCAATGGGATATGATGCATTTCAATGGAGGATGGAAGCAGACATATTCATCAATGCAAAGCATGAAAGAAAAACATGAAATGGGTTACATAATAAGTGAAACAGAGGACGAAATGTACACCAGAGTCAGCATGAAAATCAAGGGTAAGCCATCCATGCACCGGTCAAGTAGTTGTTGATGAACGGTCAAAACAAATTCAAATGCCATATCACAACACTATGTAAACTGTTGAGAACACTTCCACAATTACTAAGACCTAAAGCAGCTGATATACATTGTTTTTTTCACCATCATCACCTTTTAAAGGCTTAGTGAAAGAAGGAGGGCATGCTATCAAAACACGCATTCATTTTTTCAACTCTATGAGAAACAAATAAATGCAGAAGCTGAGAGAAGACAATGGAGAAGTTGTGAGGAGAATAGAAGAAATATAGCAATGAGAGGAACGGAGAGATAAGGGGAATTGACTGAAGTTTCAAGCCAACAAATCCAGCAAATTTGTCAAGCAACCACGCTATCAGTTGGAAAAATCTCGTGAAGGATAAGGTAAGAAGCAAACTCATATTTCGTTGTTTAAAACAATGATGATTTTCATGAATAAATCTCGGATTTGTTAAACAAACTGAGAGTTATAAAAGGACTTCCTCTATTTCAATTTTTAAACTTTTCATTGCCATATGTTTTGTCTTTGACACCACTCACAAAAGCTCTACCATCAGTCAACACTAAATATTCTGTTGATTAAGTGAGTAAATGATAAAATATTGAGTGAATATTTTGATGAGATTAGCACAGATTGAAACACAGAGACTTCAGTTAAACTAGAAGGAAAATCACGAGGATCATAGTAGAAAATCATGAGGATCATTGCAAAGACAGGTAAACTTGAAAACGTCCTCATGTACAGTCTTCTATTCAAAATGAATGAAAAAAAAGAATGGAGAATTTCGGTTTGAATTGAAAAGTTAATTAGTTTTAATTGAGTTGTGTAGTAGATTAATTTTATTTACACACTCAGTAGAATAATTTGAATCAATATTTGTGGAGAAATATTGGTTTAGAAGATACAGTCAAACATGTTTTTGTATTTTTACATAGTAGAGGGCAGAGTCTGGTGAATTTTTGAAGGAAAATAGTGAACTCATTATGAGATTTTTGATGAAATAATTGAGTTATTCTCTTGCATAAATAGTGAGTTTATATTAGACACATCATGCTATGCCTTTGGAAAATAATTTTTTATGAAATCGAAGGGTCATAAGACACTGTTGTATAAAAAAAATTCTTTTTTTTTATACAGTCAAAAATTTACAAAACAGAGGTAGAGGATTGTTTTTTAAAAAAGAGATAGAGAATCAAATAGAGAGTAGGATAATAGAAACATGAATTTTTTTTATGTTTTCTTAAACCGCTCTATATCAAATCTTGTGTCTATTTGAAGCAGTAAGCTCACATTCTTCCAAAGGAAAACAGAGGATTGATTTCAATTAATTGACAAGAGCAGTAAACAGAGGTAAGCCTTACTACTGTGATAACATCTAGTACTTGAATTTTTGTTTACAAAAATGAAGTTAATGACAATAGATGGGTACATAAAATGGTTTTCAAACACTATGACTTCAAGAACAGAGCCCAAAGATTTTGAAATTGAACATTGGAGTAGGGAAACAATTGAGAAACTTTATCAATCAGGCCTAATAGGCTTTCTTCAAAAATTCAAAGGGCACAATGAGGATATCACAAGAGAATTTATAAACAATTGTAAACAGGTTGAAATTATGGTGGGTAGTTTACATATTCATTTGACTCTAGAATCTATTTCCGAAGCTTTAGAGTTTCCATCATCATGTGAAATATACCACAAGGGACTTCATTTCAAAGACAAAGGTTGGACATTCTTCTTGGATAAGAACAGAAAGGGTTCTTTTGATATGTCAAAAGGGATTCCCAGGGAGTGGTTCAATGAACCTTGGGCAGAGCTAGTTTTGATAATTCAAAATTTTTTCACTTGTGATAACAGACATAATGTAGTACACCTATATCATATTAGGTTACTACAGCATATTAAAGGAGATATCAGGATCAATTTTCCCTAATTATTTTATAAAAATTTGATGAATATGATTGAGAGTGTAAAATATGAGACCAAACCCAAAGAAGCCCAAATTCTTCACTAGGGACTCATAAAAATCTTTGTGGATTACCAGCTAAAAGCTAAGGGAACGGTTTGGAAAATTTTCCTGATTGAAAATAAGTTTGTAGAACAAGTCACTGAAAAAAAAAACTTAAGCCAATACTGGAAATAACAAATATTGTGCATTCACCTCACTATCCTAAAACCAGGTCAAAGAAACAACAGGAGACAGTTATGATAGAAGGGGAAACATCATTTTTTACTATTTCTAGGAGACAAAAAAAGAAGAATTAAGCAGAACCAGAAGTGCAAGTCATAGAGACATATCCTTTAAATAAACAAGCAAATGAAATCCTTGAGAGGTTGCTACAATAATTTTATGAAAATCTTGTAGACAAAGATTCTTATTTTGAAAATAATGAGGTTGAAGTTACTTCAATTTCTAAAAATACCAAGGAGGAAGATCAAAACCTTAGTAGGGTCAGAGAATTAACTGATAGCATGGAGGTAAGAAAAATCATGGAAAGGAACCTGAAAGAAGAAAATGAAAAATAATGAAAAATTGGTTAAAGAAAATGAGAATATAAGTGAAGAAATGGGAAAGTTGAAAACCAAAAACAATCGTCTTTATACACAGGCATTCAGGTGGCTTCAGGAGAAAAATTCCTGGAAGGCCAAATATGAGAAACAGAAGGTTAAGACCTCAATTCACAAGGAAGAACAATGCAAATATATGGATTCTCTTCTATATGCAGCACAGCAGGAATTTTCAGGATCAGGAATGGGATCAGCATCAAAGCTCAGAAGGTTAAAGAGGAAAAAGCAAGCATGAGGACATGCTTGATCATCAGCATGGGGGAGATGTTGGCACTCGCTTTTTATCTCTTTTTATTTATGAAATATATCTTATTTTCCATACTATCCATATATTAACCATCATATCCACCTTATTTTGACCAAAAAATTCATATACAGGTATTTCAATTATGTTTTTCAATTATTATAATTTTTTGTGAAAATTGAAATTTAAGTGCATTTTTGGACAACATCAGAAATTCCCATAATGGCATCATGGCTTGCATATTTTCAGGACACTTGGGTTCAAGATGGATATATGTCTAGAAGGCTTGGGAACTAAGAATAAGTATACACCTATTGGTACAGTCAAAATGAGCTTTAATAGGCCCGGTCAAAGGAGGTCAAACAAGACCTATCTTTATGGAGGATCCCTAGAAACTAGGTCAAAATTCTTATTTTGTGGAATTTTCTAGATTTTGATGGATTTTATGGATGAATTCGACTTGATTGGATAAGATAATGATATTCATGACCATAGGAGTTATTTTATATGAATTTGTTAGATACTTTATCAATTTAAGCTTCAAACTTTGAAGGCATTGATATGTAGAACTTGTATGACTTAACATTATTATTTCTAAGACTTTGGAGACATAATTGAAGATTTGTTCTATCATATTTTTTGTTGTTATATGTTGGTTGATTGATTGAAATTTTTTGTAGCTGAAAACACCTTCACTGTGTGAGGCAAGGTTGAAGGGCCCCCACACCAAGCTAATTGCACTTCTTGGTTTATTTGTAGTTGCAATTTCTGAATTAGTTTTCTTATGCTTAACTTGTTTATGCTAATTATTTATGAGTATTGATGAATCTAATGATCATTCTTATTTTTCATATGAAAGGACAAACAAATGTTTAATTTAAACATTCTTTCTATCTAATTAATATCTTCAGTTAGAATTCATCTCTTATGCTTTTACATGCTTTTTTGAATTCTTGTTCCTCACAATAGTATTATTGATAAATGAATATATGATGAAGGACGACCAGGACCTCTTCAATGAAAATCCTCTTCAATTATTACTTCATGTATCTTAATCTATTGTTCAATTAAGTATTTTTTTATTTCTAATTCATGAGGTAAGCTTGTTAGAGAAGGACAAACAAATCTCTTAAGTTAGGAGATTCTTCTGCTTCTGATTGCACACTTGAATTTAGAAATTGTTTAATTTAGAGTTATATTTTTAATATGCATTTCCCTAATAATTGATAAAAAATCTTCTAAATTGATCATAACTGAAACCCATATACTTTGGGGATGCTTATAAGTTCCACTAGCCTAGATTGATAATAAATACATGTGTTAGTTTACATAGTAAATTGACCCAACAATCATCATACCACCCTATGGTTTTGACTGAAACACCATGGAAGAAGAAGAAAATAGGTCATCAATGACCACTTGGAAACAACCAAATTCAAAGGAGAATGGCCAAGCACTATGCTAAGAGAGAAAGAAATACAAGGTCAAAGCTAAAGGCATCAAATGCAAAAATAGAAGCCCTAACTCACCAAGAAGAGAAGAAGAAATTGGACATACTTGTTGAGGCTTCCCTCAGGGCCTATCCACATCATCATCAGCCTTTCTACCAATTTTTAGGCATGTTGAATTTTTTTTGCAAAATCTAGAAATTTCTAAGTTTTTGTAACAGGTATTTAGCAGAAAATTAGTCATTTGCGCAGTGCCCTAGGCGCTAAGAAAATTATTGGGGCACTTTTTGAGGAAAATAAACACACCATTGGATTCCTAATGACCAATTCATCTAATAAAACCATGTTTCCAGCCCTTTTTTACAGTTTTGATAGGTGAAAATCTCAAAAAACCATTAAAAAATCACCTTTCTGCCCCTTTTTTGACCTAGGCGCTGTGCAAATACCAATCTTTGGAGAATGAATTTTTGAAGGGTAAATGACCTTCATTTTCAGAACTTGAGGCATATTCAAAACGAGGACAGGATAAGCTTTCCAACGAGCTATCCTGGGCCCAATTGGAACATCGAGAAGGCATCCAAACGTGGCCTGCAAGATAGAGAGCGCAAATGACACACTAAGGGCGCAAATGACCAATTTGTTAATTTTTTCCAAGTTTCTCTGAAATTTTGAGTTTTCTTAAAGAAATCATGATTCTACTAATGTAATTAATGATGGTAAATGTAATTATTTTTGGGATTAGTTACCTCGGGGTAGATTCATTGGGTAAAATTCATAATTGATTCATAATGACTCAGATGAATGTAATGAGGAGTGAGTCCCTTGGACCTCCCTACACTCTAGGTATCATTTTAGATTATTGTGGATC
The DNA here is from genome assembly GCA_034641835.2 of Pinus albicaulis. Taxonomy (NCBI): domain Eukaryota; kingdom Viridiplantae; phylum Streptophyta; class Pinopsida; order Pinales; family Pinaceae; genus Pinus; species Pinus albicaulis. The sequence goes on along the minus strand of CM076574.1, from coordinate 340,427,275 downwards.
AGCTCCTCCTCTCATGGATTCGGCCCCTAAGATTGGTAGAGGTTGTTTGAGGCCTATATCATGTCATTTTTTACTCATTTTCAAAGGTTGGAATTAATTTTTATGTTTGATTATTAATCATGGAACCATTGTACTCAGTTTGGCCAGCTAATAAATATGAATTGTAGCTACTTTTTGGGATACTTGTGGTATGATGTTTATCATTGTTTTTTTATTCAATTTCATATGTTAGAATTTATTGTATTCATTTTCATTACATCTCTATGGTATGATCTCTTTAATTTTGATAAGCAGAACACATGTTTTCTCATGCTCTGTTTTGGGAAATATTTCATAATTTGTCCATTTTCCTCTGTTTAGGAAGAAGACATTTCTCATTCTCTCCCTATCTTCTCATCAGTCCTAAATCCATCTCATCACAATCATCTTTAAGTGATAATCCTTATGCCTACCTTGCCCCATTGAATCCCTACAACCTTATCTCATTTGCCCTGACCTAGCTCCCCTTGACCTAATTTATTCATCCAGTGAAACCCCAACCAAATCAAATAAAAAAAAAACCCTTGCACTCAATATCTAGCCTAAAAACCCTAATTCCTCCAACCCTCTTGGTTGTGACTTTTTGGAGAGAGCCCACTTCGACTTGATAGGGCTAGCTATCAAGTCAAATGGTTGGTCTGTGGTTACCTTTGTTGGGATTCCTTCTTCATCCTTGGGAATCTGGCAAAGTGATAACACCATCCTCATCACATCCAACATAAAAAATCCAACAACATCACATTACATGCACAATGCCTCCAAGAGATGTGATATCACCAGCATAACTCTACTTAACATAAATTATTTCTCTCTTATGCACTACGTTCAATGCTCTATTTTTAAGTAGATGAAGGTAGTTTGACATAAGTGAATCATTGATTGGATTTCCTAAAAATTTATGAAGAGGTTTCCTTTTTCATGGGAATATAAGGATAAGAGGTTTAATGACTTCATGGGTTCCAAATTTTAGGCTATTAGATGAGGTGAAAGTTGGAACAACTTCTAGAAGTCACTAAAGGTTGGGAAGATTCCCAAAATCTAATGAAAAAATCGCTCCAATTCGACCAACGCACTCTAAAGTGGTCCTAGATCCTCTGCAACACAACCTTGCATGGGAGTATATGCTAGCAAAGCAGTTACATTTCTCTAGGGGTGTGTTGATGGCTCAATGGGGCACTTCAACTGGAATCTAAGTAGTGAAACTTTCATGAAGGAAGACCACCAATGGAGTGAATTTTTTAGGGTATGTAGAAACTAATTTAGATTATGATAGCCCCTAATCAATATTGATCTATGTTTTGGGATGATGCCCAAATTGACCTGTAACAGCTGCCCCATAAAGCATGAAGTCAAAAATGATAATGTTGAGTGATTTTATTTACAACGTGATGAGGAGGAACTGAAGCCGACGACGACCCGCATCAATTACAATACATTACATCATGATATATGTTCATATTGGACATGAATTTCTGAGGGAGGCATATCCCATACTCAGCACATAAAATATCATAACATCAGAAAGTCATATACAGATATAGACCCATAGGATGACCATTTGAATAATGACCATCGTACGGATGTTTTGGTACTTCTCCTGAAATCGTAGCCCAGATGGATGAAACTAGATCTGAGGTATTCTATCACGTTCACTCGATCGCTTAAAGTACAAGTCTAACCATGTGATTATGTGATTTGAAGTCGAACATGGGAAGACATCATCTGATTACCAGCCAATGATGTGAGTCGTTAACAAACACGAGAGAAACCACCATTGATGGTAATGTCTCTCAAGGTAATGTAGTACATTCTGCATGGTGTGAATAGATGATTTGATGTCGAACACCATACAAATTCTTTCGGTCGAAGGCCTGTGTTGTCAACCTATCGCCGAAAGCGAGAAACTTGTCGTTGATGTAAGCAAGCTCCAACATACTCAAAGGTTGTTTCTAGGTCAACTTCGTAGATGATGAGCTGATGTCGACAGGAAGCGACTCATCGTAGGAGGGCATTGATGCTTCCCCCATCAATGACACGAAATTGGAGTAAAGATTTTGGAGACAGAATGTGACTGATGAAGCAATGTCAGGGATGGCGATCGTGAAATGAAGGTTTATGAGTATTGCAAAAGATGAGAAATAACTGAGTGACTTCTCTTGAAAATATTAGCGACATTGAATCAGTTGGCAGCATTTGACCCAAAATTGAAGTGATGGATGGTATGATATACCATCAAGTAGATTACCCAACCCAAAAATCACGGATATGAAGTGAATGAGTGCCATGTTCAAGAGAGACTTGCTACCATAAAGTGTTTTATCCCTTTCCAATTTTCCTAGTCATTTTTTACCAGTGCCTCTTTATTTTTTAACAAGCTTGAGGAGGATAACATATGCTTGATGTATAATTCCACCCTTCTGGTGAATCCATCACTATTTTATGCTTTAACGATTCTAGTGAAAGTGAAATTAAATCTTTTCATGATGTACAAGTCCATCACTATTTGATGCTTTAATGAGCCTAACGAGAGTGAGAACTCAATCCTTTTTCATGTTTAGAGAGTTTGAAAATGGTAAGAAAAGAAAACTCCACAAGTTATTTTTCGCATAATAGTCCCTCATATTCGAAAAATCGTAAAATAATACCTGAGAGAACCTCCTATCGATGTTTGACGAGGGTTTTTCTTTTTTGTAATCATAATCTATCTTAGTCTGGAAAAGGGTTAAACTTATACTGAGTATATGTTGTTACAATTCCTTTTACGAGCTTGAAAGGACAAGCGCTCAACAATATTTTCATATTTTGAGAGTCTGAAAAGAGTTGAAAGAGAACTCCATGGGGGTTCCTTTTTCGTATTTAAAAAAGTTCGAAAAAGAGATAAAAGTGTGCTTTGAATTCCTTTTTCATGTTTAACAAAGCTTGAAAAAGGAGATAAAAGCATGCTTTGAGTTCCTTTTTCATGTTTAACAAAGCTACAAAAGAAGATAAAATTGTGCTTTGTGGTCAAAATTGCATTTCACGATCTTGCACGACTAACTCACTGTAATCAGATACAAACCTTCTTAAAGAACCATCAAATGGATTAAAAATACCTGTTAAAATAGTAAAAATGGGTAAAAACCATATTCATTTCATTAAATATGCATACATTAATCAAAAATACTATTAAATTAAGAAATTACCAAGTCATTTTTACCATTTCACCTTTACCATTAGAATTTAAGTACTCTGAGTCTGTTTTACCCTCGAACTTCAATGACTGATTGCAATAGATTCTGTGGATCATTTCTCATGCCGTCTAGATCATGTAGAATATCTTAACCTCTTCTTTCTAGTGGTTGCATTATTTTTCAGTTGCATGCACATTTTTTAGGGTTTTAGGGCTCCTAGGGTAAATATACAACACCCTCGGACCAACACACCCTTGGATGTTGAAAAGTGTGTTGCAGAGAGGCTGGAAAGAGGCCCAGTTCCTCTACAATGCTATATCTTCCACTCAGGGGTGCGTTGGGTGCAATTTAGAAAGTTGCATCTTGTTTTCTACCCAAAATTTCTCCAGTTTTTTGCATGAAATGGATCCTAACTAAGCCTATGGTGTGATTTCAGAATTTGATCAGATCAGAATGTTGATTACATGGTGAGAAAGAGAACATGAATAACATGATATGGTTTCCCTAAATGATCCTAGCACTGTGGTAGCCCACAGATACTGTGGGTTTCTCAAGTACTTTAGATTGCCAGGGAGAGGCAACACATGAAACTATTGCAGTTCTTGATCTGTTCATGGGACCCGACACTATAGGAATTTCAAATTGGGGACAAAGTGCTCCCAATATTAGTTGATGACATTTACTTTCTGATAGGTTTCTCAAGACGTGGTGCCCCCATTTCCCTTGCGAGCTCTATCCGTGGAGGTGAAACAGTGAAGGACTACATTCGACATTTTTTTCGACCGGGAACTGAGCCTAGCAAAGATGGAAAGATAAATATCAAAGATGTTCGTGATATGCCTTTGCGAACACTCCTAATCATTATCACAAATCTAGATGGAAGTGTGACACTACATGTTGCAAATAGATCATACATGCAATGTGCGCTTGAGTGTCTCGATCCAATAGTATTCAATTGGGCTGAAGTAGTACTCCTTCAGATGAAAGAATAGTTGGAAAAATTAAAAAGTGCAAAGATCAATAATTTCAGCTATGGGTCAATTTTGATCAATTTTGTTTTGGAGCGAGTTCCATTGATGCAGCCACAACATGTGACACTAGAATTAGATGGTCCTAGAGATCCACGGATGCAGCGATGGGTCGATTTGATGGCTAGTTAGTCATCAATCTCGTTTTCCACTGCATTCTTCAGTTGGCTCTGAAGACAAAATATATTCATAGAGGAGCATCCATATGCAGGGATGGATTTCTACAGAGATCCAGATTTGATTTTACCATCCAGCACTAAATGGGGTGCTATAGGTAAAATGTTGACCAGGTTTTTTATTTTTTAGGGTTTTTTACATATTTTGTGTTTTTTGATGTTTTCAAGACTAAAAAAAAGATGTTTTATGTATGTAGATGTAGGTACCATTCGACCACTGGTTCATGCACATCATGCGAGAGAACTAGCAGAGAGGAATGTCAGGAGAGAACTCCTCAAGGATCTGGATGTAGTCGAGACTCTTGCTGAGTTTCAGCAGCATGTGGAGGGATTGACTCTTGGGATACTAGATGTCTGGATCAAGGATTTACTTATGGGGCTGCAGTGACATACCATTGGTGTGCCTAGCCATTGGATGAGGATATTGCGCATGATAGGCCAAGCAATGACCTACTATCATGAGCATCACTAGGTTTACTTAGATTATGCTATGTTTGTATAAATTTTTAGGTCAAATGACCAACGTGTCTTGGAAACAATTTTGTAAAAAACTCGATATAAATCTATTTTACTTTCAGTGTTTTCTATGATTATGTGCAATCCTATTCAATTTTATGATGTGAATTTAAAATATTTATTACATATGTTGCAAATGTCTATTTAACACATAATTCGCCAATGAAAGAGTGTTAAATTTTCTTGAAATATGTTGATATTGAATGTAATGAAAATGTCTTTCCAAAAGACAAACTCTAAGGAACATCCAATGAATTGCTAGATTTCAGATAGTATAGACACCATTAATTTGTAGTACGACAAGTTTTGATTCTAGCCTAATGATGATATAGTGAATGCCAAGTGAAATGGAATCAAAGAGTATTTCAATCAACCCACTATAATCAACGATATTGTTGGTCGATCAACTAATACAAATCCCTTGGAAGCTCACTAACTTGCCACTTGGAGCAAAGATGGACCATGTTGTAGAGGATAAATTATGAGTACTATGACTAGCACCATCGACATATCCAACAAATGGTTCTGAATATTCTAACATATACAAAAAATGTAAAGCGAATTACTAACCACATGAAAAGATCTAAAAGACACACTGCTACACACATGCAATCAAAAGATATAATACAGTGTTTACTACACAAAATTAGGCATAGTAACGTTTAAGATACAACCCATTTCGAGGTTGCGACAATGGAATCCCATCATAATTTACCAACTCATAGGCACCCTTCGCCAGAATTCACTTGACAATAAAGGGGTCATGCCATAATGCTTCAAACTTCCTTGTTCCTATCTTATCAGTTTCTTGATCATAAAGCAAGACCGGGTCTCCTTCCGAGAAGGTGTGAGGCTTGACATTGTGGTCATATTGCACCTTAATTTGTCTCTTATGTGCTTCTTTGGCCAATGCAGCTTCACGACGTGTTTCATCTAGATGGATGAGATCTAAAAGATGTGCCTATTCTTTACAAGTGTCACGTATCAAGTGAATCACGAGTTTCAATGATTGTATTTCGCATTGTATCAGTAAGATAGCTTCCAGACCGTAAACCAGCTAAAAGGGAGTGAATCCGGTCACATTTCTCACTGAGGTTTGATATTCCCACAAAGCCGAGTACAAGATAAAATTCTATTTTCTTTTATGAAACCCAATCATGCATTGAAGCATGCACTTAAGAATCTCATTGATAGCTCCAACTTTTCCATTAGCTTGTGATAATAAGGGGTAGAACTATCATGTGACACTCCTAACTTAGCAATCAACTCATCCATCATGTGATTGCAAAAAAAATTTCCATGATTTGTGATTATGGCTTGTGGTACGCCAAACCGGGAAACCACATGGTTGAAAAGGAGCAATGCAATTGTATGTCTTGTGTTGTTGAATGTATGCATCGCCTCGATCCACTTGCTAAAATAGTCAATGACGACAATAATATACCCATGACCCCTGGCCGAGCGGGGGTTACATGTCATGAATTCAATGCCCCATTTTTAAAATGGTCCAACTACAATGACAGGATGCATTTTTTCTAGCAGCAAGTGGGTTTTATGATCAAATATCTGGCAAGCATGACAACTTCTAACCGTGATAATGTTGTCGCGAAATATGGTAGGCCAAAAGTAACCAACGAGGAGAATCTTCTGCGCGGTAGCATAAATAGACAAATTTCCAACACATGCACCAAAATGGCAATAATTTAGAATTTTTTCAGCCTTCTCATGCGTGACACACCTAAGTAAAATCGTATCGACACCACGATGATAAAGTGTTTCGTCAACGATCAAATAATATTTGGCTTGGTATCAAATACGTCGTTGTTGCGAGTGAGTGGTATTGGGCTGAAAAGTTTTGTTCTGGAGATAGATGATGAAATCTCCATACCATGGGTCATATGACTCGTTCAAAAACAAAGACTCATCCATAATTGATGGTTCCATAGTAGGATCGGTGCTACTCGAACGAAGGTCATAAATAAGCTCATAAAACACCAAAGACTTCTTTGACTTGGATTTGATGAATTCCAAATCAAACTCCTACAAAATGACGATCCATTTTGAATATTTCCCCCCCAGTAAATAATGTGTCATAGGGTTGCAATTTGAAATGACAATGGTCTTCGGAGCAGGATATAATCACAAAATAATTGTACAGCTTGAACGAATGCCAAAGCAAGATTCTCAATGTATGTGTACTTAACTTCCATGTCATCGAGATTATGACTCAAATGATATATTGGATGTTAAATCCCATCTTATTGGACTAAAACCATAGTGATGGTTATATCTGCAGCAGTGAGATATAGGAAATAGTCACTCTGATAATTTGGGGGATATATTAATGATGCTCGGATTATGGAATCTTTAATAACACCAAAGGAAGATTGCGCAACCTCATCCCAATGGAAGGGTACCCCCGTTTTCAAGAGTCAATTAAATCCTTTAGCCATTTCAGCGTAGTTAGGAATGAACCTCCTTAGAAAGTAGCCTTCCCTTGGAATCTTTGTAACTAAAGCAGATTGGAAGGAGCAGGCAAATCAAGAATATCCTGGACCTTCAATGGATCAAGCTGAATTCCGTCTTTCGACACGAAGAATCCAAGAAAATGACCAGAACCAACACCAAACATGCATTTGTACAGATTGAGGCATATTTTATAGTGACGACATTGTAAAAATATCACTCTTAGATGTAGTGGGTGGTGAGCCTGTTTTCGTGAATGTGCAGGTAATTCATCTAGATATGGTTGAACTATGTGCTTGATTTCATGAAAAGCATAATTAATTTCCCTTTGGAATGTGGCCCCAAAATTATTTAAACCAAAATGGAGTTTTCGATAAGCAAACGTGCCCCAGGGACAGATAAAAGAAATTTTATATTGGTCCTCTGGGCGAATATTAATCTGATTGTAACCGAAGAATCCATCCATGAAAGAAAATATTTCACATCTGGCACACTCATCAATAATTTGGTCGATAAAGGGAGTTGGATATTTGTCTTTCAGACAAGCATGATTAAAATCTTGATAGTTGACAAACTCTAATTTTCCCATGTTTCTTCATGACAGGAAAAATTTTAGATACCCAATCGATAAGCGGAACAGGTAAATGAATCCATAACGCAAAAAAAATTCAACCTCTGCTTTAATGGCAACAACTTTATTACGGTGAAAAGGATGAAGGCACTGTCGCACCGTCTTAACATCAGGATATATTTTAATCTCATGTTCAACAATTTTGGAGTCAATACCTGGCATCTCCTCATATGACCAAGCGAATATATCTCAGAATTCACAAAAAAGAGCACGGTAAGTGTCAAGTTCAGATGGAGAACAAGACGCACCAACATGAATGTTTTTAACAATACCTGGTTTACTCGAAATATTGATAGAAATCATTTCTTTGATATTTTATGGGTTCCACTCAGAATCAATGGCATGGATAGGAATAGAATTCATCAATAAATCAACGACAGTATGGTGATATAGTTCAGATGGATTATATTCACCATAATCTTAAATATGGGATCGTTCATGTGATGATTCCCATAGTTATTCTTCTGGAATCATGGATTCCATAATGCTCTCATTAGTCGAGAATACGCGTGAAAATGTATCAGAATAAGTACCAAAATCCGAAGAACGATCAACCCAAATGGTCAGCAACAAAATATTTGGATTGCCCGCATAAGCCAAGAAAATTTATTGCTATGATACCTCAATTGGACTTAGCGGCATGATGTCGCCCAACCTAACTACTTTAGAATCATTAGGTATCTTCCTTAAGTTAGATGAATTGGAAAGTATCATGTTGCAGGTCTTTATATGTGCAATTTATGTCGATGTCACGACGATAACAAAAATGTGCCCATTAGGGAAGGATCCTTGAAGAGTCCTACACCAATGTTCTGAAGAGAAGGTGGGGTCCGTGAACAAACGGAACACTTCCAGTTGCCTGGGAACTAGAGGCGAAGAAAAAGAGTTGATCAATGGTTGTGATACTTCTTTTATGGGGGAAGATGATTGTACGAAAGTAAGTATATACTACCGTAGCCATCGTGTAAACCCATGGTCTTCCAAGTAATATATTGTATTAAAGGGGTCCGTCAACGACCTCAACTTCAACAGTAACTAATTTTCCCCCTAATTCTACTTGCAGGTTACTAATAATTCCACAAGGTTATATGTACGACCATCAAGAGCTTTCAATGTCGTAGGTGATTGTGACAAAGTCGGCAAGCCAAGTGACTTCCAGCAGCTCATTGACATGATACAAGTAGATGCACCTTCATCAATGATAATGTGATGAATGAGGCAATTCAGGACATATACTTGAATAAAGAATGTTAACTGTGCTGGTAATTATGGCACATATCCTGTGTGATTAAAGACTACAAGATTTGAATCCGTCGAATCGATTCCACCAATCGCAGACAACAAAGCCTGCTTTTGAGAGAGACAATTCTGAAGAACCTCAAGCATTGACATAGCATAAGGTGAATGAGCCACGTATTCTACTACATTATAATTTTTAGTTGCAGAAACTCGAGGGTTGAATGTCAATTAGTGAACTACTCCATTCGATGGTTTTATTGTTAACTCTGGAAGGATAGGTGGTAGAGCCGAGTTATATGACGTTGAAGTCGAAGTGGTAGGTTGATCTGTAGCCTGACCATTCAATGACGATAATGGATTACTGTAATCTTTAATTGGATTCAACACTAAAACATCAGTTTTGGGCGTCATGGTGAATAGCATAAGCACTTGCAAACTAGAAGCAGGATTTGTAGCAACCAAATGTGTTTCTGGGTTTGGAAAATGATTTTTCAATGTTGAAGATGCGGCAGAAGTCTTAAGAAGCTTTGGGACTTCCGAGCGGTGAGGAAAATATCGCTTAAAATGCTCCTCATTACATATCAAGCAAGGGTAACAAGGTTTCCGAAATGATCTGGATAAATCAGATGATTTTTCCTACGGGGGTGAATTTGATTTCTTCTTATCTTTCGCCTTCTTCCTATTTCCAAGTTGCTTATCACATTTTCCTTTATCAGATGATATTGCATGGATTTCAGAAGAAGACACGGGATAAGATGCAATAGGGTTTTGATTTGAAACAGAAAGTGTAGGACTAGATAGTCAACTTGCTGCGGGAGCGCTAGCAGAACCAATCACACCATCACTGACATGAATGTCTTGACCAGATGGAGCAGGAGGAACAGTCAAATTTGGTTGTGGCGCATTTGGAATATTTTCATAGAGTGTGCCAGACTAAGTGTAAATCATATCCAGATACTGGGCATGAGAAATGAATTTATCTTCAGTGACAACACCATCTTTGGCCACATCCTCGGTGATATATGACAATAAGGACTTAATAAACCACTAAGCTAAAATATGATCAAGAACAATAGTTTTAACCATTCGACGATGACGAATCCACTCATGTATATGATCTGAATATGAGTAGCAATTGTCTGTTTAAAGCTGGTCAAAATTTTCATTCCAATTTCATATTTGATAGGTAACTAAAAGTGGGTTAAAAAAATAGTGGCTAAACCTGTAAAGTTATCAAATGAAGCTCATGGTAATTCAATGTTCCACTTCGCATCTAGAATAATAATTGTTCGCTAGAAAATAAGCAATCAAACAGAATCATCATTTAAGGAATTTGATGAATACCATAAATGATAAGTCCTAACATGCATAGAGGGATCTTCTCCATAATTTCCATTAAATTTGGGAATGTCTGAGGGTAATTTATGCGGAATCACCAACCACCAAGGTAAATAATGAATGGTATCATCAGTGAGCCGATTTAAATCTGGTAACTCTAATGTTGCAACAAATGGCAACGATCGATTAATGTTAGGTTAAGCATAACCAGGATAATATGGAATCACCTGAGAAGTATGCCTTTGCATACCAACAAATGGATTATATTCTTGATAACCCAGACAGGGGTAGGCTTGTTTACCAAGACCTAGATAAGCTTGATATTGTGGGAATGGTTGTTGTGGCTTCCATGGTATCTAATAAAACGGTTTCCCGCCAGGATAATTCAGACCCTTTGTGAATAGAAAAGGCCAATAGAAGCCTGTGACAAAGGTAAACTATCCTGCAGTTCGAAATTCTCAATACAGATGGTTGTTGAATACCAACTTGAGAAAATGGAGTTTGTAGACCTGAAACTTGAAGGTTAGGGGTGGAAGGACCCACTTGAGCAGATTGACCAACAACCATAGAAGAAATGACAAGCATAGAAGGTACAAATGCAACAGGCTGAACTAGTTGATATTGATACACAACCATTTGTGGTTGAACAAGAAAAGTAGGTTGTCATTGGAAAACATGCATTTCAGCATATGATTGACCTAAATATGACGGAGTACTGCCATATGGACCGAACATCTGTGGCCCCCCAACATATGGAGTATAGGGATATTTCACATATTGAATTTCATATGATGGGTATCCAGCAGATACTGGATAATTTGGATGGTAATTGGATGGACTAAACTGATATTGAGGGTCAATCAGTTCATTACTTCTAATAGATGAACCAAATAGAATTCCAGATGATGACATGGGAAAATTCCATGGACTAGAGGAGACACTCGAGTAGGTTCCATTTAAAGCTTGGTAACCCAGTGGGATAGACAAACCACCATAAATATGAGCCTCAGGTGTCATCAAAAACATCGAAGATGAAGCAACAGTAGATGTTGTCGCGGTTATAACATATGGTACAATCTGGGGTGTTGTCTTTGCCTTGGTTAAATAACCCAGCAAATACTCTAACGAATCTACAAGAAATTGAGAGTGAAAAGGATCAACATAAGCAGAGTAGGTCAAATGAGAAAAGGAATGATATAAATGAAGCGCCGACCCAAAATGAGTGGGATTCAAATGGATTGTCTCTTCCTGAAGTTCTTCCTCTATCGAAAAACCAGGGGGAAGCACTTCACCGTCGGGCCCAAGATAAATTTCAGACGGTAAACTCTATAGTAAAGAGGAAGACTCAATTATTACAGATGGTTGAGGATCAAAGGGTTGCATCTGAACAACTTCTTATTTTTTGACTTCAAGATCAACTTTTGGATCGACTTCTAGTTGAACAAGCTCGGGTTCTAGATTTACCGTTTCACTAGATTGAATTTCAGTGTCCTCAGGTAACTACGAGGGTTTTATCTTGACAGTAGCAGATAAACTGGGATCAGTCGAAATTACTTGAGACTTGGTACTCAAATGATCATATGTCTCTAGTATATCAGATGATGTAGCACCAAGAGTTCCATAGGTACCGAACTCGATAGGATGAGCTTGCCTTCGTCTACTAGGAGTAGCTTCTCGCGGTAATGGTGGTTTATTCGCTATCCTACGTGAACGATGGGGAAGGGGTTGAGTCTTCTTCCACGACTGTTGATTGATTTTATACAAAAACAAATAAACAAAAAGAGGGTGATTCTAGGCAAAAGGTATACCAAGCAACTGTGAACTGCAATATATTTCCCCAGTAAACCAAGGACTTATTGTACGTGCAATAAATTTCCTTGAATGTTGTTTTCGGTGTATCACAGGTAAAAGGCAGCCGACTTGCTTACCTATGGATGGTAAGAAACCTAAATTTTTCCTCCAAAATATACACGAAGGTATGTGGAGGCCCAATCCATATTAGCATTGTCTAATGTGAAACCGCATAGTGAGAGCATCCCCTTATAATTTTCTTACTAGAACACCGCCTTATATACACGAAAGTACGTGGACGAGCTCTGATATACTTATGTACATGGAATGAGGTATCACACTCGGAATGTATCGTAGAAAATTAATGACATCTGCTATGTTTAAAGACGCTAGAACACGTCTTCTAGCCTAGACCTCTAAATTTTATCGTTAATGTTACAATTCTTCCTTAGATAAACTCAGATAAATTTTATGTTGATCTTTCTTGTCAGTTTGTCTTTCATGTATACCGTGAGATGTATTGAACATTTTGTTATCACAAAATTGCACCTGATAAGCTGCTAATCAAACAACTTCATGTAACTATTTCAGACCAACTTGTAACTGAAGTTTAGCCTCTTCATTCTAAGATGGCTCTCTCAAAGGGGTTAATGATATTGAATAAAGATGAATTTACATGGTTAACTCTACTTGAAAAATAACTTGCTTGTGATGTGTATAGGTTGAAAGAGTGTAATTTTTCAATCATTGGTCTTATGGAGTCAACAAATTTAGTGATTCAGTAGTAATTTCACTTGACATGAAAGCTGAGGCAGGTAAGTTTTTTTAGCAGAGGTAAAGCACACATGAAAATAAGGAATAACACAGTCAATTCATCTATAAAGTAAGTTAGAGAATTACATGAATGAATTCTGAGTATTAAAGATGAAAACCACTGCAATGGTACACATAGAAAATATATATCAAGTAAGCACTAAAAACTCCATGAGAATCTCAGGTTGGTCAAGTAAAAGTTCTCTGTATTAATGAAAACAGTGAATTTACATAAAGCTGCAACATTGCCAAAAAGTCTCCAACCCCTTACAAATTCGAATATCTGCCCTTTAATAGACTTGTTACATGATGAGATGATCAGCCTCATGTCTAGATTCATCAAACTTTTCCTAATGACACCTTCCATAACAAGAAGACATCTACTTTAATGAGAAAATGACAGTTATTCTATTTGACATTCCTTTTCCTAATAGGACTCAAACTGTTCATTATTACATAAACTACTTTATCTCCTAATATCAGTTACACCTTTGACAACTATTCCTTTAAATGTTCGAATAGGGTGTGATGTAACTCATCACTACATGACATCTTAACTAGCCTCCTCTAAATTTGGAAACAAACCTTGCTTTTTAGGAAAACTGGTCCTTATCTTCAATGCATGGTTTGGCTGATGAGTTGTCTTCATATCCTAGTCTTCAAGTCTTGGATAATTGCTAACATAGTCCTTTGTCCCTTTGAAATTACCCACCTATCCAAAAATGCACGAAAACCTACTCATAAAGCTTCAAAATAGTACGCTACAAAAGTATGACAGTTTTGTAGCGTACTTTCGTAGCGTTACAAAAATGCCCTTTAGCATCAAATTTTCTGATTATTTCCTTATTCATTGTATTCCTCATGCATTGACATTATATTCATATTATTTCCTCCTCTTAGAAGCTCCCCAAAATGGTTCAAAAGGCAAAAATAAATCTATATTTATTTCGTAGTGTTTTCCTGGCTTCAAGCCTAGGAAACACTACGAAACTGCTGAAAAGTGTGTTATTTCCATATTTTTGTCTAGCTTCAAAAATGTGTCTTCCAAATGTAAAAAATTTGTTTCCAACATGGAATTTACCTTCAAAAACATAAAACAACATCAAACTAGGAGTCTTGAGGTGTTTCTTCCTCATTGATGATGAGTTGAGCTATTGGCTCCTCAACTACTGTCATTTTTAGACCTTTCTGCTCCATCTCCTCATGGATTAGTTCTAGTTCTTCATGGAGGTCTTTAACCTGATCCTTCAACTTCTTGTTGGTAGATTTTAAGTGCATGTTCATTCTCCTGACATGTTTCACCTCTTTCCTTAATGGCATGGTCTATTTTATTAATTGTTGTGTATTATCTAGGGTCTTGGAAACACTATCAACCTGCTCTTCCCACACCTCTTTCATCTTTTCAAATTGAACCTTTTGGATATTGTGTTTCCTTGCTTCCTTATTCATAACTACAATTTCATGGTTAGCTAACCTTAACTATTCTTCAAGGATTTCAAACTCTATTTTTTCAATTACTTTTTCTTTTCCTTTCTTTAGCTTGTTAACTGTATCTTTTTTTGCAGGAGATGAAAAATCAATAATGTCTTGTGGTGGCTTGACAGTATCAGTAGTTGGATGAACTTCTTTGGTGCTCTCCAAAAGTTTTATAGCATTCATTTTCATGGGATTTCTTCCCTGGAACATAAAATCTGCATCTTCACCTTCAAACTCTAGCTTCTTTGCAGTTTTAGCTTTCTTAAGTTTATGTCCACCTTCCTCTATATCCTCAGCTTGGACTATAGGAGTCTCTTCAATATCAATGGCATGTAGTATGTCTTCTAAATTTCCTTTAGCTACTGTTATGTCTTCTACAGCCACTGTTTGAATCCTTGTAATCATTTTGCTTCCTTGTTTACTCACAGCTTGTTTTTGTTTTTCAGCTTTTATCACTTTTGATTTTTGTTTTGTAGGTGGGACATTGGGTGTATCAAAACTCTGCAATTTCTCTGTTTCCATCATGACTGGTTGACTTTGCTCTACTATTGTTGGTTCACTTGGTTCTGCCACTAAAGGTGATGGGATACCCCTATTTTTAGGTGTTCTTGTAGGAGTAAGGGTATCCAATTCAAAACCACTAACAAATAAGAACGAAGACCAGTCTCTGCCTAGTCTTTGGAGCTCATCTAAAACCAGCAATTTTATTAAACCATGATGAAACAATGAAGTTTCACTTCCTTCATATTTTTCTTGGACCTTATCTGCCTTTTTTCTAAACTTCTGTGTAAATAGAAAGGTAGATCAAGAGATATCTTACCAGCAAAGTGTAGGAGAAGCTTGAAAATGGTAAGAATAGACTTTATGGTATCTCCCTTCACAAGTGAAATATTTCTGGATGATAAGTAGCAACTGTGAGTAGTTATCCTTCATGCACCTCCTTGGTATGGCATTTGTAAGGTCCATTTCACTGTTTTCTGGCTTGATAAACTCTTTGCACTCTTCCATGTTAAATTTGAACCCTTTGAACCACTTCTCTTGTCCCTTTGGAATCCCTGTTGCTGCTGCAATGACCTCTAGTGTAACGGTAAGATTTAAAATCCCTACTTTAGTAGTTGTTCCACTAAAATTTAGAGAAAATTCTTTGTAAACCTGTACATTGAAGCCTTGTAATCTTTCACAAAACTAAAACTGTAAACATCCTTTCCTTCTGAAGACTTCTATATATGTTGGGTCTTCATTGATCAAATTCATATCCGATGGCTCATATCTTAGAAATTGGCCACCCTTATTTGTCTTTCTTTTTTCAGCCATAGTTTCTTTAGTGTCTTCTTAGCCTCGCTTGATAGTTTTCTGCCTCGCTTGATAATTATCTACCTCGCTTGATCACTGATCTCTACAACCTTTAAAAATACCAGCCATAGCTTTGGCTTAATGAAATGCTCTCCAAAGCTCAATATCACACAAAGAAGGAATGAAGAATGATAAATGACTTAATCTAGAAATATTTTAAGTTCGATGCCCACTCATAACACAATGATGACTCATACATGCCTAAAATGGTGATGATGACTTCAACCCTGACCATGTACCTTGAGCTTTACCCTAACTGACTCGAATGGTATCTAACTTATCCTTTTTAAATTATTTTCTGACACATAACAGTTAATTTGACATGACAGACAGAAAACCTCACTTTCATAGTATTCTTAGTGTATTTCTGGGTGTTTTCGCTATGAAAGTATCAACGGTTTCATAAAGAAAGTAAAATTTCTCAGTGTATTTCGCTACGAAACTATGGTTTCTTGGCTAAAACGACCATTTCGATACTAAAGCCTTGGGAAATGAAAATTGTTAGAAAATTATGAGTGATGTGACATGAGAGGATTTGAAATTGAGTGGTTTTAGACCTTAGGGTAAGCTTAATAAGGAAAATTAAAAATTTTCCTTGACCAAGTAATGAAAAATGAACCCTACAACCCTACCTTTGACACATGAACCTATATGAATTTTTCAAATGATGCTTCATTTTTCTGAGTGATAACAAATTCCTAGAATGCAATTAGAATGATAAGCATTCGTTACGAATTTATTTTCGACAATGAAAAACTAGCTACAAGGGATAGAGAAATCAGATTATATGCAATCAACAATGAGCACATCTAAATGAATTTTTTCCCTAAACTATTCCTTAACTAGCACTCATAGTCCCTATATGCAAATGTGTGTTTTTATTTTCAATTTCCTTTAAGTTTAGATGAACGAAAAAGAAACTAATGCACAAAAAATCACTCAAAAATTTCAAGAGAAACGAAGTCCTGAACGACAATTCCTCTTTTCGAAAATAATGAATTGATTAAATGTAAAATTTAACTTTGGACCTATTTGACAATGATAAAGAAAAGAAAAAAAAAGCATTGATCAAACAAATCCAAATTGAGGCAAAAAGAGTAGAGTAAAACTGGTCTCTAGAGGCAATCAATCATTCAAAAATTCAGCAAGAAAACAGTGACATGAATTGGCAAAAGAAAAAATAGATAGACTTTGGTTGGTCACATGGGAAAAGCACCCCTGAGTGGGAGACAGTGCATTGTAGAGCACTGTCCCTAAGCCAACAGTGTTATGCAGAGAACTATGTCAAGACCAACAGTTCATTGATGCCAGAGGACTCTCTGAAAAAGCAATCAAACACACTACGTTTGCTAAGACACATTCAAATGACTGAAAATAAGCACGTAAAGTCTACTAAAACCACTAGGGATGATCTGTCATTCCCCAGTATGGTCGCTAATTTATTTTACAGAAATACAAACCTACGGATAAGTATGCTTTCCCTAAGTGTGGTGGTGCACTTAGAACAACAGAAAGAAAGACATCTGACCTTTTCCTTAAAATGAATAGATAAAGGGAGAGAAACCTACTTGTAATTTGTTCTCTTTTTCTCACCTCCCTCCATCTATTTCGTCACTCTCAGTCCAACTTAACTCGCTTGATTGATACCTTCCATGGAAAACAGGAGACATAAAAGCAACATAAAGGAAATATGATCTATTCAAGTTAAACAAATTGAATCGATTAAACTCATTAATACACATATAACATCATTGACATGTGCATTAGGAAAGGAAAAAATGTCTTTATTATGAAGTAGAAGGAAGAGTACAACCAGTTGATCGATTCATTGGCACTCATCCATCTTGAGTCCCATCCTCATCACATCTAGCATCAAAAATCTATCAGCATCACAATACATGCACAATACCTCCAAGAGCTGTGATATCACCAGCATAACTCTACTTAACAAAAATTATTACTCTCTTGTGCACTATGTTCAGTGCTCTATTTATAAGTAGATGAAGGTAGTTTGACATAAATGAATCATTGAATGGCTTTCCTAAAAATGGATGAATAGGTTTCCTTGTTCATTGGAATAGGAGGATAAGAGTTTTAATGACTTCATGGGCTCCAAATTTGAGGCTATTAGATGACATGAAAGCTGGAACAAATTCTAGAAGTCACTAGAGGTTGGGAAGATTCCTAGAATCCAGTGAACAATTCACTCCTAGTCGACCAACACACTCTAAAGTGGGCCTAGATCCTCTGCAACATAGCCTTGCATGGTAGTAGATGCTCTACAAAGTAGTTACAACTGTTTAGGTGTGCATTGTTGGCTCAATGGGGCACTTCAACTCGCATCTAAGTAGTGAAACTTTCATGAAGGAAGACTGCCAATCGAGTGACTTGTTTATGACATATAGAAACTAATTTAGAATATTATAGACCCTAATATATACTAATCTGTCTTTTTGGATGATGCAAAAATTTACCTATAACAAATGCGATATGCTTTATCGCATCGACAAGTATGTGCAGGAGAAAATGAGAGTGTCGGGAGAAATTGCAATTTCAGAAATGTGATAAGCTGACATGGCAGAAGTCGGTCCCATGGTATTCTTTATCGGGTTTACTTAAAAATATGTCTTTTTCCTCATATAAAAGTGTTTCGGTTATATTCATTGGATCGCAAAGATGTTTCAAATCATTATTTTCGTTATGTAAATGATTTTGCAATTTGCAAAATGCAATTTATCTCTGCTTAAGCTTTTGGAAAGCCAATTCTTAAAGTTTTGATCCCTTTTTAACCCCTATTCTTATCAAAAGAAATACTATAAGGGTTTATTTGCTTAAAATATAAAAATTAAAAGGGTCCCCATTATTTTCTAAAGTAACTATGGCTTAAAATAATGGGGGTTGTTGATTTACACAACAATTGGTGATTCACTGGAAGAATCAATTATCTCTTAAAAACAATTTCTTTAATATATTCAAATAAGTAGAAATAATTTAAGAAAACAAGAATTATTTTCAAAATATTTAAATGAATAAAATTACTTTAAATATAAAAACTCATCTATATCGTTAATATTCTATAAAATTTTCATATATAAATATCTCCTTTACTCTATATCAATCATTATATGGTTTAAAAGGTAAAGTAGGTGTTCTTTTATGTAAATTGGCTTTTTAATTTTCTCTTTTTTGTCATAGGTAAAGCCACTGCTTCTAGTAAATATTAATAGCTTAAAAAAGTTTACCTTTTAACCATCAATAACTCAGTGTCACATCCATTTATGTACAATTTATTTGAGTTAACTCCTTATCTACTCATTTTTCTTATTTCTCTTAAAAACTCATTGTCCTGGCTTGATGACCAGAAAGTGACAATGCCATTCACTAGTTATGATTTATGTTGAACAAGCTGGCTCATGATGAGACCCCCTGTCTTATGATTTTTTGAAATCATAAGTCATTACCCTGATTTGGTATGCAGTTGTGGTAATGTTAGTTAATCATTAACTTATGATCATGGTAAGCAAGCTCGTGATGAGACTTCTTATCCTTTTAAGTTTTTTATATTTTTGAATTACACTCTAAAAATGTATTTTCAATGGATGGGAGAATCATTGACTCCTTAAGAGTTTTGGATGACAGTTTAGAGTTAAAGATGCTTAGTTACAAAAAGTAGTTTTCTTTTTAAAGATGAAATTTTTTCTAATAGATAATATATTAAAAATAATTTACAAATTCTGAGTTTACAAAATTTACAATTTCGATGGAAAAAGATATCAGAGTTCTATAGTATTCATTCAATTTTCTAAGTTGGTAGTCATTTCCTCAAAAATAAATATTCCTTAAAAATAAAAACATAAAATAATTCAGAGGTTTTTTGAATAACCAGAAGTATGTAATCAATCATTATTTTCTAAAAAGAAAGAAAAGAACATGGATATAATACATTTAGAAGAAAATATTCTTCTAAGAAAAGAATTTTTTTCAGGATTAGCCCATTAACGGGGAGTAAGTTTTTTCTCCCTTGAAGATCTTGTAACATAAAGGTTGATTAGCCGATTTTTTCAATGAGTTGGAATGGTCCAAGCCACATTCTTTGGAATTTTGTATGCTTACCTTTTTCCTCATGTGCTTTGTCCCATTTGAGTATGAGATCTCAGACTTGGAAGTCTTTGGGGGAAACAAAATTTGCATCAAAAGAGATTTTCACTATTTGCTGATAAAGAGCATGAATTATTTTGGCTTTTTACCTTTCTTCTTCCATTTTAAGGATCTGTGACATTCTTAATTGTAGGGAAGAAGAAGGTATTTCATCAATAAGTTGAACTAGGGCTAGTGAGGGAAGAACTAGGTTTGAAGGAATTACAACTTCTTTCCCATAAACTAGATGGAATGGAGAAGTTCCTATGGAGGCTTTTTGAGTAATTCTATCTACCCATAGTGAAAATGTTAAATATTTGTGCCAATTTTTCTATTTTTGATCAATAGTTCTTTTGATAATTCTTATGATATTTTTGTCTTTTGATTCTGCTAAACCATTACCTTGGGTATAGTAGTTAGCTATTTAAGTTTAAATCCTCTTTTAAGATCGAAGTATGTCATAATATTTCCCGGAAAATAAGATTCATTATCAAACATATGTGCATTAGGTAAGCCAAATCTAGTAATAATGGATTGATCAATAAATTCAATTATGGCTTCAGAGTTAGCTACCTTTAGTGGAATTTCCTCCACCCACTTAGTAAAATAATATGCTGTAGTGAAAATGTATTTATGCTACTTGGATGAGTTAGAAACAGTCTCACCTATGATATCAAATCCCCATTTCTCAAAAGGTTAATCAATGTTGAGTGGTTGTAATGGTAAGGCTAGCTTTCTTTGTCTTCTGATAGCAGTTTGGCATGTTTTGAATTTTCTCGCATATGTATGAGCATATTTGAACAAAGTGGGCCAGTAATAACCTGCATGAAGGATCTTATGTGCATTGGTATCACCACCGAAGTTTCCACCTGCAGTTCCATCATGGAGTTCCTAGAAAACCCTCTAGGCTATAGATTTCTCAAGTCATCTTAGTAGTACATAATCATAGTTTTTCCTAAACAAAACAATGTCTATGAGTTGGTATTGATTAGCTTTTAGTATTAAATCTCTCTTTACTTTATTATTGAGTTCTATCGGAGCGTATCCATTCTTTAAGTAAACAATTAAATCATTATACTGTGATTCTAAATCTTCTAAGCTTACCTCGGCAATTTGTACATTATTACCTGACTCTTCATCATTTGTAAATTGGATGCTCCGGATAGTAGTTTGCAGAAACCTTGTCCTCTAATGATTTTTGCTAGTCTTATTTCAATGTAATATTCCTCCAAAGCAGTTACCCAATTTTCTCTATTTTCTCCTAGTTCTTTCTGTATGAGTAGTTTCCTTACAGTCGAGAATGGAACTACTACCTTAGTGTGTGTTTTAAGGAGAAAATGTCTGAAATGTTTTAAAGATTTATAGACAACAAATGCTTGCTTTTATACTTCATAATAATTTAGTTCAACACCTTGGATGTTTGAACTAAAGAATGAAATAGGTACTTCGATCTTTTGATCAGCAATTTGTGTTAATACAACAGTGTAAGTTTTTTCTGATGCAAAAGTATACAAAATAATTTTTTTTGGAAAAATCTGGGGTAGAAAAAGAAGGTGCATTAATGATGGCTTATTTAATCAAATCAAAGGCTTCTCTTTCATCATGTCCCCATTTAAAAAGTGAATTATTCTTAATCATCACTTGCAAAGGAAAAACAATTTGAGAAAAAAATGGAACAAATCTTTTAACAAAATTTATCTATCCTAAAAAGAACTGCATAGATTTTTTGTTATGGGGATGTGATAATTTATAAATTGCCTTCATTATTTCAAGATCAATATAAATGCCTTGTTTTGAAACAATAAATCCTAAAAAATTTCCTTCACTTAAAGTGAAATAGGGCTTTTTTGGATTCAAAGAGATTCCACGATTCAAACGGCATTCAAGGATTTGTTTAAGATCGTGATAGTGGTCTCTCCCTCTCTTGGAGTAAATAGTTATATCATCTAGATAGAAAACCATTGTTTTTTTTATTAACCCTCTAAAAGCAGTATCCATTTCTCTTTGAAAGGTTGCTCCTAAATTGATTAATTTTAATGGAATTTTTTGATAGGCATATGTACCCCATTTTGTTCTGAATGTAGTTTTTAATCTATCTTCAGGATGAACCAAAACTTGATTGTAACCTGAAAATCTGTCAAGAAAAGACACTAATTCAGAACCAGAAACTTATTGCAAAATTTTTTCCATCGGTGGTAACAGGAAGTTATCTTTCAAGCAAGCTTTGTTTAAGTTTTTAAAACCAATACAAATAGTAATACCATCATTCTTTTTCCTAACAGGAACTAAATTTGATACCCACTTAGAATGCCTAACAGGGAAGATAATTTTTCTTTAAGGAGTTTGTTGAGTTCACTTTTGATTTGAATTTCAAGGTCAGGTTGAATCTTACTTAGATTTTGTTGTATATATTTTTTAGTGGATATCATTGGTATAGTATGTTGAATGATTGAAATATCATAAGTTTTTAGGTCATCATATTTCCATGCAAATATATTCTTGTATTTTTTCAATAAATGAATAAATTCTAATCTTTCATCAAAGGAAATATCAAGTCCTAAGTTGATTTTTTGAGGATTTAGATATGTTCCTAGATTTACCAATTAAAACCTCAAATTTGAACATTAGAGTTTATAATTAGTAATATTTTTGAATCTATATTTAAGATCATAGAGATCTTTGAGTACATCTTCATCAATCAATTGGTCGGCATATGATCCTATTAGTGTCAGCCTTTTCATCCTTCCTCCAGTGATCAAACATGCTCTTACAAAGTGATTTTAAGGTGTCAAGGTCAAATTTTGTCATTTCAGTGAGTTTTCAAGCAAAATTTGGTCACTAAGTATTAGGTCTAGGGTTTGTTTTCACTCCTTTCAAAGTTGTCTAAATGTCGGTCCATGTCACCATTCAGTTAAGTGTACCATCATTCAGAGGGTTTTCATCATCATGTCAAGTTTCACTGGGTCATTTTACACCTTGTTCATGCTTCAGTTGTGCCTAGGTAAGGTTCATTTCCCTCTCCTAGGGTTTTGGAGGTAATTTATCTTGGATGGAAAAATTATCAGCAAAACTTGTATCCTGATGTTCATACACCTTCCCCTATCCTTAATGTACCTTATTAAACACTTCCCATCACTGAGATCCCCCAAATTCCTCATTTTCACACAAACCCTAGTTTCTTGCTACAACTTGGCAATTTTCTAGGCTAGGCTTGTGTTTTGCCCTTTTTGACCCCTGCCCCTCACTCAATCTTTGAAATTCCACTTTCCCCTGATTCCTAACATCCCTCCCTACTTCCCAAAATTTTCTCAAGAATTTAGAAGCCCCTTATCCCCTTCATTTCGCTTCATTTCGACAAATCCCTTGTTCCACATATCGGGATAGGTTTTACTCCAATGATGTTCCTGAGCAATAAAAGACAAATTTGGGAAACCTGAGAGATTTTTTTGTCAAAAAAAGGCCAAGGAAGAAAAACCTCCTTCAATTTTTACACAGGTGTCATGGTTTTAGAGAAATGTCAAAAATACAGTTGCCTCGGGAGAATTGATGCACCTCTGAAGTGACCTTGGGAAAATCAATATTTCTTCTATCTTGGTTGTCCAAATGACTTTCTTGATGAGTCAAATGATAACTAGACACAAATATCTTTCCAATGAGCTATCATGAGCTCAATTTTGAGTTGAGGAAGACCTTAAAAAGTTGACTGCAACAGCACTCTGCCTTGAGGCAGCCTCATTCTTCTCATTTTGATCAATCTTGGGAGATTTGCTTTTTGACAGGGAAAATGAACTCCAAATTAAAAAATTCCAATTGGGTTGGAAATTAGACTCAATAATATTTCCAACGAGCTATCCTATGCCCAATTTGGACACTGGGAAGGCCTCCAAAAGCCTCCTGCAAAAAGGTGCTACGCATTGGGTTGTGGCGCTACGCATTGGGTTGTTGCACAACGCACATGGCAGAAAACAACTTCATTGTTATTTCTTCCAACTCATCAAATTTGCCCAGTTTCTCTTGGTCCAATTAATTCCATGCAATCACTCCATTTCTCATGAAAAATTATTTGGTGTTGATTATGAGATTTATTATGAAGATTTGAATACAAAAACTCAAAACCCTATTCTCTTGTTTTAAGATTGCTCCTAGGGTTTTAAAACTTCTTTTGTGCCAAACACTTCCATTCTCCACCTTTTTTTTTCCACCCCCTCACTGTTATCTTATTTCACTTCCATTTTCACTTCCATTAGCCTTTATTTCAAGTCATCTAAAGCCTCATTGATTATTTTTGCTGAGATTGACCTGGAGAGAGCCCTCTCCTGATCTGGTAGGGCTAGCTACCAGATTAAGCGTGGTTTGATGTTACCCTGGACTCTTCCTTCCTTCAACCTGAGGTAGATTTAGGCTATAACATAGTGGCGACTCTACTGGGGAAGAGAAAGTTTGTTGTTTTCTTTATAAACTACAGACGGAGCCTGAAGTTAGCCAGGTAGCCTTCGAAACACTGTTGCTTTGCATTAGCGAAAGTAGATGAATGTTGCTTCAGTCAATCTCCGGTCTAGTTTATGAACTGAACATCTGGTTTCCTCAGTAAAATCTAATCAAGTTCAGATCTGATTGTTGATGGTGGACAATGATCAGACACCGCAAGGCTGAAATCATTCACCTGGCGACTCTAAATCAGTTTCGAGATCAAATCCAAGGACTCCACTGGAGGATGAACCTGACCAGTAGAAACATGAAAGGACAATATGGAAGGATCGGGTATTCAAGTTGGAATTTCATCCAAGACATTTTGTTCTTTTTTCATAAATTATTTCTTCTCTTTTTTCGAGAATTTCAAGAAGGCTTTGCAAAGAATATTGTATTTGAGAAAAGATCCTCGCCCTGCATTTGATTCCTTCCATTTTAAGATTGTGAATACCAAATATTTGTATGCTTTTAAGTTTGATCAAGACCTTTCTTCCGAATCTTGTGATGATCGTCTTCAAAATGATGAACCTCAAGAGACCAAGACTAAACATAACCCTATACCTTGTAAAATTCCAGATCGATACAAGCCTCTAATTTTACCTCCTATATCCCATGCTTTCCCTAAAAATCATGACCTATATCTACCAAGATTTGATGGTGAACGCGACAACATCACTGCTGAGAGACATGTTCTGAATTTTGAGTCTTTTCTTGACCTTTTTGAAGTTGATGTCAGTATTATGATTTTTGCTCTTTCTTTTCAAGGCAAAGTGAAGAGTTGGTTCAAAACCCTGCCTGATGTGAGCATCTCAAATTTCCAGCAGTTCGTCAAATTTTTCCTCGACAAGTGGGTGATCAGACAAAACCCTTTCTTGATTATAGAAAAGTATAACCAGCTGAAAAGACTGCCAGGGGAGATAGTACAACAGTTTTCTGCCAGATTTAACAAAGTTTATTATTCGATGCTAGTTGATATAAGACCTCCTCTTAGATCCGCTCTCTTGCACTACCTGGGTGCCTTTGATCCGGAAATGGAGTTTCAGCTGAGAGAAAAGAATCTTGCAACACTTGAAGAGATGCGGAACAGTGCAATAAATATAGAGGCTCATTTTTTGATCCGAAGGGCAAGGTTGAAGGAAGAAGAGATGAAAAACCTGGATCGAGAGAAATCGACATCTCTAGAGGTAAAGCTTGACATTTTGGTAAGTGCAGTAGAAGAGATGATGCAAAAGATCACCACAAGGAATGAGTATAATGTTCAAGCCCATGGCTCGCTGATTGAAGAAGAACAAGTTGCAGATCCAAAACATTTTGTTTCTTATCCCAGTTGTCGTAGATCTAATAATGATTTTTTTATAGATCATCTTGGAGAAGAGAGATCTGTTGATTTGACATGTATGCTTGATGATGTGTTTTATATTGATGATTTGCCTCAGTTTGATCAGTATGATGACGATTATGTTCTCCAAATAGAAGCTAATCTTGCAGACAAATCAGTAGCTAGTTTGTGGAAGGAGGAAGTTCACTTTCAGCAGTTCGAATACAATGTTTAGCCATCACATATCAGCTATGGAAATGACGAGGAAAGTGCAGCAAATTTTGAAGTAAGTGAAGGATCTTTTCCTTTTTGTTTTGATTCGTTTCAGTTCATCGGAGATAACTTCCATGCAATCCAAAATCAACTGTCAACAAGTCTTGATTTGGACCATCTTGAGGGCAATGAAAACTTTGTTCAAGATTTCTCATATTAAGATTTGCAGCCCCCGAATGCCATTGATTTTCAAGTTGCAGATGAAGACTTGGAAGCTGGCATATATGATCAAATGATACAAGATGACTCCGTACCATTTTGTTTTGAATCATTTCAGTTTTTGAAGGGTAAATTGCATAGTAAATCTTCAAATGAGCAGCTTGTAGAAAATCATGTAATCTCATCATAAATAATAGAAAATGGGTTGCAGCAGTCTTTTCAAGTTTTTCACGATCCAATAGCTGATGTGGTGCATGATGTTTGCAGTCAAAGTCTTTATCCATTGACTATATGTGAGCTTGAAACGTGTGCTGATATAAACTTGATCCGGCAACCGGTCTCTTTGTCATTTTTAGCAGGAGTCTCGTCACAAAGCTCAAATCAAAATTTGCATTCATGGTATGAGGAAAAGAGAAGTAATCCATTGGATTAGCTAATTCCTAGTGTGCATGAATTTCAAGATCCTTATGCAGTGCTTTTGGAGGCGGATAGAGAATCCATAGTATTCAACGGATCTATTCACAAGTTTTCATGGGAGTTTCCTTTCAGTAGTTCCCTCTTGTTGTTCATAAACGAGCACTTGCGGAGAATTCAAATAGCAGCTGGAATACTTACCTGGT
This sequence comes from Pinus albicaulis, assembly GCA_034641835.2. Taxonomy (NCBI): domain Eukaryota; kingdom Viridiplantae; phylum Streptophyta; class Pinopsida; order Pinales; family Pinaceae; genus Pinus; species Pinus albicaulis. The sequence continues at coordinate 340,400,262 of CM076574.1, read as the reverse complement.
TGCATTGGTTGTTTCATTTCACTTGATCAGGTGATGAATGGAACAACTAGAGTAAGTAGTATTGAATAAGCTTCATATTGAGCATATTTCCAGTTTTTCGGTTGTGTTTAAGTATCGAGTCAATTTTTAGTTGAGTGAGAGTCAATTTTTGTCATCAAGGCATTAGTTTTCAGTCGTGCATTTCAGTTTGAGTTTTTGACTCCATTTCCCAATGGATGAAGGCACTGTCTACTTTCCAAAGATTTGCAGTTCTTGGCACCTCCAAGGAGCTACCATCCCCATTGGAGCCAATGTTAGTGTCAGCCTTTACATCCTTTCTCTAGTGATCAAACATGCTCTTAAAAAGTGATTTTAAGGTGTCAAGGTCAAATTTTGTCATTTCAGTGAGTTTTCAAGCAAAATTTGGTCACTAAGTATTAGGTCTAGGGTTTGTTTTCACTCCTTTCAAAGTTTTCCAAATGTCGGTCCATGTCACCATTAAGCTGAGTTTACCATCATTCAGAGGGTTGTCATCATCATTTAAAGTTTCACTGGGTCATTTTACACCTTGTTCATGCTTCAGTTGTGCCTAGGTAAGGTTCATTTCCCTCTCCTAGGGTTTTGGAGGTAATTTCTCTTGGATGGCCAAATCATCAACAAAACTTGTATCCTGATGTTCATACACCTTCCCCTATCCTTAATGTACCTTATTAAACACTTCCCATCACTGAGATCCCCCAAGTTCCTCATTTTCACACAAACCCTAGTTTCTTGCTACAACTTGGCAATTTTCTAGGCTAGGCCTATGTTTTTCCCTTTTTGACCCTTTCCCCTCACTCAATCTCTGAAATTCCACTTCCCCTGCTTCCTAACATCCCCCCCTACTTCCCAAAATTTTCTTAATAATTTAGAAGCCCATTATCCACTTCATTTCGCTTCATTTCGACAAATCCCTTATTCCACATATCGGGATAGGTTTTACTCCATTGATGTTACTGAGCAATAAAAGATGAATTTGGAAACACTTAGAGAGGTTTTTTTCCACAACAGGCCAAGGAAGAAAAACCTCCTTCACTTTTTACACAGGTGTCATGGTTTTAGAGAAATGTCAAAAATACAGTTGCCTCGGGAGAATTTATGCACCTCTGAAGTGACCTTGGGAAAATCAAGATTTCTCCTAGCTTGGTTGGCCAAATGGCTTTCTTGATGATTCAAATGATAACTAGACACAAATATATTTCCAATGAGGTATCATGAGCTCCATTTTGAGTTGAGGAAGACCTTCAAAAGTTGACTGCAACAGCACTCTTCCTTGAGGCAGACTCATTCTGCTCGTTTTGACCAGTCTTGGGAGATTTAATTTTTGACAGGGAAAATGAACTCTAAATTGAAAAATTCCAGTTGGGTTGGAAATTAGACTCAATAATATTTCCAACAAGATATCCTGTGCCCAATTTGGATACTAGGAACGCCTCCAAAATCCTCCTTCAAAAAGGTGCTATGCATTGGGTTGTGGCGCTACGCATTGGGTTGTTGCGCGACGCACATGGCAGAAAACAACTTCATTGCTATATCTTCCAACTCATAAAATTTTCCCGGTTTCTCTTGGTCCAAGTAATTCCATGCAATCACTCCATTTCTCATGAACAAGTATTTGGTGTTGATTATGAGATTAATTATGAAGATTTGAATACAAAAACTCAAAACCCTATTCTCTTGTTTTAAGATTGCTCCTAGGGTTTTAAAAATTGTTTTGTGCCAAACACTTCCATTCTCCACCTTGTTTTTTCCACCCCCTCACTATTATATTATCATAGCAGTTCATCCCCTATCCCCTTACATTCCTAAAGTCAATCATTTCTCTCCCATTCTCATTCTCATTTTTGTGTCAAACTCTTCCATTCCCCACCTTGTTTTTTCCATCTCCTCACTGTTCATTTGCTCACCACAGTCCCCTTTTCCTATTTCACCTTACATCCCTAAATTCAATTATCCCTATCCTATTCCCATTTTCCCCATACCATTTGTGAATTTCCCTCAAATCCCAAGTTTATCCCAAGAAGTCAAGTGGTTGTCCCTTGTCCCTAAACTTATCAAATCGGAGTTTTCAAAAGGAAAATTTCACTTGATAAAAGTTCATTATTCCCATTATCCTATTCCTCCATATTCCCTCCCATATTACCTCATATTTGGCAATCCAATCAAAGACACCAAAATTCTCATACAAGACCTTACATAGACTTGTCAAACATGGAGACAGATACCTCTTATGAAGGAAACACAGTGACTCTACAACCGAATTGCATGCACCAAGGCGACCAAAAGTTGTTGGAGAAGGCCAAAAAGGAAAATAACATGCTCAGGTACATGAAGAATCATTATTGGGTGAGGAATCATGTTTGCAAGGCGCGAATCAAGATCTAAAAGCAAAACTAAAGAGGGCACTAAAGCATTGCAAAAGGCATGATAGACTCCAAATTTTGGCCGAAGCTTGTTTGGCTCAGCATAGTTCTTGATGGTGGACATTCAACCCAAATTTCAAGAAATTTGGGAAACTTCTTGTCAATTTTGATCTTTTTGGCCTTAACACAGATTTTCCTGCACGACGCGTAGCGCCACTTGGCGTGCACTTATAATTGGCAGCTCCTCTTGAAGAAAACTTTGCATTTCTAGATTTTTCATCAAAATTTATGCATGCCTACCCATTACCTAAGTATTTTGACAAGTTTTGGGTTGCCTGAAGGGTCAAAAACACCCTAAAAATGACCTTTCTGCCACTTTTTGGACACACAGGAAGCAGTGTTGGGAGATTTGATTTTTGGAGGGGCAAATGGCAACAAAATTCATAAATTCCACTTGGGTTGGAAAGTAGACAGGAATAGATTTCCAACGCACTATCCTACACTCAATTTGGACTCCGGGAAGGCCCTCAAAATCAGCCTCAAAGTGGCGCGACGCATAGAGATTTCAGGCGCGGCGTATTGGGAATTTTGGCTCCTTTTTCACTCAGCAGCTCAGATTTTCGCCTAGTTTTGGCCAATTTGACTTTTTTATCTCCAAATGTGAAACTCTTGATGTAACTTGATGTAATTTTATGACTTTGATGTAATTTTGGCACATTTTTACTCATCCAAGTAGATTCATTCACCAAAAAGTGAAATGTAACTGAATGAATCAGTTTCCTATCTTATAGAGGCAAGCTGTTTCATTGCCTATTTTCCAGTTCCTAGTTTATATCTTGTTGAAACAGCTCCTAAACTAGTGATCTCGACCCCTAGAGGCATGGGAATGAGTTAGGCTTGTCTATATCTTGTATTTTCTCAGTCATTTTCAGAGGTGGGACACTTGGGATTGCTTGGAGCTTCATTGTACATTTCATCTCTGCATTTTGGCAAAGGAATAGACCAGGGTTTGCAGCACTCTTTGGGATCCATGTGGCTCTATGTTTTGATGGTGTGTTTCTCTCTGTGATTGTAAGCTTACTAATGTTTCATGTTTATCATTTCCCTTCTCATTTCTTCTCAAATTAAACAAATAAGTGATAAAGGTGGAATCCATTAGATTTGCAGTGCTCTGCCTTGAAATTTTGTTTAATTTTCCATGTTTTCAACTGTCTGAAGAGGATTCCTGAATGCCTCTTGCCCTCTTCAACTCCTCACTGGTCTGATCTATCCATTTCACTAAATTTCAAAGCATCAAAACAATTTCCTTCCTTGCCCCATTCAGCTCTCTGCAAAACTGATCATTTCCCGGACCCAAAATCTGCCTTTCCCTTTGATTCCAACAAAAACTCCAAAATCAATCAAACTCTTTCACATATATACCTATCCTAAAATTAGCCTTTATTTCAATTCATCTCAAGCCTCATTGATTATTTTTGTTGTGATTGACCCAGAGAGAGCCCTCTCCTGATCTGGTAGGGCTAGCTACTAGATTAAGCGTGGTTTGATGTTACCCTAGGCTCTGCCTTCCTTCAGCCTGAGGTAGATTTAGGCAATAATAGATCCTTCTGATGTAAGAAAAGTAATAACATCATCATCATCATTGAATACCCTCCAATTAGTAATATTATCAGGAATAGATGGGCGAAAAATCAACTCTATAGAAAATCTATCAGGGCTATAATCTTCTAAAGGAATAAGCTTCGATGCTACATTTTCTAGAAGGTCTGCACTTAGATTTTGAATTCTTTGAATAGACGACATATTGAATGCTAAAAAATGAAAGGTAAGAGACTGTACTAGTGATTGATAATGTTTAAGATGGTTGGAAATACAATGTATAGTATTTATTACCTGCTTAACAATTATTTTAGAGTCTTTGAATACCTTAAGATACTTAACACCAAGATCAATTTCTTTCGTTAAGCCTTGAACCAGTGCCTCATATTCTACAGTATTATTTTTGCATTCAAATTCAAGTTTTCATGTGAGCATAGTATTTTCGCCTTTTGGATTGATTAATATACAGCCTGCTCCTACTCCTTCACTGGATTTTGACCCATCAAAATATAAAGTCCAAAATAAAGTATCACTACAAGGATTATCTATAGTATTTACACACTTGGAAAAATCAATGTGAGAAAAAATTTGAATTTGAGAATTGACTGAATTGACTGAATTGGTAAGAAATGGAGACTTTAGAGCATTGAAATTCCTCAAGAAGGATTCAGTCGAGTAATTTCCAAGGATATTATTAGTAAAGGCCATGGGTTCATTTTCTTCTTCAAATTTAGTTACTAAATGTTTTAAATACTTTTCATGGTCTACCCTGATTTGTTTTGGTAGACCATTATGGGGAAGCCACATATAAGACCAGTCAATAACGAAATAGCCATGAATCATTTCTGACAAATCTCTTCTTAATATCATACCATATAAATCTGGTATATCAACAACTAAGATATTAATTACTTGATGCATCTTTGGATTTGATGCTAATCTGATAAGGGTTGTATTAATATCTCCTAATACTTTAACTTTTGTTCTGTCTAATTGTACAATATGTATTGTTGACTTCTGAGGAGATATATTCAATTTGATACAAACAGAATATGGCATAATTTTCAATGAAGCTTCGGAGTCAATTAAACAATTATGTACATTTTTTTTGAATAATTCAAAAGTTAAAAGAAAACGAGGGGTATGTGAATTGGATCTGTCCTTTATTAAAATAACATCACTTGTGTTACGCCAATTTTTGGTCATCTAACCTGTTACTATTAGATGGACCTAAGTACACCATGTAAGACCAATTTTACCCTAAGTAAAATTGTATTCACTATGAAAAATCACTTAGTAATCCATAATTTATTAAGTTGTTTATGGTCTAAATAGGAAACCCCATGAGGAAATATTGAACAAATCCATATTTGTTTGATTCTCCTCAAGGGATAATTAATTAAACAACAGTTTAATTAATATTCCTGGTCATATTTAACTCAAAATAGGAAAATTAATTATATAAATCACTATTTATCTTATTATTTTCTAGGAATAATTATTTAAACATTATTTAAATAATATTCCTTGTTAAATTTGACTAAATCATGTATAAATAATTAAATAAATCATTATTTGTTTGATTATTACTCAACCACATCCTTAAAATGATAAATAAATCATTTATTTATTTATTATTTACAAATAAAGGGATTTTACCCAAGTCAAATTCTTTTTCCCTCCGACAAATATAATAAAATATTCCATAAAAGTTGGATCTTGATTTGGTTAATAATGTTTTAATTATGCACCAATATCTAGACTAACTCAATATTTTGTTATAAATAGAAGGGTTTTTCCATTCATTCACTACCTTTTGTTGCCTAAAGATCACTTTGGATCTATACTTTTGGTCTGACTTTGATCCTCCATCATTATCATATTTTGCTACCATTTTGCTTGTGAGCTCCCTTTGAGTTCCATTTTTGTCTGGGTTTTCTACACCATCAAGAGAGAGAGATATTAGATCTAAAGTGTTGAGGACATACAAGAATCCATCCTATTTAGGGGGACTAGTCACATCTTTCTATGTTCCCTTCCCAGGTGTCATAAATACAAAATTCTTTAAAAATATTCTTGTCTAGTCTATTGGATGTATGGAGCAACTCTTGCTTTTATTTGTTGTTTAATGTCTTTAACTGCATACATCTAGATTTTGTAGAATTTGTCTTGGTCAACTAACTGTAGATCTAAAGAAATTGGCAGCCATCTTTGATGTTAGGGTTGTTTTTTATGCACAGCTAAAGTGATCTTTTTTCGTACGCTTGCGATTAGAATTCACACTAACAATTGGCGACACCACAAGTGTTTATGATTACGATCGTTGTTGTTTTTCAGATCCCTGCATGTCCAACTGCTTCAACCCTTAGGGTTTTTCTTCAGCTTCTTGTTTTTCTTTTCTTTATGTTGTTTTTAACCTTTAAAACCCTAAAACAGTAAAAATTCTAACTTTTGTCTGTTTCTGGGCCTGTTGCGCATGTTATAGGTATCAGTCGCAGCTAAGACGACACTTTCTTCTGAAACCTACTCCCGAGAGTGTCGAAAGTGCAAGTCACACTTTTTGGGCCAAAACCTATGACCTCGACCTTCACGGTGCAGAAAACTGCCTAAAACCTATGACCTCTGCTGAAAACAGGTCAGAAACTGCGACCTGTACTTTTTGCGGGAATTTTTTTGTGATTTTTATGGGTTTCTCTGGGCTACTGTTCAGGGTTGTATGACCTATGTCTCCACTAGTCTTGGACCTATACTTGCTCTGTTTTACTCATCGAAGTAGGAACCAAACCCCCTAGGGCTTCAGTACGCTTCCACCTTTTTAGGAGGAGTTTAGTTGAAGCAGGTCGTCTGAGATTTCAGTGTCACTCAGCCATTTTTTTCAGAACCGAACCTATACTTTCAGATCCATTTTAGATTGGTTATTTATCCATCCAAGACACCTCTTTTCAGTTTTTTTTGGTCCTCCTCTAGGGTTCCCTCGTTTCCCTTTAGGTTGTAGCCTTTCCCCACCTCATTTGCAACACTTTTACCTCTGGTTTTTTGTTGTTTTATGCACCGATTTCCAGTAGATTTGACCTCTAGATCCCTGTCCCTCCCAACTTTAGATCCATTGGCCATTTTTTTTGTGTGTTTTGACTATATTTTTCCCACCCATAGACTAGTTGTTCGGAAGCCCGCCTCCTTAGGTTTAGATTGATGCATCTTTAGTTGTTTATTTTATGTCATATTTAGTTTACTTTACTATTATTTGAAGATTTATTTACATTTATGTAACACCTTTTTTATTTTTTTCTCTACACACATCTGGGTTTAAAAATTAAAATTAACACTTAACACGCACACCCTAAGTGAAGAGCGCCTGTTTTACACCGCCAGGCCAAGACTAAACATTGTAATCATTTGATCTCGCACCTCTCTACGCTTGTTTCGACATTGTAATAATTTGATCTTGCGCCTCCTTTCCCTTGTTGGTATCTCTTCCTTCTATGATCCGTGTCCGTTTTTTCATCATTGTGCCCCTAAGGCATTTATCTCGGAGACTTCTTGGCCTTCATCCTCAGTTTCCATTAGGAAGACTTACTCCTCCGCATAGGATTCGAGTTTTTCCTCCACCGAGTCCCCATTCTAACTCCGCTTCTAGTTCATCAGGTTACCCTTCTGGTTCTATCCCTGGTTCTCCTCATGTCACCTTCACCATGTCTGGTTCAGCTGGTGGTAGCCTCGGCCCTAATGCTGGGAATAATACTAGTGGGACCGCAACAAGAACTATCCTGGCTGCTCCCTTGCTCCCTTATATGGCAGGTCTCAGTCTTTCTGATTTTAACCAGTTGATCAATGACCCAATACACCATGATCTTGGTTGTCTTGCTATGCCAACCAAGCTCCCTTCCGACATCCCCAAGTTTGAAGGTCTTGTTGGAGAATATCCTACAAACCATGTTCAATATTTCCAAATGTGGTGTTTGTCTAACTCCATCACTGATGACTCTGTCCGTCTTCGGTTGTTCCAACGTACACTTACTGGAGAAGATTCTAAGTGGTATGTCAACCAGGCCTCCTCCTCTCATACTAATTTTGTGACTCTTGCCAGGGCTTTTCTTTCTTACTTCCAAATTCCCCTTCGTTATGACACTAGTACCGAACTTTTGACCTATTTCCGTCAATCATCTGCGACCCGCCTATCGGATCATGTCCAGGAATGGCAGAGAATAAATAGCCTATGTCAAGCCCATACCTTCGAAGACCATGTCTACATGGACTGGTTTCTCATATCCCTTTTTCCTGCTATTAGTAAAGATGTCGCATTTCATTTCCCTCAGACCGAAGAATTTTCCCTAAATATTGCGTTGAAATATGACCTGATCTACGCACAGTCTATTTATGTTTATACCATCTTACTTGATCTCCCTAGACTCGGTGGTGCCAATGCACCAAGGGCATCGCATGCCGCTGACGGTATCGTTGAAGCCCTTTCTCATCCATACACTCATCCTCCCATGGGTTATGGTTTCGCTTAGGGAGGGTCCAACTCCTCCAGCACTTGTCCCCCTCCCGGTAGCATGTATCAAGGATACAGAATGCCTCCTCCTTTTTCCCAACCCGTTTACCATAATGTTGCCCAACCTCCTTATTTTATGTATCTGTATCCTAGTGATCCAACTCCTCCAACATTAGCACCTCAACCTCCCTTGCCTTCTCAACCCCCGCAACAGTAGCCACCACCCCCTTAGGGGCAGGTGTATGCACAGCAGGGCGCAACTAATCCTCCTACTTCCAAAAAGAAGAGGAAAGGAAATCAAAACCAATCTGCCCCAGGAAATATAGGACCCAATTCCCAAGGAATACACCTAACACTGCTAACCAGCAACATGGCACTCAGCCCAAGTAGGACAGGCCTGTTCACACAAACAAACATTGTTCTTGTTGCGGTGTCTATGGTCACTACACCCACGATTGTCCTATTTTACCTCAGATGCGGCAGATATGGGAAGCTCAATCAGCATCCCAAGGATAGCAATCCTCCCCTTCGATTCCTCCCCATGCTACACCTATCCAGCTGACTATGTTTACTAATCCTTTCCCCCAACAAGGATTCGTGGCTACCCAACCCCCTGAAGGCCAAGCGGCCACTCAACCTCCTGCATCTGGTACCTTTGATTACCAGATTATCATGATGAACTTTGACCAACCCATTACCATTGACCTCAACCTTCAGACTCGGTCTCGTTAGTACAACAAGCCTCCCGCTACGTTTGCCCCCGAGCCCCCTTCTTTAGGTTCCATAGAGCCTCTTTCAACAACCAATGGTCCTTTACTGATCCCTCAGCCTAAGCCATAGGTTCATACCAAGATCCCCAAGGAACCATTATGCCTAAATGCTGCTTCTGGTAAAGGTACCCATTCGTATATTATAGTAGATGATTTGGCGCAATCCCCTGTTGCCATCTCAACGTTGGAACTCCTCCAATTGTGCCCTTCACAACGAAAAGCTCTACTAACTTCCATGGGCATTGTGGATCCTTCAGATGATCATTTCATCGTCTTTGATATTGACCAGTCAAAGCATCCCCCCCTTCCTACTTCTGTCACCTTCCAAATCCCTGTCAAGATCTGGAATGCCAACTTCTCCCGTTGTATCATTGACGAGGGGGCAACCACCTGTGTGATGTCCGCTTCAATTTGGAAGCAACTCGGATCTCCTGAGTTGGCCCCTTCCACTATCACCCTCTGAGCATGGGATGGCCACTCTTCCCAACCCATAGGCTTGTTCCACAATCATCCTATTATTCTTCCGAACAAGAATGTTTGTGTTGACGTAGAAGTCATTGATGCCCCCTTAGATCACAACATTCTATTGGGTCGTAGCTACACTTATGTGATGTTTGTTGTCCCATCTGCAATTCACCGCAAGATGTGCTTTCCTCATAGTATAAATATTGTCACCATCAACTAGTTGACATATTACAAACCAAAGTCTTAGACCTCCCGTGAGTCCAACATCTCTTCGGTGGCCAATAAAAAAATAGTCGAACCTTTGACCAGTGTCTCACCTAGAGTCTACAAAGACTCCTATTTTCTTGGTTCATTCTCTGGTCTTTCTCCTCCTGTCTCTGATCCCAACTCGTCAAACATTTTCATGATGCAATCGTCTCAGTCCGACCTCAAGCGTACTAGTTTAACTAGTCAGTATCCCCGCCCTCTACAACCTACTCCTAGAACCTCAACTCAGCCTTCAGGACCCCCTCCTTAAGGCCCCTCATCTACATCTGGTATCCATGAGCCTATCTACCCTCCTAGCACAGTTCCTCCTAGCCTTAATCATCTTAGAGCTATCCTGCTTGGCCATTACCCCTCTGGTCAGATACTGTTTCTAGCTCCCCCTCCTAGAGTATTTTCGGTACCTGTTATGGCTACCTTATCTCTTCCTAACATGACCCTAGGGATCCCAGTTTAGTACATTGATCCCCCAGCCACTATCCCACTTGGTTAGCCCAAACCTTATACTGCTTTGACCTCGGTTCAACCGGTCCCCATGACCCCTCCCTTTGCTTATGTGCCTCAACCACCTCAATAGGAACCTACTACTATTGCGAAAGATTTGGGTGAGGGGGGCAAAGCTCATAAGAAGGCACATAAAGACAAGGCCGCCCTGAGGAACCCTGCTCCTCCTCAGCCTCCAAATCATACCCCCCTATGTGCTTTGTGTAATGTTTTTAGTCATACCACCCATCATTTTCCTGAATTTCCTTGTATCAAGCCCATGGTCAATGTCGCGTTCCTAAGTCTATGGTCCTGGAAACCTCTGTTCCTTCCTCGACTGCAACCAATAACCCTAAGACTATTCACACCAACCACCCTTGTGCTTTGTGTGATCTCCATGGCCATTATACCCACCATTGTCCCCACCTCACGCATTACCGTGCCTCTTTAGAGGTAGTTCGGGAGTATGAGATTGAAAAAAACCAGTCTGCCTCTCTCATCCTCGTGCGGTATGCTTTAGGCTAAACTGAGGATACCTCTACTCCCATTGGCATTCCCCCTCCCAATGTCGAGATGACGGAGTCTTCGTCCACCATCCTCTACCTGTCATCATTCATGAGATCCACGGTGGAATCTCCCTCTGATACTTCCCCTTTTGTTTTGCTTGACCTCCCTTCAGAAATCACCCTGGGCTCAACATCAGTGGGTCCCTTATCTACTTGTTCTTCCATCACTCCCCGTGACGATGCACATGTGAACCTTTCTTCTCATGATGATGAGTCAAGTAGCTTTGTCGTGTCATATGGTTATCCTTCCATCAGTCACCCCATATTTTACTTTTATGACGAGATCATGGAAGCCTTTTCCACCCCTGACTTCATATTTCCCACCCATAAGAGGAATGGCACCATTCGTTTCTATGGTGACTTTCGTGAATTGAGCACAAGTTTCCCCCAAGGCAGCTCCCACACACCACCTACCCGTCAGTGTGTGGATGGTAGACATCCTACCCAAAACACTCTCTCTAGTAGTGTTTGTTTAATTTCTACCTTGTGTTCAAGTTTCCAGCATTTTTCATCATCCTCTCATTTGTTGTCTTGTGGCATCTTTCATATGGACCTCTCGTCCACACCTTATATCGGCTATGCCAATGGTGCAAGTCGCTACTCCCGAAATCTAGCCTCGTCAGGTTGGGCCATTTTTACCCCCTTACATTTTCTTGTTCTCTCAAACGACGTATGCATTGGTATTGCCACCAATAACCAGGCCAAATATGATGTAGTACAAGGTTTATTAGTCGATGCCCTTTCCCATCGCATCCTTCACCTTCATGTTCATTTAGATTCCCTCCTTATTGTCATGCAATTGAATAGTGTCTATCATGTGCATAATCCTATCCTTTTTAGAAGATATTTATGAGTGAAAATTTTTATGCGCTAATTTGAAATCATTACATTCAGTCATGTACCTAGAGCACAAAATCACTATGTAGATAGAATTACAAAAAATATTCTATATTGGCACTTATCACACGCATTTAACACAAGACAATAACATAAACCATAAAAATGATGCATATTCTAGATTGGCACTTATCAGTGTCTGTACTTCAAGTTAATCTGGATAATATTATAAAGGGATTTCTTTATGAACAGAACTAGGAGATTGAGGAGGAGAATGAACAAATTTTGATCAATGAATAGGATATTTTGAAATAGGACTAGAAGTTGTGGATTCAGAGAGAGAATGACTCTGGTGATGGTATAATATTTGGTGTGATTCATATCCAGATGGCCCTCCTTCTAGAGACAAAAATTTTGAGGCCCCGAAAATCGATGCAATAACATCGGGAAAAACCACTCGGTCGGGAATTTGAAAATCGTCCCTTTTCCATTTGGAATGGTGGCTCCGACTAGATTTGTGGGACCAGTTTCCCAATTTAATATAGTTGGATTAAATAAATGGTTTTATTTCTAAGTGGAATTTAATAGATGGAAAAATAAGAAAACTTTCAAAAAAAAATAAATCTATCTGTTTATATCTATATATCTAAATCTATCTCTATCTATCCCGGGATGAAACATTTTCCTTGTGTGATTTAAAGAAATAATCTTCAATGCGTGAAAATAAATATTATATATTTATTTACATATATGAAAAACATTTAAGATAATTGATTTAATTAAGAAGTTAATTAAATCAATTTGATGAAGCTTATATTGCAACTTTTACAAAATGCATGTATTGCATATACATATAAATGATAACAGAATAACACATTCAAAAGTGAATTGATGTAAAAATTTGTTCAAAAAATATATATAAAACAACCCATCATAAGATCAATGAACTATTTCTCATTTGAAACATAAATGAAACATATAAGATAAAAGTACCATATATATATTTACTCAGATCATTTGAGAAATAACTCTTGGTCCAGCCTTTTCTATTCAGAACACTTTAAGAGTACAGAAGTGAAACATCAGTAAAGTCTTCTTTTCAAAATTTTATGACCCCTTCTTAAAAGACATGAAAGGGTTAAATATAAAACTAATAAGTCTTAAAATAGTCATTACATAAAGAGCTTCCCGGATTATCCACAGTGTTAAGGAACATTTGTCAACATTTCAAATCCCAACAGGGATCCATCATCATGAAATTTGAATGAATAATTGAGAGAAGGGTTTTAGACCATTAATAGTGACATTTCAGATTTGTTGCCCTTCTTTCAATCTTCATTCTAGTTTTCTCGAGATAACAAATCTCTTCCCAACAATCCCCTCCGTGCAGGGACAAAATTTTGGTTTTTAAGCTCCTGTGGTTATAATTTCTTAAAGAGCTTCCTAGATTATCCACAGTATTAAGGAACATTTGTCGACAAATGTGGGATTCGAAACGTCGAAACATCGATAAATTTTCCTTAATACTGTGGTATTAATAGTGGGATTCGAAACGTCGACAAATGTTTCTTAATACTTGTTGGGTGCTAAAAGGTGTCTTTTAAAACTCCTAATCACCTCACATTAATTATCAACCTGGGTAAGTCTTTTTGTTTCAAGAGTGTACACAATATGTGCAAGCTATAAATCCAAAGAGTAATGTTTCCTAAATTGTAGTATAGATCTTGACACAAGAATAAATGGAAGCATCTAATAAACTCCAATTGCAATTATTAAAGGGAATATCAAAGTGCAATCTGCTATTGAAATCAAATCTTACAGTAATCCAAAGAATGGTATCATCAGCTGAGAGCATAGTAATAATAACTCACTCCTACTTAGTTGATTCAATCTAGATTATACTAATTTCTGCAAATCAATTAAGACAGAAACAATATCACTTCTGAGAGTCTCATAGCAATAATTAAACTCTTACAGATGATTTAAGTAATGCAATTCATTGTCTAAAATAACTCACGCTGTAATGAACAAGATTCAGATCAAATGGTAACGAAGTAAATCATAACCAGAATGCATAATATCTCAATACAGGAAAATAATAAACAGCTAATGAAATGAACTCACGGTAACAATAAATTATCAAATCAATCACACGCTACAAGAATCAGAAATATAACACAGGGAAGTAGTTAACTCTACCAGGGGTCGGGCCCTTAGCCACCAGCAAGCACTGCTAAGCTACTTCAAATAATGCGAATGAAAACAGCAACTTCAATTATTCATCAAACTTGAGTAGCATTATAATATAATTATGTCTTTTCAGAACTACCTTCTGTCCATAATTATTCTCATAAATAAATCTATATTTCCTTTCATTCTTCTCCCTCATCCTTCTCCCCTCTTTGATCTATGTTTTTCATTTAAATACACATAGAGCAGAGAGAAGTTACAACAAATATGATTACAAAATTATTCCCATAACAAAATTGGATTGTTCACAACCAATTGATCAGCAAGATCATATCTAAAATATCTTTCCATCAATCATTCAATAGGAACAAGTCGAATTTGGTATTGCAACTGAGATAATTTGGAAAACGGCCGCAACAGCGAATCTGGGAAAATCGTTTTCAGAGAAACTTCTGCTTCTCTTAATACAAAATAAATTTCGGAAAACGGATCTTTAAATAAAGTTAATTTGGTCTGTTCTAGAAAAAACCCATGTTTAATATTTTCTATATTCTTCTCCATTTTCCCACAACGTCCAATGCAAAACTTTCACTTCTTATTCTAGCGAATTTCTGAGTTGGAATAGTTAATGATGAACTGGAGATCAAATATGCAATCTGGAGAATATCTTGGAGGCTAAAATGGTGAGTGACGTTACAACACATTTATTAATAAACAATCATTGGTAAAATCATGCATAACAATCATCAATTTATTAAAATTAAAGGAGAAGAACTAATATTTATCCATAAGAGCATAAATAATTATAAAATGGAATTATATGATAACCCATGATAAATGACGTGATAAAGAATGGTAGAAATGGATGAAATAGGTGTTAAAAAGTGATAATAATAATGACAAACTAGCAGCCCAACAATACTATGGATAATCCGGGAAGCTCTTTAAGAAATGATAACCACAGGAGCTTAAAAACCAAAAAAAATAGTCATTACAATAAAAACTAAGGAGGTTTCAAACAACTCTCCTTAAAGTAAGTAAAATAAAAACAGAAACAAAAATTAAAGGGGTGATTTGTTGGAGGATTTTTCTGTTGTTCCTTCTTCCATTTTCTCCTTGAGTTGAAGAATATTAAGCATAGGTTGAACCTCGAGAGGTTGGCCTGGCCTAATGCATCAGTGCCTAGTAAAAAGAACATTAGATAATGGAGGTAGCATGTATGAAGAATTATTTGTAAGACCTCGAAGAATGATCCATTGGTTGTGAGGCTTCACTAGATATCTCCAGTGTCTTTCCCAATATAGCTTTTATATCTTCTTGATGTGCTCCTCTTTCACTTTTAACACTTCCTACCATTGCATTATCAAATATTTTACCAAGGGTAATGCACCAGGAAGACATCTATCTATGAGATTTGTTGCAATCAAGTTTTGGCTGAAAGTTTCCACAATGTTTGTGGCAAATTCTTTAGCTGTAGTTATTTCCCTTTCTGTGTTCTTTAGTTGTATATCCCAATCTGTGAACAATATTTCTTTCTTTGATTCTTCAATTATAGGCATGTTGGCCTTTCTGCCATCAGAGGAATCCTGCCAAGTAACCAATTGGGATACCTTCTCATATATGTCATCAAAACTAATTCTCGTATCAGCAATGTGATTCACAAGTGAATCGCTTTGCTCACATAATTCAAGAATGTTGGTTAATTTCTGACAAAATATGACCTGTTATTGTGCCAATAAGGTGTTTAATTCTAAATATTATTTCCTAAACTCATTTATCTTTGGAATATATTTCATTTGCTCAACGGATAGTTCTAATAGATGAATTTGAGTATCTTTAGAACTAATTTCATCTTGAAGTTGAATCTTCAGTTGGTGTAGGCTCTCTTGCAGTTGTAAAATTTGTACCTATAGCTGTTGGCTAACACTCTGCTTTTCTTCTTGTAACTTTGTCTCAAGTTGAAGTACCTTTTCATATTTTTGCTTCATCAATTGATGAATCTCTTATGCCTTTTCAATAGTTGCATATGTATAGGCTCCTACAAAATATGATAACCAAGTTAGATCTTGTGAAGGATATGACTCGGTATCTTTCCAAACAATTTCCATTGACATAGTATGGGCATGCTCTGTTCTTCTCCTTTTCTTATGCCTGTTAAAAACTTCTTTGTGTTTCGGACTATAAAATATGTCCAAGGGAGGAATTTCTTGAATATTTAAAACAATTTCAGAGGTCGGGAAGGCCGGGATGAATTCCATTCTCTCTGTACTTAACATGTTGTTAGAGGGCCCAGCAATAAACAGGTCCTGACTTGTAGAAGGGGGAGTTTTTACAGTCTGTTGTTGGTCAATAATCATGGATGTTTGTTCTTCTTGGAGTTTGAGTTCAAATTATTTCCAGACAAATTTGAGATTGTTGG
This sequence comes from Pinus albicaulis, assembly GCA_034641835.2. NCBI lineage: Eukaryota > Viridiplantae > Streptophyta > Pinopsida > Pinales > Pinaceae > Pinus > Pinus albicaulis. The sequence continues at coordinate 340,383,793 of CM076574.1, read as the reverse complement.
GGAAATCCAGATATATTGTTTGAACTTCAACTGACTTCTCTTGATATGGTGTATTGAGAACTTCAGTATCCTTAATAACTGATTCATTTTCTTTACGAGTCATGGTTTGAGAGACATCCAAGATCTTGAGTGGAATTGTCTCCAGTCTTTTGTTTCTGTATTGTCGAAACTTTAATAGTTGTGGTGGGTGTAGGCGTAAATTTCCAACTTATTAACTGCAACATAGTTTTCAACAGACTCAAAAAAGTCGCCAAAATCGTCATCTTCGTGCGTAAAGGGTCTATTTTTTACTAGAGTAGTGAATTTATTGGCCACTTTCAGGGGATCATATTGTCTATTTGGAATTGTAAACAATTGAAAACATTCTATTTGGCTAGTTTCCAGTATATCATGCTTGTAGTTGTCTATTCCATACACACCATAGTTAATTGGAAAGGAAGGCCATAATGCCTTCTTGGCTTCTTTCAAAAATCTGGTCAGACCATTTCCCACAAATTGGTATGTGATTTCTCTTGAGAGAATTTTAATAGGAACATACAAGGGTAAGACATGTGGATGATCGAGGCTCCAAAATACTCGTACATAGGTGAATGAATCCTCACCAAACCACTTTCCTATAGAAGAGAAGTCGGCTTGGGCCTCTTTGAAAAGTCTGGGGGCTTTCTCATTAAAAACAACTTCAAAAGGAGGAAGTATAACTCCATGACAGATTCTGTAAAAATGACTTTCATATTTGGACTCCCAGAGAATAATATGAAATACATGAATGGGAAGGGGGTCTTAGGTATTCCATTTACAGCCCATGGTTGGAAAATCTGATGTAAAACATACGACATCCATAATATAGCCACTCATATAAAATGGAGGAAAAATTTTAGAAGAGATAGAGTGGTTCTTTATGTATTCTAAAATTTGGGTGGCAATATTATTTGACAAAATATTGCCCCAATCCATAACATAAGCATCATTTGTTGCTTCCATAAGGGGAACCCATTCTACTGAGAATCTAGTTGTGTCTGATTGACCAAAAAATCTAGACATCATAGCTAAGGTATAGCAATATGGACTTGCGAAAGAATCAGTAGAATACATACCCCTTTCATCATTATTGTGTTTGTTAGGATTTCTCCTCCACTATTTTATTGCCGCTGATTTGAGTTCATTTTCCTTAGCAAATTTTGCAAGGAATTCTTTATCATAAATTTTATCAAGGTTCGGAAGATGGTACATTTGCTTCAAGTCTTCCACCTTAAAGAAACCAATCATTATTCCTCTACTGGTAAGGAAATTTTTATCCCTGATATTAATAATATCGATAATCCACCTCACCATATCAGTATATGGTAGTATCTTGGGCCTTGTTGTAATTTGGTGAAGAAATTACTTGGCTACATCTCCAATTGTAGCCTCAAAAGAATTTGGAGCATCTGTTGTTTATTTTCTTTGAATTTTGCATGGTTTCTCGTCTTCAAATAGCTTATACATAGATTCTCACACAAAGGATCTACTTCAGGTCCGCAAGTCGTATCTGTGAACAAGGGCAACATCTATGTTCTCTCTGAAGCAGTAGGTGCGGGATTAACGGGAGCCATATGCTTCTTTTGTTTCTTTAAATCCTTAGACATTTCAGAAGAACTTTTATTATCGAACTTGCCTAAAATTAAGTAAGAAAGAGTAAGTGGGAAGTAGGAACCTTTGAGTTTTACAATATGCACAAATACTGTAGTAAATAGAAACATTGCAAATGGATGAGACTTCGAATGCTAATGGGATATGAATTGAATTCTTGTTGCAGGGAAATGATTATGGTGGTATGGGTGATAAAACCGTTAATTTATGACATTGATGACTGATATAGATTATCATGCCATTATAATCATTTCTAAATTAAAACCATATCTATCACATTACATCATGAGTCATGTGTAATCTCTTCATTAAATACTGACAAGCTAGCTTTTCTTCCAATCGCGACATCGCAATTGCAATATCGGCGAGGTTAACAACATGAAATATGTGTTTTTGTAATGAGTGTGTGATATGCGATCTGTGATGTGATCGCTTTATCTCATTGGCGATTATGAGCAGTAAAAAAATAGCATGGTTGAGTTTTTTGCAATAATGCGATGTGATATGCTTTATCGCATCAGCCAGTATGAGCAGGAGAAAATGAGAGTGTCAGGAGAAATTTCGATTTGCAAAATGTGATAAGCTGACGTGGCAGAAGTCGGTCCAGTGGTATTCTTTATCGGATTTACTTAAAAATATGGCTTTTTCATCATATAAAATTGTTTCGGTTATATTCATTGGATCACAAATATGTTTCAAAACATTATTTTCATTATGTAAATAATTTTTTGATTTGCGAAATTGAATTTATCTCTGCTTAAGCATTTAGATAGCCAATTCTTAAAATTTTCATCCCTTTTTAACCCCTATTCCTATCAAAATAAATACTATAAGGGTTTATTTTCTTAAACTATAAAAATTAAAAGGGTCTCCATCATTTTCTAAATAAACTATGGCTTAAAATAATGGGGGTTGTTGATTTACACAACACCTTCCTAGAAGCCAAAGTACCAGCTCCAAAGACATCAAAAAATTATGAAGAGCATGTTTTTTCATTTGATGCCAAGAAAATCCATCCCATTGACCAAATGGAAATGCATAAATAGCCTAGTGAAATGATGTATTCTTCACTAATAAATGTTTCCATGTCAACTTCAAGGTTGCAGGCCTCAGTGAATAATACGCAGACTCGGCTCAAATTGGAAAGGAGTTCCTACTTAGCCAAAGAAACCAAAATTAAGTCACTGGAGGACTTAATAATCAAATTGGGATCAATCCCAATAATGTGAATGCTACAGAGGAGATAATAAAGAGTAAAAATATTGATATTGCAGCATTAAGAAAACATTTGAAGTTGTCTACCACTGAAGACCCTCAAGCTAGGGAATTTGGAGAAATGGAGAAGGAGAAATAAGAGATGTTTAAGATTATTATTGAGAAGAACAGTTATATTAGAGATATGGAGGTATAATTAGATAAATTTCTCAAATAAAAATAGCAGAAAACATAGATATCCATAGTCCCTTTAATAATAGTTACCATTGCAGTGGCCACCACTCCAAGTGCATCCACATCAACATCTAAACCAACAAAAACAATAGATGAATTAGTCAAAGCTATGGACAACCTGAATCTCCACCAACAAGATATTGCAATATTAAAACCTCAGTTAAAAATATTGTCAGAACAAAATCTGAAGATTGATAACTCTTAAGTTGCAGAATTACAGAAAATCCATCAACTAAAATTAAAATTTTTGCAGTTGTAGAGTGAGTCAGTAATGGCCCATACTCTGGCCCAGGCCAGAGAAAACATATGGACAGAAATAAATGAGGCCATCACACAGCTATGGCCTTCCATGCAAATTGTATTTGAGTGGTAGTAGCTTATACAAAGGTCAATAGAGATAATAAAACACATCAAGACAAGTTTGGGATTGAAGCCTGGGGAAGCTACAACTATTATTAAGCTCTTAAATTCCAAAAACTGAGTGGAATTAGAGGATTTGGGGATCCAAGAAAGAACAAGGACAATTCTATAAGTCAATAAAATGCACACCAAAAGAAGACTTATGCTCCAACTAGAGAATAAATGCCAGAATTTGAATATCAGTATTCATATATTTCATAAAAATATGCATGTGTTGAACAGGAAAGGTCTACCAAGACTAGTGAATAAAGGAGAAAATATAATCAATTTGAATGACTACCAAGAAAAGCTGGAGAAAATTGCACAAGACGCATCCAGATTTGTAGGCATCAATGGCCATCTCACAGGGAAGGAATTCATGGAGGCTTTAGAGTTTGATTTATTTATCAGTCATGAGCTTAGGAATTTATTCATCAACAAGCCCACTTTCTAAAAATACATGGTGGGTGATGAAGCTTACAAAAAACTAATTAATATTTCCATTCAACCGAAGGTAGATGGGAGAAATTATGTGAGTTACAGGAGTAAAATCATTCTTTTTCATCTCAGACAACACAAAAACAGCACAGTAGGATTCCAGGCACAGTCAACAATAGTCAGCAACAACAACCTCAAGAATAGTGCTAGCAAGCCAAACTGTTCATAAAATTCCTATAATTATGTGTTATTTTGTAATTTTGTTCTAAATATTTTAGGAATTCCATATTTATCCTTACATAAAGATATTTTGTAATAATTTTGTATAAGTACTTCAGAATTCGAAGTATTGTTGTTGTTATTTACTTGGAGAAAAGTAATTACATCGTAAAGCATCTCACAAAGCCTTTTGATTAGATTTTGAAGTAATAAAACTATCATTACAGGATTCTTGTGTCATGTGTACTATTGAAGTGTATCTCTCATTTTTTATGTTTTTATTTTCCATTATTCTTATACTTTCCATATTCTAAATTATTCGGAATATATGAAGTGCAGAACTTGTTTAAATGAACACTTTGTTTCTAGATAAGAATAATTTTCATGTTTTCTGCTGGAGGTTAAATACAAAATTCTTAACTACTCTGTCTTTAATTGAATTTCTTAATCTACTTCTTTCATTTAATCATAAAATATAAAGGATCTAGTAATTTTTTCTAACCTACCCTGTAATATTGGTTGGTTAGCTCTGTTTGATCAATTAAACTATGTTAACTCTGTTATCACTCCCCCAATTTCCCAAGGCTGAGAATGGAACTGAAGGAGGTAACCTCAAACCAACCTTTAGGTCTGGTAACAAGCCCTAGAAAAACCATAGAGGTCTCTCTCAATGTCACTTTAACAGCCAATGAGATGATTGAATATGTAATGATCTTAGGGTAGTTATGATGCTCAGTAGATTATGGATTTATTTGTTTTGAATTTTTTTTGGATAGGAATGACAGTCAGAGAACTAGGTCTAGGGTTTAGGTCTGCTTCCAAAGGTTATGTTGCAGAGACAAGGATGAGTCCAGGTAGGTAAACTTAGGAGCATACTTAATTTGTCATTATGTATAGGGTTTGAAATAGAAAGACTCAGAATGAGTATTTAAATGAATTCATTCTATTATCACTAGGTTGGTACAGATGGGTTGCTCCACGAGACAACTTAGAGTAACTCTTTCAAACCAAGTTATGACTGAAAATTATCCTTTTCAGCCTAAGAGGGCTCTCTCAAAGGAAAATATGATTTGTTCAAATATAATTCAATTAGATGGCTAACTCTATAATAGCGTCTTGAATGTGTTTGTATGCAGGTGAAAAATGTATAGGGTTTACTACCATTGGGCTTATGGAGTCAGTGCTAGGAAACTCAGTGTCATGGTTCTCCTTGTGGAAGTTGAGGTGTGTGGATGTTTTAATGATAGGAAAACACACACAGATATACAATAACTTAATGCTTAAAGGAAGTGAGAGCATGATGTACATGAATTCTGAGTAATCAAACATTAAGATACTGAAAGAAAAATAGCAAAATACATAGGACAAAGCTCATAAAAACATTAGATGAATCTCAGGAGAAGAAGAAAGCTCACAACCATTATATATTACTTATCATAAAAGTTTACAATAGTAGTAGTGTAGAATAACATCTTCCAACCCTCTATTGATCGAAATTCTACCTATTAATAGGCCTTAATCCTTTACATTGGATTTGCCTACGTGGATAGATCATCGAACTACTTTGCATGACACCTATCTTAACAAGAAACAAAATACATGGGAATGAAATGGACAACTACTAACTTTAGGACTTAGAGACCTACTAGGACTCTTTCACTTATTTATTGCATCTACTAACTGAAGGGACTACATATTTACATCGAATATGGTTATGTTCTTAAGTGTCACTAACCATGATCAAGACATTAATGCCCCCACTAAATTAAGAAACCAATCATCCTATTTTTAAGGAAGTGGTGTCATGGTAATTGTTGATTGTCTTTATGTTGAGCTGGTGAACTATACAACCTTGTCGAAGACCAAAAATCTGCTAGAATATTCCTCTGATACTCTTTAAAATCTCCACGTGGCTGGTTGACCTCTAATGAACCATCAAAACATAAAATTTCTACGAAAAGTTTCTTGCTGCAGAAACAGGGGAATCACGGCAATTTCGTAGTGAATTTTAGTAGAAAATTAACTTCACCCATATATGTCACTTTTTATCCCTCTTTGATGGTTGGAAAATGATTTTTGAATTAAATGAGCTAAATACAAATTTTATCCCTCCTTGATTTTAACCATAGCTATGATTTTAAGAAAATAGTCACCTACAACGATTTCATAGTGAAATCTGGGCTTCAAGCCTGGGCTTCGCTATGAAATTTCCTAATTGGTAGAAAACCGAAAAATTGTCCTTCTTCTTCAAACTTTTTCCTATAAATTTGCAAATTCTGATTCTGAAGGATCAAAAAATGTCAAAAAAGGAAATTGGTCTACTCTTCAACCTTTGGTAGTAGGAACTTGATCACCTTTAGGTTCATTTATGACTATGATTTTGAGGCCCTTTTTCTTTAACTCTTCTTGTATCATCTCTATTTTCTCTTCTAGCTTCTTAACATGATCTTTGAGTTTCTTCATTTTAGCTTGTAACCACAGATTTCTCTTTCTTGTGTGCTTCATTACCCTTCTCAAAGGAAGTGTCCTTTTCAACAGCTTCTTGGCATTGGTTAATGATTCATCATATTGATTTCGTTGGTCATTTAAATTTTCTTTGAAATATTCCATCAGCTTCTTGTCTACCTTGGCTTCCTGCAACTCCAATTTGGCTCTTCTCTAGTCTCTCTCAACTTATCTTTTAACACTTGCACTTCAGTTTTCTCAAGCATTTTCTCCTTACCTTTCCTTTGCACAATGATCTCCTCTACAACTAGAGACAGATCAATGATATCTTTTGCAATAGGTTGCTTGCCTTTGTCAGTAACCTTTTTCTTCTTATTTTCCATGACACCCTTGGCAAGTTGCAGTCTAGTGAGTGGTTTCCTTTGTTGAAATATGAAACCTACATCTTCTCCTACAAAATAAATATTTTTAGCAGTCATACCTTTTTTTTTCTTCTTTTCACCTTTAATATCTTCAGCTCTGACTACGTGAGCCTCCTCAATTTCTATATCTTGAATAATGTCTTCAAGGTTTCCTTTTCCAATTGTTTAACTTATGGTTACCCTTCCATGGTTTTTCTTGTTGATATTTTGTTTGTTGATTGCAGGTGTAGGCTATGGAGTTTCTGTCTCTTGTACAAGCTCTATTTAAGTATCCATTGGCTCTATAATGGGATCCATATCTTCCTCATTCACACCCTTTGTCTCATCTGCAGGTTTGTCACTCTTGTTTGAAGGAGTGGCTTTCGACTTTGGCGTTTTCTTGGGTGTTACTAAATCAACCTCATAACCACTGAGAAAAAGAAAGGTAGCCCAGACTCTATTTAGTTTCTTCAACTCCTCTAACACCAGGAGTTTAATCAAACAATGGTGGAATATTGAGGTCTCACTACTTTCTGCCCTACCCTGAACCTTATCTAACATCTTCCTTGAGCTCCTAAATAAGAAAAAGGGAAGATCAAGAGATTGCTTACCAATAAAGTGCAACAAAAGCCTGAAATGGTATAGGTAGACCATATGAAATCTCCCCTCACAAGTAAAGTAGTTTTGCATTACAAACAACAATTTGGATTAGTTCTCCTTCATGTACCTCCTTGGAATTCTAGAAGTCATAAATGCTCCAATGTGCTCTGGTTTAATAAATTCATCATAGTTCTGCATCTTAAATTTAGTGGCTTTTTACCACTCTTCATCTCCTCTTGGTATCTCTGTGGCTGCAACAATTATCCCTAGTGACACTACAAAACTTAGCACTCCCACCTTCGAAGTTGTACCTATGAAATTTACTACAAAATTATTTGATATCTAGGCATGAAAACCTTGAATTTTTTGACAGAATTTCAGGCATCCAATGTTTCTAAAAGCTTCTACAAAGATGGGGTATTCATTCAAAAATTGGATCTATGGCCATCTTCTGTTATAACCACGCTACATTCTTGAACTGTAACACCAGCAAGGAAAAATACTGAACAACAAGCTACTTGCAGTGGGACTAGACTCTTCAAGGATGATAATCGGTTGATGCATGCAAAGCTCGAAGGGAGAATTATAGAGTGGTGCTTTGGATGTGAGTTTACAAAGATTAAATTTGAATATGAGATGGATAATGACAAATGGGAGTAGTGAAGTGTAATGATGGATGGCACTCATGATTACGCATGTGTGGATGACTCTAATAACCGATCATGTGACCTCACATTCACCCTAAACCTCTATAAATTTTACAACTCGTCATACCCTTAATTGGTGCAAAAAAACATGATTCCGCGGTGTTTTCAACTATAAACCTGGAAGATTTGATATGGACTGGTCAGGTGATTCCGTCACGAAATCTGAATGTTTGTAGTTATATTCGCTGCAGAATCATGAAAAATCAGACAAGTGGCCACTACCTCAATCTAAACCAATGAATGTAAACCTTTGGGAGACTTCGATGGATTTGACTCTAATGACATGACCCATGGGCTATTTTAGACTTAGGATAATGATTATTTCATGAGTTTTCATCAATTTCATGAACCAATTTTTATGAAACAAAATGAGACCTAGGCTAATAACCCTACCAACCAAAAATTGAAATTTTATGTGTGCTAATAACCCTATCAACCAAAAATTGAAATTTTATGTGTGATAACACATTCATGAAAATCTTACAAAACAGAGCATGGAAAACAAGATTTTTTTTCATATACTCATAACACTAACATACAAAAGCATACATGTGATGGAAAGCTAACATAAAGTTAAATTTCATGAAGTAACATAGAAGAAACAATGCTCAATAGAATGCCACTGGAGTCCCAATATTATAGCTGCAACATTCTTTGATTTCACTGAAAAAAATTGTACAATAGCTCCACTGCAAATAACAACTATCCAACCCTTCAAATGACTTGTGTTGGACTACATATAGAAAATATAAGTAATGATGCCTTATTGGGTCGAAATATGATCCAAAACACATCATAAATGTATTGTACGAGTCATTACCTAGAATCTAGGGAAGTTAGAAACCATTCCCTCAAATTTAGCTAATAACTAGGAGTTCATGGCTCTTGGATTAATTATATTATTCCTCCACAAAGAGAGGCAAAAAAAAAACTCCTCCACCCATAAGAAACCTCATGTGACAGCTAAAACTCAAATTTTGGATTTTTTCTGGCTTGAAAATTGTCCAAAGGAATCCAATGACAGAAGCGTTGCGCCTCCCAGCACAAGTGTCGTGCCTCCCAGCAGAAGCGTCGTGCCATTTGGAGCTGATTTTGACTAACTTTCAAGTACCCATTTGCAAATATGAGAGTTAATCTAGATATACCTATGTTTATTCTTTCCATTTCACCCTTAAAACTAATAAAATACCCCCTGGAAGGCCTTCAAAAACTGATTCTCCCAACCTCACTCCAGAAGTGCTACGTAAAGGTAAAGAAGGTGGCAAAAGCATGAAAAAAGTGATTTTATTTTTATTTTTCTTCAAAAGGTGACATGAAAACCTGAGGTCATATCTCTGATGTAGAGGTGAAAATAAATCCAACCATATAAAAATTTATCCATCCAGATGCTTTGAGAAAAAGTGTCACGCCGCTGGGCGACGCTTCTGCAATGATCATTTTTCCAAATTTTCCAAAACAATTTCTACAACAAAAGGCTTAATGATGGATCAATATCTCTCTAACCATAATGTTTTTTCAAAATTGAGAGAGGTTTTTTTTCTTTGGTATGTTATGAACCAAAATTTCCTCTCGTTTTCCAAAATACTTTCCCTTTTGCTCAGAACCCAAGTTTTAAGTTGATCGCTAACAATTTTCAGAAGCGTAGTGCACTCTCAGAAGAAGCATCACGACACTTTTGAGAGGGATTTTGGAGGTCTTCCTAGAGGATGTTTTGGATTCAAGTGGTATTTTTGGAACGATTAGGGATTTTTTTACAAAATGGAGCCATCAAGCACTGCAAACCCCTGCTCCAAACCCCTGAAAAATTTATTTGAATACAACATGTCCAAAAGTGTAGAAAATGGCCTGGAGCAACTGTATTTTGGGAATTTATCTCAAATAATAACACTTGTGCATAAAATGAAGGAGGCTTTTGTTATTTGTTCCATTATTTACAAAAATCTCTTTTAATTTTGTAAAATCCATCTCCATTACTTCAAAAACATATTTTGAAGCAAGATTGTCCCTCTGTGCACTATAAACTCTAGCAAATGACCTTTTGATGAATTTTGAAGCATTGATTTCCTACAATTTGGATGGATCAAACCTAGAATTATGACCTCCCTTATGGACCCTCTTATCACCCTCCATTATTTTTTTCCACAATGAAAACCCTAGCTTGATGTAGTGGATAGGGAAGGTGGAAAATTATGAAAATAGGGGATAGCGATAGAGTGGTTTTAGGGACAGAAATGGGATGGAAGGAAGTCAGGGAAAAATCCAAAAAACATTGGGGAGGTAGGGTGATGAGTTGTCTACAAGATTCAAGTGGAATTTTTGGAAATGGCAATGAGGAAGGTGCCCAAAAGTTAAAAACAAAGATTTTTTCTAGCTTCCTTGCAAAAACCTAGTGAAAACTAGGGTTTAAGTGAAAATGATAGCTATGAGAGGTATGAGTGATAGTTAATGATTTTATAAGGCATATGGATGATTTAAGGATGATGCATGAGGATTTTATATTATGAGGAAATTAGGTGTTAGGTCCCTATCATAGTAGTGTATCCTATTGTTAGTGTAAACCCCTTATTGTTATTAGTGTACCCTTGTAACCCCCATTTTGTTATTATTGTGCCCTTAAATTATTATTGTTAGGTCGGCTAGGATTACATTGTGGCCCACTAGGATTACATTATGGCCCCGTGGACTCCTATATATAGAAAGGAGGTTTTATGAATTGTATCATCCAAGAATTGTTCATTTATGTAATGTATTGGAGGTTGCCCCCTCGAAGTGGCTTATTTCTAAGGCGTTCATATCTCTTTTCTTCTATTTTTGGAGCTGGTTACACAACATTTGGTATCAGAGCTTGGGATTCTAGGGTTTCGCTGCTCCAAACAGGTCATCGTGGCATTTTCGCTATAACTTTTTTCTACGAAGTTTCAGAAGCTGAAATTTTTAGGGTGCGAAGCCGAAATCCTGAGGAAGCTTGTCTAAAAATTTCAGACCTTGGTTCGCAATATTTACGGAGATATCATCTGTGGAAGTCAGGTCTTTTTTCAAGCTCCTAAACAGGTCATCGTGGCATTTTCGCTATAAATCTGTTTCTACGAAGGTTCAGAATCTGAAATTCATATGGTGCGAAGCTGAAATCCTGAGGAAATTCGTCAAAAAATTTCAGAGATTGGTTCGCAATATTTTTGGAGATATGATCTGTGGAAGGTAGTGTTTTTTCAGGCTCCTGAATTTCATCTCAAAGAGGTGATCGTGGGAAAAGTTTAATAACTCTCTCTCTGAAGATTGGATTGGAGTGCCGTCAAAAGTGGTCACCAGTACACGGCCTGTAGTTTCTTCTCTATCAATTTCAGAGACAAAGGACAAAACAGTGACACGTGGCAAGTCGTACAAGTTAGCTCTACTGAACCAGTCCAGAATTAGGTCATTGTGGGAGATTGGACACAACTTTGTCTTGGAGAATCAAAATCAGGTCAGACCTGTGGCATTTGAAAGAAGCTTCAGAGGGCTACTACAGGGCTTAATTTCAGATATCGAAGATTTTCAATTACAGAGATAATTCAATTTCAATATCGATCTCCTAAAAGATAGTAAAAGGTGTGTATTTTTTTTTTTTCCGAATTGCATAAGTCTTGTTTGAAGAATCAAGTTGAATTGATTCCAAGGGAATCTTTTAGAATAGATATCAATATTGGATTCTAAAATGGCCCCTAAAAAGAATTCAACACCCATTAAGCCTTCAGAAGGCTCTACTATGACTCATGAAGATGAAAAATGGCAACATGACATATCAAAATTACAAGAGCAAATTTCGCTCTCGCAAAGAACAACAAAAAATGAAATGGAAGTTTTGAAGAAAGGCGTGGAAACTAGGATGGATGGTTTGAAGAAAGGCGTGGAAGCTAAGATGATTGGTTTGGAAGCTAAGATGGATGGCATGGAAGTGGGCATGGAAGCTAAGATGGATGACATAAAAGACAACATGGAAAACATGAAGAGTGATCTAAAAGCATACATGGAACGCTTGATGACAAGCTTAAAACCAGAAATGATTCCTAATGGCGGAAATATAGGAGAAGAACCTCCTGATGAGAACAAAATAAATGTTAATCATGATTTCATAAACTCGAATGTTTGCAGGAAGAACCACCATATTCCAAAAATGGATATGAGGAAGTTTGATGGAAAGGATCCTGTAACATGGATACTACAGATGGAGCAATATTTTGATCTCCATAACGTGCAAAACACACAAAAGTACGCATTGCAACTTTACATTTAGAACAAAATACATTTGTATGGTATCGATGGCTTTGCTCCCATAAAAAAATTGTCACTTGGTCGATTTTTACGGAGGAAATGATAGCACATTATGAGGATACAAAGAGCAACACCTTCTTTAGCCAATTGATAAATCTCAAACAAAAGGGTTTAGTAGGGGAGCACATTGAGGACTTCCAAAAATTGAATATAAGGGTAACTGATATTCCAGAGGAACACAGGATTGATCTCTTCATAGGCACTTTAAAGGATAACGTCCAACATGAAGTTCGCGTTTTGGAACCTGATTCATTGGAGAAGGCATTCAGGTTGGCAAGAAAAATTGAATGTAAAATTATGGCGACAAGGAAGCCTACCACTCACTTCTATAAAGAAGGAATTGTTGCTACGCCTAGATTTCCACAACCTACAAGGTTGACACCACAACAATTGGAAAAAAAAAGAGCAAAAGGGCTTTGCTACAGTTGTGATAGCAAATACACTAAAGGTCATAAGTGTGCTGAGAAGAAATTATTTTACATAGATTGTGAAGAAGAAGAAAATGAACAAGAAGAGGATATACACCAGGAACCAGCCCTAGAAGAGGAAGAAATGAATCCGACCATATCGTGTAATGCACTGGCAGGAATTACCACTCCTCAAACTCTCAAGATAGAAGGACAAATCAAGAAGAAAAAGGTAATAGTGTTGATTGATTCGGGTAGCACCCATAATTTTATTCATTGTAAGGTAGCCAAGGAATTAAATTGTTTCCTATACCCAGCACCAGAATGTCAAGTGATGGTTGCAAATGGAGGAACTATAAATTTCTCGGGAAAATGCCATAATATCAAGCTAACCATGGGGGAATATGTATTGACTAGTCCAATGCTTTCCATTCCTATGGGAGGTGCTGATGTTGTACTAGGAGTACAATGGTTACAATCTTTGGGACGGTAGCTTTTAATTTTCAAGAACTTTTCTTGAAATTTTTTTCAGAAGGAAAGGAAGTCGAATTACGGGGTATTGAAGGGAAGCCAGAAAGGATAATAAGCTCTAA